>CM061558.1:16097500-17297500 GCA_030864225.1 Capsicum baccatum var. pendulum
TTTATAGGAAGGAGTGAACCTTGTTTTCAACATGATTAGAGAAATACAGTTGGTGACAAGATTCAGGTGGCTGTCATCTGCATGCTCATGTACATTGTTTTTTCAGCTTTCTACCACTATTTAGGTTGTTGATCAACTTTATAGAAGATACACTTTGGTGCGCTCTGTCTTCCTAAAATGAACCTTAAATTCTAATTCTGTGATAAAAATATATTTCAGGATATTCTACATGAACACCTGAGTCTAATGTTGGGTATACACCATGCATTTTCAGACCGATCAAGTGCTTTATTGACAGTGCAGACTCTCATTTCAGAATTGTCTTCCTTAAATTCAAGAGCAGAGAAACTTGAAACAACAACCTCTAAGATATTTGGAGGTGATAAATCAAGGGTTCGAAAGTTGGAAGAGTTAAAAGATGCCATTAGGGTCACTGAAGATGCCAAAAACTGTTCCATCAGAGAATATGAGCGCATTAAGGTATTTGGAATCAACCCATGGCTTTTGTATTTGGTTGCTTTTATAATTGTAGGATGCATACACTCTACCCTCCCAGACCCACTTTGTGGACTACACTGGGTATATTGTTGTATACTTGCAGCCATTATGGGATCTACTTTATTCTGCATTCACTTCTGTTGTTTGGAAAGTGGTTTATTGTTATCAGATAACTTCACAATCACTATTTTTTTGTGTTGCTGAATTGATATTACTTGGATTTCCTAAATTTTGCGGATCTATTAATTTCTGAGCTCAATTATAGAGATAGTAGGACCCCAATTTGCTGAGGCAGAACTTTTCTCATTGGTTATTGGAGATATCAGCACACCTAGTGTGGGCAAATGGTCCTGTCAGATTGGACATATGGGGTTCAAAGCAGGTTAGACAAAATGGATAAAATATCCAATTCCCCCATATTTCAGACAGATGAAGAATAGGTCGAGTGACGGATATTAAATGAGTATCCATAATATCCCTGGCTTTTTGAATATTATCATTAAAAAGGGCAGGCCGGTGCACTAAAGCTTCCGCTATGCCACAGTCTGGGGAAGAGCCGAACCACAAGGTTTTATTGTATACATCCTTACCTTGCATTTTTGCAAGAGTGTTTCCACGGCTTGGACCTGTGACCAGGTCACATGACAACAACTTTACCAGTTACTCCAAAGCCCCCGAAGCTTAAAGGTAAGTTCTACGGAGTGGCAGTCCGGCCGACTATGCTGTCTGGAGCGGAGTGTTGGCCTTAAACTCTATGGAAGCATCACTTGTATGTTGTAACTTGTGAGGCGCAAAAAATTTGCTACGCCTGTAACCATCCAATATATTGGCTTTAAGTCCACTATCTAATGCCTTGTAGTGTTATCAAAAGCAAACCACACAAAAAAGCTCTAAGTTTCATTGGGGCTTCAAGCGCAAAATGCGAATAAAGCATGGTATTTAATGAAAAATGCGCAAAAGAAGAAAAAAATACAAATATATGTTTAGTCTAAGATTAGTAAGTATAACAACAACAACAAACCCAGTGTATTCCCACATAGTGGGGTCTGGGGCAGTGTTCAGTGAAGTGTGATGCGGAAAAAAGCGACAAGATTCCGCATCACGCATTATGCGATGTGTGATGCGATGCGATCGCATCATTGAAGTGATGCGCAATTTAATTAAAAAAAATACCTATAGAGCATTCAAATAGTACGTTATAACTGAAAAGACCACAACAACTATATATAATCAACAATAAAGACAATATATTTAAGCAAAAGTTCTAATGAAACACCAACAAATCAGTTCAAAGCAGAACAAACCCAAAAAAAAGAACAATCAAATCAAATCTAAATTAATAATGGTTCAATCTAAAGCTCTTCTAGTTCATTAAGATTGTCCAATTCTTCTATTCCTTGAGTATCAATTCTTCTATTTTGGTCTTTTCTTAAACTTCTGACTTTTTTTTTAAATTAAAATTTAAAAATACTCATAAAAAAATTCACTTCCAGCCCTTTTTTTTAATTTAAAAATTGCCCAAAAATAAAAAAATCCATCGCCGTTCGCATCGCATCACGCAATAGGGCTTGATGCACCCGCAATTCTTAGATTGCACCGCATCAAAGATGCGACTCGATGGGAGCCCGCATCGCATTTTTTAACACTGGTCTGGGGAGGGTAAAATGTACGCAGTCCATACCACTACCTCCGGAGAAGTAGAAAGGCTGTTTCCGATAGACCCTCGGCTCAAGACAAAGAATAGTAAACAAATCTGTAATAAAACATGAACAAGATAGAATAACAAAAATAAGACACACACAAGGTAATACTCTACACTAACGAACCAAAGGCACTCCCCAACCCATACCCTCCTACTAGCATCGCCTTCTAACCTGATTCGCGTCCTCCAGACCTTCTTATCTAGGGTCATGTCCTCAGTAAGCTGTAACTCTCCATGTCACGTCTAATCATCTCTCTCCAATATTTCCTCGGCCTACCCCTACCCCGCCTGAAACCATCCAAAGGTAGCCTTTCACACCTTCGAACTAGGGCTGTGCCCCTCCTCATCACGTGTCCGAACCATCTCACCGAATTTCCTGCATCTTATCCATCGAAGCCACTCCCACCTTCTCTCGAATAGTCTCATTCCTAACCCTATCACTCCTAGTAAGCCCACACATCCAACGCAACATCCGCATTTCCGCTATCTTCAATTTTTGAATGTGGGAGTTCTTGACTGGCCAACACTCCGCTCCATACAACATGGTCAGATGGTCTGCCATCTTGTAGAATTTGCCTTTAAGCTTGGGCGACACCTTTTTATCACACATCACTCCTGAGGCGAGCTTCCACTTTATCCATCCTGCCCCAATATGGTGGGAGACATCCTCATCAATCTCTCCACTCCCAGGAACAACCTGGGAGTCCAACCTTACTATCACCTCGTTCTGCCTCAAGTTATTAAACTTACATTCCATATACTCGGTTTTGCTCCTACTCAATCTGAACCCTTTTAGGCTCAAGGGTCTGTCTCCAAACCTCCAATTTATCATTCACACCCCCTCGCGTCTCATCAATCAAAACTATATCATCTTCAAAAAGCATACACCAAGGCACTTATCTTTGAATACGCTGTGTCAACACATCCATCACCGGCGCAAACAAAAACAGGCTAAGAGTTGATCCCTGATGCAACCCTTTTAAGACAGGGAAATGCTTTGAATCTTCTCCTGCCGTCCTCACCTAAGTCCTTGCTCCATCATACATGACCTTGATTGATCTGGTGTACACCGCCGGAACCCCACTTACTTCCAAGCATCTCCAAAGAACCTCCCTAGGGACTTTGTTGTATGCCTTCTCCAAGTCGGTAAACACCATATGTATGTCTTTATTCCTTTCCCTATACTGCTCTATCAATCTCCGCACTAGGTGAATTGCCTCCGTCGTCGAGTGAATGGGCATAAATCCAAACTTATTCTCCAAGATAGACACTAGCCTCCTCAACTTTCGCTCGACCACTCTCTGCCAAATCTTCGTAGTGTGACCAACAACTTAATACCCCTATAGTTGTTGCAACTTTGGATGTCACCCTTATTCTTATATAAAGGAATCATAGTACTCCATCTCCAAGTCTCGGGCATTCTCGCAGTCTTGAAAATGTTGTTAAATAATTCAGTCAACCATCTTAAATCAATCAACCACCTTGAATCAGCCCCGCCAGTAAACTTTCAAAAATCCACTAAAATCCACTGGAATCTCATCAGGCCCCGTTGCCCTACCCGTTCACATCGTGCGAATAGCCTCTCTGACCTCCTCTACCTTAAAACGTCTACAATAACTAAAATCACGACACTCCTTAGAGTGATCCAGCTCTCCTAACACAATATCTCTGTCCCTCTCATCATTCAAGAGTCTGTGAAAATACGAGTGCCATCTCCTCTTAATGTGAACGTCCTCCATCAGCACTCTATCATCCTCCCTCTTAACGCACTTCACTTGATCGAGGTCACGACCCTGCCTTTCCCTAGCCTTAGAAAGTCTATACAACCTCTTTTCCCTGCCTCTCTCCTCTAACCCCGCATACAAACTCTCAAACGCTGCCGTCTTAGCAGCCGTAACTGCTAACTTAGCGTCCTTTCTAGCTAACTTGTACTCCTCCCTATTTATCCGCTTCTCCTCTTCATCCTTACTCTTAACCAACTTAGCATACGCCCCCTTCTTAGTCTCCATTATCTTCTTAACTTCTTCATTCCACCACCAATCCCCCCCGACAATGACCAACCCGGCCCCTCGAGACACCCAACGCCTCTATAGCAGTTTCCTTGATGCACCTAGCCGCCCTATCCCATATAACATCCACGTCCTCCTACACTCCTACCCCTTATTCCTGCCAGCTTCTCCCCTATCTCCAGCGCATTCACCGGCGTCAAGCCACCCCACTTAATTTTAGGTCTACCCTCCCCGCTCCTTCTCTTCTTATCCTTCTTTATACCCAAGTCCATCCCTATGAGCTTATGCTGGGTCAAAAGATTCTCACTCAGAATGACCTTACAATCCTTACATAGCACCCTATTCCTCTTTCTAAGCAGCAAAAAGTCAATTTGAGTCTTTGCTATCGCGCTTCGAAAGGTGATCAGGTGATCCTCTTTCTTTGGAAAGTTCGAATTCACAACTACCATCCCAAAGGCCCTCGCAAAATCCAACAGAGCAGCTCTCTCTTCATTCCTCTCCCTAAAACCAAAACCTCCATGCACATCGCCATAGCCTTCCGGTAATGCCCCGATGTGCCCATTGAAATCTCCAGCTACAACAATCTTCTCAAAGCTAGGCACGCCTCTCACCACCTCGTTCAAAGCCTTCCAAAATCGGTTCTTCTCCTCCCCACCCAAGCCCACCTGCGGAGCGTAAACACTACACACGTTCAGGGTAACCCCCCCAATAACCAACTTAATAGTCATCAACCTATCACTAATCTTCTTAACCTCCACTCTCTGTCCTCGAAGTTCTTCATCTACTAAGATGCTTACTCCATTCCTACGCCTTTCACTTCCAGAGTACCATAACTTATAACCATCCACATCTCTAGCCTTATACATTACCTATTTGGTCTCCTGGACAGATGCAATATTAATCCTCCTTTTTCTAAGAATCTTCACAAGCTCTATGGACTTACCTGAAGAGTCCCTAAGTTGCAAGACCCAACCCTCAACTTATCAACTCTAGCACCATGTCCACCTCTACCACCCCTAACTCCACCCCTAACCTGTCCTAACATCAGCCTTCGCCCCTACTCCCAAACCAGCCTTCCCCTCCCCCCCACCCCCAAACTAACCCTCGCCTCTTTCCCCACCCCCAAAACAGCCCCCAACCTCAACCCCATCGGACATGACCCTATCCTACCATCAACGCCAAAAGCCACTACTCAAAAAAATACAACAAAGATAGAAACAAAACAACAGTAGGAAGTATAGGGCACGATCAAAGCACACTATTTGGCCCAACACCAAGAACAACCAAAACAAATAGTAAGAAAGCAATACAAGCCACCAATACACGAAAACAGTCAATCCCACAAATTAAAAATAAGTCAAGTGACACGAAATAATAAGAAAAAATAGATATAAAAGGTTAGAAGTCACCGGGTGTAGACCAAGTCCTCTTCTCTTGCGTGGTATGTTGGATTCCGGCAAATTAATGCAGAAATTGGTCGCCGGAATCAGGTCCGGTCTAGCCAAGTCGGGTAATCTGGACACGTCGGATTCAGATCTGTTCATTTGCGTCTGGTGCATACTGACTACTTCGCCGGGGTCGAGCCAACGGGCCTTATCCCGCCGGCAAGAGCAGTAAAAGTTGCGGAAAGGGAGGAGAGAGAAAAAGGGGGAAGAGAGAAAACCAACGGGGGAGAAAGAGAGGGAGGGAAGGCGTACACTTACCTGTCACCGACGTTTCTAAGTCGGTGCCAGCACCGGAGTAGATCAGGCCACGTCAATGCTGACGTTAAGGGACGTTACAGGTAAGGTTTATAAAAAATAATCATATATTTTCTCACAAAATTATTCAAGATTAATAAGTATAAGCATGTTTTTTGACAAATGTATGAACAAAGAAATTGAAAAGCTATTACGATAATATGAAATATCAATTTTTTAGTGTTGCCTTTTCAAAAGAGGCTCATTGGAAAGGAAAAGTATCCCTTAGAAAACTGATAACGACACTGAAGCGCACATTAAGAGAGGTGAAACACGCAACACGTTTTGAGCCTCTCTTTAGGGCTTAAACACGCGTTTGATAACATTGAGGCCTTGTCCTATTTGAGTTGCTGTATTTGATAACTTCCCATCATATTTTCCCGACAGATAATCTTAGTCATTTATCTTTCAAATTTATCACTCACCTTTTTACAATTTTTATCATTTTAAAAAAAAATTTCATCTAATTTATATTTAATATAACAAATGTCTTGTCTTTGAAGTGTTAGATAGCCCTAGTTTTCTGATGTGATTTTCAATTCTCTTTTCTCAACTCTCAAACTTGTAAGAAACATTAGTGAGAAAGAAACATATGTTTCCATACGAGGAAAGTCTTCTTATTTATAATTATTTGGTAGATCATAATTGTATGACGTATCTAGATCATATTTGTTTATGGGAAAAACGCACAAGTACCCCTCAAACTTTGACCATATTTTTAACTACACACTTGTTCTTTTAGAATGTTTTATTACCCCTGAACTACTTTAAATGGAATAAATGCACATCATATTTTTAACTACACAATTGTTCTTTTAGAAGGTTTTATTACCCCTTGAACTACTTTAAATGGAATAAATACTCACTTAAAGGTGGGGTGGCAAAGAGTGTGAATACACTCTCTTTGAAGGCATATGAGAGAAAAAAAAACTTAAAATCTAGAGATAAGGCGCAAGTACCCCCCAAACTATACCTGAAATTTCAATGATACACCTAACTTTACGAGGGTCTCATTACCTCCTAAACTCATTTTTTCTATATTTTTGTGCTTCTTTGATGTGGCTGCCAAGTTAGCACAAAAAATATTTTGCCACTTGGCAACCACGTCAATACAAAAGGAGCACAAAAATACAGAAAAAATGAGTTTAGAGGAGTAATAGGACCCCGTAAAATTTAGATATACCATTAGGATTTCGGGTATAGTTTCGGTGGTACTTGTGCCTATTCCTTAAAATCTAATTAATATTGACAAATACCATTTTTTAATTGAACACTTCATAATTAATTAGTACGTATAATTAATTAATATTAGTCTTATATTTTTAAAATTATTCTCTTTTCTTTCTTTGTGAAATAAAGTCAAATTTTATTATTTTTTCGTTTTGAAGTAATTGGCTATCGTAGGTGCATGCAACAATAATAATTCAGGAATAGATAATTACCACCGAATATTCATTGAATGGGGACATAAAAGCAAAAATTAGCTTAGTAAAATTCAACATTTGATCAGATTCCAACCCTATATTGAAAATTTTCAAATGTACACACAAAAAAAGAAGCAACCTATCCAAATTCTAAAGCCTTCCTTTAACAAAATCAAAAGTAACGAGCGAAAATTTCTAATAAAATCATGTATAATCTCAAATATACCTTGTTTAAGGTGTGGTTGATCAATTCTTTGTATTTGTTAAGAGTCCCACACCGAAAAAAGGATGGATACTTGGTCTCCTACTCTCCTTGTATAGACTTGGGCAAACCTCCCCTCATGAGTTAGCTTTTGAGGTTGAGTTAGACACAAGATCCATTCTTCACGTGGTATTAGGGCCAGACCGATCCCAATGGTTTGTTCGTCGATGTTGGACCCTCATATTATATTGTCCACACTCCAGTTTACTAGGTGTGAACATGTGGGGGAGTGTGCCATATTAATATACGAACCAAGTACGGATTCGAAAACTAAACTAAGATACGAAAATAAAAAGAACAATAAAGTAAAGGATAGATAGATAGAAGGGCAACCAAAGGGCGAATCAAACCCAAAGACCTCCCTTATTGATTACCTAAAAACACCGATCTCTTACATAGACCTCAAGGGAATTGGGTTCCTGAGCAACCCACGTTTCTAAACGATAAATCAACACAAGTGATTCCACGCTTGCCACAAGCTAATCCAAGCTTGTCATTCACTCACAAAGGAGTAATCCTTCATAATTCATCAATAACTATCTACCAAAATGAAAGGGAGCTCCTATTTATAGTCTAGGCTAAGTTATTACATCAAATGGGCCCAAAAGTTACCCATTTAGGAAAGACAAACACATAGAAGCCCATTAGGCACATGCTTGAGCATATGGGGCACATCCCAAGTGTATAGTAGGCTGTTTTGACCTGCTCTAGATTGGGCGCACCTCTAGAGCGGATGGGCGCATGTCCTCTTTTGGGGGCTTTCTAGGCCCGTTTTGCCTTCCCTTGGGTCTAACGTCCCTTGAGCCTCCTTGATCATCATAATTATCCAATGGACGCCTTTTGATAACCATCAAGAAGTCATCAAGTGTGTCTTGACCCGTAAGCATCCTCTTTAGCAATCCGAATGCCATTTGGATTGTATCTTCCTCTCCTCCTTGAAGAAGATATGTCCTCGAATCTACAACCTTTAAACACAAGAGAAGAAAACACGACCAATATTTCCTCGTGGCACGAGAGTTAGCACAAGGGTTAAACCAAAACATCCACGCCAAGGGGGACACCCATTTCACATATAACCAAACATCCGTCCGGACAATAGAATAGATGTCCACATTTAAAATGCAAAGGAGTTGGCTGTGATAAGCATCAAGAAGTTCTTCTAAGTTAGTTCCATTAATAAGATTGCCCAACAACCACAATATGATAAAAATATCATCATGCCTAGGTTGCTCACACTTAAGATATAACCAAGCATCAAAATGATCTATTAAGGGTGTGTAACCCCATATTATAGAAGCCGCTCGGCCATTCAAGAGATTTGGACAACGGGAAAGTCTAAAGGAACCATGGTAATCAATCAACCACTCATGAAGGTTTACATGGGTTCCAAGTCTTAATAAGCTCATAACCCCTTTATAACACTCATTTTTGTTGGAGATCCTTCACGTACGCTACTTTGGTCCTTCAAGTAGATTAGAAATCTTCAAGAAAGACTCCTAGGGATGAATTCCAATAACCTATACTATGGTTTGCTTGTCATCTTGTCCAAGCACCAAGTGGTGTGAAGAAGAACCACCACCTTTCAAATGGTCACCAGGGTCAAATGGGTAGAGTGGCCATAAACATGGGAACTGTATCCACGCTCTTAAGTTGTTCATTATCATCATGAAATAAAGAGACATTAAACTCATCTAAAGATAAGCTATCACTCACACTTAGTTAGCTATTAGCTTCACAATGATCTTTCACATTTGAGTGCAAGAGTTAGCTTGGTTACCTTAAAGTTCGCTTAGAGCATGTCCACTCAATGGAGCTTGAATGTTTGGTGAGTTGGATAGGGTGGAGTTAGGATAGTTTAGACGATCTATCATGTTATCCATCCTCCTCGAGAGAGAACCTTCCATCCCTTCCATTCTACCTTCAAGATATCCTAATTGGCTATTCATAACATTAAGCTTCGCTAAGATGGAAGCTGACATAGCATTTGTGGTGTTATCATCAGTGGTACCTAATAAAAGAAATACTAAACAAAAACAAATACAACAAACAAGTTAAGGTTAGGAAATCAACCTCACAAGCTCTCAAAGCTCACACATTTAGTTTATCTCTCAAATGGTGTCGCAAGTGTTGATAAGTCGTTTATACTCCAATGGGAATGCTTGGTACCAATTGTGGCTTGTGGTCGGAATGAATTTTTGTTTGGAAAGACTCAAATAAACAAAATTACGTGCGGACTTGAGCCAAAAAATTAACAACGAATTCAAAAAGATAAAAGCTAGAAAAAAATAGGACGATGAAAAAAAAGGACTCAAGAACTAATCAATCAACTTAGTAGATAAGTTACTAGTTGATGAGTAGTTTAAGAATCAAAGAAGAGATTTAAGAATCAAGAAATTGAAACAAAAGATTCAAACCTTGAGCAATGGAGTTTTTAAAGTGTTGAGATGTGTTTTAGAACTCGAATTGATGTTGGAGAAGTGTTGAAATGCATTGGAGGGCTGTTTGCGTTCACTAGAGGTGTTCTGTGTTGGGGGCTGCTGCAATATGTGGGGCGCAGGTTGGATCCAGGAGAGACCTTACCTACTGGTTGGAGGTGCGTTGGACCTGCTGGAGCAGACCAAAAACAACTTGGGCGCAGATGGTTACTCGCCCCTCTCTTGAAATGACCTTTTTACCCTCTAAGTGGTCCCCCTTGTACTCTCTTGTGGAATATATTTCCTTTGGAATCTTCTTTTATGCTTTAGGACACAAACACTTTTTCCACACTTTTCTTTCTTCTTTTTGGATCAAACACCCTCTTTTGATGAATCTTTCAACTTGAAGATTTGAATTCCTCCAAGAACACTAACTTCTTCTCCGGAGCTCGGAATGAGTTGAAATTTTGAAAGTAAGCACTTTTTAACATTCTAAACTCATTCCCAACATCATTTTGCCCAAATTCGCAACCAATTTTCCCGTATTTTCGATCCACTTCACTTTCTTTAAGTTCAAGCTCTCAACAATGGTATCTCACTCAATTTGACTCCGATTTGGCTCAAACCTAGACTCCTGTAGTGTTAGAGAACACAAATCTAACACTAGGAACACAAGTAAAACACAAAATCAAAAACACAAATTTTGACCTAGGGCTAAAAACGTGAATAGTGACTTTTTATTTGGGATTTTCAAGTTGACACTTCTTTTTTGTGGATTTTCAAGATAACAAACCCAAGATTGACTACGTAGGAACGAAATCAAGCTCGGCTCTGATACCAAATGATATACGAACAAAGTATGGAATCGAAAACTAAACTAAGACATGAAAATGAAAATGAAAAGAACAGTAAAGTAAAGGACAGGACAGATAGATAGACACAAGAAGATAACACAAGGGCAACCAATGTGTGTGTCAAACCCAAAGACCTCCCTTATTGATTACCTAAAAACACCTTATCTCTTACGTAGACCTCAAGAGAATTGGATTCCCGAGCAACCCACGTTTCTAAACGGTAAACTACACAAGCGATTTCCACAAGCTAATCCAAGCTTGTCATTCACTCACAAGGGAGTAATCCTTCATAATTCATCAATAATTATCTTCCAAAATGAAAGAGAAGTCCTATTTATAGTCTAGGCTAAGTTATTATATCATATGGGCCCAAAAGTGACCCATTTAGGAAAGACAAACACATAGAAGCCCATTAGGCACATGCTTGAGCATATTTGGTGCATCCCTAGTGTTTAGTGGGCTGTTTTGACCCGCTCTAGCGGATATAGAGCGGGTTGGGCACACCTCCAAAGCGGATGGGGCACATGTCCTCTTTCGGGGGCTTTCTTGCCCCGTTTTGCCTTCCCTTGGCCTCTCTATTGTCCCTTGAGCCTCCTTGATCATCATAATCATCCAACGAACGCAATTTGATAACCATCAAGAAGTCAACAAATGTGTCTTGACCCATAAGGATCCTCTCTAGCAATCCGGAGGCCATTTGGATTGTATCACATATATAGTCTTGGTTTGGTTCACAAATAATGCTAGTGGATTGTGGCATATAATCTTATTTTTTTCAAACTTTCACAGTTTGTTAGTTTGTTCTTAATATGGACCAACTTGTCATTGAATCTAGCAAATTAATCAAAACGAAAAACTTGGGGGAACATCTGGAAAAATATCTAGAACTTTCAGTATTTTTGACTAGCTGTAAATTTGGTTTCCAGTGCATGGGTTGCACTGGCTCAGTTTACATTAAAGTTATCTTGTACAATAAAAAAAGAAAAACTTTACTGTTGGGTACACTGTTGTTGTGTTCATTTCCCCCTCATATTTGGATGGCCTTTCCACTTATCCATCAATCAACTACTATGGATCATTCGAAACTATATGCTCTATTCCTTCTCAATAATCTCAATACTACTTTTGCTTGTGAATTAGTTTCCTTAAAGGCAAACTAAAAGTTTTTCTAAAATTTAAGGATCTCTAAATCTAAAATTTATTCTTACGCATATACAAGTATCTGAACAGACCAAGAAGACTCTTGGCAAACACTGGACTCAATGAAAGTGCAATGTCAATAAATATACCAACGAGTTAGTATAAACTAAATGAGAAATCATAATCGTAAAGTTAAAGGGGAGTCTTAGAGTGGCCGGTAAAATTACTGCCATGTGACTTGTAGGTTATAGGTTCAAGCCTTGGAAATTGCATACAATACACTTTTGTGGTGGGCCCTTCCCCGAACCCTGCGCATAGCGGGAGCCTTAGTGCATCATGTCTCATGCACATTATGGCCGCCATCAAAGATTACATGTTTACCTCTCATGGTTCCATTGTACCTAACAAGAAATGCTAACACAAAAACAAAAAACAGCAAACACATTAAGGTTAGTAAATCAACCTCACAAGCTCTCAAGCTCACACCTTTAAAAAGTCACTCAATTGGCGTCGCAAGTGTTGGTATCTCGTTTATACTCCAATGAGATTACTTGGTACCAATTGTGGCTTGAGGTCGGAGTGAATTCTTGTTTGAAGACTCACTTAAACAAAGCTACGTATGGACTTGAATCAAGAAACTACAACGAATCAAAAACAATAAAAGCACACGAAGAACGCTAACACGAAAAAAACGGATTCAAAAACTAATCCACAACCTAGTAGATGATTACTAGTTGCTAATTAGTACTAGAATCAAGAAATGAAACTCAAGAAACAAGGAAAAGAAACTTAGAAATCCAAAATTTAAGCCTAAGGTAATCTTGAAGTGTTGATGACGTGGCAGCCTCCTATTGGACATGAAATGTTGTTAAAATCTGATTTTTTTTTGAACAATTTCTAGTTTTCAATTTGGACTTGGTCAATCTTCAAATTGGAAGGGTGTAATTGGTTTTGGCGGGAACAACAAGACTTGGAGGCTTTTTTTTTTTCAAATTCAAAGACCTTGACCTTCCTTTCCACTTTTTTGGCAAAACACTTTTTTGGAAGTCTTTGTCCCCTTTCCTCTTTGGTAAGTCTTGGGGAGAACCTTTTCTCCCTTTTGGTAATAAGCCTTTTTGAAAGACCTTTTGTCCCTTTTCTTCTTTTGTATGTTCTTGGGGCTATGTCTTTCAGGACAAACACAAGACTACACTATTTTCTTCAATTTCTTAGACCAAACAACCACTTTCTCTTCAACAAGATATGAAGATGGTGAAGAACACCAAGAATACCACTTTTGAAATTTGAAGTTCTCGAGAACACCACTTTTGAAATTTGAAATTCTAGGTTCACGTTGGGCCTCCACACATCAACAACACACGTCCAAACTCAAATCCACAACAACAACATCAACAACACACGTTCAAGCTTCGAATCCACAACAACAAAACGCGTATAAGCTCAAACTCGGATAGACTCTTTAGTGTTAGTGAAGAATGACCTAACACTAGAAACAACCAAAAACACACAAAAATCACCAAGATCTAGTCTCGGCCAAGGTACACAAAACGGAAACAACTATTTTTTTTGTGATTTTCGGACTTTGGCACTCTTTTTGTTTGATTTTCTAGGCAACAATCCCAAAAGTGATTTTGTTGGAACAAACTCAAGCCTTGCTCTTGATACCAAATGATACAAACCAACCACAAAACACCCGATCAAGATAAGAACACCACTAAGGCAGCAAGCACAAACCAAGAATGAGAAGACAAGATTCAAACACAAAAAATACAATAAGATAAAGATAGATAGTGAGACATAGATTATTACAAGAAATAGGAACTAAAGTGTGTATCAAACACTACTAAATACTCATAATAACAACACCACTCTCTTACGAAGACCTCAAGGGAATCGGAATCCCCAAGCAACCCTCGTTTCTAAACGGGTAACCAACACCAAACGAATCCACGTTCAGCCACAAGTGAATCCACACTTGTCTAAACACTCTTTAAGAGTGTCTCTCAAAATATAATCCAAGTTCCTGAAAATAAACATAATAGGAACTATTTATAGTCTTGGACTAAAAATACTACATAATAAAATGACCAAAAAGCCCTTAATAAATTCCACCACTCCATAGGCGCCTTATGCTTTAATGCAATAACAAAAAGGCCCTTAATGAGGGGCGGCCTTGGAGTAATGATAGCCTAAAGGCTATGAAACTCACGAAATGGACTCACAAGATGCAAATTCCAGCAACTAATAAAGAGAAAACAACACATAGAATGGAGATGAAGAAGAGGAATACTTGAAATTTAAAGATAGATAGAAAGACCCTTACTTCCACCAATGAATAACACTAGAAGGTGTATCAAACCTTCAAACGCACATCACCAATGTAGGCTCAAACCTTTCTCTTAGGTGACCCAAAGGACTCACACTTCCTCAAGCACACTTTCTTGCCAAATAATCCAATACAAGTGAAAAGCCAATTCCAAATGTATTAGGATTCAAGTTTCGGATTCCCTCTATTAAGGAGAAGAGAAAGACTACAAACTAACACTAAGATTACAATCCAAAAGTCACTCAATTCATTATCTCAAAACTAAGGAAAATAAGAGCTAATGTGCCTATTTATACTTATTACAAACAATGACAAAAATACCCTTAATGAAGGGTGCTCCTTTGGAGTGTAAAAAGAGGCCATTAAAAGACCATAATAGCCTTAACTTTGGGCGCCTCTTGGGTGTTGAAATATAAGGCAAAAAGTCCTTTTTTGCCCTTCAAGTGAGGCGCCTCTTGAGTGTATGGATTCCCTTCTCCTCCTTCAACTTGACAAGACTTTAAAAGACTCCAAACACTTTCCAATTCCAAAGCTTGAGCCTTTGACCATGCCTTGTATCCTTTTGTGCTCTTCATGCTTGCATCATCCTCTCCATCTTGAAAGGAATTTGTCCTCAAATTCACACCTTGCAAAACCAAAGGGAGGGAAAACAAGCACACAATCCTCATGATAGGAGGGTTAGCATTAGTACCATAAGTGAGGTAAACATGCCAAGGGGGTACACTCTTAGAATACAACCAACCATCCTTTGTGAGGAGTAAGAAAATCCAACCACTAACATCACAAAGGACACACTTAAAGCAAACATCAATGAGTGGAGAATACAATCTGAAACAAACACATATGTCACTTATTTTCAAGGGAAGGCAAACATTCAAAATTAGACATCTACGGCTAAGAAAAGTTCCCTTAACAACACATATTTCATCTCTCTAAGGTTGTTCACACTTGACATATACCCACATATCCTTGGTATTCGACATGAAGATCTTAGCATAAAGGATACCAAGGAAGTGAATAGAATCAATATTAAAAGATAATGAGAATGAACCAAAACTACATCTTCCACAACTCAAAAATATTCCGGGGTCAAATGGGAGTAGAAGACAAAGGGTTACTCCAAGGTGACCCACTCCTTTCACTAGGCTACCAAACTCACAATCATCATCATTCAAGCAAGGAAAACAACCACCAAACTTACTACCTCTACATAATACCAATTCAAACTTAACATGGTTATGATCATAAGCAAAGAGGTAGTATAGGAAGGAATCAAGTGTGAAGACATCACCCAAGGTGCTATCATCTACAAGAGGGTCATGTAGTGTGTGAATACTCTTGTCACATGATAATGGAACCTTATTCAAGTTATAAGTGCTTGCACTAGATGGACACAAATCATTCTGACGAAAAGAATTGATTTTGTCATCTAAAGGATCAACTAGTGCTTGCGTACTCACAACAAGAGTTTGGTCCTTATGCAACCTATCAACACCAAGAGTATCACAAAAGGGAGATTCATACACTTCTTTACAAATACAATCCGAAACTACACCACTTTGGCTACTACTAGCCATATAACAACAATTCAAGTTTTTAGGAGTGTAAAAAATAGCTTTATTACCTTGTAGATTATGAGAAGTGTTTTCTTCACTTGGTTTTACATCATGGCAGCCTCATGCTCCATATTACAAGGGAATATGTCAAGGTTTCCCTTTGGGTTCACTTCTTCAACACTTATCCCAAAATTGGGACTTTTGTGCTAAGGGCTTGAAGGGAATTTCCTTGGGCATCTCCTTTGCGATTCTAGGGTCTTGAACCTGTACATGAGGAGAAAATACTAGGCAAAATGCTAATATTTGGGTTAGTGAGTAATAAGGATTCTTTGTGGACAATATTCACAATCAAGCATTTCTTTTCCCTTCCAACTTCACTACCCATGATTTCCCTTTCTTTTACCCTCTTTTCTTCACACTCTTCTTGTACCTCACCATCCATTTTCTCTCCATCTTGAGGCTTTGACCTCATTCTCCTTGGATTCTAACTTGTGGAGAGGAGGCATTGGATTTGGTTGATGATGGGTTTGGAATTGGCGGTTTGAATTTTGTGGAGATTTTGGTGGACATAGTCTATCAACCCCGCTTTAATTCTAATTATGTCACGCCTTATGGATCCTAAATCACCCTTTATAATGTCAAACCCACCCTTTAAGTTTCTCCTCAGGGCATCGTTATTATTCTCCATTTTTCGGGCAAAGGCCTCAAAGTGAGCCTTCAAGGCTCCCATTATATCATTTCCCAAGGATTGGGATGAAGAATCCTCGGCTTTCATGGTCAATTGTACCTAAAAAATGCAAAAAAAAACAGCAAGCAAGTTAGTTCAAAAGCCTGACTTCACTCAGACTCAACCTCACCTCACCTCACACTTGGCTTCACAAGTGTTAGAGAATCGGCAATACTTGGCAAGTTACTTGAGAGGTGAGAGAAGCTTTGAATCGGAATTGATCTTTGTTTGAAATGACTCAAATAAAGTGATGCACGAACTTGAACCAACAAAACGACTTAAAAACGAGAAAGGCACACAAAAATCGAAGACACGTAATAAACGAACTCTAGACTAATTACCAGCCTAGTAGGTACTTACTAGTTTGTTAATTAGTGATAGAATTAGCTTAAAAGAAACTAGAATAAAAAATTAGAAACTAGGAAATCTAATTTTAGAGTCGAATTTTGGTTGAGCACAAGTGATGACGTGGCACTACGTGGTTGGTTGTCATTTTTTGGAATTTTCAAATTTCCCAAAACCTAATTTCGGCCAAACACCACTTTGGGATGAAGAGAGTTTCGGATTTTGAGGGAGTAACTAGGCAATTTAGGGTTCTTTCAAGTCTCAAATGAAAATGGAATGAAATGGCCCCCCCTAATAATTGCACTTGTACTTTGTTTGTCCCCTTGTCCCCTTGTCCCCACCTCCTTTTGGAAGAATGAAATATTCTTTGAATATGCTCTTAGACAAACAACTTTTTCACTCCCTTTCTTCCCTCTTTAGGATCAAACAACACCTGTGAATATTCTTCTTCACTAAGATATGAAGATCATGGATGAACAATATGAATATTCAAGTGTTGACCAAGTTTGACCCCAAGCAAATGAGCTCTAATCTGATTTTTTTTATGGATCTAGGTTCCTTATGTCAAAACAGACCCAACCCATTAAAAATCAGCCACAAATCAAGTCACCAACACAAGCCCAAAACGTCACCTTCTCCAAAAAGCTTCAAACAAGCCACAACAATGGTGGATCTAGCTCAAAATCAACCAAACTTCACTCTAAAAGTAGATCTAGACTCCCTATGTGCTAGAGAAAGGATCTAGCACTAGAAACCTTAAAAACACAATAAAAACTTGTAGATCTAACTTGGAAAATTCAGATCTACAACAAACACACAAGACACTTTTTTTTTTTTTTTTTTCTGATTTTTTGACTCTTTTGTTATGAGATTTTCTATATAAGAACACTAAAACCAAGATTTAGGGATGTTGGAACAACCCTAACCTAGGCTTTGATACCAAATGATAGCCTAAAGGCTATGAAACTCACGAAATGGACTCACAAGATGCAAATTCCAGCAACTAACAAAGAGAAAACAACACATAGAATGGAGATGAAGAAGAGGAATACTTGAAATTTAAAGATAGATAGAAAGACCCTTACTTCCACCAATGAATAACACTAGAAGATGTATCACACCTTCAAACACACGTCACCAAAGTAGGCTCAAACCTTCCTCTTAGGTGACCCAAAGGACTCACACTTCCTCAAGCACACTTTCTTGCCAAATAATCCAATACAAGTGAAAAGCCAATTCCAAATGTATTAGGATTCAAGTTTCGGATTTCCTCTCTTAAGGAGAAGAGAAAGACTTCAAACTAACACTAAGATTACAATCTAAAAGTCACTCAATTCATTATCTCAAAACTAAGGACAATAAAAGCTAATGTGCCTATTTATACTTATTACAAACAATGACAAAAATACCCTTAATGAAGGGTGCTCCTTTGGAGTGTAAAAAGAGGCCATTAAAAGACCATAATAGCCCTAACTTTGGGCGCCACTTGGGTGTTGAAATATAAGGCAAAAAGTCCTTTTTTGCCTTTCAAGTGAGGCGTCTCTTGAGTGTATGGATTCCCTTCTCCTTCTTCAACTTGACAAGACTTTAAAAGACTCCAAACACTTGCCAATTCCAAAGCTTGAGCCTTTGACCATGCCTTGTATCCTTTTGTGCTCTTCATGCTTGTATCAGAGTGTAATGAGGCTTTCTTCACACGTCAACACTTGTTCTCTCGGTTAGGCAACCCCTGAGCTTGAGTCTCTGTGTGGCCTCCAACGGTGTCACCAAAAGCTAAGATGGTCATTTGACTCGTATCACTCCAATTGAGGTTGTTTATTGTTTTTACCCCTTAACCCCTCTTGATCTAACCCCTTTGTCTCAAGATGTTGTGTTGTGTGTAGATGGTAACAATAGGGCCGAGGCCATGAAAGCCTTGCATGAGAAAGTGAGACTTCAACTGGAGAAGAAGAGTCAAGAAAAGGCCAAGAAAGTCAACAAAGGGCGTAAAAGGGTGGTGCTTGAACCGGGTGATTGGGTTTGGGTTCATTTTCGGAAGGAAAGGTTTCCCCGCAAGAGAAAGACCAAGCTAATTCTTAGAGGAGATGGTCCATTTGAAGTGCTTGAAAGGCTTAATGACAATGCCTACAAAATTGATCTTTCCCCGGATTACCAAGTGCACAATACATTCAACATTTGTGATCTTTCTCCTATGGATATGTGTGATCAAGACCCCTTGAATTTTAGGGCAAATTCTTCTCAAGAAGGGGAGAGTGATATACCCCAAGGGCCCCATGGCATTTCAGAAGGACCCAAGCCCATGAACTTCAACATTGGCAAGGGTTATTCATGAAGAAAGATGCACTTGAGTGCATTATGGAATCCTCGCGAGAATTCTATGTGTTAGTGATAACGTTTGATGGATCATATGTTGAGAAGGGGGAGGATTAGACATTTTGATGAATTCAACATCCTAACAAGGCCCTTACTTTCATTAAGGGTAAAAATGTAATAATATAGGGTCTTCTTTATTTGCTTAGTATACGTAGCTTCTTTTATGTTGGAAGATTTAGTATTTGATGACTTAAAATACTCTATTGTTAATGAGAGATTATGAGAGCTTGCTAAGCTTCTAGTTGGTTCTTGTTTGGAAAGAAGTTGCTTGAGATATCGATTCTCTTGAGGTTCTTCCTAGAGTTAGGTGCTTGTTGGTGGGATATTTGAATATCACTTTAATTTATTAAAGTTGATTGTCTTTTATTCCCAATTTGTGTCTATCTATTTATTCTCTTGTTTCCTTGTTCTTCATCCTTTTATTATTAGTCTTAATTGTGCTTCATTTTCTTGTTAATCTTAGCTTCCGTTTTAGGGTTTGTATCACTTATAGACATTGTTTTTCTGATTGCAGGAAAACAATCAAAGTGAGATACGTAGAATAAATAGAGAAAGGCGTGTTGACTTTGTGAACATGCTGAAAGGATTCGTAACTAATCAGGTACTTCTTTGTTCAGATGACTCTCTTAGATAAATTGTTCAATCAGGCACTTCCTTGTACAAATGTCTGTTTCTCTTTTAGATAGTTTGTTACATTGAGGTTCCATTTCTTGGTTATTGGTAGTAATAGTGTAAGAGAGCTTAACCTTGTCCCCACCCCCCCTTAAGTTTTTTTTTTTTGGGAGGGGAAGTTAAATGAAGCAGACAAAATGGGTGACAGAAACAGGGAAGGAAAATCCATAGAAGGATTTGATGATAGCTGAAAAAAGTGATAGTTGCATTATCTAGGTCTCGGCATGGAGCTGAGCTGGATCGAGGCTCGACCAAAGCTCGATTAGAGCTCGGGCTCGGGTTGACTCGCTTTCTTTTAATGATTAGTTTTAAACTAAATCCATTATTCTTAATTAAGTTAGTAAAATATCAATTTGATAATTATTACTCCTTCCATCCCATTTTATGTGGCACCATTTAGTTTTACATGGTGATTAAGGAGAAAGGGAAGACTTTTGAAACTTGTGGTCTAAAACAATTCTTAGATATTTGTGTGGTTGTAAATTATTTCATTAAGGGTAAAAGGAGAATCTTAAAGCTAAATCGTTTCTAATTATAGTAAGGTGACATTTTTTTCAGGGACGGACTAAAAAGGAAATGGTGCCACATAAAATGGATGGAGAGAGTATTTATTATAATATTTTATGGAAGTACTTCAATTATTTCTATGTAATTATTTTTTTTATATACATGTTACTTAAGATACTTTATGGGTGTTACAAAATATACACAACAACAACCACAAACCCAGTATATTCCCACCTAGTGGGGTCTGGGGAGGGTAGAATGCACGCAGTCCATACCACTACCTCTAAAGAAGTAGAGAGACTGTTTTCGATAGACCCCCGGCTCAAGACACAGGACAATATACAAAAATATTCAAAGCATGAAACATGATAAAACTAACATAGATACAACATCCACAAAAATAATGTACATTACCAAACAAAAGACACCAAAACCCTCCTAATTATGGACTACGATTCATCTCCCCACCTTATCCCTCTATTCTAGTATTTTTCCTCCAAACCTTCCTATCCAAGGTCATGTCCTCAGTGAGATGTAACTGCTCCATGTCGCGTCTAATCACTTCTCTTCAGTATTTCTTCGGTCTACCCCTACCCCGCTTGAAACCATCTAACGCTAGTCTCTCACACCTTCTCACACCTACGAACTGGGGCATCCGTGTCCCTCCTCATCACATGACCAAATCATCTCAACCTCACTTCCTGCATTTTTTCCTTCACCGATACCACTCCCACCTTCTCCTGAATAATCTCATTCCTAACCCTGTCAGCCCTTGTAAAACCACACATCCAACGCAACATCCTTATTTCCGCCACCTTCAACTTTTGGATATGGGAAGTCTTAACTGGCCAACACTCCACTCCATACAACATAGCCGGTCGGACTGCAACTCTATAGAATTTGCCTTTAAGCTTGGGAGACATCTTCTTATCGCATAAAATCTCCGAAGCGAGTCTCCATTTCATCCAACCTGCCCCAATACGGTGCGAGACATCCTCATCAATCTCCCCATTTCCTTGGATTGTAGATCCAAGATACTTAAAAACTATCCCTCTTGCAAACTGCCTGAGAGTCCAACTTTACCACCACCTCCTCCTTCTCTTGCCTCGAGTCACTAAACTTGCACTCCAAATAATTCGTCTTGGTCCTACTCAATCTGAAACCTTTAGACTCCAGAGTTTGTCTCTAAACCTCCAGCTTATCATTAACACCTTGCCCGCGACTCATCAATCAAAACGACATCATCCGCACAAAGCATACACCAAGGCACCTGGCCTTGTATACTCCGCGTCAACACATCTATCACCACGACAAATAAGAATGGACTAAGAGCTGATCCCTGATGCAACCCTGTCAAGATCGGGAAGTACTCAGAATCTCCTCCCACCGTCCTTACTCGATTGTTTGCCCCCTCATACATATTCTTAATCGCTCTAATGTACGCCACATGAACCCCCCTCGCCTCCAAGCATCTCCAAAGAACCTTCCTAGGGACCTTGTCATACGCCTTTTCCAAGTCAATAAACACCATGTGAAGATCCCTCTTCTTCTCTCTATACTGCTCTACCAGTCTCCGCAATAGGTGAATTGCCTGAGTCGTCGAGCGACCGGGCATTAATCCAAATTGATTCTCCGAAATAGACCCAATATTTCTCAACCTCCGCTCCACCACCCTCTCCCAAATCTTCATCGTGTGATTATAAATTTAAAACTCAAATAAAAGAAATTTAACATTGTACATTTATTTTTTGAATTTGTTGTTGCTTTATTTTTGCTGAAAGTTCTATTCTATGTTCAATATTAAGTTAATGTCATTTGGATTGAGTTCTAATTTAAACTAATATTATATATAATTCTATCAAATTAGAAGGAATGACAATTTAAACTGTTAATGCTTCTATTTTTCAAACCAATTTACCCCAAATTTAATTTTCTAATAATGGAGCACTACACATAGCTAACTATTAAAGAGATGATTCGGGCTCGGCTCGATGCCCAGGTCTCGTTGCATTTTAGATTTTATAGGTGGTATATAGGCTATTAAAGAAAGAAATTTGTGTTCATCTGCATCTTTGTTTACTTGTCTTTGTCTGTCCTTAAAAGTGTTGCATTGATATATAGCAGCATGATCCCTCTGATTAGAGTGGACTGGTGACACTTTTGATTGTGCGGTTTTCACAGTTATAGTGAACCAACAATCAATGCTTGGAAGAAGCTTCACTAATAGTCTTGCTAGTAATGCTGATTAAATTGAAACAGTCATTACCAGACTTTTTCTTCTTCTCCACCAAACCTTCACTTCCCCGTGTTTTTCTTGTGTGTGTAGCATTTGTCTTACAGATGCATGTATGATTAAACATGAAAACAAGCTATTACCAACTGTTGATCTTTAGGAACCCCAGGTTCTTTAAGTTCGTCTAAAACGATAAAGTAAAAGAACACACAAGGTAATCGGTTGAAATACTTGGCACACGAGAACCAACTCAACGCTATATAATAGATCTGAGCTAAGTGAACCAGGTTCGGCTACTGAAAGGAAGTGCAGTTCAGTTAGGTGAACCAGGTTCGGCTACTGAAACAAAGTGCAGACAGCTGAGTTAGGTGAACCAGGTTCGGCTACTGAAATGAAGTGCAATATAAAACAATAACACAACGATGTATCATGGGAAACCTCCTTGCTCAAGGAAGTAAGCCACGACCTACAGTGTGTAGGATTTTCAACCAAACTCCGCTAACTTCAACGAGCGGTTTCGAGATTACAACTCTATAATCCAAGGACTAACTCTAGTACCTCAACTCAACAGTTAACTCTAACTGTTCTAACAACTATCCAAGAAGATAAACGTTTTTCTTGTTACAATTCTCACCAGCTCACAATCACAACTATAACAATAGGAATAGTTACAACTCAATAATAACACTTCTATTACAGATTCGATAACAACCTTCAACCATAAAACAACTCATTAGTTTACTCCAACTGATAAGCTCAACAAAGGCTAGTAACTCTAGCCTTTAACTACCCAAGCATCACATAAAACATCTCTTATTGAATCAAACAAAACTTCAATATTCGATAGTGTTAGAATATGAGTAGGAATAGGAATAACATATTGAATCTTACTTGGGAAGAGATTGTAATGTAGTGTCGTATTAGGAAAAGGATTGGAATATAATGTCTATAAATAGGACCTCAGTGTAATCATATAGTTACAACAATTCAATAGTATTTTTCTCATACTTCTCACATTGTATCAAAGCTTCAACGATCTTGGTAAAGAATCAAAGAGTTTCCGCTGCTGGCGGGCGGCTATAACCGATATATGCCCCCCGTCCGGCCAATGATCATGTTAGCAAAAGTTCGGCCACCGCACTTGTTTCTTCTACTTTCTCATATCTAATTTGTGTAGCACCATGCATGTTTCTAGTGATTACTTTCTCATATCAAATTTGCGTAGCACCATGCATCTTTCGAGACTACTCATATTTAATTTGCGTAGTACCGTGCATTTTTTCGGGCTACTTTCTCATATCTGAGTTGCATAGCATCTTGCGTTTTTCGGTGACTCCTTAGATCTGATATGTGTAGTCCCATGCATCTTTACGGTGACTCCTCTGATTTGCGTAGGGTCGTGCCATCATTCCGACCCTATTCATATAAGTTCTTTTATACAGTAGGGTTGTGCCGTCATTCTAACCCTACCCATATAAACTCTCTTTTTAGTAGGGTTGTATCGTCATTTCGACCTTACCCATATATTTTCTATTTTTCAGTAGGGTCGTGTCGTCATTTCGATTCTACCCTTATAATTTCTATTTCTCAGTAGGATCGTGCCATCATTCCAACCTACCCATATAATTCTCTTTTTTAGTAAGGTCGTGTCATCATTTCGACCCTACCCATATAATTTTTTTCTCAAATGGTGACCACTTTTCAGCCATCAAATCTAATAATTCGGCGTGTGAGTATGTTCCGGTCAGTTCTTCGATGACTATCTTGTTCAAGATCTACTGTCTCTTAATTTCGAGATGACCCATATATTTTAACCATTTCCAGCGATAAATCGACTTTCCAGAGATGTTTACTGCATTTCGGATCACTTTTTCAATTTGTTCTGTTTCAATTGAGGTCTTCCAGACGTCCAGAGCAGTCCTTATTAGTTTTCTTGCAGATATCTTCACCAAGTCCCTCACCGGTCCTCGTATTAGTTACATCCATAACAAGCTTGGTACATATGTCTTTTATGCACCAGCTTGAGGGGGAGTGTTAGAATATGAGTATGAATAAGAATAGCATATTGAATCCTACTTGGTAAGGAATCCTAATGTAGTGTATTATTAGGAAAAGGATTGGAATGTAATGTCTATAAATAGGACCTCAATGTAATCATATAGTTACAACAATTCAATAATATTCGTCTCATACTTTTCACAGATAGTACAAACTCGAACACACACACCAACTCGTGGACCAGGTTCCAGTGTCGCTGTGATAGTTCTGCAGTTTTTCTCCAATGGCTATTGCTCTTAACTCAAGATGATGAATTTCGTGAATATGCAGTAGGTGCGACTTTCTGATATTTTTTTCAATAATGGTTATTTAGTTGAAGACTCATAATGATAGTTAATTTAATTGCAATTTAGGAGAATATCTATACTACATTAAAAGTGGGAAGCCCTTAAAAGTGAATGTTAAATTACTAATTTACCCTCCTAATTTAACCTAGATATCGTATTTAATTAAAAAAAAAACTAGAATGCCAAAGAGAAGCCAACAGTTCATATTCTTTATTTATTTGAAGAGATATAGTTGTCGGTTAAAGCACTGCTTCATATTTAATTTGGTCAGATCCAAGAATGCAACGGTTCATATGCATATTATTGGATCCTTCTTCAAAACTCTAAAGCAAAAAACAAAAGGAGAAAGAAGAGAGAGAACACTTCTTCCTATATGGCTAGAAATGGATTTCAGAACTCTGGCACTTATAGTCCCTTTGGCTTACAACATAAAATATTAATGTGGTCAATAGAATTTTGCTTGTCAAGGAAGACTACGTGAATTTAGAAAAGCCGAATTTAGAAAAACCATAAACTCCACACAAATGATGCATAGATTTGGGAATGGAGATTATAACTATAGAAATTGAGGTCATGAACAAATAGCAAGGACATAGGCATGACTTTATAAAGTGTAAATATTAAAGCATACTTAATATAAATTAAGTTGCTCGAACTCGGGTGCCGGTATGCGGATTCGAGAGTCGCATTCATCAAAATTTAAATTTTAAGATTTGGGGGTGCGAATCCGAGTATGGATACGGGTGCGGGGATTCGACTAAAATTTTTTCTTTTTCAATTTCAATTAGGAGTACTATTAAGAATTTTGTTATTATACATACTATTCAAACATATATTATTTTACCATATATATTGATTCTTTTTATTTTCTAAACAATTAAAAAAAATAAAACAACCGACATCATATTGTATTATATTGATTCTTTTTATATTTTATTAGTTTTACACCGATGTTGTCTCTTTCTCCCACAAGATGTCGAAATCACTGTTTCTTCCCACAAGCTACGTTGTCGTCGACAAGTTGTAAATTACATGTACGACTGTCACTTTCTTCCCAGTTGAACCAGAAGTATGATTGTCTCTTTCTTCCCAACCAAACCAAACAACTGAATATTGGATTTCTTTGTTCACTTTACAGTAGCCGGTGAAGTAGCCGGTCAGACTTTTTCCAGGTAAGTTGCTAAGTTGCTGGTCGAATCTCAATTTTCCTCCAAAATTTGTCTTGAATTTGGTCAACGTCTCCGGATTCATTTGATCGAATCCGAGACGCACCCCGCACCCGTACCAATGTCGATGTCGCGTCGAGACAAGTTCGGCGGCAAAACCGAAGAGTCCGTGCAACATAGAATATAAATGTTGTAGCGTATTACGGGTTATGTCAAGTCTAAGAGAAGAAAAGAAAAAAGAATAAACAAAACAATTAATTTGAAAAAGTGATTGTAAAATGCTGCATCGATGCCTTTTTTGGCCTATTTTCTAGTTCTCACACACTACAAAGAAAGTGAGGTCACTCTTTCTGCCGCTTGGCACTGAAGGGGTTTTTAGATTAGGAAATGTTATAATTCCGGGGAAACACCACCACCACATAGTTTAAGAGTATTGAACTGACAAAACATGGATAGTTTAAGGGGGTCTTGAGGTATTAACTCATTATTTTGGCACAATACATGAACATGCCCTTTAACTTGGCTTCAAATCTCATCTATGACCTCCAACTTTGGGTTTGCACAAGTAGACACTTAAACTTATATAAAGTTGAACAAATACACACGCATGTCATATGTGGCGTCCTACGTGGTCAATTCTTGTTCTACATGGTATCCTACGTGTAATATGCCACATAGGACGTGCGTGTCTACTTGTTCAACTTTATACAACTTTAAGTGCTTACTTGTGCACACTCAAAGTTGGAGGTCATAGTTGTAATTTGAGGGCAAGTTAAAGGGCATAATGATTAAGAAATTCAGAAACACTCTCTCTCAACCACTTTCAGGCTCGACACTCCACCAAAAGAGACACTGTTCAGCATCTAGCTGAGCTCAATGTGTTGATCAATATTTTCAATTTCTTTTTATGATTTTCAATAACAAAGAGATGATTTAGATGTACTCACCGGAGGTTCATCTTGCCCATAACAAATCAGAGTTGCACTTCACCAAACTTCAGCGATGCTGAAATGGAAAATAAATCAGAAATTCTTGCATTATTTTATGCTTCCCACCGATAAAAATGAAAATAGTAACTAAGCAGACTTTGGTAAGTGGTGTGGTAGTAGTAGTAGTAGGTGGGGGTGGTGGAAAAGAATGATTAAAAAGAGAAAACCAAAAGATAATAAAAAGGAAGACTGTAGATTATTTGATCAAATTTGAACCATCTCATTTGTCTCAGATTTGGATTAATTGTTTACTGTTCATGCACTGCAAATGTTGGGAAAAAACATGCGTTATGTATCCATATTGTGAGTATTAGTTATGGAATTTTCAAGTTGAAGAATGTAAAAGGATGAAGAGTTGATGGACAACGAAAATGATATGGAGAACTTTAAGGGCTCTTAAATTAGCACATTTAGACGGACAAAATTATGAGCATGCTTAGCTCTAGATAATCTTCAAAGTAAAGATTTTAATTGCTGAAGCTGATGCTTCTTTTGTGAAACCACTGAATCAGTAAGACACCTTTTTGTTAATGTAGACAAGCATGGCATTGCTGGTGCATTTTCTGAAATATCAATGGGGCAAGATATATAAAGTATAGAGACAAATATCGAAGATATTTACGCATTGTTGATGTGTTACTCTATGGGTGGCTTGTATCTTTTATTATCTAGTGGTATGTTATCCCATTTTGTTGTTTGTTTTTATGTTGTTTGTTATACTGTTATTTGTATTGAGCCGAGGGTTTATCGGAAATAACCTCTCTACCTCATTGGAGGTAGTGGTATTGACTGCGTACACTTTACCCTCCCCAGACCCCACTTTGTGGGAATACACTAGGTATGTTGTTGCTTTTGTATTTACGCATTGTTGGACCCATGTGGGTAGAGATTAAGATATGTCTGTGATGGAGTTGGAGTAGTATGGTGACTGCTATTCAATGTTATATCAGTGGTAAGATGCCAAACATATGAAGAAAGAATACTTTGTTTCCGATATATTTGAACCAAAAAGACATTCAAAGTTTTTTGTATTGGACTTGTGAGTCAGACGATGAAATCCAATGGTGTGGCTTACCGGTCAATGAAGTGGGTTAATAGGTCTCATGTTCAAATCCAAATCCCAACAGAGACAAAAAAACACTACGTGATACTTCCCATCTGTCCTAGCCGTGGTGGACTAAGTTACCTGATATCTGTTGCTGATGGGAGGTGTCATAACCCAAAAGTTGAGGTCATGATGGCAACTACCCGACCCAACCTTGGTAGATAAGCCAGAACGAATTAATACCCTAAGTAAGACAAAACGAGACTTCAAAAAGTGAAGCCTAAGTCAACACAAATTCAAAATAAGCGAAAGTCTGAAGTAAATATCACACACTTCCAAAACCTGGTGTCATAAGTCAGGAGCATCTAAAACATATGCATCTAAAACATATGCGAGTCTGAAAATACATAGTTTGTCTCTGAATATGAAATAGAGACATAAAAAGGATAGGATGAGGTCCGAAAATCAGCTCTGGACTCTAGAGTGTGCCAGTACCTCGAATCAACTACCGCACGATCAGCTGCCGCATCTCGTACTCGAACTAGGATCTGCACCGAAAGGGCACAGTAGGTGTGAGTATGGTCAACTTGTACTCGGTGGGTATCATAGGCTGACCGAGCAAAGCAGAAAATAATACACAAAGAAATATTATGAGCCAAAAAAGTTTTCAAATGGTAGCTCACACCGTCTCCACTAACAAGTCTAATATATGAACGAAATAAAATAAAAAAATGCATCATGGAGGTACATAGAATTTGATTACACGTCAAGTAACACATAAAAGAAACACATAAAATGCATATGCAAATGCAATGCATGAATGATGAAGCGAATAATGTGAAAGTCATCGTATGACTTCCTGTATACACCTATCGAACCTTAATGCTCCCAAGATAGGACCCATGGGGGTTCGCAACCCGTATACGTTCTCAAAAATCTCAACCCACCTTTCGGATTGTGTTCACGGATCAAGGTTTTTATGAAAATATCTCACTTCTTTCAAAACAGCGTCCCTCAATGGAATCCGTATCTCATGAAATAAGTATGTATGAAATGAGGATATAATGCCCACAATCAAATCAGTATTGTAACGCCCCAAAGATACCCTCTGAAAGTCACACGGTGCTTAAGACTGCGAATAGCCCCAAGCTAACCCATGATATCTACTCAGCACTACACACTCATAAATGTAAACTTAAAACATAAATGGAAACAGAAGAAACGTATAACTGAGTTGAAATGGCTGAATAATCTCAACCAAAAACACTGTAACTCAAATAACTTTCATATCTATGAAAAACTGAAAAACTGAAAGATCTGACTAGTCTTGACAAAAATCTCTAACTAAAATTGAATAGCTACCGGGACAGACCCCAGGTGACCAGAACTGAGAACTGAAAGCTGAATAACTGAAATAAACATCTGGAACTATGTTACGATTTCTTGCAAAGGATCGAGTCACAGGACGATTAACAGGAAAATCTAAATCAATTGCCTTTGATTTCCCTTTGCTTTTGTTAGAATTCCTAAAACAATCTATTTTGTATAACGATATTTGATATATAAATTCAGCTCGTTAAAAGGGAGACTGAAACCTTAGAGTTCAGTGGGAGAGAACTCCGATCTCTTGATTCTGGTTGAAATTTTGCGTAAGTTTTATCCTCCAGTTCTCCCCTTAAATAAGAGTCTTTGTTACATCAAATAAGAAGCCTAATCCTTATGAAACTAGGAAACACAACACCCTACTGTAGACTAATAATGACAGCTAACATGCATCATTTTTTAGAATAATAAATAAAGCTACTAATAATAAAATTAATCTCTAAATTTAACTTTCCTTCCCGCGGACATATGTCTTGCCCACAAATGCATCCATAACATTACCCCCCTCATGCTGTAATTATACTGTAATGCTTTTGAAACTCAAACTTCTTGTAAACTGAATACTCAGTGCTCAAATTGTAATCTTTTGTCAACTCATGGAAACTTTATATCGAAATGTCATAACTCAATGCTTGAAATTACTTTAGTAGATAAACTTAAATAAGCCTGAAAACATATACTCCCTATGTTCCATTTTATGTGTCGCCATTTTCTTTTTAGTCTTTCCCAAAAAGAATGTCACCTTTCCTTATTTGGTAACTATTTAATGGCATCATTCATATTTTATCCTTATTGGGTCCTACTTAATAAGAAAAGACAACTAAAAAGTAAACATGAAAGTGACTTTAAAAGGGGCAATTTTGTAAACTTTACAAAGTCATAATTTATCTTTTAAACTTCGTGTCCGGTCAAAATGTGACACATAAAATAGGACGGAGGGCGTACAAAAACAATGTGCAACTCATGATAAAACATCATAAACTCAAGCATAAGTAAAATGGGTATGGACCCTAGTTATAAAAATCTCAAATTCATGATAAAAACTTAACTTTTGGGCACAAGGATGAAAGATATCTCTTGTTCAAACCCCACATATCTGGACTTAGTGAATTTCTTGAGGGAAATTCGAATTAGAACCTTGCAAGCTTGAACTTTTGCAAAAAACTCTCCCTTTGTGCTTTTGAGGGTTTTGGGAGGAGAGGAGACGTTTTAATCTGGGTTATGCGGGTGGGAATTGCATTTAATATGATTGGGAAGTCGTTTAAATAGGTAAAAAACCAAAATGCCCTCTGCCCAAACTAAAAAAAAATGAAATTGATGTTTCTGCGTCCTTGGGCGTGGCATGCTCTTATCGCGGACCTTCACTGGTTTCCGCGTAAGGTGTGCCTCCCCTCCGTGGCACGCCCTTAACGCAGAACCTTACTCTTTTGGGGTCTCAAAATATTTCGAAACACGTTTTAAAAATTTTGAAACACTTCCTGATGGTCTCGTTATTATTCCTTATCATAATTCAACTCAGAAATCACCATAAAACATGAAGGAGATACCAAAATAAAATTGTAAAATTTTGGGGTCTAAGAAGTCTGAAGATAACAAATCTATTCAATACGTGTATAAGTGAACCGAATCAACTCAATATGTCAATATTTCATGATATTAGTTCTAGTTTGACACCGTTGAAATAAATATGCATATAAGGCATCATTAATATCATATCAACCCATAACTCGAGCATGTCTATCATGATAAAGGCAAAAACCGCTCAATAAGGCTTATAATCTATTCAGGCCCTCGCACGGGTATTACGTTAAGAATAAAGGCATTTAAATGCACATATAAGGCCAATGATGTCATATCAAGCCCCCACACGAGCAACACACTATATTATCACAAGTCAACAACAACAAGAATATAAGCCCCCACACGGGCACACCATAGTAATAATAAACTCGAAATACAATTTCCATAATTATTGTTCCCGAACCCATAGCATGCTTTCTTATTTATTAACTACCCAACTCGGTCTGTATAAAGTTAAACCATAACCTAACTCGAACGTTGAAATCCAAACCTAACGTCCTTCGACACGGAGCTTACCTTTTTTGAACGGTCTTGGAATCAACTAAAACATACAATTATAACATCTACGCGTTAAAAGAAAGCTAATGATACCTATGCTGAATATTTTTTAGCTGGGTCCCAACACGGGTTCGAAAAATGGATTTGAAAATGAAAGGGGTAAAATTAGAATTTCATTTGAGAAACACATTTTCCAAGGTTATAGGAGTCTACAATTGAAAATCTAGGCGAAAACGAGTTAAAAATGAGGTCCAATCGAAGAAAAATCATAGCTTTACCGGCAACACCACGAAAATCCATTTCAAATCGAGATTAAAAGGTGTTTTCGATGACATTATCATTATGAAATAATGAAAAGATGAGTTTAGAGGTTATCCATACAAAAATGATGATAAAACCCTAGTGAAATCGTCATTCCTGAAATTGCTCTTCGTGATTGCGTTTCCCTACTCCTGATTGCGATGAGGAAAAATATCCTTCTCTAAGTTCGTAGCCAGAGGCCCGCATTCGTGAAGAAGAAAATGACCTGCACCAGATATTAACAATTCAGCTGAAAATGCAAGTTGAAATGCTTCCGAACGGACCCTTGGATTCTTTCGGGATCCATAGATACAACAACAACAACAAACCCAGTGTATTCTCACACAGTGGGGTCTGGGGAGGGTAAAATATACGCAGTCCATACCACTACCTCCGGAGAGGTGGCAAGGCTGTTTTCGATAGACCCCTGGCTCAGGATCGGGATCCATAGATACAAACCATATATGTTACTACTAGTCTATTTTCAATGTTCCGAACTCAATGACAACGTCGGAGTTTCGAAAAAGGATTGGTTTCAACAATTTTTCCCATGAGACGTCTCAAAGGCAAATTTTACTAGTTTTCAAATGGAGGGTCGAAATTCAAACTAAAGGTTTCGAATTCGAGCCATCCCCGCTACTAATCCAAGTTCGACATTCCGAATCTAATGGAACTATCCAAATCGCCATCCGACATTCAGAACATCAAATGTTGACCAAAGTCAAACTAGTGGCTTTTAAAGCCAATAAGTAAATGCTCAAACTCTTTCAAAGCCCTCCCGAAGACATTGAGAACTGTGCCAACCATTTTCACACCCCAAAATCGACCTGCAGCAACTACGGTGAAGGGCAAAATAGTCAAATCACATAAAAGTAAAATTTCACAAATCAGCCAATACAGGAGGTTATAGGTATCCTGTGGATTTAGTCGAGGTGCGAAAGCTGGCTCAGGCACCAAGTTATCCAAAAAAAAATTAATGGTGATAGAACTTTGGAAAGTAATAGAGCATAAACTTAGGGCATTCATTATAGGGTGACTTCGAACTAGTCTGGGTTTATATCTAATAGATTCATTAATAGAAGGGGAAAAGCATCTCCACATGATAGTCATTGACCTAGAGAAAACATATGATATAATGATTAGGAAAGTCTTGATCAGTTCTCAGGACAAAGGAACTCATATATAAAGAGTATACAAGTGTTATGGAGAATACAATGAATGGTTACAAGTGTTGGAACAACAGAAGGAGATACATAGGAGTTTTTCATAACCGTGTGTTTACCTACTCTAAGGAGTCTTGAAGCCATACTTGTTTGGCACAACAATGGCAAAGCTACAGTGGTGGAAGGGTGGTCGATCGAACATCCTTCATCGGAAAATTATACTGTGTATATAGGACAAATATTATTTTTGCCAGATAAATACTTAATATTGAACACCCTCACAACAGGCCAAGGTGTCACGGGTTTGATTCACCTGGGTTTCTCATTTGTTTTACATATTTTTATAAGAAAATAGGACGTACCGCCAACTGGGTTGCTTGGACTGCATCCTAAGGCCCATTTTCAAACCAGTAAATTTAATATCAAATGGAATATCTTATTTTTATTTATTAAATTTATCATTTAAATATCTTCTCTCCTTTATATTTTCTATTTTCCTTAACAAATTGATTCTTCTGTATAATGTAGTTCTTGTTAAGGGCTCTTTTTATTATTGTTGCAAGAGCACTGAAAGTTAGATACTATCCAACAAAGAGAATTAATTTATTATTGCATTACAAATATTGATTTTTGTAGGCCATTACAAAACTAGGTGTACATAAGGTAAGTGCCCTTTTTCATTATCCGAAAAATTTCTTTTTACAATTACGCAATAGCCTAGCTGTGTCTTCAACTTTTCTGTTGTTTCAGTTATTTTTTTATGTCTTGCAATTATTTTTCTAACAAAATTCATCTTGAACTTTCAATAGTGGAAATATGTTTTTTAATAATAAAGAATTCTAGTCTTGAGGGATGGCCTTGGCTCAGCGGTAAGCTTGCTTACCGTGGTGTGCCAGGGTCGGGGGTTCGAAACGCCCCTCCAGCGAAGCTGGGGTGAGGGCGCGTAGGTCAGGCCCGGAGTGGTCCCCCCCTCCCCGACACCTACGGAGTAGGTATGAACCGGGTCGTCCCTTTTAAAGAATCCTAGTCTTCTAATTAAAATGCAATTCATGATGAATTTTAAGCGATTTCATAGTTGCATTTTATAAGTAGAAGTGTCTAGTATTGTTTCTGATGAGTCTACTATAAAATTTCTAGGAATGAAACATTGTCTAGTATTGTTTCTGATGAGTCTACTATAAAATTTCAAGGAATGAAGCATTCTCGAACAAGTTGAATAATATATTCAAGTTTACACGTGAAGAATTTCTTGGGGACTTTTGGGTTGGTTTGATTTTGTACAATTATTAGTTCTATAACAAGTGCTCTTATGATTTAGCTAAATATTATGTATTGACTTCAGTCTCAAAAAAAATAGTTTGAATTAAATTTTTCTATGCGCCCATTTATCGATTTTTAATATTTTCCTCTTCTAAATTTCAAAACCATTAGTGGAAATCCCGGCCACGTCACTAGCCATGAGGTTCTATGGTGCATGTTTTTTTGCGGATATTTGCAGTAAATTGACGAAACTATCAAGGAAGTCAATGCAAAGCAACAATTATGGAGAAACACATTGTGACCAAGGATTTTAGGATGTGTGTCTAAGGATTTTATGATTTGGCACCAGTCTATGGGTGTACCAAGATCTTCGCAGGATGATCAAAGTGGCTTATTTTTCCAAGCCATTGCATTAGATAAGCCCATTGTAGTAGTAGTCGTCTCTGAATTCCTATGTTCTTTGCTAAAATACTCTCAGATGAATGAATTATTTGTGTCCTATGATAATTGATGTCCTTAAGGCGGGTGAGGTGGCTTAAATTCATGGGGGGAAGTTGTCTTATGATCTCTGTTGACGTTTTGCAAATGCTGATCTGTTTCAACTAAAAGGGTAAAAGAAAGGTACAATACATAAACATGCTCTTTAACTTGGCCTCATATCACATCTATGACCTCCAACTTTGGGTATACACAAGTAGTAGATACTTTAACTTGTCTGAAGTTTGACAAGTAGACACATATGTCCGATGTGGCGTCCTACATGGCCTGTTTTTCTCCTACATGACGTCCTATATGCCACATAGGACGTATGTGTTTACTTGTTCAACTTTATACAAATTTAAGTGTTTACTTGTGCACACCAAATTTGGAGGTCACAGATGTGATTTGAGTGCAAGTTAAAAGGACATATTTATGTATTATGCCTAAATTGACTGGTTTCCTGGATCACTTTAAATGATGTCTTTGCTTTTAATTGAGATCATTTTTCCTTTTCTATTTCTTCTCATGAATTAATTATAACCCTTGGAGTTGAGAATTACTTTATATTTCTTCCGCCAGCTAATATCTGATACTGTTGCTTCTCGTGAGTTTTAGAACTTATGGTATATATAGTGGATTCACTATGCTTTGAAAATATTGAAAGCGCTAATTCTCTAATATGAAGGCTTTCTCATGAATGTACCAGGTGGCTTATACACAGAGAATTGGACAAGAGTGGTCAAAAGTTGCAGAGAAGACGAGTCGTTATTCAAGAGAGAGCGCATAAAATGTATGCTGTAAAATCAGATATTATTTTTTCCTTAATTTCCCACTCTTATGAGTGTTATCTCACTTTAAAAAAATTATTTTCTTGGTTCTAAATAGAAGGTTTCCATTCAAAGTACTGTATGAACTGTGAACTGACTCGCATGAATTCGGACTGCAGTAGTGGTCAAATTGAGGGGCTAGTTTAATTGTAATTCCATGTCACCACCAAAATAAAATGGATAGTGCACAGAGCTTCCTTGCAGCTACCCTATTTGACCTGTGCCTGTTTTAACACATTGATGATCGAAGAAGTAGGCTGCTGAAAGCGGAGCTTGAGCATGTTGTCTCTTCAAATATTGAAGTTGTCCATTCTTTCCAACCTGAAGTAAGTTGTATCCAGAGTGCAAACCCAATTCATAATGGGATGCCACTATAATGCTGGTAGCCTGAGTTAGCTTTATGTAAGAAAACAGTTTACCATAAACAAAATCACGTTTTGTACCTATCTTTAAGGGCTGTGTAGTAGGGCAACAAGTTTCCTGCCTACTTCTTAAAGGGAGGTTGGCAATAGCAGCAAGTACTAGTTATTCTACTGTTTTATATTCCCCAGGTCTAACAAAAGAAGTTCTTGAGGCGTCCATCTCCATGGCTGCTGCAGCAAAATGGACAGTCTTCAAAAAAGAAAACAGGGTGATCCTGAGCTGTCTAAAATTTTGCTAGTGTGTTTGCGGCATTTCCCTGTTCCCTGTACGTTTGTGCTAATAGTGGGCCCCCGAACTGCTGGAGCAGGTACATATAATCCAAAATTAAATCAGGGTAATGTGGATGCTTATTAGATAAGAGTCACGTACATTTATCTTTATCATGTATATAAGCCATATTGTATCTACAAGGTATATCATTTAATCACGTCGGTATGTATACCATTAAGTATGTTGATAGGCCATATTATTAATCTTATCCGTAAGCCATGCCAATAATAACAGTTAGTTATATCCTTAATCATGAATACGAGCAATATCATTAGCGATACTCAGAATTAGCATCAATCCTTCAATATTCAATTAACATGCTCAATATAATTAACCTCCGCCAAACCAACAATCAAGAGTATATCATATGCAGCCTACGAGGCTATCACAAGTCTTAGCCTAAGATGCGTCGGAGGTGTCCATTTCTAATCCCCAAAAATATCCACTTAGGCAACTTCTATACTGAACTAAGCTAAGGTATCTAAGTTCATTCCTAGATGTCAAGAAAGCCTTAACTAACCCTAAGATAGTAATCCTTTCCAAACTTGAATAAGTAAGGCAATCCTACCTAAAATAATAGCAACTAAGATAATTCCCTCAACTTAAGCGACCAAGGACAATTTCACCCTAACATGGATGACTAGAGAAATGTCACCTACCTTGAGTAACTAAGGCATTTCCATTCTAAACATGAATCATAAAATCCAATTCACCAAAGGCTTACTCCAAGTTTACGGTTTCAAGGTAGCCTAAAAGGTCTAACTATAAGAATGTTCCCATTCATACTCCCAACACCTAAATTCCATCACATATCTAGAACAATATCATAATCATACTATGAAATAGCTCAATTTATGAAGGTAAACTTAGCCTACCTGCGCGCCAAAGAAAACTCGAAGAATTCGCTAAATCACCAATTTTTCTTTTCGAGAAGCTTCCGCAAGGTGCCATGCTATCAAATTCACAATCTACTCATCAAAAGGAGAACAATACCCATATTGAACTATTGTGCTTTGGATTCAAAATTACGTAAAAATCTCATGTGGGGCCCGTTTACGAAAATTGCATATTCAAAATCAACACAATGTCTCTCTATGTTCAAGGATCCTTTACCCTAAAATTGGATGAATTTTGAGCTATATTGGTGCTAAAATTGAGTCACCAAGCTTTTAGAAATTTTAGATAAAAATGGGAAAACCAACCAAGAAAATAATGGAAAACTTACCACAAATGTGATGGAAAATCGCATAAATTAATGATGCTACAGCTCCATAGTCACCGACAATTGATTCTCCAAAGAGCTCTCACTTTTTAGGGTTTAAAATTTTAGAGAATGGATGAGAAATGGTAAAAACGAACTAAATGAGGTATTTATACCTTTTCCAGATACACGGGTATCGCTTAAGCGAACTTTGGGTTATTTAAGCAAAACTTGTGCTTACAAATCACTTACCTGATCCTCTGATCGCGTATCTGATCGCTTACACAATCCTCTGGTCACTTATGCGATACTAGGTCGGCTGAGTAGATTTTGCGTTCGCGATAATAGCATCGCATACGCGATACTAGCTCCACTCCAAGGGAATCACATACGTGACAAAATTGTCGCTTACGCGATACTTACTGGTGTCTGGCAGATCATTTCAACAATCAAAGGCATCGCGGAAGCGATGTACTAGCACCAGCTAAGACTTTTCCAAGTCTCCACCAACCTCTTGAGATTCATTTAGAATCCTGTATACACAAACAAATTATGCTACCCTATTAAATTAGATGTTCTGGACTCAATGACGTAGTTGAATTTTCATCTGAGGTTGTTTTAATAAAAAGTGAGTCCCACACCCATTTGCCATTTTTCTTATTTTCTGACCAATAGCTCGAAATGAGCCTAGTGCCTCGAGACCCAAACCAAGGGTCCAACTAGCCTAAAATTGACATTCCAGAGTTGTTGGAACAGTCAGAATTTACAGACGAGGTCGTTGGCTAAATTTTTTACTCGATAGCCAATTTGAACTAGGAAAGGCTTCAAAACAAGAAATTGGCTCTAAAAACCAAACGAACTGCTTGGTAATCAAACTGCCAGTTCCAACAAGTAGACTTGGGGAAAGTCATAAATAACTTGGGGAAGCTATAGGAAAGCTCTAAACAGCGAAAATATAGAAAATGACTTGAATGGTCATTACAACATCCTCCGAGCAGGACTCACTAGATAGCCTCTAAGAAGGGATAACACTTCTAAGGGATTCTGCCACAGGTATCACTTTTTCAACCAACTTCCTTTCTTTAATTCTCAAACAACCCAAACTCAACTTCAACAACCAACTGGCCTCCAACTAAATCGAGAAGGGACAATGCACATAATTCCAGGCCACACCACACTGATACCCAACCAGTACCATCATAACCAAGCGAAAACTCAACCAAGCCAAGACATGAATTGTGAAACCAACTCTAAAACCCGAATATAACCTTCTTTTTACCTTTTCAAACCTGCTATCTATTCCAAACCAAGTTGAAGGTCATCTGAGTTTTATTCGCACGATCCTATCACACTAAACTAAGAGACTAAGCTGAACCTCTAAAGTTCACAATGGAAAGTAAAGAATAAGCCCAAAAGGTTCTACCTAGGCACACATTGATGACTAAATCTGTAATTTACCACCAATGTTACAATTGGTTCGGATAACCCTCGAATCTGATGTCGGGTGTCCTAAGTATAGACATTTACCTCTAAATGATTCGCTCCAGTATGTCCCACCATCCAAGGATGAAACCATGGTTGAAACCGTGCTACGCCCAACCTAAGCACGCTACTCCTACTGAGTAGATAATCCAAGTTCTAACAAAAACTAAAGGTCAAGTTCAAAAGCGAAAGAAACCATCATCAAGTGCCAACGGGCCATCACCAGAACATTGATCAGCCACAATCTATTTGAACTGAAGAAGACTGAACCGGTAGATAAAGAGTAGGCCCAACCAGTTTATAGGTGAAACCCCCAATTGAGATAAATCCAAATGAAGAATGCATTCAAGCTCTACAACTTCCAACTAAAATCTCAACTCCAAGGTTGAACCTTTCGATCTCAACTATCCAATGAACCCTGTAGACATGTAAGCATCCATACTCCAAATCTATCAAAACCTTCAAGCCACTATTCCAAGGCATCAAATCCAAAACTAAAGCCGATAAATCTAAACCAAGGGAAAACATACAACTCATATTCACTAACTAAGATCAGGCATATCCCTACTGGATCCTGCCAGTGCTAAAATTAAAATGTAGCTGAGAACTAAATTCATAGCAAAGGATAAACCAAAGGATGAAAGCATAAACAATCAACTCTACATCTGCTGAAGGCACAACACACATAACCAAGAACTCACTAAAGCTGCAAACAATACTAGTGATGACCAAAATCTAGCAACTCGGAAAAATACAACCATAGACAGAAACTGGCCAATCCAATACTCGATCACAACAACAAGTATCCAATTTGCCAACTTAAGAAGCAGTCATAAGAAATATCACCTATATCCACCTCTCCTAACTCCACTGGAACAAGAACTACATCACGACAAGAATGGAGTACCCAACTCCATACCAATACTAAGATCAAACTATCACCAGGAGATGAGCCCAACAAACCTAAAAGGCAATCCCATGACCTTTTGACATCAATATCAAGACCACTATTAGGTGATGAACTAGCTGAATTAGAAGAATGGATCCCAAACTAGTCAGCCTCATAAATAGGCTATAGAGAGAAGGAGAGCCAGTGCTAAAATCTTTATAACCTAGAAGACAAGTCCTAGAATCTCAAACTCAATAATGGGAAATATAACTAAATTGCCAACTCTAGATTCATAACATAACCATAGAAGTCCAACCTACCTTCACTTTAGTATCCCACTCAATAATTAATCTAACATCGCCAGTAGAATATGAAAATGACCAACCTCAGTTGCTAAAAGAGAGAAAACCATCCAATTGAGCTAGCCGCTAAGACCAACGAACAAAAGTGTGAGGAATGGAATTCTAACTAGATAATACTAGTCTAGTTGTCTATCCAGTAAGAATCAATCAACATCAAACAATGATAATAATAACAATAGCAATAGAAATATCACCACAAGGAGTAGGTGGTACCAAAATTAAAAATCAATAAAAAGTACCCCTCCAAGTCCATAAAAATTCTAATAAGCCTCAACAAATGGGACTTGAACCCAAATGCTACACCCCTAAGAAAACACTGATACTAATCCACTATATCAACTACTAAAAGAAATTACCTACATGATACGATCATGACCGTCCTCAAAGATTTTGATCACATCATTCTAGGCCAACACAAAGAGGTTCGAGCCATGATCCACCAAAGAGCTTAACAATGCACTTGGAAGACCCTCTTTGAACTCTTGGAGCCAAAATCCCATGTGTGGATAATTGCGGTGAAGTTTGGAGTGCATATTGGAAAGCTAAAAATACTAACAAATTAAAAGAAAAGGTCATGAGAAGACCCGTCAAGAGTCCAACTAGCCATCTCGTGAACCGCCAAAAAAATGAGTGAAGAAATAATTCACTACCTCAATTAATGGCTTGGGTGATATCCAGTCAAGTGGGTGATGGTTAGTCACTCCATCCGTCACCCCTAAGCAGTCACTGACTCAAGACTGACGGACTGGGAGATAGTCCATCGAAGAGGTGATGGTTAGTCACCACAATCGTCACCCTCAAGCAGTAGCATACGAAGGGGCCTCTCTTTTAATGGTCACAGGCCATTTAAGGGCCTTAATGTAATAATTAGTTTAGGACTATAAATAGCTAGCTTAGGGTTCTTTCTTACTAAGTTTATTTTTTGATGATAACTTTTACATGATGTATTCGTGTGTAATACCCCCTAGTTCTCAAGCTTAACTTAACTCTCAGTTCATGAGTTATCTGATATAAATTTTTTGAAATACTTAGTATTTTTCAGTTTAAAGCCTGCCATTGCGTAGAAAATTGAATTAGCTTTCCAACAATAAAAAATTCGCCTAAATCCAATAACCGGGTAAGAAGTCATGACTATTTTAAGTTTCAATCATTAAACACCGTTATTCAGGCCAGTTGCACGTCGCGAAGCATATCAAAATGGCAATTGTCAGTTTCCAGTGAGGTACCATGATACCGGCGTGTTGCACCACCAGCTAATTTCCCAATTGTCAAAATCCAGTGTTACTCCACGATATTGGCGCGTCGCGCCAAGGACCCAATCCATAATTGTCAATTTTCAGTAAAGCAACGTGATTGTATCGCATCGCGCCAAGCTTCCAGGTCCCATCAAGTATTGTAATGTGATTCCACCATGTCGCGCCACCAGCCACATTTACAGTTATCATTTTCCTATGGCTTGGCGCGATAGTGGCACGTCGCGCCAGGTGCCCAAATCGGGAATTTTTCAGTAACGATTTTAAATCATTCCCAGGGGTAATTGGGTATTTTTCCATGACCCAAGTCAGCCTTCAAAACATAAATTACCCCAAATTAACCTAGTTACATCATTATTATTCAATTTTCCCCAAATCAAAGGCATTCTCTCTTAAGACAACAAACCTTAACTTCAAGAATCAGGATCAAAACTCAAGAATTTCTTCAAGAACCTTCAAGAATTAAATTTCCAAGGTATGTTAGAACATCTATGGGTTCTTTTCACCCATAGAGTCCAAGAATTCATATTTAAAACTTGAAGAGTTATGATTTATGATTTCCAAGAATTGAATGTATTCATGATTATGATAGTAATTGGGATCCAATGCATGTTTAATTATAAGTTGCCATTAAATTAAAATAGTTATATGATGAATTATATGAATTGCATGCTTAATCCTTGAATTTGAAATTGAATGTCGTATTCATGATTACATGTGTTGACCATCATCATGTGAAATACCCCCTGCTCCCTAAGTGTTTGCTAAAATGCAATGGAATCTTGACATGTCATTATGTGGTACCAATCATGTACAAGCTTATTCCCTATAAGTGTTTGATGAAATGCCTTTATGAATGAATTATGGACAAGTGTACATTGTGGTGGATCATGCTATGCCTTATTTTTCATGCTATCTAGTCCTAAGGGTATTTAATACCCAACAATTTAGCTGTTTACCTAGAGCTAGTGTCAGTTACAAAACAGTCTTAGTCCTATCATGATTAGTAGTACTCTCATTCAGTTACAAAACTCAGTAAAACTCAGTCAGTTACAGAACTTAAGAAAATTTTGTAAACTCAGTATCAGTTCAGTCCAGTTCAGTATCTCGGTTCAGTGTCTTTCAGTTGTGAGTAGGATTTAGCACCAAGTAAACCCAAGAATGGGGGCTCACCTGCAAAAAGAGGGTATGATCCTTAGAAACAATCCTTGCATTCTAGAACTACGTAGTCAGCGTAGGTTGAGACATCAAACCTGTCAGTTGAGGGTTGATAAGGTGTTTTAACCTGTTAGATGAGGGTTTCACCATTCTTATTCTGCCAGATGAGGGTAACTTTTTAGTGTCTTTACCCATGGCACGGTACTGACACCCTTTCAACTAGGGTCACAGTTGGACCCCAACTCTGTTATCTTATTTGGGATATGTCGGTTAGATGATTACTCCCATAATCTCAGTTTCTATCTTTAGAATAGAACTCAGTTCAGTTTTACAGAATCAGGATGTCAGCTATAGTTAACCAGTATCAGTAACTTCAGATATCAGTTACTCAGTATCAGAACTTAGGACTTAGCTTTCAGATAAGCTTAGTCACAATATTTATTTATATGCACAGTAGCGCATACTTAGTATTTACAGTAGTATAGTTATCCATGTACTCTCATGTTCAGTTACTCTATATCATGCAGTCAGTTATTGTTCATGCATATGAACCCTTGTATTCAACCTTACCCCATCTAGCATACCAGTAAATTCCATGTACTAATGCATAATTTTTTTTGTGTTATGATGTATTATACCATAGGTTCAGATGCTCAGGTTCCTAGCCGCGCATAGATAGATCCAGATTCAGCCAGCAGTAGATTTAGTAGTGAGTCCTCATCATTCGAGGATATGCTTTCATTTCATTAGAGGCTTTTCAGATTAGTTTTCAGACAGTGTTTAATTTTATAGATTGTTATTTTAGTTGATACACTTTATCAGTATTTACTGATTTTAAACCTCATGGCATTAAAGCCTATTTTTCTTTCAGTGCTCACAACAGATATCAGTCATGGGTTAGCTTGTGGTCCTTGGGGGTCGTAAGCACCGTGTAGCATCCGGGGTACAGACTCAGGGCATTACAAACTTGATATCAAAGCCTAAGGTTCAACGAAGCCCTAGGAAGTCTGAAAGCATCTAGTAGAGTCTTATGCATGGGTGTGTAGCGCGCCATACTTATGGACAGGAGGCTATGAGATGTTTTAGGAAAAGTTTCCCTTCTTTTAGTATTCATGTCATGCGAGTGGGCATGAGCTCAAGTTAAACTCTCAATATAATCCATTTCTTCCTTTTATTTACAGAACATGCCTTTCAAAAAGACTTACAAAAGGAGAACTAAAAATCAGTCAGCACCTCAGCCCGTTCAGGCAGATCCCCTGGATAAGAATGTCTCCCATGCATAATTCAGAGCTGCATTCACTACTCTAGCCAATTTCATAGCAGCTCAAAATAAATGGCCAACTGTTTTTCAGGCCAACCCAGTGGCCAATACTACTGCAGCTAGGATTTGGGACTTCACCCAAATGAATTCTCTCCTATTCTCAGGATCTAAGTTAGAAGAGAATTCACAGGAGTTTCTCGATCAGTTTCAGAAATTCATAGACATCATGGGAATGACCTCCAGTGAGAGTGCTGAGCTAGCTGCCTATCAGCTATAAAATGTAGCTCATACGTGGTTTAAGTAGTGGAAGGTAGAAAGGGGCATAGATGTAAAGACCATAGAGTGGGAAGAGTTTACTAAGCTTTCCTAGAAAGATTCTTTCTTGTAGAGCTGAGAGAAGCCAATATGTTAGAGTTCATCAACCTCAGGCAAGGCAGTATGAGCGTGAAGGAGTATTCCCTCAAGTTTACTCAGTTATCCAGGTATGCTCCCCATGTAGTAGAAGACAGTAGGTCTAGGATAAGCAAGTTCATATTTGAGGTGTCAGATAGTGTGGTTAAGTGCAGAACACTAATGTTGATTAAGGAGATGGACATATCCAAGCTAATGGTCCATGCTTAGCAGATAGAAAAGGCTAATATTAGAGAGAGAGAGAGAGGCAGAACAAGAGAGCTAAAACAGGTAGCTTTGATTTTAATCAGCCTAAGTCAGAGGGTGGTAACCATTCCCAGCTTTACCTAAAATCTTCAGTTTCAGTTCCAGCTTCATCCTCAGCCAGTACTCCAATTCCTAAGTTCAAAAATAGTAATAAAGATAGAGCACCAGACTCTAAATCTCAGGGTAGTGTTAGCAGTGCTCGAACAAATCCTTTATGTAAGCAATGTGGCAAGAACCAGTAGGGTGTCTGCACAGAGTTAGAGATTGTCCTCAGTCAGGTTCTCAGGGTCAGTATAACCATACCCAAGCTCAGTTCGATCACCTAAATCAGCAGGGTGCCGCTTCCAGTGCCACCAGTGGGCAGCGCTTAAACAAGATTTCTGCACTTCAGTCCAGACAAGATCAGGAAAATTCTCCTGATATGGTCACTGGTACGTTACAGATATTCCATTTACATTTATACCTTGCTAGTTGCAGGGGATTCTTTATCTTTCGTAACTCCTTATATAGCCGTTAACTTTAGAGTCAGTCCAGAAATTCTAGTAGAGCCTTTCTCAGTTTCTACCCTTGTGGGTAAATCTATCGTAGCCCGACAGGTAACAGAAACTGTCCGATTATGATATCTCAAAAAGTTACTTCGGCAAACCTTGTAGAGCTAGAGATGGAAAATTTTAATGTCATTCTCGACATTGATTGGCTTCACCCATGTTATACCTCAGTTAATTATAGAACTAGAATAGTTTATTTTTAGTTTCCAAATGAACTAGTCCTTGAATGGAGGGGTAGTACCACAACGCTTAAGGGTCAGTTGATTTCATACCTTAAAGCGAGAAAAATGACATCCAAGGGATGTATCTACCATTTTGTGTGAGTCAAAGACTCTAACTCAGAAGCTCCAACTCTTGAATCAGTTCCAGTAGTAAATAAATTCTCAGATGTGTTTCCCGAAGATCTTTTTGGAGTTTCTCTCGTTAGGGAAATAGACTACAGATAGACTTTCTTCCAGATACTCAGCCTATATCTATTATACCATATAGAATAGCACCAACAGAACTTAGAAAGATAAAAGAACAGTTGAAAGATATTTTTGATTAAGGGATTCATCAGACCCAGCGTCTCCCCATGGGGCGCACTGGTTCTATTTGTGCGTAAGAAAGGTGATTTTCTCAGAATATGTATTGACTACCATCAGATGAAAAAAGTCACAGCCAAGAATAAATATCCACTTCCCGGAATCGATGACTTGTTTGACCAACTTCCAAAAAGGTCTTAGTACCCGAGTTCACCTTAGTACAACCTTCTACCCTCAGATAGATGGTCAAGCAGAAAGGACCATTCATACTCTATAAGATATTCTAAGATCATGCGTTGTCAATTTTAAGGGTAGTTGGGATGACCACCTGCCTTTGATCGAGTTCGCTACAGTAACAACTATAATTCCATTATTTAGATGTCTCCAGGCTCTCTACGGTTGGAGATGTAGATCTCCAATTGGTTGGTTCGAGGTAGGTGAGGCCATAGTAGTAGGGACTAACCTAGTATTCGATGCCTTAAAGAAGTTTCAGTTAATCAGAGAAAGACTTAGGGCTGCCTAGAGCCGACAAAAATCATACATAGATATGCGGAGAAAGGATCTCGAGTTTGAGATCAATAATTTTGTGTTCTTGAAAATCTCTCCCATGAAGGGGGTAAAGAGGTTCGACAAGAAGGGAAAGCTCATTCCTTGATATGTCGACCCTTACAAAATTCTCAGTCGTTTTGGAAAGGTAGATTATGAGCTTGAGTTGCCTTCAGACCTAGCTTCAGTGCACCCAGTATTCCACGTCTCCTTGCTAAAGAAATGCATTGGTGAACGAATAGTCATAGTTCCCTTAGAGGGCAAAGATATTTAGAAGGATATCTCTTTCAAAGAGGTTCTAGTCCAGATCCTCGATCGTCAGATTCGTAGACAGAGGAACAAAGAAGTTACCTTAGTCAAAATCCTTTGGCAAAATCAGTTCATAGAGGGAGATACTTGGGAAGTAGAAGCAGATATTTGTACCAAGTATCCTCACTTCTTCTCCACAACCTCATATCCAGCTTAAGGTAATAGTCTTTCTTAGCTTTACTTAGTTCCATATTTAACTATAATTATAACTTGGTATCCATTACTGTTCGATATTCAGTCATGCATTCATGAATTAGTTTAGTTATGTACTCATGCATCAGATATGCATGTTCAGTGTGAAAACTCAGCTTATCAGTAGCTTCAGTCATGTATTCCATGCATCAAATATGCATGTTTAGTGTAAAACCTCAGTTTGTCAGTAGCTCAGTCATGTAGTCATGCATCAGATATGCATGTTCAGTGTGTAAACTTAGTCTATCAGTGTCTCCGCTTAATCGTCTTATTCAAGGAAGAATATTCCTAAGGGGGTGATATTGTAATACCCCATATTTCTCAAGCTTAACTTAACTCTCAGTTCATGAGTTATTCAATATAAATTTTTTGAAATACTCAGTATTTTTTAGTTTAGAGCCTACCATTGCATAGGAAATTAAATTAGCTTTCCAACTAGGTGTTTGCTTAGTCGATTGAAGTAGGATCAAAACTCAAGAATTTCTTCAAATCAACTTGTCCAACTAGGTGTTCTCTTAGTCAATTTATCAGAATTAACTTTCCAAGAATTAAGTTTCCAAGGTATGTTAGGTGTTCATCTATGGGTTCCTTTCACCCATAGAGTCCAAGGATCTATTTTTAAAACTTCAAGAGTTATGATTTATGATTTCCATGCTTGGAATTGAATGTATTCATGATTATGATAGTTATTAGGATCCAATGCATTTTTAATTATAAGTTTCCATGAAATTAAGATAGTTATGTGGTGAGTTATATGAATTGCATACATAACACTTGAATTTGAAATTGAATATTATATTCATGTTTACATGTATTAACAATCATCATGTGAAATACCCCATGCTACCCAAGTATTTGCTAAAATGCCTATGTAAAGTAAATAGTTGAATCTTGACATATCATTATGTGGTCCCAATCATGTACAAACTTATGCCCTACAAGTGTTGGATGAAATTCCTTTATGAATGAATTATGGACAAGTATACATTGTGGTGTATCTCAAGATCATGCTATTCTTTATTTTTCATGCTACTGAGTCCTGAGGATATTTAATAGCCGACAATTTAGCTGTTTACCTAAAGCCAGTGTTAGTTATAGAATAGTCTCAGTCCTGTCACAATCAGTAGTACTCTCAGTCTGTTACAGAACTCAGTAGAACTCAGTCAGTTACAAAACTCAAAAAAATTTAGTAAACTCAGTATTAGTTTCGTCCAGTTTAGTATCTCAGTTCAGTGTCTTTCAGTTGGGAGTAGGATTCAGCACTTAGTGAACTCAAGGATGGGGGCTCACCTGCCAGAAGAGGGTGTAATCCTTAGAAACAATTCTTTCATTCCAAAACTACATAGCCAGCGTAGATTGAGATATCAAACCTGCCAGTTGACGGTTGATGAAGTGTTTTAACCTATCAGATGAGGGTTCCACCGTTCTTTTTAGAATACCTACCAGATGAGGGTAACTCTTTAGTGTCTTTACCCATGGCACGGTACTGACACCCTTTCAACTGGGGTCACAGGTTGGACCCTAAATCAGTTATCTTATTTGGGGCATGTCGGTTAGATGATTACCTCTCACAATCTCAGTTTCAGTCTTTAGAGTAGAACTCAGTTCAGTTCTACAGAATTAAGACTATCAGATACAGTCAACTAGTATTAGTAACTTCAGATATCAGTTACTTAGTATCAGAACTCAGGACTTAGCTTTCTGATTAGCTTGGTTATGATATTTATTTATAGACACAGTAGCGCATACTCAGTATTTACAGTACTATCAGTTATCTATGTACTCTCATGTTCAGTTACTCTGTATCATGCAGTCAGTTATTGTCATACATATGAACCCTTGCATTCAGCCTTATCCCATCTAGCATACAATTATATTCCACGTACTGACGCATACTCTTTTTCTGTGCTATGATGTCTTATATCATAGGTTTGGATGCTCAGGTTCCTACCGCGCATAGATAGATCTAGATTCAGCTAATAGTAGATTTTGCAGTGAGCCCTTATTAATCAGGGATATTCTTTCATTTCATTATTACAGTAGACTGAGTATTTCAGTAGATGGAGTTAGTTAGGGAATTGTCCCATCAACTCCACTTTTAGACAATTTTAGATTAGAGGCTTTTCAGACTATTTTTCAAATTGTGTTCAGTTTTACAGATTGTTATTTTAGTTTATACACTTTATCAGTATTTATAGATTTTGAACCTTATAGAGTTTCAACCTATTTTTCCATTTTTATTGTAGTATTATGTTTCAGTGCTCACAGCAGATATCAATTATTGGTTAGCTTAAGGTCCTTTGGGGTCGTAAGCACCTGTAGCATCCGGGGTACAGACTCGGGGTATTACATTATGAGAACTCCATGGGAGTGTTTAAGTGCTTGAAAAAGCCTTTGTTGAACCTTGTTTAGAAACATTGGTTGCAAGGGAGATTTAATCTCCTTTACGATTACGTAAGAGCTAGGTGCTCATTGACAATCCATTGAGGAAGGTTTATGGTTTGAAATACCTATAGATTGCCCTTTTTGTTATCAATTTTGTGTCTATCTTTCTATCATCATTATCTTATCCTTCTATCTTTACATTATGCATCTTTGATTTGAGTCCTCATAGTTTGGATCGTATCATTTGGTATCAGAGCTGAGCTTGATTTCATTTCTACAAAGTCAATCTTGGATTTATTATCTTGAAAATCACAAAAGAATTAGAAAAGAGAAAAAGGGAAAAGCCCCAAAATGTTTTTAGTCTATTACTTATATTGAGTTTTTGATTTTTGTGTCTTTTTAAGTTTCTTGTGCTAGATTTGTGTTCCCTAGCACTACTTGAGTCAAGATCCAAGAGTTGAGCTTAGTCTGGGTATATTTATGACATCCACTATTGTTGGAGCTTAGGTTGAAGAAAACTTAATGTGGGTTCTCAAAATTGGAGGGTTGTTGGTTGGATTTTGAGCTTGAAATAGTTAGTATAGTGTTTGGGGTGTTGTAGTGATCTTGGCTTTTGAATTTCGTCAAATTTTGAGTTCATTTGCATAAGGGTCATTTTTGAATGCTCTTGGTGTTCTTCAAGTATTATTGAAGAAGAAAATCCAAAAAGTGTGTGTTTGATCCAAAAAGTAAGTGAGAGAAAGGTGTTGTCCTTATTTATTCCATAGAATATTCTAAGTCTTCCAAAGAAAGAAAGAACCAAAAGGCATCGAAAAGGAATATTCTAAAGGAAGAGACAAAAGAGAGCATAAAAGAGGGGACCACAAAAGATTCAAGTCTTTCAAGAGTTCTTTTGATCCATTATTGAGGCCTTCAAGCCTTGAATAATCTCCTAAAAAGCTCACAAGATAATAAAGAGAAGTATAAAACCATTGAAGACCCTCCTATCCCATCCTCCATACATTAAAGGATGAGAAGACACACTAGTTGAGGTTGCCAGACAGCCCGACGGTCAGTCACAAGACTGACGGACCGCCACTTCTCTTGTCACCAAACACCACCTATCCAGCTAGCTAATAGTTAGTAAGGATGAACTAGGTAACAAACAGTCACCATAGTGACGGTCAGTCACTAAGGCCGTCACTTAAGGAAAGTTCACCAATGTCTTCGAATTTTAATCGTAAGCTCAATCATAGATTTCTTAGTTTCTTTTCTTTGATTCTTAGTCTTCTTTTCTTGATTTTAAATGTTAATTAACAACTAATAATCATCTTACTTAGATGTGAATTAGTATTTGAGTTCATTTTCTTTGTGTGTTGTTCTAATTTTAATTCGTTGTAACTTTTTGATTCAAGTTCATAAGTAGATTTTTATTTCTTCGAGTCAATCAAACAAGAATCTGCTCTGACTGCAAAGTAAAGATTGACACCTTATTATCCATCGAAGTCTAAGTAACTTTTAATATTCACCGCTCCAATTTTGAGAATTACAAAGGTGAGTTTCATACGAGTGTTAGTGAGGCGCTTTAATACTAATCATGTTTGTTTATTTTGTAAGTACAAGGCAATATAAGGGGAACATATCTTCGATAGCCTCAGGTAATTGTGACTACGACATAAGAGACTATGATTGCAGTAAAGATAGTTATGGCTACGAAGAAGCGGGAGATTATGGGGGCTCCGAATATAGCCATGATCAAGATATGGATGAATATGAGAGCTATTATTTTTAGGAAGCGTGCCATATAAATGATTACCCTAGTACGTACAGTAAATATGGAGATGATGAAGAGCTTTGTGAGGGTTCTTTTTGAGAAAGATGGGGCTTGTGAGGAGTATTATACTTCCCACTTTAAGTGTCGAGATGATGTAAAGATAGGAGACTACGACATAGGAGACTATGATTGTGGTAAAGATATTTATGGCTATGAATAAGTGGAAGCTTATAGGGGCTACGAATATAGCTATGATCAAGAGATGGATGAAGATGAGGGCTATTATTTTGAGGAAGCGTGCCATATAAATGATTACCCTAGTATGTATAGGGAATATGGAGATGATGACGAGCCTTGTTAGGGTTTTTTTTTAGAAAGATGGGGCATGTGAGGAGCATTATACTTCCCACTTTAAGTGTCGAGATGATGTAAAGTATCAAGAGTCATGGTGAGAATACACATGTGGAGTATCAAGAATCATATTCCTGATCTTGTAGTACTTCTTATCAAAGACGAAGTGACATGAATGGTTATACTAGCTATAGTGGAGGTTGTACCATGAGTAGAAAAGAGTATACATCTCCGAAGTCTAAGGGTCCTACATCTCAAGCTTCTTATTCTAGTGCCCGAATGTGTGGAAGCAGGAACCAAGGTATAAATGAAAAGAATACTAGGAGTCAATGTCTTCCTATTCCATCTTCAAAGGAGAATGGGATCCCAAAGTTTACCTTGATTGGGAATAGCAATGCGAAAGAGTTTTCTAAGATTATGCTATGAGCGAACCTGAACAAGATACATATGCCCTTAAACATTCAAGGTTCGACCTTGGAATGGTGCAAGATTATAAGGAAACCCACTCAAACTTGGGGTGCCTTGAAAGAGTTTTTTAGGCCAATTGATGTGAAACATTCAAGGTTCGACCTTGGAATGGTGCAAGCCTATAAGGAAACCCACTCAAACTTGGGGTGCCTTGAAAGAGTTTTTAAGGCCAATTTATGTGACAAAGGGCTATATGAAGCTTTATAATAGTGATCCAAAAGATGGGTAGAGATTTGTAGAGTGTCGAGATGTGTTCTGATCATTGATGATTGGTATTATGCAAACTATATAACTCATTTTTTGGTTGATTATCTAAATATACCTTGAGTGTCCAAGCATTTTCTATACTTCTTGGAAGGCTATAGAGTCTTTAAGAGCGTAAAGGTTTTCTTTACCCGAGATGGATACTATGAGGAGGTGTGGTGATATATTCCCCTTGGAGTGTGGATACTTACACTTGGGTGCCGATTAGTTTGCACAATACAAGATTTCAAATATGCAAAATTAGCCTAAGATTGCAAGGGACCAATGGGGAAATCATCTTTTTCCACCTACCCTTCCCAAATCTCAAGGAAAAATGACTACTTACTCTGAGCCAAAAGAAATTAAGAGACAAAAGATTAAAAGGAGTAAGGGAGTGAAAGATGGAAACCTAAGAGAGTAAAAAGGAGAGGTTGAAGGGAATTAAGTGAGAGGGTTTCGACCAATCAGAAGTAACAATGTTTTTTCTTCTATTTGTAAGGACATTTGTGTAGGTACCAACATAGCAAGCAGAACGCTAGCCGGGTCTGAAGCTCCGCTCTCCTTTGCCTATCCGAAAGAAGAGGGTGCTCTAATTCCAAAACCAGGATGGCGTGCGGAACCGGCTGAACCTTCGGCTGGGGAATGGCTAGCTGTGCATCTTTTTGTGGAGGGTAAATAGGGTCAAAGGAGGGCTCCCTCCTCCCGTCGCACGCGGCAACGAATACTTTGAGAATCTCCCCCCCCGAGTACCAATGAAAAAGGAGTACAAGGAGAAGAGCGAATACCTTAAAGTATTTTATCCCAAAGATAGTAGTCGTGGTTGATTTTGATTCAAGGATCTTATGTGGAGGAGCGAACTCTTCTATCGTGTTGTATTGGCGGACCCCGCCGGGGGAACCATCGTATCGGAGCGATCCGAGAAGGGCGATTAGGTGCACGTTCTATCCTTTCTACAACACCTATAGACTTAGTCTTTCGTTTTAGATCAATTCTTCGCTGCAATCGCTTCGATCCACCCCCTCGGTGAAAAACCGTAACACGCCCTGAGGAATTCCTACCAGAAGACTTCCCTGTACTCAAAGTGAATTGTCTAAGTGCTCTCCTTTGTCTCATTTTTTATCTCCTAATCATTCGATTTCGCCCCTAAGGCTAGCTCCTACTCCTCCCCCTTCTCCTGACGGATAGGATCCTCCTTGGTCCTTTCTACATAACACTCTCGGCCGGCCAAGAGGACTGGATATCTTTCTCTTTACTTACGCAATTTCTTTCTTTGTTGTTGAAGGAGTCTCTTCTTTTTTTGTTGCTCCCGCGACAAGTTATTTTCGGTATTGTAATATTATTTCTTGCCATTCTTCGGTCCGGTAAACCAACTCCAACCAAGCCCAACACTTAAGACGACACTACTTCAACATTCAATCGCACAACATTAAAGGTAGCGAGGCTGACGGATTATAACAACATCAGACCATTGAAAACTTACTTAACCGATCAGGAACTAGACAAACCGCAGGTTGATATAATAGTAGTTCCTTCCAAAGGTAAAGTGAAGTCCCAAAATTCCTCATAACACCGGACATCTCGTACGAGAGATTCCAACAAAGAACGGCTGCTTCATAACTACTTCTTCTACAACGAAACATGTTACTTCTTAAAGCAACAAAGAATGGCTAAAGCTCATCGCAAGATCAAAAAGAACACCAGCCCGCACAGACAACAATGACAGGACTCCAAATACAGGTAAAAAGGGGATAACAATTAACTACTAACCCATCCGCTATACTATATAAAACCTAAGCTGATAGGAAAGGGTTGTGGCCACCAGGCGAGAAGGACACCAAAATATGTCTATAGTCTATACCAGTGTCGGTAATAGTGAGGTTTCTTTTTCCTTAGTTAAAAACGAATAAGGACAGTAGCCAGCCTTTTTAAAAACTAGAAGGGAAGAAAGAGCCAATTGAAAAGGCTTTAATGAAGAGATGAAAGAATTATTACAAACAAAGCAAAGGGTTTGAAGGACGCCCTCTCATACTTTCTCAACCGATGAAGTGAGCTAGGTTTGAGGGGAATTAAAAATGGATCGAACGCTCTATTAGTGGTACTGCCACCTTTCCGCTTTGGATTCTCTATTCCCCTGAAAGAAATATCGATCGTCCTTACCATTTCAGTCCTCAACCTCAAGTGAGAAGGATATTCTATTGCTATCGACTCTTGTAATATTATTCATTCGTATCCCTCAATCAAGCAAGCGAAGGGGGCTAGGTTGTAATACAAAATCGTAATCATTGGTTCCCCCACAATTCCTTACCTTAAGAGGTGGGGTAAGCCAATAAAGGGGGAAGGTCTAAAATGCTATAGTGACCCATTGAAAGAGCTAGACAAATAGGAGAAAATAGTACTATTGTAAGAAGGAAAGCTTCACGCTTGGGCTGTGCTCTCGGGGTATTAGTTTACCTTGCTTTAAGAGGTCTCGTAAAGAGTTTTCCATCGATCTTCCCTAGGCTATCGAATCCTTTACCAATAGATGGGCTCGATTAACTAGATTCACTCATTCCTGTCTTTACTTTAAAAGAAAAGAGCCTTAAAGAAAGCAGGAGGGATAGGAGTTTATGATAAGACAACGAGAAGGATAGAGTAATAATCAGCTAAGGGAAGAATCGTTGTTCAAAGCTTCCACCATTTGTCTGTCGGGAATCTTGTCAATATTGCCTCGTGGATCAACTGTCTCTAAGCCTTCCTTGAATGCTTGAAGGATTTCCCCCCGTCCAATGCTTCCGCTGGTTTTCAGATAGAAACTCCAATTTCTCTTTCTACTCGTTGGGAGAACTCTCAATGGATTGGTTTTTGGGAATTGAGGTGGAAGTAGATGGGGACTGGGGAGAATAAAAAACCTCCTTATCGGAATTGGTCTCGTCTGATGCATGGCCGATGAGGGAGGCTCCATAAGAAGAAGAAGCAAATGGAGACTCCGAGGGAGATGCATTTTTTTCACTCCAAGGGTTAGGGGATAGGGTTGGTCGAGAATTTCATTACCTAAGTACGCCACTATAGCCACTAAAAGGGTCATATCTTGTTGAAGAGGAAGTGAAAGGAGCGAGACCTTGCGGAGTAGGTACGGAAGGGGAGGCCTCTTTGTATGTTATCACCAATATCCAACAATATGAGCACCCAAGTGTCCATGGACTAAACCACGTCCTTTATAAAGATAGAATACCTACCTTGAGTCCAACTGGTATCATAACCATGACCTCGGGCCTAATAGTACATAACCATCATAATATCAATAGTATAAATAGAGAAAATATGATTTAATCTACTATGTCAAGTAATAAACCTTATACTATAGGATACTTCAAATTAACTATGTTTAACATGATTATAATCTAGAGTGATGGTTTCTATCGCTATAACACATATTTCATCTTAAGGGCCTGCTCACCCTTCTATCCTCGAACTCATAAATTAGACTAAGTCATGACATCCTACCCATAATAATATACTTTTATCTTACCAAGCATGCAATATATATCATACATTATCTCATGAAAAAGAGTAGATTTTGCCTACATCGATGTCAAACCGTAAGTCTAGAGTTGTCCACAAATCATCCACCTTTGATCCTCCATCCTGAGATTCTTCCATGCTATCAAGATAGTAATCTACATATCATTAGGATTAAAATAAGATCCATATTGCTATATAAATGGTTGGGTCAAAATTTGGGTTAAGAATTAGAGTATGGGGCCTGCAAATAGAATCCAAAATTGAATCTGTCATGAGGTCCCTCAAAGGACAAGGAATGTGTGCTCAAAAGTGAAGAACAAATAGTGCATAAAATTGGGGCTCAAATCAGCCCATAAGTTCTAAGGATTTATAGATCTAATTTCTATAAATTTGAAATGAAATAGGATGGAAATTGATAGAAAAAATAATGGAAAATGACCAAGGAGTGTTACTTAAATTTACCTTAAGCTTCAATGGATAATTCCCCTCTCTTTCTTCTCTTTAAGCTCCCATAATGGTGGAGAAAAATGAGGGAAATTAGATGAAGAAAGGGGATTTAAAAATCCCAAGGTACCGCTAAAGTGGCCACTTGTCCGCTTAAACAACACAAGTTTACTAAAGCGGTCAGCACCAGGGATGTAGGCATTACTAAACCAGTCACCTGGTCGCTTAAGCAATGTTTTTTTAAGAAGTCCTTCACCGCTAAAGTAGACCTCAACCAAATGGACAAGGCTGCTAAATTAGATCTTATACACTAAAGTGATTGTTGCTAAAGTGGCTCCATGACTGCTAATGCGGTCATACCAGATAAGACACCAAACTTTTCTAAGTCCAAAATAGACTTTGACTGGGTGCTTCGAATTCGTTCAAAACCCCACGCGTTCAAATAAACTATGCTACCATACCAAATTTGATATTCCAAACTCAATGGAACCATCTTAAATTTCATTTGAGATTGTTTTGACTAAATATGGGGCCCATACCTATAGTTCTATTTTTTATACAATCCATCCAATAGCCCAAAATGAGTCTGGAAGCCTCGAGACCTAAACAAAGAGTTTTCCTAGCCTAAACTAATGTTCTGGAGCTGATGGCGCTGTCAAAATTCTCATCCGAGGTTGTTTACTAGAAGTTTTGGTTCGAGATCAATTCCTTAACAATAAAATCTCTAAAATAAGAAAATGAGTCTAAAACATAAATGAACTACCCGATAATTAAACTAACTGTTCCAACAAGTCACAAGTGACTTGCAACCACTATTGGAATGCTAGGATTTTTTCCCCCTGAGCTTCCACCCACATATAACAGTATCGATATCGTTCCATGCTAGGCTTATACCCCTAGTTGCCACTCATTTTATAGATTGCGTTACTTAGTTATTTAGCCTTTGAGAATGTTACTTTGGTGGTCATAATACTATGGTACCTTGAAGTAATAATATTCCAGTAAGTGATGTGTAAATGGGAACTTAATGCAACAACAATGATGTGGGGAGCTTTTGGTACGCAAATGAAGTGTTTAGGAGCTAAAAATAACACATAGGTCTTATTTAAGTAAACAGAGAACTCCTGAAGTTTTCTAGTGAAAATAGACATACAGGCTTAATAATAAGCATGTATTGAGGTGTTTTAACATATTAGAGAGTGGGAATAAGGTCATTGGCTACATGGTATATAATACACTACTATTTTGTATCGCTTGTTTATAGGATAACCTTGGAAGCTTACTTGATGGAACAAATGTCGGATTTATGCCAACGAGTACAAAATAGAGTATGCCTTACATACCTGATTATATAACTCTAAAACTAAGTAAACTTTACTTCCCGCCTCTTAGATTACTTATCTCGAATTATGCAACTTATTCTTTTAATTTGAACTCCTCAAGAACTTCAACTTTCACTTTCCTTCACACTTGGGCTGCAAAGGTTGGGGTTTCTCTAATAACCCTAAAAGGAAATATAGGACTGCTCTTAGTTTCTTTAAAAAAAGTAGAGAGATTTTGTGAAGTATAACCTTTTTCTGACTTAAGAATGAGAGAAAATGACCAACAACTTGGCCTTATAAAGGCCTTATTTTGTCTATCTACTTAGCTACATTTTGGACCCCAAATTTGATCAAATTGGTCCAAGTAGGGGATGCACTTACTTAAGGAGTTCAATATGCTCAAAATGTCAAAGTAGGTGATACACCTACTTGCTTAATTTCTTAATTGGGCTTAATGGGCCTTGGCAGATTTTTGAGTTGGGCCATTTATCCATTTTCTTCCTTATTTATTCAATTTGAGACCAAATGAGTACATTAGTATAGGCCCAAATCTGGTCCATAGCCATAAGTCCATTAGTTTGGTCCAAATAGCTTAAGTTGGTGACTCACCTACTAACTTAATTAAGTCAAGGAATCACCTCAATATTCTATTCCATTTCCAGCTCCTAGTCCCTTTAATCTAACTTAAAACTCTTACACACTTGGTTACTTTAAACTTTAGATTCAAATACCATCTTACAATTCCAAGTTAAATAGTTGTATCGATGTTAATTCGATTGCATCACATTAAAACGTATGGGCAGTATCTAGAACTCCATCTCTATTACTAATACTCACATAATAAATCTCTCCCATTACCTACACCACAAGGCTATACCAAGTTCCATATAAATAGAACAAGTGCATGCAAAATATTGGGTGTTATATCTTCCTCCCCTTAGGAACATTCATCCTCAAATGTTAGCATAACTGTCCAACCAAAACAAGTTCAAGTCTAAGTTTTATATCCCTATTATCACATAGTACCTATATATTATACTTACTTGATATTGCTCCAATCCAGCATCTTGGACTTTTTCTTCGTATTTGAACAAATAGGGGTACTTAGATTTCATCACTTCTTCAACTTCCCATGTTATCTCTTATACTTGTTGGTTTCTCTAAAACACTTTTACAAAATCTATTTCTTTATTCCTTAATTTCTTAACTTGTAAATCTAGGATGGCAATAGGTATTTCTTCATAGGTGAGATCTTCCAAAAATTGTACATCTTCAGTAGGAGTAATATGAGATTGATCTCCCATGCATTTTTTTAGCATTGAAACGTGAAATATTGGATGAACTGTTGAGAGCTCTTGGGGTAGCTCTAATTCATAAGAGACTTGTCCAAACCTCCGAGTTATCTTATATGGGCCTCTATAACGTGGTCTTTGTTTTCCTTTCTTACCAAATCTCATAACCTCCTTCATTGGTGGCACCTTCAAGAATACCCAATCACCTATAGCAAACTCTAGCCCCCTTTTTCTAACATCTGCATATGACTTGTGTCAACTTTGGGCTATCTCTAGCTGCTTTATGATCACTTTAACCTTTTCCATAGCTTGATGAACTAGATCTAGCCCGAACAAGGCAGTTTCACCCACTTCAAACCATCCAATTAGTGATCTACACTTTCTTTCATACAAAGCTTCATATGACACCATTTTGATACTTGAATGATAGCTATTGTTGTAGGAGAACTCGATGAGAGGTAAGTTATCATCCCAACTACCTTTAAAGTCCAATATACAAGCTCGTAGCATAACTTCAAGTGTTTGAATGGTATGTTCTGCTTGTCTATCTGTTTGAGGGTGAGCATTTGTGCTTAAAGTAACTTGTGTTCCCAAATTTCTCTGAAAAGACTTCCAAAAATTAGCAGTAAATTGAGCTCCCCTATCTGATATAATAGAGATCAGAACTCTGTGTAGTCGAACTATCTCTTTGATATACAATTTAGCATAACTATCTCTTTGATATATAATTTGGCATATTCCTTAACTGTATAAGTGGTCCTAACTGCTAGGAAGTATGCTGATTTGGTAAGCCTATCAACTATCACCCATATGGAATCAAACTTTCCAGATGTACGAGGCAAACCAGTGATGAAATCTATGTTGATCATGTCCCACTTCTAGATTGGAAGATCTATACATTGCATATAACCCCCGGGCTTTTTGTGCTCTACTTTAACTCTTTGATAATTTGGACATTCGGCTATAAATTCTGCAATGTTTTTCTTTATGTCACCCCACTAATACATTCCTTTCATATCATGATACATTTTAGTTGACCCTGGATGGATGGAATACCTTAAATGATGTGTCTCTGTTATAATCCTCTTTCTTAGCCCATCTACATTAGGTACACACAATCTGTTTTGGCACCGAAGCACTCCCTCTTGCGTAAGCTCAAATGCCTTTGTCATACCACATTATACATTCACCTTAAGATGTAATACAATGGGATCTGTGTATTGCTTCTCTTTCACTTTAGCTACTAATGAAGATTCTGCAGCATTATGCATAATAAACCCCTCATCTGGAGTTTCAAAAAGGCAAACCCCCAAATTGGCTAATTAGTGTAGATCCCTAGTTATCCCCTGTCGTTCCGTAGGCAGCCCATAAGTTCTCACCATAGCCTTACAACTTAACGTATTAGCTATGATATTTGCTTTTCTCAGATGATACAAGATATCAATATCATAGTCTTTTAATAGATCAAGCCATCTTCGCTGCCTCAAATTTAGGTCCTTCTGATTAAAGATAAATTGCTAACTCCTGTGGTCAGTATATATGTCAACATGAATCCCATACAAGTAGTGACGCCATATCTTTAAGGCAAATATAATTGCTGCTAACTCCAGATCATGCATCAGATAATTCTTCTCATATGGCCATAATTGTCTTGAGAAATATGCTATGACTTTACCATAATGCATCAATACACACCCTAAGCCAATTCTTAAATCATCACAATACACTGCATACCCCTCTGTACCTTCTGGAAGAACCAATACGGGTGTAGAAGTCAACTTATTCTTTAGATATTGGAAAATTCTTTCACATGCATCATTCCATTAAAACTTGGATGTGTTGTGTGTTAGCTTTGTTAAAGGTGCAGAAATTGAAGAAAATCCTTCAACAAACCTTCGATAATAACCTGCTAGCCCAAGGAAACTACAAATCTCTATAGGTGTTATAGGTATTGGCCAGTTCTTCACAACTTCTATCTTTTGAGTATCAACCTTTATTCCTTCTTCATATACAATATGACCTAGGAATGCCATAGATTTTAACCAAAATTCACATTTAGAGAACTTTGCATATAACTTACAATCATGAAAAATCTGTAGCACGTGTCATAAGTGACTAGAATGGTCCTCCTTTTATCTCGAATAAACCATAATATCATCTATAAAAACTATCACAAACACATCTAAGAATGGCTTGAACACCCTATTCATCAAATCCATAAAAGATGTGGGTGCATTAGTTAGCCCAAAGGACATGATTTGAAACTTGTAATGACCGTACCGTGTTCAAAAAGCTGTCTTGGGTATGTCCTTCTCTTTGACCCTCATTATTTGGTGGTAACCAAATCTCAAATCAATCTTTGAAAAACACTTGGCACCTTGCAACTGATCCAATAAGTCATCAATTATCAGAAGGGGATATTTGTTCTTAATTTTCACCTTATTCAGTTGCTGGTAGTCAATACACATTCCCAATGAGCTATCTTTATTATGTAGAAATAGCACTGGTGCGCCCCAAGGGTACTAGGCCTGATGAATTCTTTTTCTAGCAAGTCTTTCAATTGCTCTTTCAACTCCCATAATTTTGTTGGGGCCATTCTATACAGAGGAATTGAGATTGGTTGAGTACCTGGAATCACATTAATAGCAAACTCCACTTCTTATTCTATAGGCAAACCTGGAAGATCTTCAGGAGATACATCGAAAAATTCATTTACAACTGGAATAGTTTGAAGAGTTAGTGGCTCTATATCTATATCTTTCACTCTAACTAGATGATATATGTAAACCTTGAAAATCATCCTTTTTTCCTCAAAATAATAAATAAATTTACCTCTTGGTGCACCAATGTTACCCCTCCATTCAAGGACTACCTCCCATGGAAAATGGAAATACACCCTCCTAGTTCGGCAATCTACTATGGCATAATAGGAAACCAACCAATCCATACCCCTTATAACATCAAAATTTATCATTTATAACTCAACAAGGTAAGCCATTGTATCATGACTACAAATAATTATTATACAATTTCGATACACTCTCCTAGCTATAATAGATTCAACAACTGACGTAGACACTTCAAATGGCTTAACTATCAATTCTGGTATTCTTTTGAATTTTCCAGCAACCAATGGAGTGACATTATGTAAGAATATGGACAATGCACCTATAACCACATCCGGAGAAGCCTCTAAATTTTGTCGATCCATTAGACCACCTTTATATATACTTATGGGACTACGTACATTACATTTTTTCTTCACTTTTACCTTTCTTACTTCATAATCTTTGTAAGCCATTTAATAAAAATGACCAGTTGATCATTGGTAAATAAATAAATGGGGGTCGGCCCGTGCTAGGCTTACACCTCTTAGTTGCTACCCATATTGATCATTGGGATCGGCCCATGCTAGGCTTTTACCCCTAAGCTGCCACCCACATATAAAGATGTCACACCCCAAATCCCAACAACTGGCTATAATAGATTCAACAACTGGCATAGACACTTCAAATGGCTTAACTAGCAATTCCGATATTCTTTTGAACTTTCCAGCAACCAATGGAGTGACATTATGTAAGAATATGGACAATACACCTATAACCACATCCAGAGAAGCCTCTAAATTTTGTCGATCCGTTAGATCATACATATGATCTGAACTCCACTAGAGCTAGCTGCTCCTTTAGCACCTCTACCATAACCTATAGGTACATCTCTTCTTGAAGAAGGCATTGATAATGATGATGCAATGGAGAATCCATTAGGTCGTGCCATACTACCCATGCCCCTATCATATGCCCTGATGTACCACACCAAAAGCAAGCATTTATCCCCAATTGACATGCACCTAAATAAAGCTTTCCACATTGTTTACATGGCTGTCGAGGGGGTCTTAATTGGCTCATACTCCCTTGATCTTGATACCCCGTTGTTCATGAACTCTGACTCTCACTTCTTTGCTCAAACTTGTTGCCTTTAAACCCTTGAAACTATGGTGGAGAGCACCATCTGCAGAATAAGAAGATAATGGCCTAGGCGGTCTATTAGAAAACCGAGGCCTAAACTATCCTTGGGATGCCATAAACTGCCCTATAGATCTGGCCATCTTGGAATACCCTTTTTCCAATTCTTATGTTCTTCTTTGCCTCTAATCCTCTATTTTTCTGCAAAATCTTGTATCTTTTCTATGTCCATGTATTTTTTCAAAGCAACAATAGTATAATCTCTAACCAGATATGGATCCAATCTATGCACATATCGATGAACTCTATCATCTATAGTAGCTACTACATTAGGAGCATACCTAGCCAAAAAGTTAAATCGGAGGCTGTACTCTCTCACACTCATATTTCCTTGACAAAGATTCAGGAACTACTCTGCACGGGCTTCTGAAATCTCAAATGGAAGGTAATGATCAAGTAATGCCTCTTTGAAATCTTTCCAAGTAGATGAAGGTGCATCGATACCCTTAGATTGTTTACAGTCTTCATACCAAAATATAACCTCCCCTTTGAATCTATATGCTACTAGCTAAACTGTCTCTTTACCCAACACATGCCTAACATCTAGAGCCCTTTTGATTTGATTAGTAAAGTCCTGTGGGTCTTCATTAATAACTGTTCTGGTGAATGTGGGAGGATCTAGCTTAAGGAAATCCTGTGTTTATAGGATAGCTGCTCTATCTGCACCACTAGAACCTGTGGTTGGAATAGTTTGTCCTTGAACTTGTCCAACAACTATACGAGCCAACAATTGTACCACATTTCTTAGATCTTGATCAGTAGCATTAATAGGTGGTTCTGAGGATGTGGTTCTTTTCCTCCTTATCACTTCTAGAGATGGAGGAGTAGAAGAGGTTTGTGATGCAAAATTAACTTGAGCCTCACTTTGATTAGCTTGTCTAGGTGGTCACTTGCTGGTCCCTTCTCCGGCAACCACGTCTACTCGCTTACCTGTATTATTACTCCTTCTTTTAACCAATATCTTTACTATAATAAGATAAAGATAGATTTAGTGGTTAAATATGACTTCACCTATGACTTGGGCTCTATTGCACGATCTAAGATGTTAAAAAAAGAAACGACCCCTAAATGCCCATAGCCTCTTGTTTATAGATATGGTGCATAACACACCCATAAGCAAGACTCTACGTAGACACGGCTTTGTAGACTCTCTAGGATGGCCTACTCTAATACCACTTTTGTCACACCTCAAATCCTATTGGGGCAGACAAGCACCCGTATTCGTAAAGGCCCGAGAGAACCAATCCATAACCTTGTACTTCTTATGCATGTAACTATGACAACCAAATGTCCATTTCTTCCACAGAGAGTGCACAATAGTTCATGCCCTTTGCTTCCAACATAATGAGAAGCCTTTTCTTTAGATTCAATAGGTTGGAGTTGATACCCCAAACCTCTACCATCGTTAATATCTTGACTGGTTAGATTAGAGAGGATCTATGAAGAAATAGTCCATTTAAGAGATTTGTTCAACTATTCTCTCAAGTGGACCAGGTCCCTCTCTAACTTTTTATTCTTGTGTAGTGCTACCATAAGATGTTCTTGAGAATCAATCATCCTTTCTTCAAGATTAATTTGAAACCAAGAAGCTTGTCTCTTTTCTTTATTATCTAAGTTACTTCCCTTCTTTAGATTGCTCACCTGATTTAGTTCATCTTTGTGAACAACTCTTCAGTTTCAGAAATTTAGAGATTTAAAGTAATCATCTTATGCTCTTGGTTCTCTACCTTTTATTCTAAGGCATTCTTTTCAGCAGTTAGTTGACATACATAGTCTATAACACACTTGCAAGACTTTTTATCTTCCTACTAGAGTAATTTTAAAGCTTTTTATTCATATCAGAGATAGTTACCTTATTTTCCTCTTCATTTTCAATATCTGCTATAAAGGAAAAGCAGGAATCAAAGGCTACTTTATCACCTTCCACTACAACTATGGAAACATCAGTAAACTTCTCAGTTTCATTAGATTCACTAGAGGAGTCACCTCAACTAGATAGATGATACAAGCCTAAAGTGCATAAGGATTGCAAAGACTTCTCAAAGTAACAAGCTTCAGAATTTACAAGTACTAGAAGACCCTTTTGGAGACATTACAAAGCCTTGTTCAAATGAAGAGAGAAGGAGGGATTCCTACAATACATAGGCACCTATTCATTATGGGAATTCTTGTCTTTTAATGACTTGTTTTTATACTCCAAAGGAGCACCCTTCATTAAGGGTATTTTGGTCATTAGTTGTAATAAGTATAAATAGACCCTTTAGCTTGTATTTTCATTAGACTTTGATGAGATTGGATATTATTCTTAGATTGTAACTTTAGTCTTGTAGTTTTAGCTCTTATAATCTAAAAATTGGTCCAAGAACATTTGAAGTTAGGGTTTCACTTGTTTTGGATAATTTGGAAAGAAAGGTGTACTTGAGGAAGAGTGTTTCCTTTGGGTCACCTAAGAGGAAGGTTTGAACTCTTATTTATGAGGTGTGTTGAAGATTTTGAAACATCTTCTAGTGCTAATCATTCAATAGGAGTAAGTTTCTTTCTATCTATCCTTTAATTTCAAGCATTCTTCTTCTTCATCTCCATTCTATGTGTTGTTTTCTCTTAATTTGGTTGCTGGAATTTGCATCTTAGTAGCCAATTCCAGGTCTTTAGGCTATCATTGAGGCTTTTTTAACTGCAAGATCAGTTGTAGCACGTCTTCTTGATTTTACAGGGACCTTCCCTGTGTCTTCATTTATCACCGTTAGTGTTGTGATAATCATGATAGTCTATTTTGTGCATTGGACAATCCTAAATAAAATGTTCAGGATTTCCACATCTATGACAAAATTCTAAAGTGGCTCCTTTTTTATTCCTACTACCGTTTCTTTGAAATTGCCCACTTTTCTTCATAGTTCTAATAATTATTTTTTCCAAGTAGGCAACATCAGTTTCTTCTTCCTTTGAACCTGAACTTGAAGGGTTTAGAGCCACATATTTTTTTCCTTTTGACTTTCTTTTTCTGTTCCCTTTGTTGCTTCTTCAGTTTATGGGTTTTCAATTTCCCAATAAGTTTATCCATAGTGAGGGTCTTCGATTTTCTTGCCTCATTTATGGCATCCACTTTGCTTTCCCATGACTTGAGAATAACACCAAAAATTTTTCTCTTGCTTGTACATGAGAATCACTTCACCTAAGCATGAAGCTCATTTGTGATAAAAGTGAACCTTGTATGCATTTCTTTGATTGTTTCTCCTTATTTCATGGTAAAGATTTTATACTGAGTAGTCAGTATGTCTACTTTTGAATCCTTTACATCAGTGGTGCCTTCATGAGCAGTCTTCAAGCAGTCCCAGATCATTTTAGCATTTTCACAAGCTGAGATCTTGTTATATTGATTAGGCCCTATTCCACAGACTAATAGTTTCTTGTCCTTTTAATTTTTTCTCAATCTTCCTTCTATCTTCTTCATTAAATTCTCTCCTTCTTTTGATAACCATTTTTGTAACATCTCCTTCTTTGACTTACTTTATAGGAACATGAGGTCCATCGAGGATATGTCTATCAATTCACAATCTTCATCCATAATGAAGTCAAACAGCCTTGATTTTTGCCACCCATAGTACTTTCCATTAAATCTATGTGTCCTGGTGGTAGATTGGTTCTTCCGAGTTTGGTGGAGCAGGCATGATAACCAAAACACTCTAAGTGTGAACCTTTTAAAGTGACCTGGCTTTGATACCAATTGTTGAAACCCTTGGAGGTTGCACCACACAGTGAGGGACCAGGTCCCTAAAAGTCAATCACAGGAAAACAAACACTAATCGTGCAGGAAAAAAAAACATTGAAGGAAGAGTAAAAACACACAGATTTTACATGGAAACCCAAAAGGAAAAAACCATGGCTTTCCCTTAAAAACACCAAAGAAATTCACTATAATCCACCTCCTGATTACAATCTAGATTTCAGCCTACCTTTAGGCTCGTTTTGCTTATAGAAACTCTACTACAAGCTTATCCTGATAACTTTACCAAGGACCTCTGTACTGATTAACTCTAATCAGCAACTAGCTTAGGCAACTCTGCCTAAGAACCTCTCTCAACAAAAGAACAAGATATTACTCTTATAGCATGAATAATTCTTTACAATTCAGCACTCCGAACAATTTTCAATTTAAGCTCTCATAAAGCTAAGAACTTGAGCAGTGTTGGAACTAGATTTATGCTGCCTCTCTTCACTCTTTCTATTTGCAAAAACCGCTTAATGAAAGGGTGTCTCTTTTTTTTTTATAGCTGAGAGATGATTAGGGTTTAAAATCATTGGACCAGCTATCCTAATAGTAAAAAATAGCATCTTCAAGTTTGTGACACAAGATGACAAAACTATGCAGACAACGCATGCTAGCTGTACTATATCTTGCACATCCAAGGACCTAGTCCCTTATAGTTAGCTGCTTATCAACAAAACTACATACAACATGACTAGTGTTGAGGTAAAGTCAACATTCCTTGATGAAATCAAGGTCAAAATATTTAAAGATGGAAAATTGAACAAACTCTAGAATAAGATGGTGTGTGGCGAGGCATCAGATGCCACACTTGATGCATATGGAGCATTATGCTTTAAAGGGTAGGTGTGTTTTCCTCAAATTGGAGATTTTATTTAAAATATACTTGGTGATGCTCTTGGCTTGAAATATTATATACATCCAGGTGCAATCAAAATGTATCATCACTTGAGATAGCTTTATTGATGGCCTAAGATAAAATGGGGCATAGTTGAGTATGTATCCAAATGTCACAACTATCAACAAACAAAGTATGAGCATCAAAGGCCTAAAGATTTGCTTTAACAGATGCCTATTCTGAGAAAAAGTAGGAAAAGTTAGTTATGGACTTTATGGTAGGTCTTTATAAGACCTTGGGGAAGTATGACTCAATTTGGGTGATATTGGACAAGCTGACAAAATCTGCCCATTTCATTTTGGTTAGTGTGGCTCTAAGTAGTTTGAATAGATCTACATCAAGGAGATATTAAGGCTACATGGGGTGCCACTGTTCATCATTTCAGATAGAGGTAGGCATACTAAAACATCCTGGGTTTGGTCCTGTCACAATCCAAATTCTCAAGTTATGATGGAGCATATCATAACCCACCAGTATGCAAGCCAACCCATAGGTCGGAACGACTAGTAATGGACTACTCAATAATATAGCAAAAATAATGTGGAATTTATGAAATAAATACAATATATAGATGAATCCCAAAACCTTATTGTATCAGTACAAGAGCTTCTAATATAAAAAAGAGTACAAAAGTGAAATATCAAGAGAAATACAATGATACAACTTAACCCCGAATACAACTTAGAGACTAGTCTAATACGTAAGAGTGAGATAAGTAACGCTTCAAACTTCAGGAGCTCACTCTAAGTCTCTGAACCAAGGCTGCTCCACACGATGCACACAGCAATGGTGATAACCCGTACTATGATTTGCAGGCTGCAGAAGTGTAGTATGAGTACCAAATGAATAGTACTCAGTAGGCTACTTCCAACTGAGCTCCAAAGATAAAGCAGATATATACAACATATAAACAAAATCAAAACTACACCCAAGAGTCCAGAAATCATATGAAAAGTCTATGAGATGATAAGGAACAACCATCCTGTTCATGTCCAAGAGTCTTACATAATAAAACTAAGGAAGTATTAGGGTGAACTATCCTAATCTAGCTACTTTCAATATACGTCAATGCTATACCGTATATCCCAGGTCAATATATAAATAAAGAGTGAAATAAAAATATATATATTAATATACAAGGCAACGAAATGGATATACACCATGAACAACAAAAAAAGGGATATATATATAGGTATATATACATATAAACACGAGTTCATCTCAAAGCATAACCTGTATCATTATATTCTCAGTTTGCGAGCTTATTATAATAGAATCGGGATTCTATCATACTTGGGGTTTCAAATCCACATGGCTAAGCATGAAATAATAGTTCACAATAATGCAACCATAAGATAGGAGAGGCCGAACACATACTTAAAATCCCGATATCGGATCAATGACCGATCTGTCATAAGCTAGCCGTAATAATGATCATAACAATGATAACAGCAAAATCAATAACGACGTGAATAAATGGCTACTCCCAACAACTAAATACCTAGATGAGCTTATGCGTACCACCATCGCCCCAGGCTCAGAAATTCCAATAAACATACAACAATACAACACATATTCTTCACCCATATCTATACAACCGTCCCATACCAACTGATAGACATAGGTTCATACTGGTGATAGGCAATACATATGCAGGAAAGAATGAAAAGTACATAGATCATCATAACTATCCTCATCAGGACCATCATCATCATAAATAAACCTTCTTCCTTGTTGGGTATCAACATATCATCTATATATCCTCTAGCCTTGTCGGGTATTAACATCATCACTACAATATCATCCAGTCTTGATGGGTATTAATATCATCATAATAGTATCCTCCATCCTTGCTGGGTATCAACATCATCACAATAGTATCCACCGGCCTTGTCGAGAATCAGTATCATCATAATAGTATCCTCCAGCCTTGCTGGGTATCAACATCATCACAATAGTATTCTTTGGCCTTGCCGGGTATTAATATCATTATAATAGTGTCCTCCAGCCTTTCCAGGTATCAACATTATCAAAATAGTATCCTCCAGACTTGCCAGGTATCAATATCATCATAATTACCATTACCGAATAAGATACACTAAAATACTCATAAATTTACACATATCACCAGAGAATATCTATCTAGTCAATACTTCCCAGTTACTCATTGTTAGTTAACCAACACTTATTATAATAGAATCACTAGTTCACTAGTCATCACATAACCTCTAGTTATTAGCCTAAACATTATCCTTCCCATAATCCTTACTCACGGGATAGAAACTATCCACTATTTATTAATTAGCGAACATCTATCATCTAGTCAAGGTTCATCACTAAACTATAACCGCCGTTTATCCACCATTCATTATTACCAACTAATCATCCTATATTCGTTAATAATTACTAGACAACACCTTATTTCTTGTCACCTAACTATATTTTATTAGCTGATAGCATTCATTTTCTAACCATTGTTAGCTACCATGTTTCAACTAAGCAAGATTCGTAAACTAATACATTAGATTCCTAGCCATCAAGTGCTATAGTCCCGTAGTAGACAACTAGTTACCACATAACTTAACCGTCTAACAAGAAGAGCAGTTATAAGATCACATTTAAGCTATAATGACATTATTTATAATGATAAATAATCATAAACGTACCAAATCTATGCATGCCATCACCAGTATTCAATCAGTAGAATAATATGCATCATACCACATCTTTCTCCATCCCATATCGGAGAGATGTGTAGACAAACATATACATATTCATATTCATAAACTTTAATCACATCATTTATAATGACAAACATTTCTTGTCTATTCAATCAATATCATAACACGGCCCTTGGCCTATTAATTTATCCAAAATAATCATGGCCTTAGGCCCATGCACATATCTCGGACTAATATCAATAATCATGTTTGTAGGCCATAGCATGTCTCTTATCATCTCACATAAGAGATATCACATATTTAGGAGGCATAATATTAATAAGCATGTAATTATCTCTCACACAAGAGGCATCTCACATCTAGTTGGCATAATATATATAGACATGTAATTATCTCTCACACAAAAGGCATCTCACATCTAGGAGACATAATATATATAGACATGTAATTATCTCTCACACAAGAGGCATCTCACATCTATGAGGAACAATATATAGACATGTAATCGTCTATAGAATATCGTATGTCAATACATCATGCAACATACTACGGGGAATATAACTTCTCTAGGCCAATTTACATATCCAAGAGGAACATTGTCTCTATAGGTCCAACAATCATTACTAATTGAAATAGCAACTCTATACTCCAATCATCAAGTCTAAGAGGAAATAACATCTTTAAATTGCCAATATCACTTCCACAAAGAGTATCATAACCATAACTCAAAAGCTACAATCCGAGAACATCAATACAAGTTACCAAGTTACAAAGTGACCTTATTATATGGTTAATTAGCCTCATCTATGTCTAACATCCGCACTAAGTCCACAAGACTAAACATAAGCTTAGGACTAAGTGGTTTGAACAATCCCACTCTAATCCACAATTTCCATAATTAAGTACACTATGCCCCAAACTAGGCTAAGGTCTCTAGTTCATCTTCTAGATGTCAAGTAATTCATATTCAAGCCTAAGATAGCAACTTCGACTAGAAACTAGGGTACTCAAGTCAACTCTACCCAACTTATAGTTTCAAGAATACCACACTAGCCCAATAAGGCTAAATATACAAATCATGCTTTAAAATTTAAAATCATATTCCAAACACAGCATTATATCATATCCATGCTATAACTAATCTAAACTAAAGAGGGAAGGAAATAGGATATAAAAGGGTTATAAACATGGCATCTTACGAGTCCAAAATCCTCATCTAATCCCCAAACATCAATATATCAAGGCCAAGTTATCCTACTCATAATCAATCCTAACATCCATATTCACACGTAAAATATATCACACATCATCTATGAAGAAAAGTAGACGAAATCATACCTCAAGGCCAAACCACAAAACCTTACTTTATGCACCACGTGCTCGTCTTTACTTTAAAATCTTCAAAATGCCATCACACTATCAAAACCATAATCTACTCATTAATATGAGTCTGATGATACCCATATTGCACTATTATGCTTCGGGTCCAAAAATGACACCAAAACCCTAATTAGGTGCCACATATGAAAAATGATTTTCTGAGAGCAACCCAATGTTCACACATGAATAAGGAGTCATAACCCTCAAAGAATAGTTGAAAACAAAGCATACTTTGGGTTAAAATCAAGCCCTAACCAAAATTGGGGTTTTGGGACCAAACTAAGAAATTCAACAATGAATTAAAGAAGTTTCTTACTTTAATCTTGAAGATAATCGCTATACAAGATGATAATTAGGCTCCTAAGTCACCCCCATGGCCAATTTTGAGTTATTACACTCATTTTAGGGTTTCTAGGTCTCAATGGTGAAGGGAAAATGCCTTAAACACATCTTGGGGCCTTTATATAGCCCCCAACAGGTACTCAAATATCACAGTCGTGGTCATACGGGAGCGATTGAGCTACTTGGGATCGCACACTCTTGGCCACGATCACAATTGCACCAGATGAAGCAAACTCAAAAATAAGTTTTTGACCCTCAGAACTCATCTGAAATCCAAAGAACATGATCTAATAGTGAATTTTGAGTATAAACCATATTTCAATCCATTGGAATCATCATAACTTTCATCAGAGATCATTTAGGCAAAAAGTAGGGCCCATACCTATAGTTACATTATTTTTTATAAATCCGCTCAATAGCCTAAAATAGGTACAGAAGCCTTGGGACCTAAACCAAGGGTCTCCCAAGCCTAAAATTGATGTTTCAGACACGATGGAGAAGTCATATTTTTAATTCGAGGTCATTTCAACCAAATATGAGTCCCAGACCCATTCTTTTTGATTTTTAACATTTCAACTAATGGGTTAAATGAGCTCGGGTGCATTAGGACCCGAACCAAAGGTTTACCTAGACTAAAATCAATATTCTAGATCTGTTGGAGCAGTTGGAATTTTAATCTGAGATTGTTTCACTAAAGTTTTTGCCCGATGTCCAATTGGAACCAGTGAAAACTTCAAAATAAGGAATTGACTCTAAGAAACAAATGAACCGCCTAATAACTAAATTGTCGGTCCCAACAAGTCATAAGTAACTTAGGGAAGCTATGGAGAAGCTCAAACGATGAAGATAAGCATAAATAGGGAAAATAACCCGAAGGGTTATTATAATATCCACTACTAAAAGTACTTTCATCTCCGAAAGTCAACGGACAGAAAGAATCTCAAAAGCTCGAAAGGATGAGGTACTGGGCCTGTATGCTCCAAGCATGACTTACCAGATAACCTCAATGGAGAGAAAACACTTTCAAGGGATTTCACCATTGGTATCCCTTTTTCAATCAGCACTCTTATTCTACTTCCAAAATAGCCAACTCAACTTAACCTCTAACTGGCCTCCAACTGAACTGAAAAGACTGATGCACACACATTTGAATCACATCACACCGATACCATCTCTATATCCACATAAATCAACAAGCTTCATCTAGGCCAAAAGCAAACTAAGACATGAGTCATAAAACTGACTCTAAATCCAAAAGTAACCTTTCTTTACATTTTTGCACCTGCTATCTACTCCAAGCCAGGAGGAAAATCACTTGAGTCACATCCACACAGTCTTACCATGGAGAACTCAAAAAATTAAAGCTGATCCAATGAAAGTCCATAAGGACAACATGAGAATAAGCTCATAAGGCTCTATCTGGGCATACAAATGGAGATAATCATGTAACAGAATTCATGCTAATGCTCCAACTAGTCTAGATGCAAATCAAACTAAAATCTCAAAATCTAAGGTATAACTACTCATCACTGAATATTCCACTCTAGGATATCTCATCCATCGACAATAAAGACATATTAAATCCAACTGGAGAATATTACTCCCATGAGTAAATCATCCAAAATTCCTAAAGAAAGTTGAAAATCGAGGTCAAAACTGAAATAACCAATACGAGACCGGCTATACTCTGAACACTAGTCAACTATAATCTAGTCGAAGTCTAGAAGACCAAATAGGCAACCACGAAGTAGGCTCAACCAGCCTATAAATGAAATCCAAACTAAAATAAGTCCAAAATAAAGGCTGAACGATAGCTCTACAACACCAAGCTTAAATCTCAATACCAAGGCTAAACAGCTCAATCTCAAATATCTAAATCAAAACTAAAAATGGGTAGGCATTAATGCACCAAATATATCATTCTTCCAAATCTCCATTCCAAGTAGTCAAAATAAAAAACTGGGGCAATAAGGCTATATCAATGTCAACTATCTCAAATTGGCTCTAGTATTCAGATCTAACATATCCAAAATAAATCATACCAAGCCACAGTCGAGACATATCTAGAGTGCAAAATCACCACAGGGATAACCATTGATTGATAACATAAGCAACCAAATCTAGATCAGTAAGAGGGAACGAAACATAGTCGCAAAATATGAGTCATGCCAAAGGAAAAACTCATTGGCTAAAAATGCTTATAACCCATTCCATATCCACTGGAGGGCATAACCTATCCAAACATACTTAAAATTTCTCAAGGCTGAAAATGACACCAGTGAGGGAAAAATTTTAGCAACTCAGAGAAATGCAACTTAAGCTGGGAACTAGCCAATGCAATACTCCATCTTGGCAAGGAAATAGCCACAGACTCATATCATCGAGGAGAATTCTCCTCCAAGCCTTACTAGGCTGAACAAACACTGAAATAGGGATTTCCTGAATCTACCCAAGAATAATACCATTGAAGAAGAAATACCAATCTCAAAACCAAGGTTAGAGTTGAGATCACCACCAGAGTACCAATAACTTGAGATAAAAAGTTACTAATTTGCTAACTTAAGAAGTGATCATAGGAAAGGCCACCTGCCTCTAACTCTCTAACACCACTTAAGGCAAAATCACATTACAATAACAAAGGAGTATTATACCAGAAGGGATACCCAAAATAAAATCCTTCATAACCCATGGAGGCAAGTCTAAGATCTCAAACTCAAAAATAGGCAACATAACTAAATTATCGACTCAAAATCCACAAAAACCATGGAAGGTTACTTACCTTCGATACCATTACACATCCTCGAAATTAATCTAATATAGATAACAAAGAGGGAACGTAGTCAACCTTTCCATGTTAGGGGAAAGAAATCATCAAATTAGGCTATGTCTACTTAAGCCATCAAATAGTATCACAAGAAAATGAAAATCTAACTAGATAACACTAATCTATACAACTACCTAGCGATAATCAAATTTATCATGTAATAACATCTAGTGATAACATCAAGTAATATCAATAGCAAAAACAATATCAATATCAACATACGGAACAGGCGGTACCAAAAAGAATATCAATATCATGTACCACTCAATGGCCACAATAGGGCTAATGTGCTAAATAAATAGGACTCAAACCCAAAACCACACCCATAGGGGAAAAAATTCAATATAGATTTACTCCATCCACTACTAAAGAAATAAACCATGGAGTAGTAATATAATCATGAATTCAACAATAAGGCGCATAATGACTGATATAAATTCATCAAGGCATATAATCATCTATGGGTATGAAAACCCCTATACATATAATAAGAGATAAATGCGAGAAATAAAAAAACACCAATCGTGGTGACATTCACAATCACATGCCTAATAAGATAGGAAAATAAATATGAATGGGTCCAACTTCGACCGACTGAATCATTAACATAGGCGTCAAGTGCACCATCTCAAATTAAAGATTCCATAACATCATGAGCTAGTCTAAAGAAGCTAAATGACTAAAATATCACATCAGGGACACTCCCTAGACAAGTAGTTGGTCTCTTTGCAGTCATAGCAATTCCTAAAGCATCAACATGGATAGAACACAAAATGAGCCCAAGTGGTTGACAATTAATGCTGGGAGAAATTTGAAAAATTATGTCCAAACTCTCAAAATCATAGCCTTTCATAAGAACTCTAGGCTAGTGGGAAATACATGCTAAGTCTAGCTGATCACCTATCTCATACTAGGGGTAATCTCTAAACTAGTGTTTCATCACAACACAACCAAACTAAGATCCTAGAATACTTTGAGATACCATCGAGGAACCATACCACACTCCACAAGTTAAATGGGGACTCTTCTTAAGTATTTTTTGGCTATTATTGAGGATCTTCTATATCCATCTCAAACCCTCTAGTCCAATGCTATGGTGAAATTCTAGAAATACATATTGAATATCATCTGCATCTGTCGACAATATTGCTCGTCCTTCAGGGATAGAATAGAGTCAAAGAATATGTTCAAGGCTCATAGAAATATGGACACACAATAAGGAGTCATGAAGAAAATTTTGTAAAATGTTACTGTAGCCTCCCAAAGATAGGTTACGGACATCTCCACATTGATTCACCAGACTCTACTAACACTTAGCTCTTGTACTAATACAATAATAAAACCTAGGCTCTACTACCAAGTTGTCATAACCCAACTTCTCAGGTCATGATGGTGCCTACCATAACCCACTAGAAGGAAAGTAAACTCGTAGTTCAGAATATTTAGTAATGGACTACTCAATAATATATGGAAAATAATATAGAATATATGAAATAAAGATCAATATATAAGAGAATCCCAAAACCTGGTGGTATCAGTACAAGAGTTTTGAATATAAAAAAGAGTACAAAAGTGAAATATCAAGAGAAATACAATGATACAACTTATCTCCAAATGCAACTTAGAGACTAGTCTAATACGTAAAAAAGAGATAAGTAATACTTCAAACGTTAGGAGCTCACTCTAAGTCTCTGAACCAGGGTTGCTCTACATGATGCGTACATCAACAACAATAACATGTACTATGATTTGTAGGCTGCAGAAGTGTAATATGAGTACCAAATGAATGGTACTCAATAGGCTACTTCCATTTGAGCTCCAAAGATAAAGCAGATATATACAACATATAAACAAAATCGAAACTACACCCAAGAGTCCAGAAATCATATGAAAAGTCAATGAGATGATAAGGAACAACTATCCTATTCATGTCCAAGAGTCTTACATAATAAAACTAAGGAAGTATCAGGGTGAACTATCCTAATCTAGCTACTTTCAATATACGTCAATGCTATATCGTATATCCCAGGTCAATATATAAATAAAGAGTGAAATAAAAATATATATAGTAATATACAAGGCGAAGAAATGGCTATACAACATGAACAACAAAAAAAGGGATATATATATAGGTATATATACATATAAACACGAGTTTATCTCAAAGCATAACCTGTATTATTATATTTTCAGTTTGCAAGCTTATTATAATAGAATCAGGATTTAAATACTATCATACTTGGGGTTTCAAATCCACATGGCTAAGCATGAAATAATAGTTCATAATAATGCAACCATAAGAAAGGAGAGGACGAACACATACTTCAAATCCCGATATCGGATCCAAGACCGATCTGTCATAAGCTAGCCATAATAATGATCATAGCAATGATAATAACAAAATCAATAACGACGTAAATAAATGGCTACTCACGACAACTAAATACCTAGTTGAGCTTATGCGTACCACCATCGCCCCAGGCTCAGAAATTCCAATAAACATACAACAATACAAGGCATATTCTTCACCCATATTTATACAACTGTCCCATACCAACTAATTGACATAGGTTCATACTTGTGATAGGCAATACATATACAGCAAAGAATGGACAAGCTGACAAAATCTGCCCATTTCATTTTGGTTAGTGTGGCTCTAAGTAGTTTGAATAGATCTACATCAAGGAGATATTAAGGCTACATGGGGTACCACTGTTCATCATTTCAAATAGAGGTAGACATACTAAAACATCCTGGGTTTGGTCCTGTCACAACCCAAATTCTCATGTTATGATGGCGCATATCATAACCTACTAGTAGGCAAGCCAACCCATAGGTCGGAACGACTAGTAATGGACTACTCAACAATATAGCAAAAATAATGTGGAATTTATGAAATAAATATCAATATATAGAAGAATCCCAGAACCTTATTGTATCAGTACAAGAGCTTCTAATATTATAAAGAGTACAAAAGTGAAATATCAAGAGAAATACAATGATACAACTTAACCCCGAATACAACTTAGAGACTAGTCTAATACGTAAGAGTGAGATAAGTAACGCTTCAAACTTCAGGAGCTCACTCTAAGTCACTGAACCAAGGCTGATCCACACGATGCACAAATCAATGGTGATAACCGATACTATGATTTGCAGGCTGCAGAAGTATAGTATGAGTACCAAATAAATGGTACTCAGTAGGCTACTTCCAACTGAGCTCCAAAGATAAAGCAGATTATACAACATATAACAGAATATAAACTACATGCAAGAGTCTAGAAATCTTATGACATGTCAATGAGATTATAAGGAACAACTATCCTGTTCATATCTAAGAGTCTAACATAATAAAATTAAGAAGTATCATGGTAAACTATCCTAATTGAGCTACAATCAATATACGTCAATGCTATACCATATATCCCAAGTCAATATATGAATAAAGACAAAAATAAAATTACATATAGTAATATACAAGACAAAGAAATGACTATACAACATGAATAACAAATAAAGGGATATACGGTAGTATCATAGCTTCATGTAGCTAGATATATATAGGTATATATACATATAAACATGAGGTAATCTCAAAGTATAACCTTTATCATCATATTCTCATTTTGAGACCTCATTATAATAGAATCGAGATTTAAATACTATCATACTCAGGGTTACTAATCCACATGGCTAGACATGAAATAATCGTGCATAATAATACAATCATAAGATAGAAGACTCCAAAGAAATACCTCAAATACTGACACCGGATCAAAGACCGATCTATCATAAGTTAGCCATAATAATGATTATAACAATAACAACAATATCAATAATGTGAATAACTGGCTACTCTAGACAACCGAATGCCTAGCCGAGCCAATGCATACCTCCACTGCCCCAGGTTCAGAAGGTCCAATCAATATACAACAACACAAGGTATATTCTTCACCCATATCTATGCAACCATCTCATACCAACTGATAGATATATGTGTATACTGGTGATAGGCAATGCATATGTAGAAATAAATGTAAAGTACACAAATCATCATAACTGTCCTCATCAGGACCATCATCATCGTAATCAACCTCCAGCCTTGCAGGGTATCAACATATCATCAATATATCCTCTATCCTTTTCAAGTATCAACATCATCACAACAGTATCCTTGGGTCTTGTTAGGTTTCAATATCATTATAATAGTATCCTCTGACCTTGTTGGGTATCAATATCATCACAATAGTATTCTCCATCTTTGTTGGTTATCAATGTCATCATAATAGTATCCTCCGACCTTGCCTGGTTTCAACATCATCACAATAGTATCCTCGGACCTTGTCGGGTATCAATATCATTATAATAATGTCCTTCAGCCTTGCCAGGTATCAACATCATCACAATAGTATCCTTCATCCTTGATGGGTATCAATATCATAGTAATTATAATTACTAAATAAAATACTCTAAAATAATCATAAATAAAGATATATCACCATAGAATATCTATCTAGTCAAAACTTCCCAACTACTCGTTATTAGTTAACCAACACTTATTATAATAGAATCATTAGTTCATTTATCATCACATAACCTCTAGTTATTAGCCTAAACATTATCCTTCACATAATCCTTACACATGGGATAACAACTAACAATTATTTATTAATTAGCCAACATCTATCATCTAGTCAAGGTTCATCACTAGACCAATACCGCCAATTATCCACCATTCTTATTATCAACTAATCATCCTATATCCATTAATAATTACGAGACAACACCTTGATACTTGTCACCTAACCATCTTTTATTAATTGATATCATTCATTATCAAACCATCATTAGCTACCATGTTTCAACTAAGCAAGATTTATTAACTAATACATTAGATTCCTAGCCATCAAGTGCTATAGTCCTTAATACATAACTATTTACCACATAGCTTAACTATAATGCCCCAAATCTGGTAATGGGAATGTCACACGGTGCTCATGTCCTGAAGGACCATAAGCAAAACCATGACTGTTATCTGTATCTGTACACTGCATAATATACTATTTAAATGCAGAAATAAAGGCTAAACATCCATAAGGTTCGAAGATCTAATAAAATATAACATCTGAAGATATGGTATATAGATACCAAAATAACTGAAATAACTGTCTGAACATACTAGTTCGAAAGCCTCTAAACTATATGAATAAGGAGTTGATGGGACATGTCCCCAACTAACTTCAACTACTGAAATAAATTAATTAATGAGATAATAAAATAATGGTCATGTACTCGAAGGATGAGGACTCACTGCTAAATCTGACTGCTGAGACTGGAATGCAACTGATGCTCTGGAGCTTATGGTTTTGAACCTATGGCATAAAATACCATAGCGCAAATACGTCAGTACATTTGAATGTACTGGTATGTATTTGAGGTAAGCTGAATGCAAAGGGTTCACATGGATGAACTATACTAACTGAATGGATAACATGAATATGGGAATACATGCATGAATACATAGTAACTGTATCTGAGTTCATAATAACACGATTACTGAGTCTGAGTACTGATAAAATGAGATACTGATAGCTGTATAACTAAAATAGCTAATACTGAGCGACTGTATCTGACAGTCTAGGTTCTAATGGAACTATCTGAGTTCTTTACTATTTTGAGTTAACTGTATTTGACAATCCTAAAATTAGAAGAGCTATCTGAGCTCTTTTACTAAGACTGAATAACTGTATCTGACAGTCCTGATCTATCACTGAAACTATGCGAAGTAGTCATCTAACCGATATGCCCTAAATAACATAATATAGCTGAGTTGGGGTCCAATTTGTAACCCCAATTGGAAGGGTGTCAATACCGCGCCATTAGTAAGGACAATCTGTGAGTAAACCTCATATAACAGGTGACTCCAGTGAGAACAGTGGGAACCCTCATATAACATGTTAATCCACCTATCTACCCACATATAATAGGCTATGATGTCTCATTCTATACTGGCTACGTAGTTCTGGAATGCAAGGCTTGCTTCTAAGAATCACAACCTTATATAGCAAGTGGGTTCCCCTCCTCAAGTTTGCTCAGTGCTAATTTCTACTCCTATCTGGATAGACACTGAACATGATTAACTAAACTGACTTGACTAAGTTAACTGAGTTCCGTTGACTGACGGAATACTTCTGAGATTACTAAGTTTTCCTAATTCATGAGATTGACTGAATTCTATGGATCATGGCTTCACTGAGAGTATCTTGAAAATGTGATACTGATTCTAGGCACACAACAAAATTTTAGGGTACAATACCCCCAAGACTCGATGGGCAGAAACTGACAAAGCATGACTTTCTTGAATACATGAACGCATCAACAATCCATAATATAATAAGTTGGAGAATTCATGAAGTACAAGTTATAAAGCACCACAATGGCCACACATATATCCATAACTCATTGACTAAGATATTTCATCAAACACTTGACATGCATGAACTTGTACATGAATGGGGATTTCATATTATTATACTAGTATGGCACTTTTCTTTCACATAGGCATTTACTCAAACACATGGGGAGCATGCTTTGGTTATATAAATCATGGATACATCAATCAACTTATAAATTGAAGGGGTTTATCATGGTTATTATATAAATCTTCATATACTATGGTCAATTATTGGAAGAATGTAATTTAAAATATGAATCAAAACCCCACAACATCATGAACATAAACTTTCAATTATATTTAAATCATGAACATTCACAAATATACAAATGTTGTATTTTGAATAGAGATTCTTGAGCTTCATGGGTGAAAGGGACCCATGAATCAACACATGACATACCTTGATTGTGAGTTTGTTGAAGTCCTTGGACTTGAAGAACTTGAATCTCTTAGTTTTCTTGAAGAAGGGTTTGGATCTTGAGTTTGGGAATAGATCTTTGAGAGGAAAACCCTAATTTTTGATGTTGTAGATGAATAATTAAGACAAGAGCCTTGGTATGATATTATTAGGTATTAGAAAGGGTAGTAAAAGGCTAAAAAGCCTTTTTTAAAAAAGACTTAAAATAACTAAACGAAATATGCGACGGTGGGTACAAAGGTCCATCGCTGGGTCGATAGTTTGTTGGTCCTGACCGTTGCACCTGGCCAGAATAGGGGTTCACTGCTTCTACTGCAATGGCTTGGGCGATAGTCCATCGCTAGCTCGATGGTCCGTCGGCCTGAGCCGTCACTTTTTGGCAGAAGGTGGTCTCACTACCTCTACTGTGATGGTTTGGGTGACCATTCATCGCTAGTTCGATGGTCCATCAACCCTCATCGTCGCACCTGGGTAGTTTTGACTGCTTTCTCTAAACGGCCATAACTTTCTACCTTGATTCCAGATTTAGATGAAATTAGTATCGTTGGAAAGCTAATTCAATTTCCCACATGACATAAAGTGAAAACTTAAAACTTCCATGTAAATAAAAGTGGATTCATCTTTCAAAGTAAGTTTCTAACATAACATACTTGGGATGATTTCAAGCTAGGTAAAAGTACGGGGTATTGCAATATCTCCCCCTTGAGAACATTCATCATCGAATGAGACTGAGTGAGAGGGAAGAAGATAAACTAACGTACATACTAAACATGAATAATTGGAACCTGATTTCATGACTGACATGACTGATAACTGGATATATCATACTGAACATACATATCTGATGCATGTGTAACTGATTCATGAATGCATGACTGAGTATTCTGATGAACCAAGGTTCTCACAATGAGAATACATGTCTGATGCATTATTATATAATTGAACTGATACATGAATGCATGACTAACTACAATGGTACTTAATACTAAGTTTATAATGAAATTCTAAACATGAAATGGATACCAAGCTTGTCACTGAAATCTGAACAAGAAACTGAAAAGCTTAAGGATGACTGTTACCTTGAGCTAGATCTGAGTTAGTAGAGAAGAGGTGAGGGTACTTAGATCGCATATCTATTTTTGCTTCCCAAGTAGCTCCCTCAACGGACTAATTTCACCAAAGAACTTTGACTAGAGGGACTTCTTTGTTCCTCAGTCTACGAGTCTGATAGTTTAGGATTTCAATTGGAATCTCTTCATAGGAGAGGTTGTTTTGAACATCTATGCTCTGAATAGGGACTACGACTGCTGGGTCACCTATGCACGTCTTGAGCAAAGAGACATGGAAGACTGAATAAATTGAGGCTAGATATGAAGGCAATTTAAGCTTATAAGCTACCTTGCCAAAGTGATTGAGAATTTTGAAGGGACCGACATATCGGGGACTAAGCTTTCTCTTCTTGCTGAATCTCTTCACTTACATGCATGAATGAGAACATGATTGAGTATGTAACATGTGACGTGGACTGAGTATCATGAACTGAATTGAGCCATTGCATACATGGCTTATGGCTAAGATTAGAGCTTGAAGTTCTACCTATGAGTACCCACTACTCTAAGCTAGGTTCCTTACATAAAGGAGGAATACATGATTAGGTAATGAAATTTCAGGGTACTATAGTATATCTCCTTCTTGGGACACTACGTACCTCATAGAATGCTAACTTAGCCAAGATACTGAGGAGAGACTGAATGATGCATAGGACACCCACGAATAGAATCACGATTGAATATCCACTATCAAAGACTGAGTCATGAAACATGAACTGAACTGAACACGCGAATTCTTGATTGGTCCATCTTAGGATGGTTACATCCATGAGACTTTAAATAGTGCGACTAGGTGGACAGAATAGGAAAATATGTGAACTTTTCCATCTGACTGTCGGACTGAAGAACTGGTTGTTCAAACTAATTCCTACTGACTAACTTATCTGATTTGCTGAATTACTGATGGATGAGTACTGGGCATATAAGACTGAATTGTACTTAGTCTGAATAATTGGACTGAGAATATAAAGTTTCTATGAACATGAGAAAGGGACTAATTGAGTAACATGAGATAGCTGAGTAAAAATTTATAAAATACTTGTATTGTATAAGAATGCAAGACTAGGCATATAATATGATTCAAAAACATTTTGTATGCTGAGGTACTGAAATACTGATAACATGCGTAATTGATAATACAAGCTATGATCAATCAAACCTGAAATTGGACTGTTGTACTGATTTGATTTTTGAACTGAGGCTGAGGTTGGCACTATATATAAGGCTATAGTAGAGACTGTAGCTAAATCTATAATTGAGACTGATATTGGGACTGAATGCTGGTTTTTGATAATTGAGGTTTAGACTGGTACTAACGTACTAAATTCTGATGGCTAAGTAATTGATAACTGAAATCCATGGTCTTGTAGGACTATCTGAGTCCCTTACTAAATATCGATTACAGAACTGATGTTGTAACTGAGGCCTGAAGGATGGAACACAGACACCATGGATTCACCGAGGGATCTAAACAGAGGGTATCATGACATAACCTGAGTTTGGCTGATAACTAGGAGTGAAACATGAGTCATGTGGGCTAAGCATACTGTAAAGGATGACATGAATACATGAGTCGTGAGATACATGACCTGAGTCAGAAGGTTCTGTATACTTAGGATAAGATCCATACTATTGAGTAAACTGGAACTCCTTATACTAGGAACTGGAAGCACACATGATTCTATGGAAGGTGCATAAATATAAGCTGTGTTCATGGAACATGATTCATACCGCAGAGTAAACTGAGACTCCTTATAGTGGGAACTAAAATCGTACATGATTTTCACTAATATGCACAAATATGTGCGATGATCGTGGAGCTTACAGGTAGGACATGAATAGATATCATGATACTTTATGGGTTTTGAGGATCTGTAATACTATTCTAAGATGGTCTACATGAATATGTTCACTACGGGAATAGACGAGGATGTTATCTATGAAGACTATGAAGAACATGTCCAAGTACTACTTAAGCACATGGTTTATCAAGTCCATGAAGGCTGCTGGGGCATTGGTAAGACCAAATAACATAACTAAGAATTCGAAGTGACCGTACTGAGTTCAAAAAGTTGTCCTCAAAATTTCACATTCTCTACTTCTGGGTTGATGATAAACTGATCTGAGGTCTATCTTAGAGAAATAGCTGGCACCCTGAAGTTGGCCAAAAAAGTCATTGATTTTGGGAAGTGGATACTTGTTCGTAACCATTACTTTATTGAGCTGACGCTAGTCTATACACATTCTAAGAGAGCTGTCTCTCTTTCGCATAAACAAAACTAGTGCACCCCATGGGGAAACACTGGGTTTGATAAATCCCTTATCTAAGAGATACTTCAACTGTTCTTTCAATTCTCTGAGTTCTGCTGGTGCCATTCTATATGGCCAAATAGATATAGGCTGAGTATCTGGAAGAAGATTGATGTCAAAGTCTATTTCCCTTGCAGGAGGAATTCTTGGAAGATCATTGGGGAAAGGCATCTGAATATTCATTTACAATTATGACTGATTAATGACTGGGAGTTTTAGAACTAGTTTCCTTAACTTGAACAAGATGATAGACACATCCTCTAGATATTATTTTCCTTGCCCGAAGGTAGGAAACAAGCCGACCTCTAAAAGCTAAAGTACTACCCTTCTACTCTAGGATAGCTTTATTAAAAAATTGAAACTAGACAACTTTGTTTATGCAGTTGACTGTGGCTTAGCAGGAATGAAGCCAATCCATGCTGAGAATGACATCAAAATTAGTCATCTCTAATTCAACTAAGTTTGCTGAGGTGACTTGCTGAAATATCATGACCGTGAAGTTCCTGTATACCCATCAGGCTATGATGGTTTTACCCACTAGGGTAGATACTGAGAAAGGCTCTGCTATAATTTTAGGACTGACTCCAAAATCAATTGCTATATAAGGAGTAACAAAAGATAAGGAAGCTCCTGGCTCTAGCAAAGCGTAAACATGCATATGAAAGATCTATAACGTACCAGTAACAACATCAGGAGAATTTTCTTGATCCTGTTGGTACTGGAGAGCATAGAGTCTATTTGGGAATTGCCCACTGTAAGCACTAGATGTGGCACCCTAATGATTTGGACGACCGAATTGAGCTGAGGAACGATTACGATAGCCCTGAAAACCTGACTGGGGACAATCTCTGACTTTGTCGCCCGGTTTACCACATCCAAAACAAACATTGTTGCTAGCTCTGTAAATACCCTGATAGTTCTTACCACAAGTCTAACAAAGGGGATGGGTTCGGGCACTACTAATACTACCCTGAGGTTTAGGGCCTGGCGCCCTATCCCTATTGCCATTTCTAAATTTTGGCACTGGAGCACTGGCTGAAGAAGGGGCTGGGACAATAGCCTACTGATTGGTCTGAGCTGCTACTGAGTAAGATAAAGTGAGGGAGTCAGTTTTGAATTCACCATGAAAGGCATGCTCATCTAGGAAATCTACCTGAATGGGTGAAGGTACTAACTAATTTTTGGTTCTCTTTTTCATATTCAGTAAATGAAATGGAAAATGGATTAGACTAGGAGTCTACATTTGAGCTTATGATCACTGGCATGGCATGAATACTGAAAGAAGGGAAACTGTTCCTAAAACACCCATGCACAATACTCTACTAGATGCAGCTTTTCAGACTTCCTAAGACACTATTTAACCTTAGGCTCTAATTCCAAGTTTGTAACGCCACAAATCTGGTACCCGAAACATCACATTGTGCTCATAACCTTGAAGGACCATAAGCTAATCCATGATTGATATTTGTACCTATATACTGCATAGTATACTATATAAATATAGAAACAAAGGCTGAAAGGCCATAAGTTTCAATGATCTGATAAAACATAACATCTGAAGATATGGTATATAGATACCAAAACAACTAAAATAACTCTCTGAACATGCTAGTCCGAAAGCCTCTAAACTGTCTGAATAAGGAGTTGATGGGACATGTACCCAACTAACTCCAACTACTAAAATAAATTAATTTATAAGATGATAAAGTAATTGTCATATCCTCAAAGGATGAGGACTCACTGCTAACTCTAATTGCTGAGACTAGAATGCTACTGATGCTCTGGAGCTCACGCTTCTGAACCTATGGTATAAAAGACCATAGCACAAATGCGTCAGTACGTTTAAATATAATGGTATGCATATGAGATAGGATGAATGCAAAGGGTTCACATGCATAAACTATACTAACTAACTGGATAACATAAACATGAAAATACGTGCATGAATACATAGTAACTATAACTAAGTTTGTGATAACATGATTACTGAGTCTGAGTACTAATAACATGAGATACTGATAGCTGTAAAACTGAAATAACTGATACAACGACTATATCTGACAGTCTAGGTTTCGATCGAACTAGCTGAGTTCTGTACTGTTCTGAGTTAACTGTATCTAATAGTCCTTAAATTTGAAGAACTGTATCTGACAGTCCTAATCTATAACTGAAATTGTGGGAAGTACTCATCTAACCAACATGCCTTAAATTACGTAATATAGCAGAGTTGGGGTCCAATCTATAACCCCAATTGGAAGGATGTCAATATCGCGCCACTAGTAAGGACAATCTGTGAGTAACCCTCATATAATAGGTAACTCTAGTGAGAATGGTGGGAACCCTGATATAATAGGTTAAGCCACCTCATCTATACTCATATAACAAGCTATGATGTCTCAACCAATGCTGGCTACGTTGTTCTGGAATACAAGGACTGCTTCTAAGAATCATGCCTTCATATAACAGGTGGGTTCCCATCCCCAGGTTTGCTTGGTGCTAATTTCACTCGGTGCTAATTTCTACTCCCATCTGGTTAGACACTGACCATAATTAACTGAACTGACTGGACTAAGTTAACTGAGTTTCATTGACTAACGGAATACTACTGAGATTACTGAGTTTTCCTGAGTCATGAGACTGACTGAATTCTATGGATCATGGCTTGACTGAGAGTATCTTGGAAACATAGCCTTGATTCTAGGTACACAACTAAATTTTTGGGTACAAGTACCCCCAGGACTCGATGGGAAGAAACTGACAAAGCATGACTTTCTTGAATACATGACCACATCAATAATCCATAATATAATAAGTTGGAGAATTCATGAAGTACAAGTTCTAAAGCACCACAATGGCCAGACATATATCCATAACTCATTGACCAAGACATTTCATCAAACACTTGACATGCATGAACTTGTACATGAATGGGGATTTCATATTATTATGTTAGTATGGCACTTTTACTTCACATAGGCATTTAATCAAACACATGGGGAGCATGCTTTGATTATACAATCATCAACACATCTAATAATCATGGATACATCAATCTACTTGTAAATTAAAGGGGTTTATCATGGTTATTATACAAATCTTCATATACTAGGGTCAATTATTGGAAGAATGTAATTTAAAACATGAATCAAAACCCAACAACATCATAAACATGAAATTTTAATTCTATTTAAATCATAAACATTCATAAATACACAAATCTTGTATTTTGAAAAGAGATTCTTGAACTTCATGGGTGAAAGGGACGCATGAATCAACACATGACATACCTTGATTGTGAGTTTCTTGAAGTCCTTGGACTTGAAGAACTTGAATCTCTTAGTTTTCTTGAAGAAGGGTTTGGATCTTGTGTTTGGGAATAGATCTTTGAGAGGAAAACCCTAATTTTTGATGTTGTAGATGAATAATTAAGACAAGAGCCTTGGTATGATATTATTAGGTATTAAAAGGGTGGTAAAATACCAACAAACCATTTCAAAAATGACTTAAAATAACTGAATGAAATATACAATGGTGGGTGCGACGGTCCATCTCTGGGTCAATGATTCGTCGATCCTGATCGTCGCACCTAGGCAGAATAGGTGCGACAGTCTATTGCTAGCTTGATGGTCTGTCGTCCTGATCCATCTCCCTTAGGAAGAAGGTGGTCTCACTGCCTCCACTGTGATGGTTTGGGCGACGGTTCATCGCTAGCTCGACGGTCCATCGGCCCTCATTGTTGCACCTGGGAAATTTTGACTACTTTCTATAAATCGAGCATAACTTTCTACCCCAATACTGGATTTGGACGAATTAGGTATCCTTGGAAAGATAATTCAATTTCCCACATGAAAAAAGTAAAAATATTAAAAATTCTACGTATATAAAAGTGGATTCATCTTTCAAAGAAAGTTTCTAACATACTTAGGATGATTTCAAGCTAGGTAGAAGTACAAAGGATTACATTAACTGTCTAACTAGAAAAGCAATCATAAGATCATATTTAAACTATAATCACATTATTTATAAATTAAATAATCATAAATGTACCAAATCTATGCATGCCATCACCTGTATTCAATCAGTGGAATAATAAGCATCATACCATATCTTTCTCCATCCCATACTGGAGAGATATGTATACAAACATATTCATATTAATATTCATAAACTTTAATTACATCATTTATAATGATAAATAGTTTTCATCTATTCAATCAATATCTTAACACGGCCCTTAGCCCATTAATTTATTTGAAATAATCACAATATCATAATCACAGTCTTAGGCCCATACACATATCTGAGACTCATATCAATAATCATATTTATAGGCAGTATAATATCTCTAACCATCTGACATATAGAAGGAATCTCACATATAGGAGGCATGATATCAATAAGTAGTTATCTCTCACACAAGAGGCATCTCACATCTAAGAGGCATAATATAGATAGACATGTAATCATCTCTCACACAAGAGAAATCTCATATCTAGGAGACATAATATACATATACGCGTAATCATCTCTCACACAAGAGGCATCTCATATCATGAAGGAATAATATATATAGACATGTAATCGTCTATAGGATATCTTATATTAATACGTCATGCATCATGACTACGAGGAATAAAATTTCTCTATGCTAATTTACATATCCAATATGAACATCACCTATATAGGTCCAAAAATCATGACTAAAGGAAATAGAAACTCTATAGACCAATCATCAAGTCTAAGAGAAAATAGCATCTCTAAATGCCCAATAACAATTCCACAAGAAGTATTATAACCATAACTCAAAAGCCACAATCTGAAACATCAATATAAGTTATAAAGTTATGAAGTACCCTTAATCTAAGGTTTACTAAATTCATATATGTCTAACAACCACACTAAGTCCACAATAATTGACATAAGCTTAAGCCTAAGTGGGCCGAATGATCCAACTTCTAATCCATAATTTCCATAATTAGGCATACTATGCCCCAAACTACGCTAAGGTATATAGTTCATTTTCTATATGTCAAGTAAGCCATATTCAAACCTAAGATAGAAACTTCAACTAGAAACAAGGGTACTAAAGTCAACTCTACCCAACTTATAGTTTCATAACTACCATACTAGCCCAATAAGGCTAAATATACAAATCATGATTTAAAAGCTAAAACCATGTTCCAAACATAGCATTTTATCATATCCATGCTATAACTAATCTAAACTAAAGAGGGAAGGCAATAGGATACAAAAGGGTTATAAACATGCCATCTTACGGGTCTAAAACCCTTATCTAATCCCTAAACATCAATATATCAAGGCCAAGTTATCCTACTCATAATCAAGCCTAACATCTATATTCACATGCAACATATATCATACATTATCTATGAAGAAAAGTAGACAGAAGCCTACCTCAAGGCCAAACTTCAAAACCTCACTTCATGCACCACATGCTCGTCTTCACTTTACAAGCTTTAAAATGCCATCACACTATCAAAACCATAATCTACTCATTAATATGAGTCTAATGATACCCATATTGTACTATTATGCTTTGGGTCTAAAAATGATACCAAAACCTTGAGTGGGTCCTACATATGGAAAATAAGCTTTCGAGACCAATCCAATGTTCACACATGAATAAGGAATCATAACCCTCAAAGAATGGGTGAAAACTAAGCATACTTGGGCTAGAATCAAACACTAAGCTAAATTAGGGTTTTGGATCAAAACTAAGAAATTCAAGCATTAATTCAAGAGATTCTTACCTTAATCTTGAAGATAATCATGATACAAGATGATAATTAAGCTCCTAAGTCACCCCCCGTGACCAATTTTGAGTTATTCCACTCATTTTGGGGTTTCTAGTTCTAAATAGTAAAGGGGAAATTACTCAAATGCATCTTGGGTCATTTATATAGCCCCTATAGGTACTCAAATGTTATAATTATGGTCATACGGGCCACGATCACACTACTCATGATAGCACACTTTTGGCCGCAATCGCGGTTGCACCAGATTATAGCAAACTCAAAAATAAGTTTTTGACCCTCGAAACTCATTTGGAATTCAAAGAAGATAAACCAATAGTTAATTCTGAGTCTAAACCATATTTCAAATCCATTGGAATCATCAAAACTTTTATCAGAGATTGTTTAGGCAAAATATGGGGCCCACACCTATAATTTTATCAATTTTTATAAAATCTGCTCAATATCCCAAAATAAGTCCAGGATCCTTAGGACCTATGAAAATGGTTTCCCTAGTCAAAAATTAAAGTTTTGGATGTGATGGCAAAGTTAAATTTTCAATTCGAGGCCATTTCAACCAAATATGGTTCCCACACCCATTCTGTCTAATTTTCAACTTTTCAATCACTAGGTCAAAATAAGCTCGGGTGCATAGGACCCAAATCAAAGGTCTACATAGACTAAAATCAATATTATATATCACATGGAATAGTCAGAATTTGTATCCGAGATCATTTCGCTAAAGTTTTTGCCTGATGGCTAATTAGAACCAGCATAGACTTCAACAATAGAGAATTAGCTATAAAAACCAAATGAAATGCTTGGTAACCAAATCATCAATCCCAAAAAGTCATTAATGACTTGGGGTAGATATGGAAAAACTCAAATAGTGAAGCTAAGCATAAATATGAAAAATGACCGAAAGGGTCATTATAGAGTCTTGAGCTTTATGAGAATCATACACCAACCAAACTAGTTGTATGGTAAGGTTACGGGTTAGGTGACCCAGCTCATAGTTGTCCAATATGTGGTGGGTGAGTTTCTATTGTGGGTATGTCTTGGTTATGATGATTCGTACGTTGAGGTATGAGTGGTAAAGTTCAAGTAATATGTTAAACAATATGTCTAAACCTTTAATTATGTCTTTGATATGGTTTGAGGGTACTACTCGTATAGTATAGATATGATTTGAGAAAGAAGAGTCGTATGGTAGATATTGTGTGATGTTTAACCTTTTGATCCAGGTATGAGTGGAGGGTACCCCTCGTATGATGTGGGTATGAGTGAGGGGTCCAAACCATACCCTCCTGCAGTATATTTTATCGTTTAAGTTGGGGGTATTCTGTATATTTCCCTTCTTAATTATTTTGACCCCATGACTTAAAACACTTTTGGAACTTTATTTATCCTATTATTCTCAATCAAACATACTTTAAACACTCTTAAATCTCTCTCAAGCTTTTGTTTCAAGAAAAGGATAAGGTTTTCTCAAGGTGATTCAATTAGGAACTTTCAAGAGAATCTATCTGTCTTATTTGGTATATAAGGCATGTTACTCCCCCCTCATTGTTAGTTTAAACTAAAATGATGTTTTACTTAATGGTTTTCATGGCATTAGTATGGGCTTGTGTTAGTTTTGAATATATGTTTGGGTTTTGGTTACTAATGGTTGGATAATATTTTCCTATGTTCTATTTATGGGTTTACATATTATAATATTGGTTTGAACATGTGGTTGCATGGTAATGGTCGGTTGGTTCTTGGTTTTGGTATTGGAAACTATATTCCCTCAACATGTTTGTTAAAATGCCAATGAGAATATTTTTGTCACATAGTTTGACTGTTATTGAAAACTTTACATTGCATAATATGGTAATGGAACCTAAATTGGTTTGATTGAATTAAATTATTTGGAAAAGCCTTGGTGGCCATGGTTTTTATTGATTGAGAATCCTATGAGGTAAATTGGGAATCCCCTAAGTGTTGGCTAATGACATTTCTTGCAAGCTACAGTTGGTATGTAGATACCACTTCATAATGCCTTGGTAATTAACTCTTGGAATTGGTGGTTTAGTTATGTGCTAAAGGTTTTAATTAGGAAATAATAGCAGGGTGTGATAGCTGACCATGAAGGTATGAGTTCGATGGATGAATACTAGAAACTCATGTTTGCCGACGTGAGGTTTGGTCATGGTGACCATATACTTGTGGGGTACATGGGAATCCCTTAACTTATACTTATATATATGTATCATAGAGGGTGAAGGGTACACGGGACTCCTCAGTCCCTACGATATCTTTGGTTCGTGTAGCTACACACATTGGGGCTCGTTCAGTACCTACTGGACCCATATAGCCCATGGGTGGTTTTAGGATGGTCAAGCTACACAACCTAGGTTAAATTTTTAAATACATGGTAAACCCGATCCTCTTTCCCGACATGGTATATATGTATGTATGTGGTTGCACATGATTATTTACTTTGGTTTGGAATAATGACATTATTTTATCCTTATTCCTGAGTACATTCTAGCATTCACTCGCTAACCAGTCTTCAAGCACTATATCCTCACGTGATGCAGAAACTAGACATACTCTTTCTCCTACTCAGTGATTGGATTTGGGGACAACATTTGTGTCAGATTGAAGCGGTGAGCTTCCATACTCCAGAAAACTCCATTTAATGTTATGAGCTTCTTTACATACTTTTGTTATTCCTTAGACTTTAGTTTTTGGCTATGGTCGAGGACATGTCCTAATTGGATATTATTTTGATTTCAATTAGAGGCTTAGTAAGACTGCTTTGGGCATGAGCAGTGTTGGTATTGGTGTCAACCTTGGCATTGGTATTGGTATTAAGGTTGGCATCGGTTGGATATTTGGTTGGATTGTTGGTTGGTTATGGTTATGGATTTTTTTATTGTGCTTGAGTATTTATTTTTCTGTCTTGTTATATGTTCAAAATTTATCTGATATAGGGTGTAGGAAGGTTATCATTGGGTACTGGGGGTGGTCTCTGGTCCCGATTGGGCTTGAGGCACCTGACACGACTAGTCCTAGGTTCGGTTCATGCAAATACACTTCTAAATTTTTGGATAGTTTGTATGAAGAGTTAGGCATCCACCTCACTTTTAGCACAACCTTTAATCCTCAGTTTAATGGACAACCAAAGAGGATGATTCATGATATGAGGACATATTGCAGGAATATGTGATCAATTTTGGCGGTCATTGGATTTTTCCTATTTTATGAATTTTCATACAAGAACAACTTTAACATTAATATGGCCTTATTTGAGGCACTATGTGAGAAAAGATGTAGATCACCCATAGGGTGGTTTGAGATGGGTAATGTAAAGTTTTGGAAACCAAATCGATAAAGAAATTTCAAGAAAAGGTGAGATTATCCAAACTAAGTTATAGACAACCCAGAGTAGGCAAAATAATTATGCAAACTGTAAGGTGAAGGGCATGCCATTCAAGTTTGGTGAACAAGTTTTGTTAATGGTATATTTTATGAAATGATTCATGATATTTGGCAAGAACGAAAAGCTTATCCCTCGGTATATCGATCCATTTAGGGTTTTGACAATGTAGGTTGGGTAACGTACATATTGGCATTGATGTCAAGATTGTTTTGGATCCATATGATGTTCTATGTATCGATGCTTAATACATACATGGGGATGAGAAGTACAATATTAAGTGGGATTCAATTTTCCTTGATAAGGATGTTGCTTGTAAGGAGGAGCTGGTTACTATTATTTATTGGGATGTTCAAAAGTTTATGTCACGCCTTGAATTCCATTGGGGTGGGTAGGCACCCGTAGCCGTAAAGTCCTGAGAGAACCAACCTATAACCTCATGGTTATCATGCATGTAAATACGATAACCAAAGGTTCTACCATATATGGATATAATGCATCGATGAGGATAACGACATAGTCAAGCCCAAAACTATATATACAAGACTTGGTCATTGGGGACACAACATCTAAAAGACAAGACACTACCATGCTTAACTTTACATTGGAATACAAAACCTTTAAAAGATACACAGACTTAGTTGAGGTTGAGACAAACCCCCACCTTATTCTTAACATAGTACAATGTCAAAAAATATATAATAGACTTGAAAAGCCCCGAATCAACATGGAGGTCACCAATAGCCGCTGGATATCCTGTACTCTACTATGGAGGTGATTTAGTTAAATCAACTATTCCTGCAGCATAAAATATAGGTCCCCCATGAGGGATATTAGCATGAAAATGTGTACTAATATGTAAGCTAAAAGCAATAACACATGATCAAGAGCTCAATTGAAATCAGATACAAGTGTCTAAATGGTGCTAGTAAACCACCTTTACATATACTTATAGGATCAGGTACATTATATTCTTTTGTTCATTTTAACCTTCTTAATTTATAGTCCTTATAAGCCATATAATATGAATAACTAGCTAATCAACAGTAAATACACAAATTAGGATCGACCCATGCTAGGCTTATACCCCTGAGCTTTCATCCATATATAAACATATTGGAATAGGTCCATTCTAGGCTTTTTCCCCTGATCTACCAACCACAAATAAAGGTATTAGGATTGGCCTATGCTAGGCTTTATGCCTATAGCTGTCACCCGTACAATTCAGATTTGTGCACATAGTTTGTTTAACCTTTGAGATTGTTACTTTGGTGGTCATAACATTATTGTACTTTACAAAAAGCAAAATTGAGAGCTTTTTTGAGTTTCTCCCCTACCACATGTATTATAGCGGTGGTAGTCCACTATAGGATTCCGCCATAGTAGAAGTCAAAGTCGATCCATTCTAATATAGTAGGCAAATTTTGCTATAGCGATACTTCTATAGTAGAGTCAGATCACTATAGCAGGGTAAATCACCATTAATATATAAAATTCTTCAAAAATGATCTATAATTTCTAAACATATTTTAAGGAGGCTCAGGTGATTTAGGGCATTTTTCACTTATTTTCCACCAAAATTCTTTGTCAAGGTAAGTTATTTGTCCTTGTTAACTAGTTACTCAATTCCAAAACTTTAGAATCACCAATTTATAGGTTTTGCGGAGGATTTATCTTGAAATATTCAAATTCTTTAGGTACAAGGAGGTAAATTCAATGTAAATTCCTTTGATTTTAGTTACAAGTTGTTAATTTACTCTTGCATGACTAAAATTCACTAATATAACCATGAAATTAGTAGTTTAAGGTGAATTTATGGTGAGAAAGCACTAAAATAGGGGGAATATTCAAGAAATTATCCTTGGGGTTTTGGATTAGGTTATAATACTTGATATTATGGGTATTTTATTGATTATGTATTACATTCTATTTTAGACCGCAATCAAGTCGGCGTAGCAAAGAAAGGGAAAGATTAAGTTTGTTAGAGCCTTCTATCTTGGATTGAGGTAGGTGATGATTTAATGTAGTTGAAATCCAACTTTCTCTATTTATACATGAGAACTATTTCTTAGTATTGCTTGGACAATGCCTGTTTAAGGAGAGTGATTATTTGATATCCTAAGTGATAATTGCATACAATGAACTTAAATGTAAAGTTTGTTGGTTGTTACAAATATTGTTACTTATTCATTGTGTTTGTGATTATTGTGATATGTATCATTATTGTGAGATATACAATATTTGGACATCCTCACAGGATTGGTTGATTTAAGATTGGCAGACACATTATGTATGGGATTTTGGACATGGATGATAGGTCATCCCTTGTAGGTCATGGCTAGTGAGCGATCGTAAGACCCTTAGCATGTATTTACAAAGTATAGGTGAATGTGATGGTTCTTTGAGCAAAGCAGGGATTATGTGTTTTCTTTATTATGTTGGTTTCTTGAGTGAACAATGTGCTTAATTACTAAAGGTGGTTTTTAATTGAAATTTGGGATACTTATAATTGTCATTATTATTGTTTTATGGATACTTGAGAGGTCTGAACTAGTTGCAAGTTGTGGTATAACTATATGTTGTCTGTTTACTTGTGTAATAGGGACATAGTTGATGTAATCATTGAGTCATGGATTGTGGACCTAGAGTCCTGTTGGAAGTCATAATTTAATTGATTTTCTATCCATGCTTGACTTATATTGACTAAAATCCATTATGTTGATAATAAGGTTAAGTGTTATGAACTTGAAGTAAAGGTTGCATGATAGGTGTTCATGGTTGTGTTATTGTATTATGTTATGGTTATAGGTTCATATTTCTTATTTTGGGTTGGGCAATGACCCTACTAGTACACTGTTGTTTCTTATGTATACTACAGTACTCTTTTTTTATTGAGTGCAGAGCATATTTCGGTAGCTATTTTGAGACTTCAACTGAGATTCATATCATATTAAAACTCAAGGGTGATCTACATATTTTGGGCTACTACAGGTTCTTCTATTGAGTTTTGGTATATTTGTGTTGGACTTAGATATTATTTTAGTTTTGGGGTTGCATCCTTTTTTTGACATTTATTAGAGTTTTAGTACAATGACTTTCATGTCCTAGATAATGGTTTATTCTACACTAGTATTTTGTTATTTTCTTGAGATATTGGATATAAATTCTTATTCAATTACATTGGTTTAGTTGCCTAATTTTTGCTAGATGTTGATAGATTATTTGGTTAGTTGGTTCTCTTACTTGAGGGTTAGTTTGGGTGCCACTTACAGATGGTTTGGGTCATGACAAAGTTGGTATTAGATCCATTGGTTTGTTGATCTTGGATTTCCAAATTAATTCTAGTACAGTCTTATGGAATGGTATGGTGACATTTGTGCTTTTCTTTAAGAGGCTTTAGGACTTTAGGAAACTATCTTTTCTTCCCTTTTTTATGTTAAAACTTGATTCTAATGGGTATAACTCAAAATTAGTATCTAAACCTCTTCATTATTTTATTTGTAGATGGGTAATATGAGACCAAAATAGTAGCCCCAACACTAGTATGTCCAACTACAGAATAGACTTTTCAATGATAAGGATGAGGAAGAGGTAAGAGAATGAGAAGAGGGAGAGAAAACCCACTAGGTGTAGATCACAAGAAGCAGCTAACCGAGATCATCAAAGGCTAGTATCACTTTCCCTAACCCAAAATCATTTTGAGGATGTTGAGACAAGGGACGAGGATAGTATGAAGAAGAATGTGGCGGTACTAGATGGAGGTGCAACCGTTCCCTTGATGTCTGCCGATGATATTTAATAGGTTTTGGGTTTCTGAGTGGGTTGGCTGGTAATAGGATCCACTCCTACTATGACAACATTATATGTTTTGTATGCTCATCCCATTGCCACTCTAACCCTATATGGATGGCTTAAGGGATTATGTATTCCGCCATCCTATTGTAGGCCCCATCATGAGTAGTATCGAACATGAGTTGCAGACTTAAATTTTGAAAATTAAACTTTCTTCATTTCATGGTTTTGATATGAAGATGTATTTAAATTCATCTTTGTTTGTTATATGAAGCTTCATGTTTGTGTTTGGGTGTGTGTTGATGTAGAACAAAAATATCATTGCTTATGCTTCAACGTAGTTAAAGACTCAAGAAAATAATTACCTGACTCATGGCTTGGAGTTGGCAGTGGTGGTATTTACACTTAAGATTTGGAGACACCACCTTTTTGATGTTAAGTGTGAGTTATTCATAAACCCCGCCACTTGTAAGATGTATTCATACAAATGGATTTGAACTTGAGAAAAAGGTAATGGATAGAGTTGTTGAAAGATTATGATGAAACCATCCAATATCATTCGAGTAAGTAATGCTAATATGGTGGCAGACACATTGAGCTGAAAATAAGTAAGCATAGGTAGTTAGGCTTGTTTGAGGGTGTCAAGGAAACCCTTGGCTAGGGAGTTTTAAACTCTAGAAACTCAATTCTTATAGTTAGGTATTTTAGAAAAGGGTGGATTGTGTGCTAGTATTGAGGTAAATTCAACGTTCCTTTGACTGAAATCAAGGCCAAACAGTGTGAGAATGGAAAATTGTATAAACTCTAGAAGAATGAATGTATAGCGAGGCTTTAGATGCCATACTTTATGCATGCAAATTGTTGTTGTTTAGAGGGTGTGAATGTATTCCTTGGGTTTATGATTTAATTTAGAATATGCTTGCTAAAGATCATAGTTCATAATATTCTATTCATCCACGTGCAACATAGATGTACTGTGACTTGATACAACTTTATTGATGTCCTAGAAAGAAGAAAGACATAGTACTGTATGCACCCAAATGTCACAACTGTCAACTGTTAAAGTATGAGCATCAAAGGTCTATAGGTTTGCTTCAAAGGATGCCCATTCCCAAATAGAAGTGAGAAAGGATAGCTATGGATTCATGGTAGGTCTTTCTAAGATCTTGGGGAAACATGGCCAAAATTGGGTCATAATGGACAGGCTATAAAAATTAGCCCATATCATTCCACTAAGGGTGGATTACAGTTCTAAACAATTTGCCAAGATCTAGATCAAGGAGATAGTGAGGCTACATGGGGTACCACTGTCCATCATTTCAGATAGTGGTACGTAATAAACTTCTAAAGTTTGGGACATCTTGCTTGAAGAGTTTGGCACCCGACTTACTTTCAGCGTAACATTTCATCCTCAAACTACTTAACCACCGAAAAAGATAATTTAAGTGCATGTATGATTGATTTTAGTGGTTATTTCATACAACAACAACTATTAATCTAGCATTGCTATGGCCCTATTTGAGACACTCTATGAAAGGAGATATAGATCACCCATAGGGTGGTTTGAGATGGGTGATGTGAAGCCTTTGGCCACTAATTTGGTAAAGAAAGCTAAAAAATAGGTGAGATTTTCAAACCAAGTTATTGGAAGCCCAGAGTACGTAAAAGAAGTATGCAGATCGTAAGGTGCGGGACATGTTGTTCAAGGTTGGTGGACAAGTTTTTTTAAAGGTATATCCTACTAAAGGAGTCATGAGATTAGGGAATAAGGGCAAGCTTATCCCTTAGTATATTTGTCTAGTCGAGGTTCTTGATGATATAGATCGAGTACTATATAGGTTAGACTTGTCGCAATCTTGTTGGGGTCTATCTAGTGTTCCATTCATCTATTCTTATAGATACCATTATGATGGGGATCTTATTGTCAAGTAGGATTCAGGTTTCCTAGATAAGGACCATACTTATGAGGAGGAGTTGGTTGCTATTCTTGATTGGGATATCCAAAAGTTGAGGACAAAGGAAATTTAATTGGTAAAGTTTCAATGGAAACATCTCCTAATTGATGAAGCCTCTTGGGAAACCGAGGAGGATATGCTAGATAAGTACCCTAATTTATTTGAGGATACAAATACTCTTTATTTTCTTGACATAACTTATTTTTCCTTGTTTGATCATTTGAGAAAGAACATTGTGTAAATTTACTGTTGTAATGACTTTTTCCATCATATGGGTAAGTTTGACATACACAAATTTTGAGTTACAACTTTCCCCAGTTTGGGAGTTAGAAATATCAAGATAGGCTTAGACAAAATCTGAGCAATGTATGATCTAGGGTACTTCAGGATGGGTTGGGAAAATATATTCAAGTTTAGAGAGATTTATGTTAGCAGAGATAATAAGGAACTCGTATAATTTTTCAAAATTAAATTCAGGTGAGTAGAACTCCTAATATCAAACTTGATGCAAAGGGGTTATTTGGGATGTCATGGACTCATCTTGCAAAAAAAGGCAAAAATTAGAGCTTTTATGAGTTTCTGCCTTACCACATCCGTAATAGCGGATGGAAGGATGCTATGGTGCTACTGCTATAGCAGAGAAATTTCTATTACAACGGAAGCCAAAGTTGGTCTACTATAGCAGGGTAAATCGTTGATTATGAAGAAAATTGCCCAAAAATTGTTTATTATTTCTAAATATATTTTGGGGAGTGCTCGGGAAATTTGGGGTGATTTTCACCTATTTTCCATCATAATTCTTTGTAAAGGTATGTTACTTATCCTTATTAACTTAGTTTTTGATTCCTAAACATCAAAATCACCAGTTTATGGGTTTCAGGGAGGGTTTTTCTTGACATAGCTGAATTTTCAAGTGAAAGGGGATAAATTAAGTGTAAAATCCTTTGGTTTAGTTAAAAGTCATAATTTATTCTTGCATGACTAAAATTCACTAATGTAAGCATGAAATTTGTAGTTTTAAGGAGAATTTATGGAAAAAAGTCCTAGAATATGTATGGATCGAGGGGGAATAATCATGAAATTAGTCTATGGGTTTGGGATTAGGTAGTAATCCACGATATTGTAGGTCATTTAGTTGATTATGTATTATATTCCTATTTCGGACCACAATCAAGTTGAGAAAGCAAGAAAAGGTAAAGCTTAAGTTTGTTAGTGTATTTAAGCTTGGATTGAGGTAGATGTTAGTTTAAGATAGTTGAAACCCAACTTGTTTTATTTGTCCATGCTAACTATTCCTTAGTAGTGCTTGTACAGTGCATGTTCAAGGAAAGTGAGTGAATGTTAGATATCCTAACTGTTAATAACATGCAATGAATTTATATGTAAAGATTGTTGGTTGTTACAAGTTTTGTTCCTGTATTCTTATGATTGTGATTGTTGTGATATCTATCATTATTATTGGATGTACCAATATTTAGACAACCTCATGAGATTAGTTGGTTTAATATTGCAGACACTTGATGTCTGGGATTTGGTATATTGGATGATAACACATACCCTATAGGTCATAGCTAGTAGGTGACTATAAGATCCTTAATATGTATGCACAAGGTACAGGTGAGATGGTTCCTTGATTGAATCAGGGATTATACATTTTCTTTAATATATTGGTTCTTGAGTGAACCAGTTGTATGTGCTTAATTTCTAAAGGTGGTTTATTTATGTAAATCGAGATTCATGATACTTTCAATTGTTGTTGTTTTATGGATCCTTGAGAGTCTAGGGCTAGTTGTAAGTTCTGGAATAATTATATGTTGTTTATTTACTTATGTAACTGGGACATGATGGTGTACTTGTGAGTCATGGGTTATTTACTTGGAGTATTGTTGAAAGTTATAGATTGACTCATTTGTTATCCATGTTTGACTCATAGTCACTAAATTCCATGATGTTGATAATGAGGTTAAGTGTAATGAACGTAAAGTATGGTTGCATGATAGGTGTTCATGGTTTCCATGTTTTACTACATTATGGTGATATGCTTATATTTCTCATTTTTGGTTGGTCGATGACCCTACTAGTATGTGATTTTTTCTTCTATATTGATACTACACATGCTCTTCTTTTGGTTTAGTATAGAGCATATTCCGTCAACTTTTTAAGACCTCAGTTATGATTTAGACCATATTCAAACTCAAGGATGAGTTTTTTTGGGCTACCATGAGTTCTATTATTTTCTAGTCTATTTGTTTTGGACTTGGACATTGTTTTGATTTTGGGGCTGCATTCTTTTTTTGAAATTTATTAGAGTTTTGGTATGATGACTTTAGGTCCTAGGGGATGGTTTATTTCTCATTATTATTTTGCTATTTTTGTGAGATATAAACATGGGATTTTATTTAATGACATAGGTTTAGTTACCTAATTTTGACAAAGTATTAAATGGATTATTGTGTTAGTTGGTTCTTCCACCAGAGGGTTAGTTTTGGAGTGCCACTTACGACTGGTTTGGGTTGTGATAGTTTTATGGTATTGATATTCTTTTAGGGAAGTCAGGACCCTTGTGGTTTGGGATTGAGTGGGCAAACTTATTGGGAATTCTGGTGAAATTTGAGTAACCATAGTAGTTGTTGGCCTTCTTGGAGTCAAATTATGGGATTGTGGTTTGTTTTGTACAAATCGAGTTATCTTGCATTGCGAATTTTGAATTCAGCCCACCCCTCCTATTTTTTATAAACAAGTTGCATGGCACTGAATGATGATTGTGACACCTCTTTGAATCTTTTAGTGACTCTTAACTAATTAGGTGATGATAGTTTGGATTATGAAATTTGATTCCTTTTTCTTATTTGTTGAATAATTCTTGTACTTACTTGTGTCATCTAGAACTTGAGTGGTTGGTCTTTCAATGCTAGTTTTGATTGTATTTGGTCGGAGAGATGATCTTTGAGCTTATTTATGATTTTATAAAGCCTCTTTAGCCTCGAAGGCTATCTTTGTACAAATTTTAGCACTAGTTGTCCATTTGAGCTTTATATCCATTCTTTAAACCATATAACAAGTCTTGCACCTTTCGAAATATGTCCTCTTTTGAACCCTACCCTCCTTGAACTTGAAAAATCCAACTTGAGGCAAAGCACTTAGGGATGGTAGGAAAACACTAGGAAGAGGTGATCATGCATTGTGCTTTTTTAAGTTAATTCCATAAGAACAAGTCAATTATTTAATAATAAGAAAGAAAAGAGAAAAGAAAAGAAAAAGAGAAAGTTTTCAATAAGTGGATAACCTAGAATGAAAAAGAAAGGTGCTTTGTGTCATATGGAAATGTAGAGAAAAATGATCAAATTTTGAGTTGAAAAGTGTTGGGTAGAGTTCAAGGAGAGTATAATCACTTTTACCCTGGATTCTTATCCTACCCTTCCCAATGCATACATTACAAGCTAGATGATGTTCTTCGAGATCTCTAACAAAGTGCCTTTGAGTTAGTGGCGATCATAAGGGAAAGCATATGGTATGATAATTGTTTTCATTGTAAATTCTTTGTCCCTTGCCTTGTTGTTGCAAATATTGTAAGTTAGGGACTTTCTTTCTTTTAAGGGCATGTGAACTAGGATAAATTGGTGAAGTTGTTTCAAAAATGAGTCAAAGGAGAATATGTGGTTAACTAGTGTTTTTGATTTACTTCTTGAGAAGTAATTATTGTCACTTGGTCATTCTTGAAATTCTATTGCGTTCTTGTAGTTGTGTTTTGAATTGAGGGAGTTATTGAACTAGAATCACATGTTTGTTGACTAATTGTTAGAACCAACCAAAGTCATAGTCATTGTGATTATTTGGAAAATGAAAATTTAGAATAACATTGCTGGTTCATGAGCTTGAATTGGTAGACCTCATTAAGTTTTTTTTATTTACAAGCCAAATCTTTAATTTGGGGTTGTTGATAAGTTATGATTTTACCACTTATGTTTATCTCTCTTTTTATGATTTTATGTTGATAATCTATAATTTGAGGCTAATTATTTTTTTTTTAAATATATATGTTTTATTTATGATAGATAATAGATTGAATTTGAACAAAAGGAACCAAAACTAGATAAAAAAGCATGAAGGAGGCAGTAAGATTCCAAGACTCAAGCAGAAGAATCACCGCTTAAGTGGTCCCACATGAGCAATTGAGAGATTAATTATGCGGAGAGCCAGACAAAGTCAACCTCTCAATTGAGTGAGAAATCTTCCACCTAAGAGAGACTTCAAGAGAGTGTCACAACCCGAGGCTACCCCATAGTCGCGACAACTGTGCTTACGGTCATAAGTGACCATAAGCTAACCCATTAGCTGGTATCTACTGAGAGCACTAATAAATACGAACATAACACCTGTGCGGAAGATAAATTGAGAAGGAAATACAAATCTAAGTACTGAAATACTAAATCAAACATAAGTCTGATAAACCTGATAAAAACTAAAAAGTGACTGACTGACTAAATCTAAATCTAACAGGCTGTCTGAATATCTTAATGCCTCTAAAATAAATGAGGAGTTGATGGGACAGACCACCAACTAACTCTGACTGACTGAATAAAATAAAATATAGAAATAATTGAATAAACATAACATGTCCTCAAAGGATTAGGACTTACCACTACGGCTGCTAGATTATGCTAAGCTATCTAACTACGGTTAGGAAACTGTGCATCTGAACCTATGATGTAAGACATCATGGAACAAATAAGAGTATGTGATCATGATCAGTACATTGAATGTACTGGTATATGAGATTAGGTTAGGCTGATATACATAGGGTACTGCGCATATGAAATAAGGACCAACTGAATAGCATGAGATATCCAAATATGAATGCATGAAAACATCTAAGAATGCAAGACCAAGTGTAAACATATATCTAAAATAATCTGTAAACTGAAAGACTAAAATCAGATAACTGAATAACTGAGAATATTTATGCTTTGGTCAGGAAAACTTAAAACTAAAACTATACTGAATACTTTACTAAGACTGTGGGAGGTATCATCTAACTGACATGCCCCAATCTGAGCTAATTAGGGGCCAACCTATAACCCCAGTTGGAAGGGTGTTTGTACCGTGCCACGGGTACTAATACTGGCTGTGTTGATCCACTAAACTGGGGGTCTCAAAGGACTAATGAGTCACCCTCAACTGGCAGGTTCTCTAATGAGATATGTGTCACCCTCATCTGGCAGGTAAATACTTTGTCAATCCTTAACTGGTAGGTAGACATCTCTAACATACGCTGGCTATGTAGTTCTATAAATCGGGGATTGATATCTCTAACCCTCATCCCTGAGTTCACTTGGTGCTAAATCTTACTCCCAACTAAACTGACACTGGTACTGGAATAGACTAAACTAGACTGAACATTATTACATAACTAATAGTGCTTATCATGATTATAAACATGTAAGTATACAGATAAGAGTCATGAATTAACTGTTTGAGTACTTAAAAAGATGAATTCATGTAAATCACAAAGGTATCGGGTGTTCATAACCCACCAGCACTGAATGTAATCAACAACAATGCCATATAAAAACTTTAAAACCATAGTAGGGGATCATTGTTCAAAATCCAACACTTAGGCACTCCATCAAACATATGAGAGTCATGAACTTAAGCATTGGAATGGGTAAAACATGCGATAAATCCATGATTAGAAGACTAAAATCATAATTTAGGGATTTAACATGAAGATTAAAACATTTAAAACATGTAATGTCTCATCCCACTTGAAAAACACTTATAAACATAACTTGTAATTGAATTCACAAAAGATTCATGGAGATATTTCAACTAATACATGAGAAACTCATTATTTAAAACCAAAAATGGATTCTTGGACTCCATGGGTAAAAGGAACCGATGGATGAACATCACACACACCTCACTAGATGATTTCCTGAAGATTCTTGGGACTTTCTTGAGGTTTGAAGCTTGAATTTATTGATTTCTTGAGATGGGTTAGGTTTTCTTCTTGAGGTAGAAGATGGTTTTCTTGAAAAATTTTATGAATAAAAGGACAAATAATGCTTCTTGGGGACCTAAATATTTGTTATGAATGAGTTTGGGTAAGGGGAATTGACCCAAATTCCCATAAATGATGAGGAACAAAAGCTGGACAAAAAGGAGAGGGGGCATCACAGGCTTTAGACCGAAGGGATAAGCACCACGCCGCGGGCTCCAGAGCGGCGGGATAAGCCCCACGCCACTAGATCTAGAACAGCAGGCTAAGCCCTATGCAGCGGGCCTATCCCAGTGCCCTCACTATTTTTCTTCCTAAACACACCCTTACTCTCATTTGAAAATTCTAAAACTCACCTGAGACATACCTTGAACAACCCCAATTAATAATTTACTTAAAAATCAACGTTCTATGGTCAAAAAGGTCAAAAATAAAATCATCCAAGTTTAGGGGGCTTGGAAATGACTAAATCCCAACACTTAGTGAAATTTCTAAGTCTTAGACCCCTTTAACATGGAATCTTGAGCTGAATTAAGCTAGGATCTTATGGGGTATTACAATATCTCTCCCATGGGAACATTCATCCTCGAATGAGGTTGGTTAGTTGAGAACATTGGGGAGATTAAGATCAGAAATTGAATATGCAAAACTGAAAACATGATTGCATAACTGAGTCTAAAATATGATACATAAACTAAACTGAATTTATGCAATGACATGAGATAGATTACATAGCTGAAACTGTGAACAAAATAGAGTCAATCTATGGAAATTATTACCTTAAGCTGAATCTGAGTTAACAGAGAAAAGATGAGGGTACTTGGTTGGCATATCATCTTCTGCTTCCTAAGTGGCTCCCTTAATGGACTGATTCCACCAAAGAACCTTGACCAAGGGAACTTCTTTGTTGCTTAGTCTATAAATCTAGCGATCAAGGATCTCAATTGGGATTTCTTCGTAAGAAAGGTTATCCTGATCATCCATGCTTTCTAATGGGACAACAATGGTTGAATCACCAATACATTTCTTCAACAGGGAAACATGGAACAGTAGATGAACTGACGCCAAATCTGCAAGCAACTTTAGCTCATAAGCTACCTTTCCAAAATAATACAAGATCTTATATGGGCCAACATAATGGGGCTTGAGCTTTCCTTTCTTGCCAAATATCTTTACTCCCTTCATGGCGAGATTTTTAGATAAATCAAATCACCAAACTCAAACTGAAGATCTCTTCTCCTTACACCTGCATAAGAGTTTTGATGGTTTTGGTCTATATTTAACCTCTTCCAAATCAATTGAACTTTCTTCATCATACCAAACATTGTATCTGTCCCTATCAAAGCCACTTCACCTACCTTAATCCAACCAATAGGATTCTACATCTCCTTTCATAATGAACCTTGAATATAGCCACACGAATACTGGAGTGATAGTTGTTGTAATTGGAAAACTCAATCAAAGATAAGTGATCATCCCAACTACCTATAAAGTCAATAACACATTCCCTCAACATGTCCTCTAAGGTCTAAATGGTCATTTTTGCCTGACCATCCATCTGAGGATGAAAAGCCTCTAAAAGTGAGAGGTAAACTTAGTACCTCTATCTAATATGATAGACAATGGAATCTCATGCAACCTAAACAACTCCCTAAGGTAGAGAATGGCATAATTCTCAACTGAGTAAAAAGTATGAACTAGTAGAAAATAAGCTGATTTGGTCATTCTACCTGCAATGACCCATATCAAATCATGCTGATGATGCGTATGAGGCAACGCTATCACAAAATCCATGTTCATCGCCTCCTGCTTCCAAGTGGGGATACTGAACTCCTATAATGTGCCACAAGGCCTCCAGTGTTCAGCCTTAACCTAGTGACAATTAGAACACTTAGCTACAAACTCTGCAATATCCTTCTTCATACCAATCCACCAATAAATTTCCCAAAAGTCACGATACATCGTAGTGGATCATAAATGGATAGAGTATCATGCACCATGCACTTCTACAAGAATTCACTGTCTCAAGTCATCAACACAAGGAACACATAATCTACCCTGACAATGTAGTACAACATCTCCCCCTAGGGAGAAAACCTCTAATTTTTGATCTCTAACTGCCTCTTTTAAGTTTACCAAACTAGGATCCCTAACTTGATTCACTTTTACTTCGGCAACTAATGATGATTCTAAACCATTCTGAAACCATACACTACCTCCTTGATACAATAATGAGGTGCACAAAATTGTACAAGGCATTGTTAAAGGTTTAAACTTCGAAATTGTCAAGTGTTTGGAGCATTTTAAAGCCTTGTCAAGTTGAAGAAGGAGAAGGGAACCGTTACACTCGAGAGACGCCTTACTTGAAGGACAAAATAGACTTTGCACACTATGATTTGACACTCAAGAGGTGCCCCATTTTAGGGCTTTTGTGGTCTTATAAGACTCCCTTTTTACACTCCACCCTTCATTAAGGGTATTTTTGTCCTTGTTTCTAATAAGTATGAATAGGCACCTTAGCTCTTATTTTTCCTAAGTTTTGAGATGATGAATTGAGTGACTTTTTAGATTGTAATCTTTAGTGTTAGATTGTAGTTTTCTCCTTCTCCTTAAGAGAGGAAAACTGAAACTTGACCCTTAATACATTTGAAATTGGTTTTCACTTGTCTTGGGTAATTTGGCAAGAAAGGTGTTCTTGAGAAAGTGTGAGTCCTTTAGGTCACCTAAGAGGAAGGTTTGAACTTCTATTGATGAGGTGTGACTTATGGTTTGATACACCATCTTTTGTTAATCATTTGGTAGAAGTAAGGGTCTTTATATCTATCTTTGATTTCATGCAATTCGTCTTCTTCATCTCCTTTCTAAGTGTTGTTTTCTCTTTGTGTGCTTGCTGATTTTTGCATATCTAGTGTCAATTTCGTGTTTTAGACTTTCTTTAGGGTATTATTTGGTATAAGATCCTTGGTTAGGGTTGTTCCAATATCCCTAAATCTTGATTTTAGTGTTCTTATTTAGAAAATCTCAACAAAAAAGAGTCAAAAAATTAGAAAATACAAAAAAAAAAAGTGTTGTCTTGTGTGTTTGTTGTAGATCCAAATTTTTCAAGTTAGATCTACAAGTTTTTATTGTTTTTTGAAGGTTTCTAGTGCTAGATCCTTTCTCTCTAAAACATAGGGAGTCTAGATCAACTTTTAGATTTAAGTTTGGTTGAGTTTGAGCTAAGAACCTCCATGAACATGGTGTTATTGAAGCTTTTGAGCTAAAATCCAAAATTAACCTTTCAATTTACATGAGTTTTGTGGCTGATTTTTAGTGGGTTGGATTTTTTTTTGCCTAAGGAACCTAGATCTACAAAAAATTCAGATTTAGAGTTCATTTGCTAGGTGGTCAAACTTGGTCAACACTTGAATATTCATATTGTTCATCCATGATCTTCATATCTTAGTGAAGAAGAATATTCAAAGGTGTTGTTTGATCCTAAAGTGGGAACAAAGAGAGTGGAAAAGTTGTTTGTCTAAAATCATAGTCAAAGAATATTCCATTATTCCAAGAGGATGAGGGGACAAGGGGACAAACAAAGTACAAGTGCAATTACTGGGGGGTGACCATTTTATTCCATTTTCATTTGAGACTTCAAAGAACCCTAAATTACATCATCTCACCCCCCAAATTTGAAACTCTCACTTCCAAGGGATAGTGTTTGGGACGAAACTAGGTTTTGAAAAAATTAAAAATTCAAAAAGTGACAACCAACCACGTAGTGCCACATCATCACTTGTGTTCAACCAAAATTCGACTTTAAAATTAGATTTCCTAGTTTTTAATTTTTTATTCTAGTTTCTATTAAGCTAATTCTAACACTAATTAATAAACTAGTAAGTACCTACTAGGTTGGTAATTAGTCTAGGGTTCGTTTATTTTGTGTCTTCGATTTTTTTGTGCTTTTTCTCATTTTTAAGTCGTCATATTTTGTTGGCTCAAGTTCGTGCATCACTTTATTTGAGTCATTTCAAACTAAGATCAATTCCGATTCAAAGCTTCTCACCTCTCAAGTAACCTTTCAAGTATTGTCGATTCTCCAACACTTGTGAAGCCAAGTGTGAGGTTAGGTTGAGTGTCACTAAAGTGAGGCTTTTGAATTAAATTTGTTTGCTTGCTGTTTTTTTTTCTTTTTTTTTAGGTACAATTGACCATGGAAGACGAGGATTCTTCATCCCAATCCTCACTCACTTGATTTCTCTTAATCACATCACACTCATAATCAAGTGGTGGAAAATTTTAACAAATAGGTTGATCAACACCAATTACACAAGACAATGTAATTTTCTTCAACATGTAGGCTTCAACACTAGGTGGACATAAATCGATCTTACATGAAGATTCAATTTGGTCATCAATAGGATCAACTAGTGTATCCACACTCACAATATGTACATCATTAACAAAAGGCAAAGAGTCATTAGAATCACAAGTAAGTAATCTACTACTCATACTCAATGGGCTACTTGCCACACAATTATCATTCACATGCACAAAAGTATAAGAGTTAGCTATTTTTCCTTGAAATTCTTAAGTCGACTCTCCTTTGCCATGTTGTGAAGGTACTCTATAAGCTTGGGCAGAAACTTCACTTTGGCATTGATCTCAATTACTTACCATGTCGGTACCTACACAAATGTCCTTAGAAATAGGAGGACAAATAATGTTAGCTCAGTTTGGTGGCGATCCCCTCGCTTCGCTCCATATAAACTCTCCTTTCTCCACTCTTGGATTACTACCTTTCATACCCTTACTCCTCTCAATCTTTTTTCTGTCATAAGCATTCAGATTGGAGTAAGTATTCACTTGTCTTTGCAGCTTGGGCAGCATGTATGTCATGAGGTGATTTCCCCACCGGTCTCTTACAATATTAGGCCAATTTTGCGCATTAGGAACTCTATGTTATGAAAACCAATCGAAACGTAAGCATACATGACCATATGTCAATGTAAGAATATCACACCACACCTCTTCATGGTACTCAAATTGGGAGAAGACAACTTTGACCCTCTCGGTAACCTTAAACCCGCCCAAGAAGTATGAAATGAGTAAAGGCTCGCAAATAAAACCCAAGTAGTCAACAATGGATGGAACGATGTAGTTTCTATAGTACCTATAATTTAACACAATGAGGCAGCCTGGTATCCCAAAAATGATCACCTTTCTGGAGTGTACACTTCTTCTTGGATCAACATTATTAAGGACACGAGTACCCCTCGGTTTTGGAGATGCATACCATCTTCTTGTTGTTGAACAACCTCCACTAGAGCTAGTATAACCATTCACACTATATCAATCTTGATAAGAAGTACTAAAAGGTGGAGAATATGAATCTTCGTACTCCTCACGTGTACTCTCATCATAGCTCTCATAAGTTTTACGAACGAAAGGGTTATACCTAACACCAAATCTAGGTTTGGAGTGAGAAGTGTAGGACTCCTCACATGCCCCAACGTTATCATAAGATCCATCGCGAGGTCCTACATCATCTCCAAAGTCACAACAAGAACTAGGTACTTCATTCATCTCATTTTCTCCCTCAAAATAGTAACTTTCAAATCTGCCCAAGTTTTGATCATGGCTATTTCATAGCCTCCGCAATCTCCCTCAACTTCGTAGCCATAAAACCCCTTACTACAACCATAGTCTCCCATGTTGTAGTCACAATATTCCCCATCTATTGAAGACATATTCCCCTTATATCACCTTTTGAACCTAAAAAATGAACAAACAAGATTAGCAGTAAAAGCAACTCCCCAACACTCGTATTCACTCACTTTTGTAATCCTCACAATTGGAGCGACAAATATTGAAAGTTGCTTATACTTCGGTAGTAAATAAGATGTCAATTCTACTTGGAGGCTGGAATGGATTCTTGCTTGATCGACTCAAGAAACAAAACAAAATTTACTTACGAACTTGAAACAAAGAAGTTAGTAAAAGTTAAAAATGAGAAAAGCACACAATTAACGAAGACACGAAGAAGCAAATTCAATAATCAATCTACAACTAAGTAGGTGATTAATAGTTGTTAATTAATTCTAGAATCAAGACATGAAACTAATCAAACAATAATATGAAACTAAGAATCTAAAATTTGAGCTCGAAAATATTACATGAACAGTAGTAGTGATGATGTGGCAGCCACGTATTGGTTCGATTTTATCAAGTGGTTATTCTCAAAGGTTCAAGTATTGGTCAAAAATTAATTTAGATTGATGGAATTTGTTTTAGGAGGGAAAATAAGTCTTGAAGCCTTTTTTCCAAGTTTCAAAATTGAAGACTTGACTTTTGTAGTACTTTTCCTGAAAACATGGACCCTTGTTTCATGGGAAAGTGGTTGAGAAGTGATGTAAAGTATTTAGTCTATAGGAAAAGTCTTTGAGTCACAAGTACTACACCTTGAAACTTGAATCTATGTCTTACAAGACTAACACAATACACACTCTTTTTCTTTAACTTCTAAGATCAACAACCACTTTTTTTTCAACAATATATGGGGATGGTGAAGAACACCAAGAACACAAACTCTGAGTCTTGAAGTTCAAAGGTTCAAGTTGGACCTCCCAAACAACAACAAAAACTTTCCAAGATTAAATTCCACAACACAATCTCCAAAATACACGTTCAAAACTTGAACCAACAACACATCATACGTTCAAGTCTTGAACCCGCAACAACAATCGGCCACACTTTGTTCACATTAACAACATCAATATTTCAAGCTCAAATCTAAGATATAGACTCAACGTGTTAGTGAGGAACAAAACTACCACTTAGAGACAACAAAAAAAGTAAAAATATTGGCCAATAAACAACAAGAGCACAATTTTCGGCCAAGAATAAGAAATGGACCGATTGCTATTTTTCTGGAACTTTCAGATTTTAACTTTTTTTTTAACAATTTTTTTCTGATTTTTCAACTAACAAGCCCAAGATTGATCTTGTGGGAACAAGATAAAGTCATGCTTTGATACCAAATGATACGGGAATGACAAAGGAAACATGAAATCACACTCCAAATTAGTCCATTAATCTTAAGGATTCGAGGATCAAGATGGACACCACACTCGGATTCACTACCAACAACAAGAATACAAGATACAAGAGATAAATAACAATAACACAAGTTTTGGATTCAATTAATGACCCAAAACAGTCCACTACACAAGATAAAAACAACAAAAGTAAAGGATAGATAGTGAGACCAAGATTATTACAAGATTAAGAACTAAAGAATGTATTAAACTCAAAACCCCCTAATGATAATCAAAACCACACTCTTACGGTGATCGCCAAGAGAATAAACTCACCTCAAGATCCACTGTTTCCAAGCAAAGAACAATGTTAGCTTTTCCAAGCCCTATACTAGAACTACACTAAGTTGGTCTACTCTCAATAGAGAGGATTTTAAGTGTTTCAATATTTCATCTTTCATAAACTAAAGAGAAAATACCTAAAATGCACTACTTATAGTATATTACAAAAGTAGACGAAAAGACCACATTACCCTTAATGACCAAGGGTGGCCTTGGTGTGTTGGAAGACAATATGCATTGTCCAAAATGCCCATAAAGCTAAGTGACCAAAATTCCCTTAGTAAAGGAAACCAAAACCGTGAACCAACAAAGGTGGTCCAAACCTGAGAGTCCTTAAGTCTTCAAGGCTCCAAGTAATCTTCCACACTTGGGTTTGATCAATGGTAGGCTAAAAACATCCCCTCCAAGTATGATCCCATGCCCTCTATGCAACCAAAGCTTGATTCTTCACATAGTAACTTTGAATGATGTCGTCAAAAGCTAAGGCAGCCATTATTCTTGTATCATGTGTGAATCTTCCTTTTGTGATACACTTGGTGTTTTTAGGTTGCATAAGGACCAAACTCTTGTTGTGAGTATGCATGCACTAGTTGATCCTTTAGATGACAGAATCAATTCTTTTCGTAAAAATGATTAGTATCCATCTAGTGCTAGTACTTATAACTCGAATAAGGTTCCATTACCAAGGGACAAGAGTTTTTACAAACTAGTGGGCTGCCCTAGTACAAACCGAGGTAACTTGGGTACATTCTACACTCCCTTGAGTTTAAAAAGTTGTGATATGATTTTGGGTACATCTAGTGTAGAAGTACATGCTTCCTTCTTTGATAATGATTTGGGTAAGTGTTATACCCTAGTAAATGGAATGAGTAGCCTTAGTTTATTCCCTTGGACACTTCTTCACCCATTTGATCCCGGTGTACTAGTGGGGTGGGGAAGGGATTATTTTGGCTTGAGCTTATTGTCCCTTGATGTTTACCTTAGCCCTATCCTTTGTGATGCATATACTAAATGTTTCATGGATAAAATAAGGAATTGCTGGTAGTATTTTAAAAGTGTACCGCCTCAGCATGATGTCTTCACACTTGATTCCTTTCTATACTACCTCTTTACCTAAGATGATAACCATGCTAATTTTGAATTTGTATTGTGTACAGGTAGGAAGTTTGGTGGATGGTTTCCTTGTTTGAATGATAGTGATATGTGTCTGAGGTTGAACTTAGGATCTATAGTGGAACCATGATACAATATCAAGTCCAAATGTAAGAATCCAGCAAGAACAACAAGACGAATAAACTAACACCAAAAATAACAAGTTGAACAACCAGTTCTAGTGAATCAAAATAGGCCACACACGGATTCACTAGGCTTTAAGAACCACATTTTTAGAACAATATGATGAAGTTTTCAACAAAAACCAGCAATTCAACTAGGTTCTAGTGAATTGAAAGAGCCCTATACGGCTTCACTAGACTTCAAGATTACAAAACACAATCTTAACAAGATTACAAGAAGATAGTAACTTGACATGTAATATTCAAGAGTCTAAGAACCCTAAAAACAAGATAGGACCCTAAGGCTAAAGAATATTAAAACAAAGTTCTTACTTGACCAATAGGAACTCTATGACCTCGAGATCCTTGTTTCTTGCCAAGATAAAACACAAGTATCACTTTACTTGTGAGTTCTCAGATTTGGGGATTCTCCAATGGAAGAGTGAGAAGTTACTCAATATTACAAGTATTTATGTCTCAAAATATTATGAAAGAACTAGCTTCCAAATAACCCTAATATTGTCTATTTATATTACACTATAAATAAAGGAGAAAATAACCAGATTGCCCTTTCCATAAGGTGGCCTTGGAGTGTAAGTTTATTATACTTCAAGGACCCACTTCACACTTAAAAACATTTATACCATTAGGTGGATCAATCATCAACTCACAAATGGCCATTTGGTTGAACAAGGCTTGGAGTTTTTGTAACTCCCGAGCTTGGCTATGTGTGAATGGTCGTGAACTTATTGGAAAGCTTGCTACACCCGTATCATCCTCTCCATATTGAGACGAATTTGACCTCAATTTTGGCATTTGGTCATCTTCAACCATATCCACGAGAGAAATATCACACACGTTGAAAGTGTTGTGCACTTGAAGTTCCTAGTGGAAGGTAAATCATGTAGGCATTGTCATTGATTTTCTCAAGTACTTAGAATGGACCATCACCCCTCGACATCAATTTGGACTTTCTTTGAGATAGAAATAGATCCTTTCGAAGATGCACCCACACCCAATCTGCCGGTTTAAGAATGAGTTTCTTTCTCCCCTTGTTGGCCCTCCTTGCAATTTCTTGTTTTTTCTTCTCAAGTCAAAGCCGCACCTTCTCATGTAACTTCTTCATAGAATCTGCCCGCTTGCTTCCATCTAAGATAATCATGAGATAACTTGGCAAAGGCATTAAATACAAAGGGGTAAGGGAGTTGAGGCTGTATACATACTCAAAGGGAGTTATTCCCATACTTGAGTGTATGACACGTTTATAGGCAAACTCAATCAATGGTAAGTGCTCCTCCCGAGAAGTCATTTTTCCCTTAACCACAAAATGTAGCATAGCACCCAAAGTCCTATTTACTACTTTCGTTTGGCCATCGGTTTGTGGGTGGTAAGACGTAGAGAACAACAACTTGGTACCAAGCCTACCCCACATGGACTTCCAAAAGTGACTTAGGAACTTAGAGTCCCTATCACTCACAATGGTCCTCGGAACGCCATGCAATTTGACAATATTATCAATAAATAAAGAGGCCATGCTACGTGTGTCATCATATTTATAACAATGAATAAAGTATGCCATCTTAGAAAATCGATCGACTACAACAAAGATACTATCCCAACCTCGTCTAGTCCTTGGCAGCCCTAACACGAAATCCATAGATATATCATGCCAAGGACATAGAGGTGTGGGCATTGGGGTGTACAACCCATGAGGTAGGAGCCAAGCCATTATATTATACACATTGGCCGCAAATCCTAACCATATCTTTGTGCATTCTTGGCTAATAGAATTGATCCTCCAATATTCCGAGGGTCACTTTGATCCTAAAATAACCCATTAGACCGCCATCATGTGCTTTCCTCACAAACAACTCTCTCCAAGAGATAGAGGGTACACACAATCATCTGCCTTTAAATAAGTAACCATCAAACTTGGAATAGGGATTTGAACCCCTAGCCGAATCCCACTTATCACTGCCCAACTCTTCACATTCCCTAAATATAGGAGCAAAGTGAGGTTCCTCGGGACACAATCCTCTTAAGCTCTCAAAACCTATCAATTTTGATGACAAAGTGGACACAAGAACATGTTTTCTAGATAAAGCATTGACTACTACATCGTCCTTACCCTTTTTATATTGGATAACATAAGGGAAGGTCTCAAGAAACTCAGTCCATTTGGCATGCCGTTTGTTAAGCTTGTCTTGTGCTCGAAGATGCTTTAAGGATTCATGGTCCATTTGGATCACGAACTCCTTAGGCCATAAGTAGTGTTTCCAAGTGGCCAAGGCTCTAATCAAGGCATACAACTGTAAATCATACACGGAGTAGTTTAGAGTTGCTCCTTTGAGCTTTTTTCTAAAGTAAGCAATGGTTTTTAAATCTTGCATCAAAACAGCCCCTATGCCTACTTTACTCTCATCGCACTCAACTTTGAATGTCTTATCAAAGTTGGGCAATTGTAACAAAGGCACAGAGATGAGCATACCATTAAAATATTCAAAAGCCTTAGCTTTCTCGTCACCCCACTTGAAGGGTTGATCTTTTCGAATGACCTCAGTCAAGGGGGCGACTATGGTGCTAAATCCTTTGACAAACCTTCTCTAAAAACTAGACAACCCATGGAAGCTTCTTACTTCTCCAACGGTTTGTGGGGTTTGATAATTTTTGATAGAGTTTATCTTGGATTTATCCACTTCAACCTCTCTTGAACTAATAACAAAACCCAAGAAAACAACTTCATCAACACCAAAGGAGCATTTTTCTAGATTTGCATATAGTTTTTCCTTTCTAAGGACATCAAACACACATTGTAATTCATCACATGCTCATCTAAAGACTTGCTATAAAACAAGACATCATCAAAATAGACAACAACAAACTTTCCAATAAATGGCTTTATCACATGATTCATTAGCCTCATAAAAGTACTTGGATCATTTGTTAGTCGTAATGGCATAACCATTTATTCATAGAGACCAAACTTGGTCTTGAAGGCGGTTTTTCATTCATCGCCGGGTTGCATTCTTATTTAGTGATAGTCACTCCTTAAATCAATCTTGGAAAATAAACACGAACCATTCAATTTATCAAGAATATCATCTAACCTAGGGATAGGGTGACGATATTTTACCTAATCTTGTTGATGGCTAACAGTCCACACACATATTCCACGTTGCATCTTTCTTAGGCACTAGTAGCACTGGAACTGAGCAGGGACTCATGCTCTCTTTGATATACCCTTTGTTGAGGAGTTCCTCAACTTGACGTTGTAATTCCTTGGTTTCTGTAGAGTTGCTTCTATAAGCCATCTTGTTTGGCAATTGTGAGCCTGGCACAAAATCAACTTGGTTCTTAATTCCCTGAAGTGGGGGCAATTCTTGTGGAAGTTCTTCGAGAAATACATCTTCATAATCCTGCAACACAAAAGAAATAAAAGGAAAATGAAGAATTAGTGAGGTTAGTGTTAAAACAATGAGCCAAAAGTAACATAGGCGTGTCCTCATCATGATCCACAAAGAGTTCTTTCTTTGTAACCAGCATCACCATGGTTTCCTTCCTTTTTGATGTTAAGTCAGCCTCGGATACCCCTACTGCCCCACCTATGGGTTCTCTTTTTCAGATTTTTTCCCTTTTCCTTCATTTCTCTCATCTTTTGATGCCACTCATTTACTTGGGAAGGCAAAAGAGGATAAAGTGTGACCTTTCAGCCATCCTTCTCAAGTGTATATCGATTGAACCTCCCATCATGTTTGGTAGACCTATCATATTGCCAAGGTCTACCTAACAACAAGTGACATGTTTGCATTGGTATCATGTCACAAAGTACTTTATTATGGTAGTTTCCCTCCTTAAACTGTATCACACATTTCCTTGTGACCTTTAATTCACCACATTCATTCAACCATTATAACTTGTAAGGACTAGTGTGCGGTGTAGTTGGCAACTTCAAAAAGTTTACCATTGCAACACTAACAACATTTTCACAACTACCACTATCGATCACCAAAGTGCACATACTCCCCTTTACAAGACATTTAGTATGGAATATATTTTATCTTTGACTTAGGTCATCTATTACCTTAGTAATCATGACGCGCCTAACTATAAAGTTTGGAACCACACACTCTCCTTCTTGTGGATGAACATCTTTACCATCATCATCATCATTATGTGGTCCATTCTTGGGTTTCTCTCCATCTTGAGGCTCAGCCTCATCCTCTCCTTTTTTAAGACCCACCTCTTCACCAAGGTAATACAATCTCCCTTCCCGTAGAATCACGTTGCATTGGTTTGGATATTTATTAGGTTTATGTCCCCAACCTTGGCAATTAAAACATTGGAATCCCTTTGGGTAACTTCTTACTTTGGAGGAATTTTCTGGACTGTTTTAGGCTCGGGCAGCCTTGTAGTGGCGGTTTGGTCCTTGTTTTTGGGACAACCCAAAGAATATTAAGCCATATCCTTGATTCTAGGCTAACTTGAGGTGGATTGTCCCTTTTCCTTGAACGATGACCTCTCTTTAAGTTCCCTTTCAATCTCAAGAGCCTCTTGAAAAATACCTTCAACGGTATCAAACTTGTGAAGTGTTAAATGAGTGGAGATCTCTTTGTTCAACCCACACTTGAATCGAATCATGTCATGACTAATTTGTTCCCCACGATGATCAAGCTTCAACATGAGTTGTTGAAACACATCATAATACGCCATCACACTTTTGTTACCTTGATGTAAGTTGTACAATCTAGCAAGAAAATCATGGTGATAACTCTCGGGAAGGTACCGTTGTCTCATCAAGTAACTCAACTAAAACCAAGGTGGTGGCTGCTCATCAACTAATTCATTATCAAACCACTTGAAGTACTCCCACCAAGTGTTAGCATAACCCTCAAAATGAGCTATGGCATAACAACTTTTCTTTTATTTCGAGATATCATTAACTTGAAAAACTTTGTCACAAGCCAATTCCAAAGCTAAGTAGACCTCGGGGTCACTTTCACCTTTAAAGATTGGTAGGCTCAACTTGATGGTGTTGATGCCTACATCTCTCTCTTGGTGTCGGTTTCCCCTTTATCCATACCGTCAATATCTCCTTTGACTCCACAACCCCCTCTCATCTCCTCCTCCCTCATGTAAGCATCCTCAAAGGCTCCATGTCCTTCATATCCCTCTCTACCATATTCCTCAAAGTGGGCTAGACGGTTTTGGCCATTTTAAACTTGATTTGGAGGAATTGGATTTTGTGGAGGTGGTGGTCTTTGGTTTAATTAAGCTTGGAAGGGAGGGTTTGAATTTATCGGAGGTACTTGACGTCTAAGTCCCTCTTGTGGAACTTGAGGAGTTTGGAAATTTATTGGTCTAGTGGGGTCATGGTTTGGAGGGAAAGGAGTGGTTTGGCTTGCAGCATTTAGTGGAGCTTTGGGTGGATTTAGCATTTAGTGCACTGTTTTGGGAGTGATGGTTGCGGATGAAGTTCTATCATGACCACTTGAAGAAACATGTAGAGGAGTAGAAGAGAGAGAGTTTCTTTGACTCTCCACTTGTTCTAATCTCCTACTAAAAGCTGACACATATCCCTTTACTGTTGTCAAATCCCCTCTCACAGTTCCAACTTCCGTATTCAACCTTTCAAGTGTTCGGGTAACGGCCTTAAGAGTGGCCTTCATAGAGTCAAGAGAATTAGTATCCATATTTTGGGATGTATTCCCCTCCATTGTAAAGGTATTACCTACAAAATCAGTAAACAAGTTAGTGAAAAAAAATCCTCTCCTCACTTACACTCTTTGGATCACCTCACACTTTAGTTCCACAAGTGTTGTAGATTGGCTAGTAACCCATGAATCCTTAAGGTATGAGTAATCTCTTATCTGGAGTGGATTCATTTTTGAAGACTCAAAGAATTCTCGTTTTACTAGAACCAAGAAGTAGCAACGTATTCAAAATATAAAAGCACCCAAGTAATCGTTGACACGAACAAACGGATTCAAAGGACTAATTGACAACCTAGTAGGAATGTACTAGTTTGTTAATTAGTTATAGAACCAAGTAAGGAAAACAAGAATCAACAATTAGAAACTATAAAATATCTAAATTTGAGCTTATTAGTGACGTGGCAGTAGCAATGGTGATGTGGCAACATGTAATTGGTCTTGGTCCCATACAACAATTTTTTTGTCACAAATCTGAAATTTCAATATTCATACAACTTGTAATGGATAACAATTGGTTTTGGAGGGAAAGTAAAAGTCTTGTACTCCTTTTAACTTTTCAAACTCAAAAAGGTGAGATTTGACTATACTAATCCCACAAAACAAGGTCCCTTGATTTAAGGAAAAGTGGTCGTTAAGTGTAGGAAGTGATGTGTGCAAGTCTTCTCACCAACAACTTTATAACTTTTGTCTTACAACCTTTTGGATTTATTTTACACCTTTGTTGTCTTAAGTTGTAAGAATAGATGAATAACAAGATGAACACCACAACAAACTTCAAGAACACAATATCAACTTCTTCAAGGACACAACACAAAACCACCAATTGTCATCAACAAGGTACAACCTACGGCTCACTTCAAGTTGCCACAACAATGGTCAATATTATAAGATCAACTTTAGATCTAGACACTTTTAGTGTTGGTGACAAAGAAACCAAAACTATAAACACACTAAAAAAGTAAAACAACACCTAGATATAAACACACAAACACCAATCTTGGCCAAGACAACAAGATGGACATATTTCTCTTTTTCTTTTTCTAGAATTTTCAGATTTCAACAATTTTTTTTTTTGAATTTTCGTCCAAGAGAGCCCAAGATTGGTAGCGTAGGAACAAAACCAGCATTTCTTTGATACCAAATGATACAATATCAAGTCCACAATGCAAGAATCCAGCAAGATCAACAAGATGAACAAACTAACACCAAAAACAGCAAGTTGAACAACAAGTGCTAGTGAATCAAAATAGGCCACACACGGCTTCACTAGGCTTTAAGAATCACATTTTCATAAAAAAATGATGAAGTTTTCAAGAAGAACCAGGAAGTCAACAAGGTTCTAGTGAATCAAAAGAGCCCCACACGGCTTTACTAGACTTCAAGATTACAAAACACAATCTTAACAAGACTACAAGAAGATAGTAACTTGACATGTAATATTCAAGAGTCTAAGAACCCTAACAACAAGAGAGGAACCTAAGACTAAACAATATTAACACCAAGTTCTTACTTGGACCAAGAGGAACTCTATGACCTCAAGATCCTTGTTTCTATCCAAGATACAACACAAGTATCACTCTACTCGTGAGTTTTCAGATTTGGGGCTTCTCCAATGGAAGAATGAGAAGTTCCTCAATATTACAAGTGTTTATGTCTCAAAATATTATGAAATAACTAGCTGCCAAATAACCCTAATATTGTCTATTTATATTACACTATAAATGAAGGAGAAAATGACCAGATTGCCTTTTCCATGGGGTGGCCTTGGAGTGTAAGTTTATTACACTTCAAGGCCCCTCTTCACACTTAAAAACATTTATACCATTAGTTGGATCAATCACCAACTCACAAACGGCCATTTGCATGAACAAGGATTGGAGTTTTTGTAACTCCCGAGCTTCGCTATGTGTGAATGCTCGTGAGGACATGTTGCTGCACCCATATCAAACCATATTTAATGATGTCCTTTGTATAGGTAATGAAACAAATGTATCTTATGGTTTCTAAGCCAAAGGTAGTCTTACCTTTTAGGTATAGTAAATCCATTAAGACCATTGCAGTTTCCTTATCTCTTGATATTTGCCAAAACCACCTTCTTTATGCAATTCATGCTAATCTTTTCATGTCACACACAAAGGACCCGGGGTTGTATTTCAAATGTGAACAACCTTGGCGTGTTGAAATATGTGATGATTTTGGGTTGTACTTTCCTCTCTTTGATGCATATCTTAGTCATGTCCTTTGTGTTGCTTGTAGTAAGTGTTTCATGATTATTACAAAGGATTGTTTGCTATATTCTAAGAGTGTTCCCCCTTAGTGTGTTCATATAATTTGACACTAATGCTAGCCCTCCTACCAAGAGATTTGTGTGCTTGTTTTCCTTCTCTCTTTGGTTTTCCAAGATCTGAATTTGAGGACAAATTCCTTCAATATGGAGAGGATGATACAAGAATGAGGTGCACAAAATTGTACAAGGAATGTTCAAGGGTTCAAAATTCAGAATTGGCAAGTGTTTGGAGCATTTTAAAGCCTTGTCAAGTTGAAAAAAGAGAAGGGAACCATTACACTCGAGAGACGCCTCACTTGTAGGACAAAATAGACTTTGCACACTATGATTTGACACTCAAGAGGTTCCCCATTTTAGGAATATTGTTGTATTTTAAGACTCCCTTTTTACACTCCAAAGGAGCACCCTTCATTAAGGGTATTTTTGTCCTTGTTTGTAATAATTATAAATAGGCACCTTAGCTCTTATTTTTCCTTAGTTTTGAGATGATGAATTGAGTGACTTTTTAGATTGTAATATTTAGTGTTAGATTGTAGTTTTCTCCTTCTCCTTAAGAGAGGAAAACCAAAATTTGACCCTTGATACATTTGAATTGGTTTTCACTTGTCTTGGGTAATTTGGCAAGAAAGGTGTGCTTGAGGAAGTGTGAGTCCGTTGGGTCACCTAAGAGGAAGGTTTGAACTTCTATTGATGAGGTGTTATTGATGGTTTGATACACCATCTTTATTTAATCATTTGGTAGAAGTAAGGGTCTTTCTATCTATCTTTAATTTCATGCAATTCTTCTTCTTCATCTCCTTTCTAAGTGTTGTTTTCTCTTTATGTGCTTGCTGATTTTTGCATATCTAGTTTCAATTTTGTTTTTTAGCCTTCCTTTAGGCTAGTACTCCTGAATTAACCAATCGAACACCTAATCTAGAAAGCTGATGAACCTCACTGATTAACATCTTCTTATCCCTCTCAACATGAGAAACACTACTCCTAGACAACCTGCTAAAGGCATCTGCCACTATATTGGCCTGTCCTAGATGATACAATACACTCATCTCATAATCTTTCAATAACTCAAGCCACCTTTTCTAATGAAGAGTCAGATATTTCTATGATAACACATACTGCAAACTTTTGTGATCCGTGAACACATTAGCATGACCCCCATAAAGGTAATGTCTTCATATCTTCAAAGCAAACACAACAGCTGCCAACTCAAGATCATGGATAGGATAATTCTTTTCATGGAACTTAAGTTATCTAGAAGAATAGGCTATGACCTTACCTCTTTGAATTAACACACAACCAAGACCAACTCTGGAAGCATCACAGTAAACTACAAAACCTATCTGAACCATCTGGCAAAGTTAATAGTGAGGCTAAAGTGAGTCGAGTTTTCAACTCCTAAAAACTCTTCTCATAAGAATCTGACCACTGAAACTTGACTTTCTTCTGAGTCAATCGAGATATAGGGGAAGAAATAGAAGAAAAAACCTCAACAAACCATCTGTAATAGCCTTCGAAGCCTAATAAATCCTAATATTTGATGGAGAGATGGGTCCGGGCCAGTTTCTCACTACTTTGATCTTTAAAGAGTAAACTCTAATGCCATCAATGGAAATAATATGTCCAAGGAAAGCTACTGATCTTATCTAAAATTCACACTTACTGAATTTGGTGAACAACTAATGAGCTCAATGGGTCTGCAACATAATTCTCAGATGGTCTACATGATCATTCTCACTACGAAAATAGACAAGAATATCATTAATAAAGACTATGAAGAACATATCCAAGTACTGCTTGAACACCCTATTCATCAAGTCCATGAAGGATGTCTTTAGAATGTCACATTCTCTGACTCTAAGCTAATGATAGCTGGATTTGAGGTCTATCTTAGAGAAATAACTGACACCTTGAAGTTCGTCAAACAGGTCATCAATTATGGGGAGTGGATACTTATTATTGATCGTGACTTTGTTCAACTGATGATAATTAATGTATATTCTGGGAGAATTATCTTTCTTATGCATGAACAGGACTGGAGTGCCCCATGGGAAATAATGGGCCTGATGAATCCCTTATCTAAGAGATCTTTCAACTTCTCTTTTAACTCCTTCAGCTCAGTTGGAGCCATTCTTTAGGGTGGAATAAAGATAGGATGGGTATCTGTAAGGAGATCTATTCCAAAGTCAATTTCCATTTCAGGAGAAACTCTGAGAAGGTCTTCAGGGAGCATATCTGGAAATTCTCTTACTACTAAAATTGACTTGAGACTTGGAGTCTAAAAACTAGAGTCTTTGACTTGAAAAAAATGATAAACACACCCCTTAGAAATCATTTTCTTGCTTTAAGATAGGAAAAGATTTGATCCCTAAACACAGAGGTACTACCACTCTATTCAATGACTAGTTCATTAGGAAACTAAAACTAAATCTCTATTTCTGCGATCAACTGAAACATAACATGAGTGGAGCCAATCCATGTTGAAAATGATATCATAATCAGTCATCTCTAACTCCACAAGATCTGCTGAGGTAACTCTCTGGGACACTATAATTAGCCAGTTTTTGTATACCTACTTTGCAATAATAGAGCTACCTACTAGAGTAGACGCTGAGAAAGATTCTGCTAAAAATTTGGGACTGACAACGTGATCGACTATTGTAAAAGGAGTCATAAAAGAAAGTGAAACTCTGGGTTCTAATAAATCACATACACCAAGATGAAAGACCCTTAATGTACCCATAGCCACATCAATAGAACTTTCCTGATTCTGTCGAGACTGAAGTGCATACATTCTATTCTGGCGCTAATGGTTGTGCTAGAAGTGGCACCCTGCTGAGTTGAGCAACCAACTAGAACTGGAGGATAATTAAACTGACCCTGTTGTCTGACCTTTGGGAAATCTCTGACCCCTGTGGCTTGGCTTACACATCCAAAAGACACATCACTGCCGACTCTACATACACCCTGATGATGCCTGCCACATTCCTACAAAGTGGATTAGTACAAACACTATTCACATTACTTTGGGACTTGAAGCCTAGCACTCTATCCCTACTATCTTGCTTGAACTTAGGCACTAGCGCACTATCTGAAGATGGGGCTGGGGCTGGGGATGGGGCTGAAGACTTCTAGCGGAACTGAGAATGGTTACTACGCTCTAACCTTGGATGACAAAATTTAAAACTACTCATTCTGGCCCTCTTATTCTCTCTTTGTTTCTCTTTAAACTTTTCTTCCTCAATTTGCTGAGCATGAACCATAAGTGTAGATAAATCCAACTCCTTAATCAACGTTGCAGTCCTACACTCCTTGACCGTACTATAAGATACATCAGATACAAACTTACTGATTTTAGACCTATTATAAGCCACCATCGAAGGAGCATACCTTGCTAATTGAGTGAACTTAAGTGAGTACTCCTTCTTACTCATATTACTTTGCTTTGAATTGATGAACTCCTGCACTTTAGCTTCCCTCAACTCTAACAGAAAGAACCTAGCTAGAAAAGCCGTGGGAAACTCGTCCCACTCTACAGGCCCGACCTTAACACTCTTATCCTCCTTCCACTGCTTATACTAGGTGTGAGATACATCTTATAACTGATATTCATCCAACTCTGCACTTTAATTCGAAATGACACCCATAATATCATTCACTTTCTGGACCATATAAAAAAACTCCTATGGATCCTCCTCAGACTTGGATCTCAAAAACTAAGGGGGATTTATCTGCGTGAAATCTCGAATCCTAACCGCAGCTGTATTTGCTACTAGATTGGATGGGGAAGTAGCTTGCTGATTATTTTATGAAGCTACTTAATAAGAAATGGAAGTAAAAGCTAATTTAAACTCGGCGTATGAGATATTTTCATTCAGGGGATCTTTCTAAATTGGCGATGGTGCAGGATAATTCCCGTTCTTGCTTCCTTTATTTCTTTTGGGAGTCATTATCTATAAAAAGAATGAAGGATAAGTTAGAAAACGAGTTTAAGTAGAGCTCATGCTCTTTCACATGACATGAATAATGAAAAAAGGGAAACTTTTCCTCAAATGTCTTGTAGCCTCTTGTCCATAAGTGTAGCGCGCTTCACACCCATGCATAAGACTCTACTTAATGCAACTTTCAAACTTTCTAGGACACTTTAAAACTTTGGGAATTGATACCAAGTTTTTTCATGACCTGAGGCTACCCCTAGTCGCGAAAATATTGCTTACAGTCACAAGTGACCACAAGCTAACCCATTAGCTGGCACCTGCTGGGAGCACTAAATAAATATGAACATAACACCTATGTAAAAGATAAACTGAGATGGAATATAAATCTAATAATTGAAATACTAAACCAAACATAAGTCTGATAAACCTGATAAAAACTAAAAAGTAACTAACTGACTAACTATATAACTGACTGTCTAAATGTTTGAAAGCCTCTAAACAAACTGAGGAGTTAATAGGATAGACCCCCAACTAACTTCGACTGACTAAATAAAATAAAATATAGAAATAACTAAATAAACATAATATGTCCTCGATGGATTAGGACTCACCACTAAGGCTTCTAGACTATGCTAAGCTATCTAACTGCGGTCAGGAAACTATGCATTTGAACCTATGATATAAGACATCATATCATAAAGAAGATTATGTGGTCAGTACTTTGAATGTACTGGTATATGAGATGAGGTTAGGCATAGGGTACTATGTATATGAAATAAGGACCAACTGAATAGCATGAGATAACTGAACATGAAGCATAAAAACTATAACATTTGAGAATGCAAGACCAAGCATAAACATATATCTAAAATAATCTGTAAACTAAAAGACTAAAATCTAATAACTGAATAACTGAGAATCTTTATGCTTTGGTCAGTAAAACTTGAATTGAAACTATATTGAATATTGTACTGAGACTGTGGGAGGTATTATCTAACCGATATTCCCCAATCTAAGCTAATTGAGGGCCAACCTATAATCCCAGTTAGAAGGGTGTTAGTACCATGCCATAGTTACTAACACTGGCTGTGTGGATCCACTAAACTGGTGTCCCAAAGGACTAATGACACACCCTCAACAGGCAAGTGCTCTAATAAGATATGAGTTACCCTTAACTCGCAGGTAAACACTTTGTCATCCCTCAACTAGCAGGTAGACATGTCTATCCTATACTAACTATGTAGTTTTAAAACTTGAGCCACACCCTCTGCTGTCAGGTGAGCCCTCATCCCTAAGTTCGCTCGGTGCTAAATCCTACTTCTAATTGAACTAACATTGGTACTGGAATAGACTTAACTAGGCTGAACATTAATACATAACAGATTGATACAAGCCTAAAGTGCATAAAGATTGCAGGGACTTCTCAAAGGAACAAGCTTCGGAATTTACAAGTACTAGAAGACCCTTTTGGAGACATTACAAAGCCTTGTTCAAATGAAGAGAGAAGGAGGGATTCCTACAACACATAGGCTCCTATTCATTAAGGGCATACTTGTCTTTTAATGATATTTTTACACTCCAAAGGATCACCCTTCATTAAAGGTATTTTGGTCATTGGTTGTAATAAGTATAAATAAACCCTTTAGCTTGTATTTTCATTAGACTTTGATGAAATTGGATATTATTCTTAGATTATTGCTTTAGTCTTGTAGTTTTAGCTCTTAGAATCTGAAAATTGGTCCAAGAACATTTGAATTTAGGGTTTCACTTATTTTGGATAATTTGGCAAGAAAGGTGTACTTGATGAAACAATAAAGGCAAGAGAAACACAAAACAACTCCAAAACAGTCCGCAAATCTTAAGATCCAAGGACCTTTTTGGAGACCACTCTCGGATTTGCTATCAACAAGAAGAATAAAAGATACAATGATGTATATATCACTAAAAAAACCTACAAAACATGATGAACAAGATGAACAACAATAACACAAGTTTTGGATTCAATAAAGGACCCAAAACAGTCCACTACACAAGATAACGACAACAAAAGTAAAGGATAGATAGTGAGACCAAGATTATTACAATATTAAGAACTGAAGAGTGTACTCAAAAACCCCTAATTAATGTAATAATCCAAACCACACTGTTACGGTGACTGCCAAGGAAATCAACTCAACTCAAGATTCACCGTTTAGCTTTTCCAAGCCCTAAACTAAGACTACCTAAAGTGTTCTACTCTCAAGGGAGAGGATTTGTGTTTCAATCTTTCATTTTTCCAAAACTAATGTGAGAAGACCTAAAAAAATCCTACTTATAGTATATTACAAAAGAAGGCAAAAAGGACAACACTACCCTTAATGACCAATGGTGGCCTTGATGTGTTGGAAAATAATATGAATTGTCCAAAATTCCCTTCAGGCTAAGTAACCAAAATGCCCTCCATAAAAGGAACCAAAACCGTGAACCAACAAAGGTGGTCCAAACCCGAGAGTCCTTAAGTCTTCAAGGCTCCAAGAAATCTTCCACACTTGGGTTTGATCTGTAGTAGGCTTAAAACATCCCCTCCAAGTATGATCTCGTGCCCTCCATGCGACCAAAGCTTGATTCTTCACATAGTGACTTTGAATGATGTCATCGAAAGCTAAGGCGGCCATTATTCTTGTATCATCCTCTCCTTCTTGAAAAGGTTTCGACCTCGAATCCAAACCTGCAAAATCGAAGAGAGGATAAACAAATACAAACTCCTCAAGGAATTAGAATTAGGGTTAGCACAACAAATTCAGCTAAACATGCCAAAGGTTGCACATATTTGCAATATAACCAAGGATCCTTTGAATTAAATATTAAAATCTCAATAAAAGGTGTACATGGGATTTGGTTACAGGAATCGCCAAGAGATAAAGAAACTACATAGGTACTAATGACATCATATAATCCACAAGGTAGAACTTCCTTCATCTTATGAGATATAAGATACCATTGCTTCTTTGTCTCGTCAAATGACCACACCAAGGGGGGATTTGATTGGTTCTAAAGCCCATAAAATCCATATCGCATTATCATGCACACACATGGACAGTTCAACGAACTTCCTATGTTGACATAAAATCTAAAACTAGCATAGACGTCATTATAGGCAAAGAGGTAGTATAGGAAAGAATCCCATGCAAAGGCATTCAAGGGTGAAGAATAAGAATTTAAACACATACACATTCTTTGTTTCAAATAACCAGACAACTTGGCATCCACAAGTTGGAATTCATGTAATTTAGGCATAAGTGTGTCAAACAAGGATGCACAATTAGGAACATTACCCGAAGGAGTTAATGACACCTTTTCCCTTAGGTTTTCAAGAAGGACTACACATTTCTTACCATTAAGAGTACTCTCATCTTTCAAAAAGAGATTTCCATATTTAGGAGGAATATTGTCACACCATAGTGGGTTAGCATATCGGCTATAGCCTTCAAGGCAAGCTATACCACTATTCTCTCCACTAGGTTCATTAGGAGTGTTTAAATCATCTTCAAACAAGACATTATACCTAAAGAGAGCATGATTTATTTCCCAGGCAGATTTAGAACAAACACGTTCATCACTCTCTAAAAGATCAATATCATGTTTCAAAGAGATTTCAAGCATAAGATTGTCCCAAGAATGGCTCTCGGGTTCACTCCCATTTTGGTGACCAATATTTTCAAGTACTTCATTCACTTGAGTTCTATTAATCACATCACACAAATACTCAAGTTGTGGACAATTTTCACAAGTAAGTTGACCAACACCGATTAGACAAGATGTACTTTTGTTTAACATATAGGTTTCAACACTAGGTGGACATAAATTAACCTTAAAAAAAGAGTCAATTTGGTCATCAATAGGATCAACTAGTGTATCCACACTCACAACATGTACATCATCAACATGAGACAAAGAATCATTTGACTCATAAGTAAGTAAGCTACTACTCACACTCAATGGGCTACTAGCTACACGAATATCATTATCATGCACCAAAGTGTAAGAGTTAGCTATTTTAACTTAAATTTCTTGAGTAGATTCTTCTTTTCTGTGGTGTAAAGGTCCTTTATAAGCTTGGCCAGTAACTTCCTTTTTGTATGTTTGCCTCCGCTTGCCATGTTGGTACCTATACAAATGTCCTTAGAAATACAACGACAACCAATGTTAGCATGGTTTGGTGATAATCCCCTCACATGGCTCCACACAACCTCTCTATTTCAACTCTCAGTTTACTACCTTGCACATCGACTCAATCTTTTTCTCTCATAAGCATTTGGATTGGAGTAAGTATTCACTTCTCTTTGCAGCTCGGGCAACATGTATGTCATGAGGTGATTTCCCCACCGGTCTCTTACAATATTAGGCCAATTTTGCACATTTGGAACTCTATGTTATGCAAACCAATAGACACCTAAGCATACATGACCATATGTCAGTAGAAGAATATCACACCACATCTTCTCATGGTATCAAATTGGGAGAAGACAACTTTGACCCTCTCGGTAACCTTAAACCCAGCCAGGAAGTATAGAATGAGTAAAGGCTCACAAAACAACCCCAAGTAGTTAACCATGGATGGAATGATGTAGTTTATATAGTACTATCATTTAACACAACGAGGTAGCCCGGTATCCCACAAATGGTCACCTTTACGGAGTGTACACTCCTTGGATCAACATTGTAAAGGACACGAGTACCCCTCGATTTTAGAGATGCATACCCTCTTCTTCTCATTGAACAACCTCCACTAGAGCTAGTATAACCATTCACACTATATCGATCTTGATAAGATGTACTACAAGGTGGAGAATATGAATATTCACACTCTTCGCATGTACTCTCATCATAAATCTCATAAGCTTTGCGAACGAAAGGATTATACCTAACACCAAATCTAGGTTTGGAGTGAGAAGTGTAGGACTCCTCACATGCCCCAACGTTATCATAAGATCCATCACAAGGTCCTACATCATCTTCAAAGTCACCATAAGCACTAGGCACTTCATTCACCTCATTTTCTCCCTCAAAATAGTAACTTTCAAATCTGCCCAAGTTTCGATCATGGCTATTTCATAGCCTCCACAATCTCCCTCAACTTCGTAGCCATAAAACCCCTTACTACAACCATAGTCTCCCATGTTGTAGTCACAATAATCCACGGCTATCGAAGACATATTCCCCTTATATCACCTTTTGAACCTACAAAATGAACAAATAAGATTAGTAGTAAAAGCAACTCACCAACACTCGTATTCACTCACTTTTGTAATCCTCACAATTGGAGCGGCAAATATTGAAAGTTGCTTATACTTTGGTAGTAAATAAGATGTCAATTCTACTTGGCGGCCAAAATGGATTCTTGCTTGATCGACTCATGAAACAAAAAAATTTTTACTTATGAACTTAAAACAAAGAAGTTACGAGTTAAAAATGCGAAAAGCACACAAATAACGAAGACAGGAAGAAGCGGATTCAATAATTAATCTACAACTAAGTAGGTAATTACTAGTTGTTAATTAATTCTAGAATCAAGACATGAAACTAATGAAACAATAAGATAATACTAAGAATCTAAAATTTGAGCTAAAAAATATTGCGTGAACAGTAGCAGTGATGATGTGGCAGCCACATATTGGGTTGGTTTTATCAAGTGGTTATTCTTAAAGGTTCAAATCTTGGTCAAAAATTAATTTAGATTGGTGGAATTTGTTTTAGGAGGGAAAATATGTCTTGGATCCTTTTTCAATTTTCAAGACTTGACTTTTTCTTGTACTTCTCCTTAAAACATGGGCCCTTGTTTCATGGGAAGGTGGTTGAGAAGTAATGTAAAGTCTTTAGTGTGTAGGAAAAGTGTTTGAGTCACAAGTACTACACCTTGAAACTTGGATCTATGTCTTGTAAGACTAACACAATATACACTCTTTTTATTCAACTTCTAAGATCAACAACCACTTTTTTTCAACAATATATGGAGATGGTGAAGAACACCAAGAACACAAAATTTGAGTCTTGAAGTTCTAAGGTTCAAGTTGGACCTCCCAAACAACAATAACAACTTCCCAATCTTAAATTCCACAACACAATATCCACAATACATGTTCAAAACTAACACTTAGAGACAACAAATACAAGTAAAAATATTGGCCAATACACAATAATAACATAAAATATTGTCCAAGAACACAAAATGGTCAGATTGCTATTTTTCTGGAATTTTAAGATTTCAACTTTTTTTAAAAACTATTTTTTTTTAATTTTTCAACTAACAAACCTAATATTGATCTTTTGGGAACAAGATAAAGCCATGCTTGGATGCCAAATGATACAATAACGACAAGATAAACATAAAACAACTCCAAAATAGTCCGGAAATCTTAAGGATCCGAGGACCTTTTTGGAGATCACTTTTGGATTCGATATTAATAAGAAGAATACAAGATACAATGATGTATATATCACCAAAAAAAAGCTACAAAACATGATGAACAAGATGAAAAACTATAACACAAGTTTTGGATTCAATAAAGGAACCAAAAGAGTCCACTACACAAGATAACAATAACAAAAGTAAATGATAGATAGTGAGACCAATATTATTACAATATTAAGAACTAAAGAGTGTGTTAAACTCAAAAACCCCTAATGAATACAATAATTCAAACCACACTCTTACGTGGACTGCCAAGGGAATCAACTCACCTCAAGATTCACCGTTTCCAAGCAAAGATCAATATTAGCTTTTCCAAGCCCTAAACTAAGACTACCTAAAGTGTTCTACTCTCAACAGAGAGGATTTGTGTTTCAATATTTCATTCTTCCAAAACTAATGAGAGAAGACCTAAAAAATCCTACTTATAGTATATTACAAAAGAAGGCAAAAAAGACTACACTACCCTTAATGAACAAGGGTGGTCTTGGTGTGTTGGAAAATAATATGAATTGTCCAAAATGACTTTAAGTCTAAGTGAACAAAATTCCCTTCATAAAGGGCACCAAAACCGTGAACTAACAAAGGTGGTTCAAACTCGAGAGTCCTTAAGTCTTTAAGTCTTCAAGCAATCTTCCACACTCTGGTCTTATCAATGGTAGGCTCAAAATGTCCCCTCCAAGTATGATCCCATTAACTCCATGCGACCAAATATTGATTATTCACAGAGTGACTTTGAATGATGTCGTCGAAAGTGAAGGCGACCATTATTCTTGTATTACTTAAGGAAGAGTGTTTTCTTTGGGTCACCTAAGAGGAAGGTTTGAAATCTTATTTATGAGGTGTGTTGAAGATTTTGAAACATCTTCTAGTGCTAAACATTGAATAGGTGTAAGGGTCTTTCTGTCTATCCTTTAATTTCAAGCATTCTTCTTCTTCATCTCTATTCTATGTGTTGTTATTTCTTAATTTGGTTGCTGGAATTTACTCTTAGTAGCCAATTTCATGTGTTTGATAGTCCTTCAGGCTATCATTTGGTATCAAAGCCTTGGTTAGGGTTGTTCCAACATCCCTAAATCTTGGTTTTCATGTTCTTATATAGAAAATCTCATCAAAAAAGAGTCGAAAATAGAAAAACACCAAAAACAATTGTGTGTTGTCTTGTGTGTTTCTTGTAGATCCAAAATTTTCAAGTTAGATCTACAAGTTTTCATTTTGTTTTGAAGGTTTCTAGTGCCAAATCCTTTCTCTCTAGCACATAGGGAGTCTATATCTACTTTTAGAGTGAAGTTTGGTTGTTTTTGAGCTAGATCCACCATTGTTGTGGCTTGTTTGAAGCTTTTGGAGAGGGTGAAGTTTTTTGGCTTGTGTTGGTGACTTGATTTGTGGCTGATTTTTAGTTGGTTGAGGTTATTTTGGCATAAGGAACCTAGATCTTAAAAAAAATCAGATTAGGTGTTCATTTGCTAGGTGGTCAAACTTTGGTCAACTCTTATAATTATTCATCTTGTTCTTCCATGTTCATCAGGTCTTGCTAAGGAAGAATATTCAAAGAGTGTGTTTGATCTAAAAAAAAGAGAAGAAAGAGAGAGTACTTGGTGTTTGTGAAGGAATATTCCTTGGTATATTCGTAGTCATCCAAAAGAAAGAAGAGACAAAGGGAATAATCAAGTACAATTGAAAGTACAAAGGGGGACCAATCCATTTTGAATTCATTTAAAGCTCCAAAAGGGCTCCAAAACCTTCAATTTTTCCCTCCCATACGAAATTTCTTCTTCTCTTAAGTTTGTTTGGCCGAAACAAGAGTATTGAGGTTTGAAAATTTTGTAAAGTGACGTCCAATCACAAGCTGCCACATCATCACTTATACAAACAACCAAATTGAGTTCTAAAATTAGATTTCCTAGTTTCTATTTGTTGTTTCTAGTTACTTTTGTGTTGATTATATTACTAATTAGTAAACTAGTAATTACCTACTAGTTTGGAAATTAGATTAGAGTCTGTTGTTTCGTGTCTTTGATTTTTGTGTGTTTTTCTCATTTTCAAGTCGAAGTATTTTTGTTGTTTCAAGTTCATGCATCACTTATTTTGAGCTGTTTCAAATGAAGATCCATTCCGATTCAAAGCTTCTCACCTCTCAAGTAACTTGCCATGTATTGCCGGTTCTCCAACACTTGTGAAGCCAAGTGTGAGGTGAGGTTGAGTGTGAGTGAAGTGAGGCTTTTGAACTAAATCGTTTGCTCATTTTGTAGATTATTTTGCTTGCTATTTTTTGCACTTCATAGGTACATTTTCCAAGGAAACCGAAGGTACTACTTCCCAACCTTTGGTAAATGATGTTATGGGAGCTTTGATGGCCCAAATGGAGGCCTTGAGTCGAGAAATGAAGAGCAGAAATGATGCTATAAGGAGTGATATGGATTCAATGAGGGGTGACATGATTAGAATTAGAGCGAGGGTTGATAGACTATGTCCACCAAAATCTCCACAATTCCAAACACCTCAAGTCCAAAGATCCTATACTTCACAAAATCCAATGACTCCTCTCCATGAGTTAGAAACTAAAGAGCGTGAAGCCAAGCCTCAAGGTGGAGAGAATATTATTAGTGAGGTACAAAAAGAATGTGAACAAAGAAGGGAAAAGGGAGGGAAAACCATGGGTAGTGAAATTGGTAGAAAAATAAAATTCTTGATTGTGGATCTTGTCCACAAAGGACTCTTTTTATTCACTAACCCAAATACTAGCATTTTACCTAGTATTTTATCTTCTCATGTGCAGGTTCAAGACCCTAGAAGTCCTGAGGAGAAGCCCAAGGAAGTTTCCTTCAAGCCCTTAGCCGAAATTCCCCATTGTGGGACAAGCGAGGAAGAAGTGAATCCAAAGGGAAACATTGACATATTCCCTTGTTATATGGAGCATGATGGCTTCCATAATGCGAAAAAAAGTGAAGAAAACACTTCTCATAACCTACAAGGTAAACAAGCTATTTTCTACACTCCAAAAAACTTTAATTATTGTGATATGGCTCGTAGTAGCCAAAGTGGTGTAGTTTTGGATTGGATTAGTCAAGATGTGTATGAATCTTCCTTTTTTGATACTATTGGTATTGATAGGTTGTATAAGGACCAAACTGTTGTTTTGAGTACGCAAGCACTAGTTGATCCTTTAGATGACAAAATCAATTCTTTTCGGAAAAATGATTTGTGTCCATCTAGTGCTAGCACTTATAACTTGAATAAGGTTCCATTATCACGTGACAAGATTATTCACAAACTACATGACCCTCTTGTATATGATATTACCTTGGTTGATGTCTTCACACTTGATTCCTTCATATACTACCTCTTTATCTATGATGATAACCATGTTAATTTTGAATTGATATTATGTAGAGGTAGTAAGCTTGGTAGCTGTTTTCCTTTCTTGAATGAATATGATTGTGAGTTTGACGCCCTAATAAAAGGAATGGCTAACCTCCGCTTAGATTCTTGTATATTTCTTCCATTTGACCCCAGAATACTCTTGAAATGTGAAGGTTATAGTTCCTGGTCGTGCTCACTTACTTTTTGTATTACTGCTATTCAAGTCTTTGGTATCCTATATGCTAAGCTTTTCATGTCAAATACCAAGGATAAGTGGATGTATGTTAAGTGTGAACCACCTTGGAGTGATGATATAACTGTGGTACTAATACTAACCCTCCTACCTTAAGGATTGTGTTCTTGTTTTCCCTCTCTTTGGTTTTGCAAGGTGCGAATTTGAGTACAAATTCCTTTCAATATGGAAAGTATGATACAAGGCTAAAGTGTATAAGGATTGCAAGGACTTCTGAAAGGAACAAGCTTTGGAGTATACAAGTACTAGAAGACTCTTTTGGAGACATTACAGAGCCTTATTCAAATGAAGAGAGAAGGAGGGATTCCTAAAACACATAGGAACCTATTCATTAAGGGCATTCTTGTCTTTTAGTGACTTATTTTTACACTCCAAAGGAGCACCCTTCATTATGGGTATTTTGGTCATTGGTTGTAATAAGTATAAATAGACCCCTTAGCTTGTATTTTCATTAGACTTTGATGAAATTGGATATTATTCTTAGATTGTAGCTTTAGTCTTGTAGTTTTAGCTCTTAGAATCTGTAAATTGGTCCAAAAACATTTGAAGTTAGGGTTTCTCTTATTTTGGATAATTTGGCAAGAAAGGTGTACTTGAGGAAGAGTGGTTCCTTTGGGTCACCTAAGAGGAAGGTTTGAACTCTTATTTATGAGGTATGTTGAAGATTTTGAAATGTCTTCTAGTGCTAATCATTGAATAGGAGTAAGGGTCTTTCTATCTATCCTTTAATTTCAAGCATTCTTCTTCTTCATCTCCATTCTATCTGTTGTTTTCTCTTAATTTGGTTGCTGGAATTTGCATCTTAGTAGCCAATTTTGTGTGTTTGATAGTCCTTTAGACTATCAATGATAGTGCTCATTATGATTATAAATATGTAAGTATATTGATAAGAGTCATGGGTTGACTGTTTGAGTACTTGAAAAGCTTAATTCATGTAAATCACATAGGTATTAGGTGTTTATAACCCACTAGCACTGAATGGAATCATTAATAATGCCATATAAAAGCTTTAAACAATATTATGGGATCATTTTTCAAAATTCAACACTTAAGCATTCCATCAAACACATGAGAGTCATGAACTTATGCATGAGAATGGGTAAAGCATGAGAGAATAACTTGATTGCAAGACTAAAATCATAACTTAGGGATTTAACGTGCATATTACAACATATAAAACATGTAATGGCTCATCCCACTTGAAAAACACTTATAAACATAACTTGTAATTGAATTCACAAAAGATTTATGGAGATATTTCAACTTAAACATGAGAAACTCATACTTTAAAACCAAAAAGGTATTCTTGAGAATTTCTTAAGGTTTGAAGCTTGAATTTGTTAATTTCTTGAGAATGGGTTAGGGTTTGTTCTTTTGGTGGAAGATGGTTTTCTTGTGAGATTTTTTGAATAAAGGGGAAAATAATGCTCCTTGGGACCTAAATTTTTTATTATGGATGAGTTTGGGCGAGGGAAATTGACCCAAATACCCTTAAATAACAAGGAATAAAAGCTGAACAAAAAGAAGAAAGGGCATTATGGGCTCTAGATCTGGGGGTTATGCCCTACGCCGCTGGATCCCAAGCGGCAGTGCAATCCCCACGCCATGGGCCTATCTCTGTGCCCTTATGTTTTTCTTTCCTAAACATGCCCTACTTGTCTTAAAATTCTAAAACTCACCTGAGATATACCTTGAACAACATCAATCATGAATCAACTTAAAAATCGACGTTCTGAGGTTGGGAAGGTCAAAAATAAAATCAACAAAGTTTGGGGCCTTGTAAATGACTTAGTCCCAACACTTAGAGAAACTTATAAGTCTTGGAACCCTTTAACATGCAATCGTGAGCTAAATTGAGCTAGGATCTTACGAGGTATTATAGAGTGACACGATGACCACTTGTGTGATGATCAAGTCAAAGTCAAGTTATCGCTTGATTGAGCAACCTTTCATCTTCAGTAATACCACTTGAATGATAAAAAAACCATTTAAGTGGCTGGCAAGCTGCGGTTCATGGTAGAAGTGAAATTTCACATTCTCTTGATCCCAAAACACATTAAAATGATTCCAACCTATTTTCAAATCATGGTTTGGCTATTTTCTTGAGATTTGAGGCTAGAGTTCATTAACGAACACCCTTGGACTAATCAATCACTAAATCCATTCTTCAACTCCTTATTTTGTTGAGATATATTTTGGTGAATTTATTACTTTCTATTTTGAATATTTAATTGGAGATATAATAATATATGGGTTTTGATTATATCATTTTCTTTTTTGTATAACTTGAATTTTCTTTCTTTTACAAGGTGGATTTATTTTCATTTAATTAATCTAATGCTTTAATTTATTTCTAAAAGGAATGATCTATCAAAGGACTGCTTCATTTACTTCGATTAAGATAAAAAGTTTAATTGAGAATTGGAAAGGTTAATTAGTGCAATTTAGGGTGTATGTCCATCTAAAGAAATTGAATTAAAGATAGGAAAATTCCTAAAGTAGCCTAAACATGGAACTATTTATTTTATCACTAGACTAAGATTTGAGAAAATTTTGTTAAGAAATATTTGCTTTTAGTCGAGAGACACTAATGACACTTGAGGTTCTAAAGCTAATTTTCTAAATTCAAGATTAGTTAGTTAGTAGTTAATAATAAGAAATGGATCGTTCATAGATTTGATTCACCATTATCAATCCCTTTGTTTTTCATCATTTGTAAAAGCCATTGATCAACTTTTTCAATATATATTGTTTCTATGCCTATATGTTTTTTATTAAAGCCCCTCCCCTCCTAAAATATAATATGTGTATCAATTTTTGATAAAGATGAGTTACTTTTGTTTCTTATTTCTTGATCGCTATTCACATTGTTCCTTATGGGATTGACATCAACTCTATAGTTGGGTAAATATATTGCTAGCAACCGTGTACACTATCTAATTAGTTTTAAGGGTATAATTGTGCATTATCACATCCCAAAGATAGGATACAAATACCATCATACCAATTTGTGGGACTCTTCAAGGCATTTGATCTTTTACCAACAAGATTGATGAACCTAGTATTTGATACCAATCTATCATGACCTTAAATTGGGTAATGATGGCTATACTAAAACCATACAGTATGTAAGCCAATCCCCAAGCTATATATAGTATGTAACAGTTGATACGAGCCAAACGACCATCATAGCTTTTGATGACATCATTGGATACCAACCCTTAAAGACTCAAAATTTGGTCACCTCGAGGACACAAAAGCATGCATGGAGGACCCATTTTGGATATTTCTGAGAGCAATTCCATGTGTGGAGGGTTTCTTAGAGGCTTGCCTTGATGACTAATTGATAACACGAGTGTTGAAGTGTTTTGAAGAGCTTTAAACACTCCAAAACACTCCAAGGAAGCCCCTAATTTACACACCAAGGCTCCCCTCTCATTAAGGGTATTTTGGCTATTTTGTTATATAATAAGCTAGCCTATAAATAGTCAATTAGGCCTTATTTTCCTTAGTTTTTGGATTGATGATGAAATATTGAAAGACCTTGAGAGTTGAACCTCTCTTAGAGAGAGTCCTTAGTGTAGGGCTTGAAAAGGCCAACTTTAGTGCAGGGCTTGGAAAAGCCAATATTTTACATTATTTAGAGACAATGGTTGTTAGGTGAAGTTGATTCCCTTAGCGGTCACCGTAAGAATATTGGTTTCTGGATTTGTAAGTATAAAGTTCTTAACGTTTGATACATGTTTTGGTTCTTGTTTATTCATAAGTTCTTATGTCATCATATCCATCCTTTTACTGTATAGCATCATGTGCTCTTGTTTCTTGTTTCTTATTCTTGGTTTGTAGTGCTATTGTCGTAGCTTGTGTTTCTTGTTGTCTTGTGTTCGTGGTTGTTTTAGTGATTTGTAATCATTCCCTTATCAATTGGTATCAGAGAATGGATTGATTTCATTTCTACGAGATCAATCTTAGGCTTGTTAACTTGAAAATAAAAAAAGGTGTTAAAATACTGAAAATCTCAAAAAGAAAATTCTGTACCATTTTTGTACTTAGGACGAAACTTGAGGCTTAAATTTCTTATGCTTTTTGTGTCTTTTGTTGTTTATAGTTTTACCTCATTGTTCCCTAATACTAATAGGGTCTAGATCCAAGATTTCAGCTTAATCTAGGTTTGTTTAAGTTCTTCACCTTTGTTGGACTTGAAGGTTGAAAAAGCTTGAAAAGGGATCTCAAAATTTGTTGAGGGTTGTGGCTTGAAAATGTGTTGTTGTTGTTTGGAAGATCAATGTGAGAAAAAATAAACAAGAATCATTCAATTCAGATTTCATTTGGGTTAGGTACCATTTTTGAATGTTCTTGGTGTTCTTCATGTTCTTCACAAATTGTTGAACAAGATCATTCAAGATGTGGTGTTTGATCTAAGATAGTGGAAAAAGAAAGAGTTGTCTTTTTTTGTCTTGAAAGACCTAAGTCCAAGACATACCATAGAAGAAAGGGGACAAAGGGATTTCAAAAGTCTTGTCTTACCAAAAGGGAGTAAGAGCACTTTCCAAGATTTACAAAAGAGGAAAGAGCCAACAAACCTTCAAAAAGTTGTCTTGCCAAAAGAGTGCAAGGAAGTCAGTGTTTTTTGAATATTGAAAAGGGATCCAAGTCTTTTTTTCTCCCCCATGAAGCTGATTTCCGCTCTTCTAATTGAATATTGATCAATACAAATTGAAGACAACAATTGTTTTTCAAATTTCTACAATTCCAACACCCAATCCAAGGCTGCCACATGGCTTCCATATCATCACTTCCCAAAAAATGACCCTTAGGCTCAAATTTCAGATTTCTTAGTTTCTTTTTCTTGTTCCTTTAGTTTCATTTATTGATTCTAAGTACTGATTGACAAACTAGTAATCACCTACTAGATTGTAAATTAGTTTTTGAATCCGTTTTCATCGTGTCTTCATTATTTGTGTGCTTTTCTCATTTTTAATTTGTCGTAACATTTTTGTTTCAAGTTTATATGTAGAATTTTCTATTTTGTGTCTTGAGTCGATTAAACAAGAATCTATCCCAGCTGCTAAGTAAGATTGACATCTTATTGACTACCGGAGTATAAGCAAATTTCAATATTCGTTGCTCCAATTGTGAGGATCACAAAGGTGAGTGAGTGCCTATGAGTGCTAGTGAGAAGCTTATACTAATAATCTTGTTTGTTCATTTTGTAGGTCCAAAGGTGATATAAGAGGGAATATATCTTTGATAGCCACAAATTGTTGTGACTACGGCATGGGAGACTATTATTGTAGTAAGGGATTTTATGGCTATGATGATGATGGAAATTATGGGGGCTATGAGTATAACCATGGCAACGACATGGACAGATTTGAGAGTTACGGTTTTGAGGAAGAAAGTGAGGTGAATGTAGTGCCTAGTGCTTATGGTGAACATGGAGATGTTGATGAGCCTTGTGATGGATTTTATGAGGAAGTTGGGACATATGGGGAGTCTTGCACTACCCAAGCTGAACTTAGAATGGGTGTAAGGTATAACCTTTTTATTCACAAAGCTTATGAGAACTATGGTTTAGTGCACGTGTGGGGTATGAAGATTCATACTTTTCACCTTGTAGTACTTCTTACCAAGGTTCAAGTGGTGTGAATAGTTATACTAGATATAGTGGCGGTTGTTCCATGAGAAGAAGAGGGCATGTATCTCCAAAGCCGAAGGGCAGTCATGTGCCTTATAATGATGATCCAAGAAGGAGTGTTCACTCCGTAAAGGTGATCATTGGTGGGGTACCATGCTGCCCCATTGTGCTAGATGATAGGTACGATAGAAACTACATCCTTCCATCCATGGTTGATTATTTGGCCTATTTTGAGAACCTTTACTTGTTCCATATTCCTTGGACAGGTTTAAGGTTATCGAGAGGGTGAAGGTTGTATTCTCCTAATTTGAATACCATTAGGAGGTGTGGTGCAATATTTTTGCTCAACCTACGGTTATGTAAGCTTGGATGTCTATTGAGTTGCACAACATAAAGTTGCAAATGTGCAAAATTGGCCTAATGTTGTAAGAGATTGATGAGGAAACCATCTCATTACGTCCATGCTTCCCAAGTCCCCAAAAGTCGTGATTACTTACTCTAAGCTGAATGATTATGATGAACAAAAAAGATTGAGAGGAGTAAGGGTATGCAAAGTGGAAATCTGAGAGTGGAAAAAGGAGAGGTTTTTAGGAGTAAAGTGAGGAGATTGCCACCACACCAAACTAACTTCATTTGTCCTTCTATTTGTAGGGACATTTGTGTAGGTATCAACATGGCAAGCGAAGGAGCACAAGTGCCACAAGATAAGATACCCATTGAAAATTTGATGAGGGAAATCTTAATTGTTGCTGAAGCTTATGAGAAACCTTCACACCACCACAAAGAAGAATCTACTCAAGAACTTCAAGGTAAAATAGCTAAAGCTTATACTTATGTGCATTTGAATGATTATTGTGAGGCTAGTATCCCATTGAGTTTATTGATTCTTTGCCTCTTGATGATGATTTACATGTTGTGAGTGTGGATTCACTAGTTGATCCTATTGATGATCGAATCAAATCTTCTTGTAAGATTGATTTATGTCCACCTAGTTTTGAAGCCATTATGTTGAATTAAAGTACATCGTATTGTGAAACTTGTGTTAATCAACTTATGAGCGAAAATATCCCACCACTTGAGGTTATGTGTGATGTGATTAACGAATCTCAAGTATGTGAAAAATTTGAAAATATTGGTCAAAAGAATAGGAGTGAACCCATGAGCTTGTCTTGTGGTAAAGAGTCTATAATATGTTCTTGGATCATAGGGAAAATTATATGCTTGAAACATCTTTGAAACTTGATGATGCAATTTTAGAGAGTGAACTTGCTTGTTCCAAATTTGCTTGTGGGATAGATCATGCTCTGTTTAGGTATAATGTCTTGTTTAAACATGATATAAACACTCCTAAAAATCTAGTGGTGAGAATGATGGTATAGCTTGTCTTAAAGGATATAACCTATATGATAACCCACTGTGATGTGACAACATTTCTTCTAAAGATGGAATCTCTTTTGGGAAGATGAAGTACTCTTGAGGGTAAGGAATGTGTGTTCATTCTAGAAAACCCTAGGCCAAAGGTGTCATTGACTCCTTGGGATAATGTTCCTAAATGTGCATCCTTACTTGACACAGTCATGCTTAAGTTGAGTGAATCCCATCTTGTGGATGCCAAGTTGTCCATGTGTTCGAAAGGAAGAATGTGTATGTGCTTAAATTCTTTGTCTTTGGTCATGTATGCCTTTACACTTGATTCCTTTCTATACTACCTCCTTGCTTATGATGATATACATGCTAATCTTGGATTTATTTTATATTGAGGTACGAAACTTATTGGTTGGTTCATATATTTGAGTGATAATGCTATATGGGTCTTGTGGACTTTAGAACCAATTGAAGAACCACCCTTAGTGTTGTCTCTTGAAGAGTAGTGAAACAATTGTGTCTTATGGCTCATAAGATGGAGGTAATTCTACCTTTTGGATCATGTGATGCCATTAGGACCTTTGTAGTTTCCTTACCTCTTGGTGATTCCTATAACAAAATCCTTTGTGCATTTTTCATTGAGTTTTTGATATTCAATCCAAAGGATCCGTCGTTATATTTCAAGTTTGTGCAACCTTGGCATGATGAAATAATTGTTTATGCTAATCCTAACCCTCATGCCATGAGGAAGTTATATTTGCTTGTCCTTTCTTTGATTTTACAAGGTATGGATTCGAGGTTGAATCCTTTTCAAGAAGGGGAGGATGATACGAGCCAAACTACCATCATAGCTTTTGATGACATCATTGGAGGCCAACACTTAAAGACTCAAACTTTGGTCACCTCGAGGAATAGCAGCATGCATAGAGGACCCGTTTTGGACATTCAAGAGAGTAATTCCGTATGTGGAGGGTTGCTTGGAGGCTTTCCTTGATGAATAATTGAGAGCACAAGTGTTAAAGTGTCTTGAAGAGCTTTAAACACTCCAAGGCATCCCCTAATTTACACATAAAGGCCTCCCCTCTCATTAAGGGTATTTTGGATATTTGGTTATGTAATAGGCTAGCCTATAAATAGTCTTCTATTAGGTCTTATTTTCCTTAGTTTTTGGATTGATGATGAAATATTGAAAGACCCTGAGATTTTCACCTCTTTTGGAGAGAGTCCTTAGTATAGGGCTGGGAAAAGCATACTTTAGTGTAGGTCTTGGAAAATCCGATATTGTACGTTGTTTACAAACGGTGGTTGTAAGGTGAAGTTGATTCCCTTACCGGTCACTGTAAGAAGATTGGTGCTTGGATTTGCAAGTGTAAGGATCTTAACGTTTGGTACATGTTTTGGTTCTTGTTTATTTGTAAGTTCTTATGTCATCTTATCTATCCCTTTACTTTATAGCATCATGTGTTCTTGTTTCGTGTTTCTTATTATCGATTTGTGGTGCTACTGCCGTGGCTTGTGTTTCTTGTTGTCTTGTGTTCGTGGCTGTTTTAGTGCTTTGTAATCATTCCCTTACCAACAGTCAATAGTAAAGTTAATAAAAATGAGAATAACGAGCCACTAGCGCAGATACAATCATAACAACTACAAAATATACAAAAAGAGTGTTACAAAAACAATAAAGACAAAATATACTATGTGATATGGAGCAAACTATGGAAACTAGAAATTGAGTATGTAAAGGAAAGATAGAATCAGGAGTAGATATACACAAATGAGAAGAGAGAATTCAAAACAATAGGATATGTGAATCCTAAAACCCCTAATTGCAATCACCGAATCAGACCTAACTCCTACCGTAACGAAGAGGGAATAATCACCCTCAAATTCACATGTTTCTAAACCAAAAGTCCAACACAACCTTACCAATCTATCTTTCCAGGAGAGTAGTTTATCAATAACCAACAAAAATTAAGGAAAGTATGGTAGGGTTTGGTTATTTATACCCTTAGACTAATTAGTACAACTGATATAGAAATCGACCTAAATGATGAAAACTAGCCTAAAAGAAGGGAGATAAAGACAAGAACACAAACACAAGTATCATACTCAAAACAATGCATTAAAAGAAAGGATAGATATCTTTACATAAGACCAAACAAACCATAAGAACTAAAGTATGTATCAACTACTAAGACCCCTAATGAATCATATGAACAACACCAAGATCTTATGTAGACAGAAGAGGAACTCAACCTCCTCAAGAACCAACGTTTCTAAGCAAAAAGGCAACACAAGTGAATCCACATTATGTATTGCCTTAGTTTCAAGTGGCTTTTCATAGCCCTACACTAAAAACACTCCCTCTTAAGAGAAATGTCTTTCAATTTTTAATATCAATAATCAAATAATGAGAAAATAAGCCTAAAGAGTCTATTTATAGCTATTACATCAAATGACCAAACTACCCTTAGTGAAAAGGGGCTCCTATGGTATGTAAACAAAGGCACAAAAAGACCAAAACACCCTTAATGAGGGGTAGTTATGGAGTGTAAGGACTTCTTCTTCACACTTCAACACTTGCAATCCTTTGGAACCTCAGGTAGTCATCAAGGAAAGCCTCCAAGCAACCTTCCACACATGGAATTGCATTATTGAGTGTCCGAAATGACTTCCCTATGCATACTCTTAGGCCTTCAATGTTTCCAAAACAGGATTATCCATGTGTTGTCCTCAAATGATAGCATCAAAAGCTATGATGGCCATTTGACTCGTATCATCCTCCCCTTCTTGAAAAGGATTCGACCACAAATCCATACTTTGCCAAATCAAAGAAAGGACAAACAAGCACAACATTCTGAAGACATGACGGTTAGGGTTAGTATAATACATAATATCATCATGTCGAGGTGGAACACACTTGAAATATAACTAAGGATCCTTTTATCATGCCTCAACTCCTATTAGGGCGGACAAGCACCTATAGCTGTAAAGGCCCGAGAGAACTAATTCATAACCTTGTACTTCTCATGCATGTAACTATGACAACCAAAGGTTCTAACCAACATGATATTATGTATCGATGAGAATAATTACATAGACAAGAACAAACTAACATATACAACACTAGGCCGTTGGGGCCACTTAGTTAGGGTCAGGACAAACCCCCGACCTACTCTTGACTCACTAAATAATACCAAAATATATGCAACAGACTCGAAAAGCCCCGAATCAACCTGGAGCTCACCAATAGTCATTGAAAAGCCTGCACTCCTACTAGTGAGGTGTATGAGCTAAAGTACCTATACCTATAATATGAAATGCAGATCCCCCATGAGGGACATCAGTACAAAAATATATACTAAATATGCAAGGCTGAAGGTAACAACACACGATACAAAAGCTCAATAGAAATCCGATACAAGTGTATAAGTAGTACTAGTAGACCACCTTTATATATACTTGTGGGACTACATATATTACATTTCTTTATTCATTTTTCCCTTTCTTACTTTATAATCTTTGTAAGCCATATATAATAAAAATGACCAGTTGATCAGTGGTAAATAGGTAAATTAGGATCGTCCCATGCTAGGATTACGTCCATGATCTGCCACCTATATATAAGGATTGGGATCGGCCCATGCTAGTCTTACGACCTTGAGCTACCACTCGTTTTACAGATTTGCATACTTAGTTTATTTAAACTTTAAGATTGTTACATTGGTGGTCATCACATTATGGTGCCTTGAACCAATAATCTACTAATAAGAGGCATGTAAATGAACACTTAATACAACAACAATGAGGTAGGGAGCTGTTGGCACACAAAATGAAGTTTTTAGAAGATGAAAATACACATGGGTTTTATTTGAGTAAACGGAGAACTTCTGAAATTTTCTAGTGAAAATAGATGTGCAGGATTAATAATAAGAATGTATTGAGGTGTTTTAACACATTAGAGAGTGTGAAGAAGGTCATTCGCTTCATGGGATAGAATACACTGTCATTATGTATCACTTGTTATAGGATAACCTCGGAAGCTTACTTGATGGACCAAATGTCTAATTTCATACCAAAGAATGCAAAATAGATTGTGCCTTACATACCTTGTTATACAACTCCAATACCATCCCAACTCAACTTCCCACCCTTTTAGATTACTTATCTACAATGAAATATATGGAAAACTAATATTAGCAACCAACCATCATATTTTGTCTATTTAACTTCACCAAAACATCAATTGGGTAGGAAGCCTTTACTCTATAAATTAAGGGTGTTATCTTATCTTTTATTCACCTCTAATTACACCAACATACCATACATGTTCTTATAAGATTCACAGAAACCACTTCAGCTTCATTACACATTCCAAACAATACACAAAACAAATTGCGCAGTAACAAATACAATAATTAGTTTGGTGGTGTACCTCCACACCTTTCTTCTATCTTTTAATCCAAATTAGTCTTACCTTTCTCCAACATCAACCTGGTAGCCTAGAATATATGCATAAAAAACAGTCCACAAAATAATCCCAAATCCCTTTTATTGGAGTAATCTATTATTGAACTCATCATCTCTTGAGTTCTCAATGACAACACATCCATAATTCTCTTTCAAATTCACATAAAAGGAGAACAAAATGGAGAAGTCACCTTATCTCAATTATGCAACTTATTATTTTAATTAAACTTTTCAAGAACTTGAACTTTCCTTCATACTTTAAACCAAAGAAGAAAAGAAAAGTTCCTTAATATCAAAGAAAAGTGAGTAGACTGCTTGTTCAATATTCTTCCATATATTTATAATTAAGAACTTCTAACATTTTTTCCTAATCTTCCATGAGATAATTAAACAAAAACTAAAGTGTTTTCACTTACCTTAGGCTGTAAAGGTGAGGGTTTCTTCAAGAACCCCAGAAAGGAAAATAGGGCTGCTCCAAGTTTCTTAAAAGGAAGTAGAGAGGGTTTGTGAAGTGTAACCCTTTTTTATGAGTTAATAATGAGGGAAATGAACAACAACTTCTTCTTATAAAGCCTCTATTTTTGGCCATCCACCTAGCTAATTTTGGACCACAAATTTAATCAAATTGGTCCAAGTAGGTGATGCACCTACTTTCTTAATTTCTTAGTTTGGCTCAATTGTATTTGGGCCTTGGAAGATTTGACCATTGGGCCTTTTTCCATTTTTCTTCTTGTTTTACTTAATTTGGGCCCAAATAAGTATTCTAAGAAAGCCCAATCTGATTCATGAACTTGGTCCATTAACGTGGCTCATATAGCTCAAGTAGGTGACTCACTGATACGGGTGATACAGGTGTAGCAGTTGTCCAACAAGTTCACGACCATTCACACGTAGCCAAGATCGGGAGTTATAAAAACTCCAAGCCTTGTTCATGCAAATGGCCATTTGTGAGTTGGTGATTGATCCACCTAATAGTCTAAATATTTTAAGTGTGAAGAGGGGCATTGAAGTGCAATAAACTTACTCTTCAAAGCCACCCCATGGAAAGGTCAATCTGGTCATTTTCTCCTTCATTTATGGTGTAATATGAAAAGATAATATTAGGGTTATTTGGCAGCTAGTTCTTTCATAATATTTTGAGACATAAACACTTGTACTATTGAGGAACTTCTCACTCTTCCATTGGAGAAGCCCCAACTCTGAAAACTCACAAGTAGAGTGATACTTGTGTTGTATCTTTGCTAGAAACAAGGATCTTGAGGCCATAGAGTTCCTCTTGGTCCAAGTACGAACTTCGTGTTACTATTCTTTAGTCTTAGGGTCCTTTCTTGTTTTTAGGGTTCTTAGACTCTTGAATATTACATTTCAAGCTACTATCTTCTTGTAATCTTGTTAAGATTGTGTTTTGTAATCTTAAAGTCTAGTGAAGCCGTGTGGGGCTTTTTCAATTCACTAGCACCTTTCTGACTTGCTGGTTCTTGTTGAAAACTTCATCATCTTGTTCTAAAAATGTAATTCTTAAAGCTTAGTGAAGCTGTGTGTGGCCTATTTCAATTCACTAGTACTTGTTGTTCAACTTGTTGTTTTTGGTGTTAATTTGTTCATGTTGTTGTTCTTGTTGGTTTCTTGTATTGTGGACTTGATATTATATCACTAACCTACTATCTTAATTAAGTCAAGCAAGCACCTCAATATTTTGTTCTATTTTCAGCTCCTAACCCATTTAATCTAACCTTAAACTTATACACACTTGGTCACTTTAAACTTCAAATTTAAATAGAAACTTACAATCCCAAGTTTAAATAGTTTTATCGACGTTAACTTGGTCGCATCACATTAAACTGTATGGATAGGATCTATAATTCCATCTACACCATTAATACTTGTATAACAAATCTCATTTGTTACCTATACCACAAGGCTATACAAGGTTCCATATAATTGGAATAAGTACAAGCAAAATACGAGATGCTACATCCTTCCCCTATTAGGAACATTCATCCTCAAATGTTAGCATAACTATCCAACCAAAACAAGTTTCAGTATAAGTTTACATCGATGAGAGGTAACTGATCATCGTAACTACCTTTAAAGTCCAATACACAAGCTTATAGCATAACTTTAAGTGTTTGAATGGTACTTCTTCTCATGTGGCCGTAATTGTCTTGAGGCATATGCTATGACTTTACAACGCTGCATCAATACCCACCCTAAGCTAATTCTTGAAGCATCACAATACACTACATACCCTTCTATGCCTTATGGAAGTACCAATACAGGTGTAGAAGTCAACTTATTCTTTAGATCTTGGAAACCACATGCATCATTCCATTGAAACTTGGAAGCTTTGTGTGTTAGCTTTGTTAAAGGTTCAAAATTGAAGAAAATCCTTCAACAAACCTTCTATAATAACCTGCCAACCCAAGCAAACTATGAACCTCCATGGGTGTTATAGGTTTTGGCTAGTTCTTCACAGCTTCTATATTTTTAGTATCAACTTTTATCCCTTGATCAGATAAAATATGACCTAAAAATGCCACCGATTTCAACCAAAACTCACATTTGGAGAAATTTTCATATAGCTTACGATCAAACAGAATCTGTAACACCTGTCCTAAGTGACTGACATATTCCTTGTTTGATCTCGAATAAACTAGAATATCATCTATAAAAACTATCACAAACACATCCAAGAATGGCTTGAACACCCTATTCATCAAATCCATAAAAGCTCCAGGTGTATTAGTTAGCCCAAAAGACATGACTAGAAACTCGTAATGACCGTACCATGTTTGAAAAGTTGTCTTGGGTATGTCCTTCTATTTGACCCTCATTTGGTGGTAACCAGACCTTAAATCGATCTTTGAAAACCACTTGGCTCCTTGCAACTAATCAAATAAGTCATCAATTCTCGGAAGGGGATATTTGTTCTTAATAGTCACCTTGTTCAGTTACCGATATTCAATACTCATTCTCAATGATCTATCCTTCTTACATACAAATAACATTGGTGTGCCCCAAGGGGACACACTAGACCTTATGAATCCTTTTTCTAGTAAGTCTTTCAATTGCTCTTTAAACTCGCGTAATTCTGTCGGGGCAATTCTATATGGAGGAATTGAAATTGGTTGAGTACCTATACTCACATCAATACCAGACTCTACTTCTCGTTCTGGAGTCAAACTCGAAAGATCTTCAAGAAATACATCAGGAAATTCATTTACCAGTGGAATAGTTTAAAGATTTGGTGTCTCCGCATCTGTATCCTTTCCTCTAACTAGATGACATATGTAACCTTTGGAAATCATCTTTTTCTCCTTAAAATAAGAAATAAATTTACCTCTTAGTGAAGCAATATTACCTCTTCATTTAAGGATTGCCTCTCTTGGTAAATGGAAATACATCTTTTTAGTTCGGCAATCTACTATGGCATAACAAAAAGCCAACCAATCCATACCCATTATAGCATCAAAATCTACCATTTCTAACTCAAATAGGTCAGCCATTGTATCACAACCACAAATAGTTATTATACAATTTTGATACACTATCTTAGCTATAATAGATTCACCAATCGATGTAGATACTTCAAGTGGCTTAACTAGCGATTCTGGTGTTCTTTTGAACTTTCCAGCAACCAATGGAGTGACATATGATAATGTAGAACCAGGATCAACTAATGCATATACATCATGTGAAAAAAATGGACAATGTACCTGTAACCACATCTAGAGAAGCCTCTGAATTTTGTTGATCCGCTAAAGCATATGTACAATTGTAAACTCCACTAGAGCTAGCTCCTCCTTTAGCACCTCTACCACGACCCATAGGTTGTACACCTCTACCTGAATAAGGCACCAATGATGATGATGCAATGACTGATCTAGTAGGTCATTCCATACCACCTATGCCCCTTTAAGGACATTCTCTTATCATATGTCCTAATGTACCACACCAAAAGTAAGTATTTTTTCTGAACCAACATGCACCTAATGAAGCTTCCCACATTATTTACATGGCTTCCAAAGAGGCCTTAATTGTCTCATGCTCCCTTGCTCTTAATACCCTGTTTTTTGTGAACTCTGACTCTCACTTCTTTGTCGAAACTGGTTGCCTTTAGACCCTTAAAACTGAGGTGACGCACTAGCTGCAGAATAAGAAAATAATGGCCTAGGCATTCTATTAGAAAACTAAGGCCTAAACTCTTCTTGGGATACCATAAACTGCCTCATAGATCTAGACCTATTGGAATACCCTCTTTCCAATTCTTATATTCTTCTTCTTTGCCTCTGATCCTCCATTTTTCATGCAAATACTTGTATCCTTGCTATGTCCATGTCTTTGTTCAAAGCAACAATAGTTCAATCTCTAACTAGATATGGATCCAGTATATCCATATATCGATGAACTCTATCATCCATTATAGCTTCTACATTAGGAGCATACCTAGACAAAGAGTTAAACTGGAGGCGGTACTCCTTCACGCTCATATTCCCTTGGCAAAGATTTCTCACGGGCTTCTCGAATCTAAAATGGAAGGTAATGATCAATAAATTCCTCTTTGAACTCTTTCCAAGTAGATGAAGGTGCAACGATACCCCTAGATCATTTTCAGTCTTCATACCACAATATAGCCTCTCCTTTGAATCTATATGGTGTGAGCTCAACTGTCTCTTTACCCGACACATACGTGATATCCAGAGACCTTTGGATTTGATCAATAAATTCCTGTGGATCTTCATTAAGATCTAATTTGGTGAACGTGGGAGGATTCAATTTAAGAAAATCCTGTGTTCGTAGGCTAGTCACCCTATCTGCACAACTAGAACCTGTGGTTGGAATGGCTTGTCCTTGAGCTTGTCTAATAACTATAGAGCCAATAATTTCACCGCATTTCTTAGATCTTGGTCAGTATCATTAATAGACGATTCTAAGGATGTGGTTCTTCTCGTCCTTAGCTCTTCTAGATATGGAGGAGTAGAAGAAGTTTGGGACACAAACTAAGCTTGAGCCTCACTTTGATTAGCTCGTCTAGGTGGTGATTTGTTGGTCCCTTCTTTGGCAGCCACATCTATCCGCTTACCTGTATTCTTACTCCTTCTTGTAACTGGTATCTTTACTATAATAAGAGGAAAAAAATAGGTTCAATGGTCAAATATGATTTTACCTACAACATGGGCTCTATTGCACAATCTAAGATATGATGAAAAAGAGACAACCCCTAAATGTCCCATAGCCTCCTATTTATAGATGTGGTGCACAACACTCCCATAAACAAGACACTATATAGACATGAATTTGTAGACACCCTAGGACGACCTCCTCTGATACCACTTTTGTCATGCCTCAACTCTTATTGGGGCGGACAGGCACCCGTAGCCGTAAAGGCCTTAGAGAACCAATTCATAAACTTTTACTTCTCATGTATGTAACTATGACAACCAAAGGTTCTAACCAAGATGATATTATGTATCAATGAGAATAATTACATAGGCATGCACAGACTTATATATACAACTCTAGGCCGTTGGGGCCACCACGTGTAAAGACAAACACAACCATAACTTTATATTAGTCTACAAAGCCTCTAAAAGATACATAGACTTAGTTAGGGTTGGGACAAACCCCCGCCCTACTCTTGACTCACTGCATACTACCAAAATAAATGGAACAGACTCAGAAAGCCCCGAATTAACCTGGAGATCACCAATAGTCACTCAAAAGCCTGTGCTCCTACTAGTGCGATGTATGAGCTAAAGTACCTGTGCCAGCATAATGAAATGCAGGTCTCCCATGAGGGATGTCAGTACGAAAATATGTACTGAATATGTAAGGCTGAAGGTAACAACACATGATTCAAGAGCTCAATAGACATTAGATACAAGTCTATAAGTAGTGCTAGGAGACCACCTTTATATATACTTTTGGGACTACATACATTACGTTTCTTTCCTCATTTTTACCTTTCTTACTTCATAATCTTTGTAAGCCATATATAATGCAAATAACCAGCTGATCAATGGTAAATAGATAAATTAGGATCAGCCCATGATAGGCTTACGCCCCTCAGCTTCCACCTACATATAAAGATTAGGATCGTCCCATGCTAGGCTTATGCCCCTAAGCTGTCACCCATATATAAAAGTATCGAGATCGGCCCATGCTAGGCTTATGCCCCTGAGCTGCCACTTGTTTTATAGATTTTCATTACTTAGTTTATTTAGCCTTTGAGATTGTTACATTAGTGGTCATCATATTATGGTTTCTTGAACCAATAATATACTAATAAGAGGCATGTAAATGAACATATAATGAAACAACAATGAGGTAGGGAGCTGTTGGCATACAAAATGAAGTGTTTAGAAGCTGAAAATACACATGGATCTTATTTGAGTAAACAGAGAACTTCTGAAATTTTCTAGTGAAAATAGATGTGTAGGTTTAATAATAAGAATACATTGAGGTGTTTTAACACATTAGAGAGTGGGATGAAGGTCATTATTATCTTGGGATATAATACACTGCCATTATGTATCACTTGTTATAGGATAACCTCGAAAGCATACTTGATGGACCAAATGTCCAATTTCATGCCAAAGAGTGCAAGTATGCCTTACATATCTGGTTGTACAAATCCAATACCAGCCCAACTCAACTTCCCGAATTTTTAGATTACTTATCAACAATGAAATATATGGCAAACTAATATTAGAAACCAGCCGTCACATTTTGGCTATTTAACTTTACCAAAACAGCAACTGGGCAGTAAGCCTTTACACTGTCAATCAAGGGTGTTATCTTAACCTTTTTTCTCCTCTAATTACACCCACATACCATACATGTTCTTATAAGATTCACAGAAACCACTTTAGCTTCATTACACATTCTAAATAATACGCAAAACAGATTGCGCAGTAACAAATGCAATAAATAGTTCGGTGGTGTACCACCACACCTTTCTTCTATATTTCAATCTGAATTAGTCTCACCTTTCCCAACATCAGCCTAGTATCCTAGAACATATACATACAAAATAGTCCTCAAAACAGTCCCAAATCCCTTTTAGTGTAGTAATCCATTATTGAACTCATCATCTCTGGAGTCAATAACAACACATCCATAATTCGCTTTTAAATTCACATAAAAGGAGAACAAAACGGAGAAGTAACCTTACCTTAGTTGTGCAACTTATTCTTTTAATTTAACTCTTCAAGAACTTGAACATTCCTTCATACTTTAAACCAAAGAACAAAATAGAAGTTCCTTAATATCAAAGAAAAGTGAGCAGATTGCTTGTTCTATATTCTGCCATATATTTATAATTAAACACTTCTAACATCTTTTCCTAATCTTCCATGAGATAATTAAATAAAAACTAAAGCGTTTTCACCTACCTTGGAATACCAAGGTGTGGGTTTCTTCAAGAACCCTAGAAAAGAAAATAGGGTTGCTCCTAGTTTCTTAAAAGGAAGTAGAGAGAGTTTGTGAAGTATAACCCTTTTTTATGACTTAATAATGAGTTAAGTGACGAACAACTTCTTCTTATAAAGCCTCTATTTTTGGCCATCCACCTAGCTGATTTTAGACCACAAATTTAATCAAATTGATCCAAGTAGGTGATGCATCTACTTGCTTAGTTTCTTAGTTGGGCTCAATTACATTTGGGCCTTGGCAGATTTGAGCATTGGGCCTTTTTCCCATTTTTATTCTTCTTTTACTTAATTTGGGCCCAAATCTGATTTATGGACTGGGTCCATTAACTTGGCTCATATAGCTCAAGTAGGTGACTCACCTACTAGCTTAATTAAGTCAAGCAAGCACCTCAATATTTTGTTTCATTTTCAGCTCCTAACCCCTTTAATCTAACCTTAAACGTATACACACTTGGTCACTTTAAACTTCAAATTCAAATACAAACATATGATCCCAAGTTTAAATAGTTGTATCAACGTTAACTTAGTCGCATCACATAAAACTGTACAGGCAGCATCCATAATTCCATCTACACCACTAATACTTGCATAAAAAAAGCATAGCCTAAAGACTACCAAACACATGAAATTGGCTACTAAGATACAAATTCTAGCAACCAAATAAAGAGAAAACAACACATAGAATGAAGATGAAGAAGAAGAATGCTTGAAATTAAAGGATAGATAGAAAGACCCTTACTTCCACTATATGATTAGCACTAGAAGATGTATCAAATCTTCAAACATACCTCACAAATGAAAGTTCAAACCTTCCTCTTAGGTGACCCAAAGGACTCACACTTCCTTAAACACACCTTTCTTGCCAAATCATCCAAGACATGTGAAAACCCTAACTTTCAAATATTCATGGACCAAGTTTCGGTTCTAAGAGCTATAACTAAAATCTAAGAATAATATCCAATGTCATCAAAGTCTAACGAAAATACAAGATAATGGGTCTATTTATACTTATTAAAACCAATGACCAAAATACCCTTAATGAAGGGTGCTCCTTTGGAGTGTAAAAATAAGTCATTAAATGAAAAGAATGCCCTTAATGAATAGGCACCTATGTGTTGTAGGAAACCCTCCTTCTCTCTTCATTTGAACAAGGCTTTGTAGTGTCTCTAAAAGGGTCTTCTAGTACTTGTAAATTCCGAAGCTTGTTCCTTTGAGAAGTCCTTGCAATCCTTATGCACTTTAGGCTTGTATCATCCTATCCATCTTGAAAAGAATTTTTCCTCAAATTTGTACCTTACAAAACCAAAGAGAGGGAAAACAAGCACACAATCCTCAAGGTAGGAGGGTTAGCATTAGTACCACAATTATATCATCACTCCAAGGTGGTTCACACTTAACATACATCCACTTATCCATGGTATTTGACATGAAAATCTTAGCATATAGGATACTACAAACAGGAATAGTAGCAATACCGAAAGTAAGTGAGCACGACTAGCAACTATAACCTTCACATTTCAAGAGTATTCCGGGGTCAAATGGTAGTAGAAGATAAAAGTCTAAGCCAAGATTAGCCAATCCTTTTATTAGAGCATAAGACTCACAATCATCTTCATTCAAGAAAGGAAAAAAGCCACCAAGCTTACTACCTCTACATAATATCAATTCAAAATTAACATGGTTATCATCAAAGGCGAAGAGGTAGTATAGGAAGGAATCAAGTGTGAAGACATCAACCATGGTAATATCATATACAAGAGTGTCATGTAGTTCGGGAATAATCTTGTCACATGATAATGGAACCTTATTCAAGTTATAAGTTCTAGCACTAGATGGACACAGATCATTCTTATGAAAAGAATTGATTTTCTCATCTAAAGGATCAAATAGTTCTTGCATACTCACAACAATATTTTGATCCTTATACAACCTATCAACACCAAGAGTATCACAAAAGGGAGATTCATACACATCTTGACTAATCCAATCCAAAACTACACCGCTTTGGCTACTACGAGCCACATCACAATAATTTTAGTTTTTTGGAGTGTAAAACATTGCTTGGTTACCTTGTAGATTATGAGAAGGGTTTTCTTCACTTTGTTTTGCATTATGGAAGCACTCATGCTCCACATTACAAGGGAATATGTCAATGTTTTTCTTTGGATTTACTTCTTCTTCGCTTGTCCCACAATGGGGACTTTTGGCTAAGGGCTTAAAGGAAACTTCATTGGGCTTCTCCTCGGGACTTCTAGGGTCTTGAACCTGCACATAAGAAGATAAAATACTAGGCAAAATTCTAGTATTTGGTTTAGTCAATAAAAAGGGTCCTTTGTGGACAAGATCCACAATCATAGATTTTTTTTCTAGGAACTTCACTACCCATGGTTTTCCCTTCCTTTTCCCTTCTTTGTTCACATTCTTGTACCTTACTAATAATTTTCTCTCCACCTTGAGGCTTGGCCTCACTCTCTTTGGTTTAAAACTCATGGAGAGGAGTCATTGGATTTTGTGAATTACAGGAACTTTGGACTTGAGTTGTTTGGAATTGTAGAGATTTTGGTGGACATAATCTATCAACCCTCGTTCTAATTCTAATCATGTAAACCCTCATTGAATCCATATTACTCCTTATAGCATCATTTCCGCTCTTCATTTCTCGACTCAAGGCCTCCATTTGGCCCATCAAAGCTCCCATAACATCATTTACCAAAGGTTGGGAAGTAGTACCTTCGGTTTCCTTGGAAAATGTACCTATGAATTTCAAAAAATAGCAAGCAAAATAATCTACAAAATGAGCAAACGATTTAGTTCAAAAGCCTCACTTCACTCACACTCAACCTCACCTCACACTTGGCATCACAAGTGTTGGAGAACCGGAAATACATGGCAAGTTACTTGAGAGGTGAGAAGCTTTGAATCGGAATGGATCTTCATTTGAAACAGCTCAAAATAAGTGATGCACGAACTTGAAACAACAAAAATACTACGACTTGAAAATGAGAAAAGGACACAAAAATCGAAGACACGAAATAATAGACTCTAATCTAATTACAAAACAAGTAGGTAATTACTAGCTTACTAATTAGTAATAGAATCAACACAAAAGCAACTAGAAAGAACAAATAGAAACTAGGAAATCTAATTTTAGAACTCAATTTGGTTGATTGTATAAGTGATGACATGACAGCTTGCGATTGGATGTAACTTTTTAAAATTTTCAAATCTCAATACACTTGTTTCGGCCAAACACACTTAAGAGAAGAAGAAATTTCGGGTGGGAGGAAAAAATTGAAGGTTTTGGAGCCCTTTTGGAGCTTCAAATGAATTCAAAATGGATTGGTCCCCCGTTGTAATTTCAATTGTACTTGATTATTCCCTTTGTCTCTTCTTTCTTTTGGATGACTATGAATATACCAAGGAATATTCCTTCACCATCACCAAGTACTCTCTCTTTCTCCTCCTTTTTTTTAAATCAAACACACTCTTTAAATATTCTTCCTTAGCATGACTTGATGAACATGGAAGAACAAGATGAATAATTAAGAGTTGACCAAAGTTTGACCACCTAGCAAATGAACACCAAATCTGATTTTTTTTTTAAGAACTAGGTTCCTTATGCCAAAACAACCTCAACAAACTAAAAATCAGAAACAAATCAAGTCACCAACACAAGCCAAAAAATGTCACCCTCTCCAAAAGCTACAAACAAGCCACAACAATGATGGATCTAGCTAAAAAACAGCCAAACTTCACTCTAAAAGTAGATCTAGACTCCCTATGTGCTAGAGAGAAAGGTTCTAGCACTAGAAACCTTCAAAACAAAACAAAAAATTATAGATCTAACTTGGAAAATTCTGATCGACAACAAACACACAAGACAACATACAATTTTTTTTTGGTATTTCTGATTTTTGAATCTTTTTTGATGAGATTTTCTATATAAGAACACTAAAACCAAGGATTAGAGTTGTGGGAATAACACTAAGCCAGAATTTGATACCAAATGATAGCCTAAAGGACTATCAAACACGAAATGGACACTAAAGGAACAAAAATCAGCAAGTACATAAAGAGAAAAGAACACACTAGATGGAGATGAAGAAGAAGAATTGCATGAAATTATAGATAGATAGAGAGACCCTCACTTCCACCAATGAATAGCACTAGAAGGTGTATCAAACCTTCAAACACACATCACCAATGTAAGATCAAACAACTCTCTTAGGTGACCCAAAGAAAACACTCTTCCTCAAGCACACCTTTCTTGCCAAATTTCCCAATACAAGTGAAACCCTAACTTCAAATGTATTCAAGGAACAAATTTCGGGTTTGATTGATAAAACTACAAGACTAAATCTACAATCTAAGAATAATATCCAATTTCATCAAACACTCTTCTATCTTTTAGATGACTATGAATATACCAAGGAATATTCCTTCACAAACACCAAGTACTCTCTCTTTCTTCTCCTTTTTTTGGATCAACCACACTCTTTGAATATTCTTCCTTAGCAAGACTTGATGAACATGGAAGAACAAGATGAATAATTAAGAGTTGACCAAAGTTTGACCAACTAGCAAATGAACACCAAATCTGATTTATTTTTGAAGATCTTGATTCCTTATGCCAAAACAACATCAACCAACTAAAAATCAGCAACAAATCAAGTCACCAACACAAGCCAAAAAACATCACCCTCTCCAAAAGCTTCAAACAAGCCACAACAATGGTGGATCTAGCTAAAAAACAACCAAACTTCACTCTAAAAGTAGATCTAGACTCCATATGTTCTAGAAAGAAAGGATCGGGCACTAGAAACCTTCAAAACAAAACAAAACCTTGTAGATCTAACTTGGAAAATTCAGAGCTACAACAAACACACAAGACAACACACAATTTTTTTTTGGTATTTTCTGATTTTCGAATCTTTTTTTATGAGATTTTCTATATAAGAACACTAAAACCAAGATTTAGGGATGTTGGAACAACCCTAAACAAGGATTTGATACAAAATGATAGCCTAAAGACTACCAAACACACGAAATTAGCTATTAAGATGAAAATTCCAGCAACCAAATAAAGACAATACAACACATAGAATGGAGATGAAGAAGAAGAATGCTTGAAATTAAAGGATAGATTGAAAGTTCCTTACTTTCACTAAATGATTAGCACTAGATGATGTATCAAATCTTCAAATAGACCTCACAAATAAAAGTTCAAACCTTCCTCTTAGGTCACCCAAAGGACTCACACTTCCTCAAGCACACCATTCTTGCCAAATCATGCAAGACAAGTGAAAACCCTAACTTTCAAATGTTCATGGACCAAATTTTGGTTCTAAGAACTACAAATACAAAACTAAAGCTACAATCTAAGAATAATATCCAATGTCATCAAATTCTAATGAAAATACAAGCTAAAGGGTCTATTTATACTTATTACAACCAATGACCAAAATATCCTTAATGATGGGTGCTCCTTTGGAGTGTAAAAATAAGTCATTAAAAGACAAGACTGCCCTTAATGAATAGGCGCCTATGTGTTGTAGGAATCCCTCTTTCTCTTTTCGTTTGAATAAGGCTTTGTAATGACTCCAACAGGGTCTTCTAGTACTTGTAAATTCCGAAGCTTGTTCCTTTGAGAAGTCCTTGCAATCCTTATGCACTTTAGTATTGTATCAATAAATATCATCCATTACCTATACCACAAGGCTATACCAGGTTCCATATAATTGGAACAAGTACACGCAAAATACGGGATGTTACACCTTTGTGTTAATTATTAGAATTCTATTAAAGGGTGCACAAAGGAGTTGGATAAGGAAATCATTAAAAGGTAAGGAAACCTCAATGGTCATTATGACATTACTTGATTCAAAAGGTAAGACTACCTTTATCTTAGGATCCATAAGATACAATTGCGTCATCACCTCCTTTAAAGACCACATAAAGAGTTGTGCCTTAATTGAATGTAAGTCCACAAAAAACATATAGCAATGTCACTCAAAAAAGTGGACCAACCAACAAATATCCTACCTCTTCATAAAGTCAATCAAAAATTTCATAGATATTATCATAAGTAAATAGGTAGTATTGAAAGGAATCAAATGTAAGGGTAGGTTCTACCATCTATGTGAATGCCATTTCGCTCAAAAGACTTACATGTCATGTACACAAGGATGAAATCAAATAGTTTAGCAGATACAAATTCTTCCTTTTAGGCAATTCATGCCAACATACGATGTAGGTTCAACAAGATTAGGAACATCATCATATGGATAAAAGTAATGAAGAAAGGTACTAATGAAACTAGTCTCATCAAAGATGTATTCATAAGTAGGAACACATAATGAGAGAAAGAGACAAGGAAAGCACATAGAACCTCTCTTTTTCAAGCAACTTCTCATGGGAAGGAATTTAATCAATGGAACCATGCAATTAGGGAAACTAGAGAACCTACTATGCAACATCCCAATCTGAGACACGTAGTTCTCCCAAGGTGTTTGTTTTCATCTACTAATGATAGCAAGCATGCCCCCAAGAGTCCCACAAGATACTTCAAATTATCCAACCTTATGAAGGTGACAAGAAGTCTTTAACATCCTTGGACTCTTCCACAAACAAAAATTTAACTTGGAATCCATCAATTATGGTTCATATAACTTAAGAACAAGTGTGTCAAACATAGATGCAGGTATATAAACAACACCCTAAAGAGACAATGGCACATATTTGCCCTAGGGTCCACAAGTATGAAACCACCTTTGAGAAAGGGGTACCCAATCAAAACCAAGTCACAAATAAGGATATTATATGAATGGAATTCAGCTAAAGTATTCTCAAAAGGTCAATCTCTCTTTGACCTAAAAGTAGTGATACATTGGTCGAGAATAGAAACACATAAGGGTGAACTCTCTTTGTTCTTTTTATTACACCCCTTATTTAGTGAACACTTAGCTTTGTTGAAAATTCCTCCCATGCACAACTTGGGACTATTAAGTGGATTATAAATCCCCAAGAAAGAGTTTCCATCATAGGGAAAGATACCAACATCCATAATCAACCTTTGTTTGTTGTCTTGACCAAGAACCAAGTTGGTTGTGTTGTAACTTCCACAACCCAATAAATCACCGGGGTCAAATAGGAGAAGTAGCCCGAAACATGGGTCAAGGATATACTCACTTTTCCTTAAGGTGCCATCCTTACAGTTAGACATACCCTTTTAATCGTTATTGGAAATATCATGAGCAAAAAGAGGGTAAAGAAAGATGTCCCATAAGTCAAATTCAAATTTAGTGTCCTGATGCATGAACTTACGACTAGTTTCAAGACCTTCACTATGAGTATGCTCAACATAAATAACACATAAGGAAAAAGTAGATGGAATTTCTAAGCATGCACCACTTTCTCTTTTAAAGGAGCAATCCCAACATAGATACAAATCACCATGAGCATAAAAGGGGTCATAACCAAAACCATTTTTACAAGAACAAGTACCATTCGGGTTTTTCAAACTTTCAAGGAAATTAAGATTATTTTCACCCGATTGATGATTCTCCATGACATTTTCATATCCATAATTTCTATGAGCAACAACAAGGCTTAATCACACAACATGCTTAAATAATTATCTACAATCTCATGATCAACTCTATCAACATTATCACTAATTTGAGACTCGTCAAGCACACTACACACATGCTCAAGTAGTGAACTGCATTTAGGAGTAAGTTGATCATCATTCACACTGCCACTAGTTGTGGGCAACCTCTATCCAATATAAACTCACCTTTTTTTTCACAAGGGTCAACTAGTGTGTGACTACTCTCATTTCTTGGCATTGGAACCTTATTCTAGTTACAAGTGCTAGCACTAGGTGGACTCAATTCATTCTTACAAGAATAATCATCTTTGTCAACTATAGGATCAACTAGTGCTTTCTTACTTACAATAAGAATTGGATCTTTTTACAACCTAGAAATATTAAGAGTATCACAAAGGGAAGACTCATGCTATTCTTCTCTAGGAAAACCACCAACTACATCCACTTGGACATACTATCCCCCTCAAAACATTCTAAGTCTATAAAAGTGTATGAGATAACATTTATACCTTGTAGCTCACATAAATTTTGGCCTTCTCCTTGTAGTGTGTCATGGAAGCTTATCTCCTTTGGGGAGCTCTCATCACAAGGGAGTTTAGTATTAAGTGAAACTTGGACAAGAGGAATTGGATTTGTTGGTATAAGTGTGGATATCAATTGGCGTAGCTTTTCAAGGTCCCGTTTGAAATATTCACAAGTGGCATTGAAAGTATCGCCCATGGTACCTAAGAAAGACAACAACAAAGAAAACAACAAACTAGCTAGCTCAAAAGCATCCTCACGCTCTCCACTCCTTTGTTACCTCACACTTGGTTTCACAAGTGTGGAAAATTGGCTTGTAATCTGTGAGCAATTGAGTGATGAGTCTACTCTTGTCCAGAATAGATATTTGTTTGAAACACTCAAAGAAATATTGTTCAAACTTGAACTAAGAACTACAATTAATCACAAAAGATTAAAAGAACACAAAGAATGTAAACACGAAGAAAAAGGATTCAAAACTACCTCACAACCTAGTAGGTGATTACTAATTTGTCAATTAGTACTAGAATCAACAAAATGAAACTAAGGGAATAAAGAATTGAAACTAGGAACACAAAAAATTGAGCTTAGGGTCGGGTTTGAAAAGTGATGTCGTGGTAGCTTGTGGTTGGTATTTTTTTTTTTTTTGAAAATTTCTTGTGTTCTAATTTTGAATTTGTGATCAATCTTCACTAAAGGGGTGTAGTTTAGATTTTGAGGGGGGGGGGGGCGAAGGAAGAATTGGAGCCTTTTTCAAGTTCAAAACGGTTTGAATTTGAAATGGTCCCCCCCTTGTACTTTCCTTTGTACTTGCATATTCCTTTTGTTGTTTTCTTCCTTTGGAAGACTTGGAAGATACTTGGAATATTCCTTAAGAAAACAAGTACTATAACCTCTCTCTTCTTCATTTTAGATCAAAAAACCACTTTTTGATAGTCTTCTTCAACAAGATTTGATGAACTTGAAGAACACCAAAAACATTCAAGGTTTGACCAAAGTTGACACACAAGCAAATGACTTCCAAATTTGATGATTCTTGAAGATCCAAGGTCACTTTGACAAAATAAGCACAAATATCACAATTTCAACCATAAAACACCACAAACACCTCTACCAAAAACAAGATCCACCTCAAGTTTCTTCAAACTCAAGCTCAACAATGGTGGATAGATTAAAACAACCTAGATTTGGCTCAAATTTTAGATCTAGACTCTATTAGTGCTAGGGAACAAGGATTTAGCACTAGAAACTAACAAAACACACAAAAATTACCTAGATCTAAGATTCAAATATCTGCCAAAGTACAAAAATATGAACGACAATTTTTTTTTATTTCTGATTTTTGACACTCTTTTTGTATTGATTTTCTCAAGGTAACAACAATCCAAGGCTTAGAATTGTAGGAACAATTCTAAAATATGTCTCTTGATATCAAATGATATAGAATCGACCTAAAAAATGTAAACTAACTTAAAAGAAAGGAGATGAAGAAAAGAACACAAAAACAAAAATCAAACTCAAAACAATGAATTAAAAGAAAGGATAGATATCTTGACATAAGAACATACAAACCACAAGAACCAAAGGATGTATCAAATCCGATAATCCCTAATGACTCATATGAACATTACCAAGATCTTACGTATACACAAGAGGAATTCAACCTCCTCAAGCACCAATTTTTCTAAGCAAAAAGACAACAGAAGTGAATCCACACTATGTATTGCCCTAGTTTCAAGTGGCTTTTCCAAGCCCTACACTACAAATACTCCCTCTCAAGAGAAATATCTTTCAAGTTTCAATATCAATAATCAAATAATGAAAAAATAAGTCTAAAGAGTTTTTTTATAGCTATTATATCAAATAACCAAACTACCCTTAATGAAAAGGGGCTCCTATAGAGTGTAAAGAAAAGGCACAAAAAGATCAAAACACCCTTAATAATGTTTGAATTAATAGTTGATGAGTAGTTTAAGAATAAAAAAGAAGAGATTAGGAATCAATAAATTGAAACTAAGAATCAAACCTTGAGCAAAATGGAATTGGAATGCCTTAAATGCGTTTAGAAGCTTGATTTGCATAGGTGTAGTGTTGATCTATGTTGGGGACATGCTTCAGCAGGTGGGGCGCATACCCAATGCACCTTGGACACAGAGGGGGACTTGGCTACTGCCTTGAGGTGCGTCCATTGGTCTGGAGCAGACTAGGCATACCTACAGCGCAGGTCAAATGCAAGTCACTTACCTCTCTCTCTTGAATGGGTGATTTTTCCCTTCTAGTGGTCCCTTTTTGTACTTTATCTTGAAATATTCTTTGGAATATTCTTAGATTATCATGTACAAACACTTTTTTCACCACTTTTATTCCTTATTTTTGGATCAAACACCTCTTTTTTGATGAATTTTCAGCTTGAAGATAGGAAGTATTTCAAGAACTCCAAGAACATCAATCTTTATAACTTTTTCTCTGGAGCTCTAAATGAGCTGAAAATTTGAATGTATGCACTTTTCAATATTCTAAAATCATTCCAAAATTTCATTTTCCCCAAATTCTTCACCAATTTTTCCAGATTTTTCAACCCACTTCGATTTTCTTTAAGTTGAAGCTCTCAACAATGGTAGCTCACTCAATTTGACTCTGATTTGGCTCAAATTCGAAATCTAGACTTCTATAGTGTTAGATAACACAAATCTAACACTAGAAACACGAGAAAAATACTAAATCAGAAACTCAAAAATTGACATAAGATCAAAAATGTGAATCCACTTTTTTGGGGATTTTTGATTTTGATACTTCTTTTTTGTTGATTTTCAAGATAACAAACTCAAGATTGACTTCGTAGGAATAAAATCAAGCTCCGATCTAATGCCAAAAGATACAAAAATAATCCATGGAAATGAAAACTACAACTAAGATACGAATACGAAGATAAAGATAGATAGAGAACAAACAATAGATATACACAATGAATGAATAACAAGAAAACTAAAGCTATATTAAACCTCTAACCCTCTATTCAATGTCAAACAAATCAACTAACTCCTACATAGACTTAAAAGGAATTGGATTCTCGAGCAACCCACGTTTCTAAATGATAGATCAACATAAGAGATTCCACGATTGCCTCACACATTCACAAGTGTATACATTCATAATTCTTCAAATAAACTAACAACTAAATAAAAAAAGAACCCTATTTATAGTCTAGGGTTATTATTACATCTTATGGACCCAAAGTGACCTATTTGGGAAAGACAAGGCATAGAAGCCCACTAAGCATCTACTTAAGCATTTGGGGCTCACATAGGGTAAATTTCTAGAGCATAGTGGACTGGTTTGACCTGATCTTGAAGATATATAGTGGGTTGGGCATACCTATAAAGAAGATGGGGTGCATTTTCTCTTTTGGGGTCCTTCTAGCCCCATCTTGACTTCTCTTGGATTTTTTAATGCCGCTTGATCCTCCTTGATTATTATAATCTTCCAATTGGCACCCTTTGATAGACACCAAGGAGTCATCAAGTGCCTCTTAAACCATAAACTTCCTTTCTAAGATTGTGAGGCAATTTGGATTGTATCAAATTCAATCTCTGAATAACACCTAACTCCAACGGTGACCAAGAGGGAATGATCACCCTCGAATTCACACATTTCTAAGCCAAAAGTTTAACACAGGAGCACCAATCTCTCTCTCTAGGATAATATTTCATCAATGATCAACAAAAGCCAAGTAAAGTAAGGTAATATTACAATCTTGGGACCAAAAGTGACCTATTTTCACTTAAAAGACAATTCTGCCCATTTTGGGCCACTTGCTCATGTAGGCATGGGCCATTGTCTTACACCTGCTCATGTTAAAGGCTCACCTATGGAAGTAGGTAAGCTTGCAAGTCATTCCATTAGGCTTTTTAGCCTCATATCACACTTCTTGGATCCTTCTGAGGTCCTTAATCTATGGTAGATGCAATCACCAATGCATAACACCATTTTAATGGTGAAAGGATGACTTGAAGAACCTCTTATTTTAGGATAACTCCTTCAATCACTTGAAGTTCCCTAGCATGGATTTTGTGAAGGGTCTTGAGCTTACCTATTGATACGAGAGCAAAGTACGAAATTAAAAAAACTAAAAAAACGATAAAAAAACAAAAAGATAAAGGATAAATGAAAGAAACAAATAGATAGATAGAATGAAAGAATAAGTAGCAAACTAAGGGTATATCAAACCCCTGATTCTCTATTCAATATCAATCAAGGCACATAACTCTTACGTACGTCAAGGGAACTGGATTCCTGAGTAGCCCACATTTCAAAACAAAGTATCAAACAAGCGATTCCATGCTTGCCTCACACTCTCACAAGAGCATACATTCATAATTCTTCAAAATAAAATTACTAAATGAAAGATAGGTGGGCCCAAAGTGACCCATTTGGGATAGACAAGGCATAAAAGTCTAGTAAGCATCCACTTAAGCATCTAGGGTGCCTGTTTAGAACATAGTGGACTATTTTGACCCACTCTACCAGATCTAGACTGGGTTGGGTACACCTCCAAATCATGTGAGGTGCATATCATCTTCTGAGGGATTTATAGCCCAATTTTGGATTTTCTTTGCCTCTCTAACATCCCTTGAACCTTATTAGTCATCATTATCATCCAATAGGAACCTTTTGAGAGCCATTAAAGAGTCATCAAGTGCCTCTTAACCCATAAGCATCCTCTCTAATGATTTGGAGGCCATTTGTATTGTATCATCCTCTTCTTCTTGAAGAAGATTCATCCTCAAATCTATAACCTTTAAACATAAGAGAAGAACTCACAGCCAATATTTTCTTGAGGAACGAAGGTTAACACAAAGGTTAAAATCAAAGCATCCATGCCAAGAAGACACCCATTTCACTTATAACCAAATATCCTTCAAGACGATTGAAGAAAAGTCAATATTTAAGGTGCAAAGGTGTTGGCTATGGTAAGCAACAAGAAATTCTCCCAAGTTAGTTACATTAACAAGATAACCAAATAAATCATCATATGTTGGAACAACTAAGGGTAGAATCAAGGAGTTATTAGGGTGTATATTACCGTTCCATTCATAATAAACCATGTTTTCACACAAGACATTCTTAGCACCAACATGGCTATTTTCACAAATAAAGAAAAAGGAATAATAAGAGCTAAGATGATCTAAGGTGATATTAAGAACAAGATCACATAAAGGTAAGGACAAACATCTTAAGAACATCACATTTCTTTCACTCAAACAACCTTTCAAGAATGATCCAACCTTTCCATCCACAAAAGGGTGACAACAAATAAGGGACAATAGGTGTTTTTCAAGTAGGAACCATAGGCTCTTCATAGAACAACAAATAGATTAGCCATCTGGGTTGGCAAGACCATATATTCTATGCACATTTAGGTCATTCCTAGAGATAGATTGAGATACGTCAACACTATCTAGGTTGGATTTTAAGTCAAATATCTTGAGAAGATTGTATACCTTATGGTAAATGTCGTCAAGAATCCAAGGAATGCTAGAATAAGAGGGGGTAGGTACATAACTTTAGAGAAAAGACTTGAACATGTTGTGTTGCCTTCTAAGCTTGTACCATGTGGACTTGTCATTTTTTGCATCAACTTACAAGTTGGCATAATACTAGTGCCAAATGTAATGAATAACAAAGGCTTTGGTTTATCACTAAGCTTAGGTTATTGATCCCAAAGCTTCTCATCTTCACCATTAATCTCCCATCTCATCATGAGGTTAAGGTTTATGACCTTTCCTTCTTCAGGCCAAAAATCTTCATGTGGAACTTCCATCATCAATCCACAAGGTACACAAAGTCCCTTTTAACTATTGCTAATTCCCCTTCACTTCTAAGGTCATCATCATCTTGAGGATCCTCCTTACCACCAACCTCTTGGGTCACTAATATTGCCAAAAAACTAACCTCCAAAGAGGTATGTTGTGGTCGATGTCAACTATGGTAGCCCAAATCAGGTTGGGGTCAAACCCATAGGGAAAATGTTGAACAGTATCACAAACTTGAAAAAATCCACAAATAATGTGAAAACATAAATGGGGGAAATTTGAAGTCAAAAGTAACAAGTAACATAAATGCTTTCGTTTGTAAATAAAAGAATAAAAACACTAAGACTATGTTCCTGGCTTCACAACTATGTAAATTCTTGTATTCAACCAACCTAACCTTCTACTATGCATGCAATGTTAACAAGCTAGGTATTATCAACCATCTTATGAATGAGTTGATAGATTTTACCCTTTACCTTATGAGTCTCAAGCTGTATCCTTGATGTCCCTTGTCTATAATCTCAATACAACTCTCACGTTTTGACTCTCGAGTTTATTAGATGAGGGTTGATAGCCTCAAATCACCATTGTAACCAACTTTTCCCAATCTCCAGCTCCCTTTTGAGGACATTTTCGAACATAGGAAATTGCCAAGATTCTATAGTAGGTAGGGTTCAATTAATACAAAGAAGATTGCAATACACATAATTGCAGTTGAAAAGATGAATCTCACACTTCCTTACGTAGCTAATCCGCAAATATTCCGATAAACCTAGTCAAAGAAATTATCCGCTCATGTTCATTTATAAATCCATGATAATCAATAAAGAACATATGTAATTAATTACACAATACTAAAAGAGAAAAAAATCCAAAGTCTTCAATTGAATGTGAACCCAAAATCTCAAAAACAAAATATCAATGATCAACGTATGCTAAGAGTAACAAAAGTAATGTAAAAGTGAGTAACCTAATAAGGTAATAACCCTAAGGTATTTATAGTATCTTAAAATAATAAGGAAATCCTAATAAAAATGAAATAGGAAAAGTAAGTCGGCGATCACTACAACTCGTAACATCTCTTTAAGAGTCGTCTTTAGATTTGTCATCAACAATCCAGTGAGCTTTTATCTCCAGGGCTTCAAGATTTTGTTGTCTTTACAACCCATCACCATGAGTCGTAGTGAGTCCCTACCACTCGTGGTCTTCACTCGTTATCACTTTAGCCTTGAATTTTAAGGTTTTGAACATTGGCCTCTTTATGATTCCCACTTGAGTCATACTCAGACCTTACGACTCCTAGCCTTCTATGACTTTACCTCAGGACTTTGACTTTGCTTCTGCTCACTCTACGGATGATCTCAATGACTCATAGCCACATCTTATGAGTGGTAGTCACTAGTTGTAGTCACTTTTTACTTGGTTTTTTTTAGCTTTACTTTTGGCACTGTTTTGTTAACTAGTCAGGCTATGAGTCATATGATGACTTGAAAACTCATAGGCAGACCAGACTTCAACTTATTATAGCTTTTTCTTCCACTTTTCATTCCAACACCAGTGTTAACCTATTTTACTTGCCACAACACACAAACCATATCATATCCAACAAGATAACCTAAGTTCAAGAATAAATTCCTTTTTTAAGCATTGAAAGTGACATACTTCCACAGTATATCAACACCCTCAACTTAGAATATTTGCATGTCCTCAGGAAAAATAGAGATCACACCCTACAAAAACACAATGCTTAATTTTGAAGAATCTGTGACATATTTGGCAGTCAATTTATCAGTCAGTTTAAGAACACTTTATACTCCCTTCCCATTTCATTATTTCAAATGCTAGTGTGTATAACTATCCAGTACTACAGTGTAACCCATAGGAATCTAATACTATCATTGCATTAGCAATGAATAACTAGTCCTAAGCAACATGCACTACTCAGATAGATACAAAATCGAACTTTGCAACCCATACACCTCACAGTCAAAGAAGTCCCTATCACTTATTTTGATTTAGACTATTATTTGGGTTGGTCTAAAGATGCTCACACTCTCAGAGAAGTTCCAATCAGTGTATACAAAATGCCATGGGCTTGCCCTTTTGCTCTTTACCTAAATTTTTAGATGGTCAAGTTAAGATCACCTAGGACTTTATTAGGCTTGTAACGTAGGTTCAGGAGTGATTATGGTATATTTTTGAATTTTAAAGTGACTCAACCTCGTTGGCACTATGCTTTCCTAGGGGTCTACTTTTTCTACCATCTTTTTATTTAATCCACCCTTATTTCTCCTTTTTATTTTTTTCATGCCTATTTTTGGGCGAACAATATTTTTCTTTCTTTTTTATGCATTTTTATTTTATTTTTTTATTTTATTTCTACTGCACATGCCTTTAATAATTTTTCTACCTATACCTCTTTCTTCGTAATCACTTTTCACTATGCAACTCTATGATAGCCACCCTTAACTTAGGCAATTTATCTAAGTTGAGGTGAATAGTGTCCAAGGAGGACCAGGGCCAAAATAGGTTCGTTGTAGTCATGTGGAAAGGTGAAACTAGTGTAAATAAAAGTCGCCAAGTTAGGCTTAAAATTAGGATCAAGGGATTCCTATCTCATTTGGTTTGGCATTTTAGTCTTGAGTGGACTAATCAGAAAAATAGACTATTATCATCTCCTACCTCAACTATCCTACGTTCTAGGCAAAAGCAACCGAGTAAGTTCTGGACTTTGTATGCACTGGGAATTAAATAATGCCTCACACTCACTTTGTACAAGGCCACATTATTTGAGACAACCTATCCAATTCATGCACCTATATGCCATAGTTATTTCATTCCTAATTCTAATGCCTTTAAGGGATTCTCAGCAGTCGCACGGGCATACAGATTACACAGTTTGTCATAATCAAAATTTTTAGGAGGGGTATACAATTTTCAATTTTTTTGACTTAATCACAACATTATCGACTGCCTATGCTCCCCCATTCTGCTCACTTAAGCATCACACAATCAAACACGGTACACATGCCGGTTTTGTCATTTATACTGTGGGCTACAGATTTTAAACAATGATAACCATAACCTATGGCAACTGTGGTACACCTCACCCTAACTAAAACCTATGAACTATCCCCAGTGTATCAAGCAATGTAAAATTTGGATAGAGGACATACCTGGGTACCCCAAGTGACAACACAAATTGGTCCATCTCAAAGACACTTAGATCAAGCCCCACTCTTCTCAAAAGTAGTTTCATCAGCTGTTGCGACTGTCTGTGCAGTAATGGTATCAGTTGTGGATAGCGTACAGAATGGTATATCAGGTATCGGGGCTATATTATTGCCTATCTCAACATTCGTGGTCGATCTTAAACTACCAGAACTAGCAGCCTACTCCGGGAACCTTACCCATCAGTCTTTCTCAGTTTGCATACTTTCTATTTTTGCTGCTTCAATATTTTCTTCGTTAGTACTTTTTTTCTCTTCTTATCCTTCTTTCTCTTTCTACTTTCTTCTTCAATTTTGATACCCAAATATTTTGACCTCTTCATTTTACTGGATCTCCTCTATAATTGACATAGCGAAAATGGGTCTCTCGTGCAACTCATTCACCAACTTTTACAATTTACCCTTTTTAACATTCATTCCTGCTAGATTAATAGCTTGAGAAATTACAAGCTAGCGACTGAGCCTCAGTTCTAAAGCATCCAACCTCCCCTATACCCTTATATTTTACTCATCCATTCTGTTATCAACCCAGGGTTTTACTCCTGATTCCATCAACCACACCTTTTTCTTTAGGGTGCTCAATCTTTTCATAACCTTATTCCACATAGCCCATGTAATGACCACATATCCTTATTGAACTAATTTGGACATGGGAGGACGTCGTACCTTGGTCTGTAGAGGGGTCAGAGTATTAAATATACCCACTGCATTAGAATGTTGGGGCTTAGATAGCCCACCATTAGGTTAAGTATTATTTATCTTAGTAAATCCAGTAGTAGTGGTACCCTAGGTATCTTCGGTCCATAGTATCTCAGCTGACATCGCTGCTTCTTATTTTTCCTGCATATTCATATTTGCAGTATCTCGAATTAGCCCCAAATTTATGCTGTTCTTTGATTCAATAAATTGATCTATGTCCAAAAGTGCCTACAATCCTTCTTCTAAGTAGATTTGAGTCAACAAGAATGGGAATGCCAAAATGACATCAGTACCTATATCTCAATCTCGTATCTCCTCGGTGATGAATTTTACAACGTCGAACTTATTCCCTGCCATGAATCCAACTATCAATGCAACACAGACTAGATTTATAATATTCTCCCCAGTTGTAGGACATAATCTATGTTGGTCCAAAGTTCACCAAACCTTTTCCTCAAAGTTCAGCATGTTCTTGATGGTGTCTATATTAGATTCATCCACCTCGATCTCTTGAGCTTACGACAAATCCCCAAAACACTACTTTATTCACACCAAAAAAGCATTTTTCTTGGTTAGCAGACAATTTTTCCTTTCTAAGCACTTCAAACACACTTTGCAAATATAAAACATGCTTCTTGAGGGATTTTCTATAAATTGGTACATTATCAAAGAATACCATAAAAACTTTCTCTGTGAATAGTTTTGTCCATGATTCATTAACCACATGAAAGTACTAGGAGCGTTGGTGGGACCAAAAGGCATGACCATCCATTAATTGAGACCATGCTTGGTCTTGAAGGAGACCTACTCATCACCCGGTTGCATTTGGATTTGGTGGTACCCACTCCTAAGATCTATCTTAGAGAATACACATGAACTATTCAACTCATCAAGCATATCATTCGAACAAGGAATCGAGTGGTGATACCTTACCATTATTTTATTAATGGCTCAACAATCAACACACATATTTCATGTCCCATATTTATTTAGCACCAAAAATACCAGGACCGCACATGGGTTCACACTTTATTTGATGTATACATTGTTGAGAAGTTCCTTAAATGGCATTTAAAACTCTTCAGTATTCACAGGTTACTTTGATAGGCCAGTTTGTTCGGCAATTAAGAACCCAACACAAAGTTTATTTGTTCCTCTATTCCCTGAAGTGGGGGTAACCCTTGTGGAAGTTCCTTTGGGGACACATCCTTATAATCCTGCAAAACAAGGGAAATAGAATAGGGAATAGAGGAATTAGAAGGTTTATTGTTGAAAACATGGGTTAGAAAGGACATGCGTGTTTCATCATCATGATCTTTGAAGATATCTTTGTTACTATCCAACATCACAAATTATTCCTTCCCCATTAACTTTCCTACTTCCTTCCTTTCTTTACCTCTCTTCTCATTGGCCTTCTTTTCTTTCTCCTTAAACTCCCTTAATCATTTATGAGCCTCATTCACTTATGAGGGTGTGAGAGGATTAGGGTAAACTTTCATCCATTTATCTCAAGGGAATACTGATTGGTTCGCCCATCATTCTTGGTTGACTGATCGTATTACCAAGGCCTTCCCAATAAAATATGACAAGCTTGCACGAGAGTGACATCACATAGAACCTTATCTTGGTAATTCCCAATCTTAAAGCGAATCACTATTTGTTGAGTTACCTTTAAATATCCACATTTATTCAAGCATTGGAGCTTGTGTGAACTTGAATGCTTTGTGGTGGGTAGTTGGTGGTACTAGCTACATTCGCACAACTACCACTATTAATGATAATTGAGCATACATTTTCTTTGATTAGGCAATTAGTATGGAATAGATTTTTCCTTTGACTCGGGTCTTCTATAGCTTTACTAATCATCACTTGCATTACTATAAATTTTGGCACTTCAAACTCTCCGTCTTGAAGCCAAGTATCTTCATCATCTCTTTCTTCTTGTCCCTCTTACTCAACTCGCTCTCCATCTTGGGATTTTTTATCATTCTTATCTGCTTCTAAGCCCATCTCTTCTGCAAAGTTATATAATTTCCCTTCCCTAAGGATCACATTTCTCTTGTTGGGACATTCATTTGCCTTGTGTGCCTCCCATGACATTTGAAACATTGGAAGCCTCTAGGATTGAGCATAGGATATTTGTTACCTTCATTCCTTGATGGGTATTTTGTAGCAGTTGTATCTATGGGATTCTTGTCATTGGACTTGAATACCTTGTTCTTGTTCCATCTCGATAAAGGTTTTTCCACTTCTTTGCTCTTACCCTAAGAAGTGGTTGATGAGTACCCTTTCACTCTACAAACTACTCTTTCTTTGATTTCTCTTTAAATCTCCAAAGTCATTTGAAAGATATCCTCTATGGTTTTAAACTTATGGATAGCCATGCATGAGCAAATATCTTTGTTCAACCCAACCTTGAAGCATATGATATCGTGGTTCACATCGCCTCCTCGATGATCTAGTTTTAGGATCAATGGTTTGAACTCATCATAGTAAGCCATGGCACTCTTGCTACCTTACCTCAAGTTGTAGAGCTTTGCAAGGACCTCAAGTCTATATCTCTCCGGTAGGTACCATTATCTCATAAACCCTTTCAATACATCCCATGGAGGAGGTTGGCCCTTATTCAACACATTTCCAAAACTTTTGGAATAATCCCACCATGTATTGACATAACCTTTAAAATGGGCAATAGGATAACTACTCTTCATCTCTTCAGTGCGATTAGAAAGATCCTTCCACAAGAGGAATCCCATGAGAGATAATCTTTGAGATCTCTCTCACCTTTGAAATTTGGAAGACTAACCTTGATAGAATTGATTCTCACATCTTGATCTTGGTTACCTTATTGATTCCATTGATCATGACCTTGGGGACAGTTTCCTAAGTTTCCTCTACCATAGGCCATCAGACCAATTCTTTCTCCTCGACCTCAAAATCCCCTTGATCCATTGGTCTACCTCTCATCCCTCCTACTATTATGTTGGATTCTTTAAATACTCTATATACCTTTTGTTGTTCCTTCCAGTCTTCTTTATCTATATAGATGGATGGGTTTTGGTGAAGTTGTTCTTGGAATAGGGGAACTCGGTTCGGTGGAGGTTGGTTCATTTGGTTTCTTGGTTATTCTTATTGGACTTGATTGAATTAGGGTTGGTATGGATGAACAGGGTTTTAATTTTGGGTGTAGGTGGTAGTTTGGATAATGGGATCTTGTGGAGGTCTTGGTGGATTAAATATTTGGTAAAAGGTTCCCTAGGAAATGGTTGCGGATGTGTGTTAAGCATGTCAACTTGAAGAGTCATGGTAATAGTGAGGGTGGAGAGGATAAAATTCTCTCGACCTTACATATGGTCTACTCTTCCATCCATAGTACTCATACTTCCTTCCATCTAGTCCATATGACCTTCAGTGGAATTAAATTTCTCTATCACGACCGTTTTCATAGCACCAAGAGCATTAGTATCCAAGGTTTGGGGTGATTTTCCTTCTATTGTCATAGAAACTAAGAAAATACACTAACAAAAACAACAAACAAGATAGCGTTAGAGAAAGAACCTCACAACTCTACACTCCTTTGGTTACCTCATACTTTGGTTCACAACTGTTGAATGTTGGTTTATACTCCGATGAGAAATAAGGTATGATATGTACTCTTGTACAGAATGGATTCTTGTTTGAATGACTTAAAGAAATCTCGTATGGACTTGAGCTAAGAAGTTATGACGATGTAAAATGAGAGAAACACTCAAAGAACTGTGACAAGAAGGAAGTGAACTCAAGAACTAACTCACAACTAAGTAAATAGATTTCTAGCTGTTAATTAGTGTTAGAATCAATTAAAGGATATTCAAGAATCAATAAAATGAAACTAAGAATCTAAAATGAGCTTACAAAACTTTTATCGAGATGACTGACTCAGTGTTTGACCATCAATTGGGTGGCAGGACGTTAGGATGGCCGTTATCCTTTATCTAAAAAGTAGGGAATCAATCTTGGGGTTGACAGAGGGGTTGGTGGACCGTCGGGTCACTGACGGTCCATCAGGTTATCCGTCAGCCTCTCCATCTAAGCAATTTCATGGGCGGGTACTTTGAGGAATATTCCTTGAGGATAAACAGGTACAACTCTTTTTTCTTTAATTCTTTTGGATTAAACTCTTGTTTTATAGCTTCTTCTTCAACAAGTCATGAAGAACTTGAAGAACATCCAAATTTTTGACCCTCAATTAAACGAACTTGAAATTCAATAAAATTTGAATCCCAAGCTCCTAAACAATCCCCAATAGTTTTTATAGTTTGAAACTCACCCAACACTTTTAGGTTTTCAAGCCCACTTGAATTTTCTTCAACCATAAGCTTCAACAATGGTGGGTCACTCAAAATTTTTTCGATTAAGCTCAAATTTTAGATAATGACTCAATTAGTACTAGAGAACACTAATCTAGCACTAGAAACACAAAAATCACAACTCGAAATTCCAACACAACCTTAAAACGTGATTATGACCCTTTTTTTATATAACAAACCCAAGACTAGAATCGTAGGAATGATTCTAAGATCGGTTTTGATACCAAATGATATGATTTGACATACAGAAACAAGAATTAGACCAAAGAATCTAAGAATAATAGATTTAAAATAAGAGATAGAAGATTAACATAAGAAACTATCAAGAAATTAAGAACATATGGGTGTTTTAAACCCAAAAAACCCTTAATCATGTAGAATCTAACACCAAATCTCTATGTATACCAAGAGGGATTTAATACACTTAAAGCCCTTATTTCTAAATAAATATTTAATTCAAGTTTCACCAAACACTCTATCAGAGCAATATTCATTCAATAATCAACAAAAACTATGTAAAATAACCTAATAAGCTTCTATTTATAGTCTAACCATGGCTCCCAAGTGACCTAGGCATTAAAATAAACAAAAGCCTATGAGTTGGTCATTCTGTCTACCAGCAACGACCTGACTGATGGTCAGTCACAGTGTTGGCACTCTGTCAACTTGGCCGCCAGTCATAGGCATTGAGCTATGCTTTTGGACTTCAATTAACGGCCTCAGTGATGGCTAGTCACCTTAGTAATGGTCTGTCACACTCTTGGTCATGTCAAAACATTGAATTTCACTCTTCTCCTTACTCTTATGACCTTCCAAATCAATCCTCAAAACATGATATCCCTTGGTAGGCGTGGAAACATGCTCTAACACTTCTCTTTTGGCAAACATAGCTTGCAACTCTTAAAGTTCTTTAGCTTGGCTTCGAGTGAATGGTCTCGGGGAACTTGCAAGATGATATCCTAATGGCTACGAACACACAAAAATGGTTACTAAAATGCAAATTCCATAAACCAAATAAAGAGAAAACAACACAAGAATGGAGATGAAGAAGAAGAATGCTTGAAATAAAAGAATAGATAGAAAGACCCTTACTCCTATTGAATGATTAGCATTAGAAGATGTTTCAAAATCTTCAACAAACCTCACAAATAAAAGTTCAAACCTTCCTCTTAGGTGACCCAAAGGAAATACTCTTCCTCAAGTACATCTTTTCTTGCCAAATTATCCAAAAGTGAAACCCTAACTTCAAATTTTCTTGGACTAATTTTCAGATTCTAAGAGATAAAACTAGAGACTAAAGCTACACTATAAGAGTAATATACAAATGTCATCAAAGTCTAAGTTTTGGTTTTCCTCTCTTAAGGAGAAGGAGAAGACTACAATCTGACATTAAGAGTACAATCTAAAAAGTCACACAATTCATTATGTCAAAACTAATGAAAATGAAAGATAAAAGGTTTATTTATACTATTACATAAAAATAACTAAAATGCCCTTAATGAAGAGTGCTCCTTTGGAGTGTAAAAGGGAGGTCTTAAAAGACCACAATGCCCTTAGTTGAGGATCCTATGTTCTGTAGAAATACCTCCTTCTCTCTTCAATTTGGACAAGTCTTTGTAATGGTTCCAAAAGGTCTTCAAGAACTTGAAAATCCGAGACTTGATCCTTTGACAATCCAAAGCTTGAACCTTCTACAAGACCTTGTAAAACTTGTGGTCTTTATTCTTGTATCATCCTCTCCATCTTGAAAGGAATTTGTCCCCAAATTCAGATCTTACAAAACCAAAGAGAGAGAAAAAAAATCACACAATCCACTTGGTAGGAGGGTTAGAATTAGCACCACAATTATATCATTACTCCAAGGTAGTTCACAATCATACATCCATGTATCCTTGGTATTTAGCATGAAAAGATTGGCATAAAGGATGTAAATGAATTGAATGGCATCAACATCAAAAATAATTGAGCATGACCCGAAACTACAACTTTCATATCTCAAAAGTATTTTGGGGTCAAAGGGAAATAGTAAACAAGGATATAGGCCGTGGTTAAGCATCCCTTGCACTATAATATCATGCCAATGGGTATATATTTGATATACAACTAGTAATCCCTTGTTTTGTCCATGAAATAATTAGTATATGCATCACAAAGGATAGGGCTGATACTGGAAAAATGGCCATCTTATCTTTCAATTAAATCTTTAGAGGACAACACATAGAGGCTTAAGACTTGTTGACCTCGAGGATACGACAACATGCATGGAGGACCCATTTTGAGAATGTCATTAAATAAACTCGTGTCTGGAAGATAGTGTGGGGGCTTACATTTGATTCCAATTCGAGACAACAAGTTTTGAAGCGTGACCCCATAATTTTAGAGCATTGAAGAAGCACCCTTCATCAATGGTATTTTGGGGATTGCACATGTTAAAGAAACAACACATGACCTCCCCTTTCATTAAGGGTATTTTGATCTATTATACTATATAATAAACAGGCTATATATAGTCTCTTATTAGGTCTTTTCTCTTTAGTTTTTGAATGATAAATATATGAAACACTTGAAAATCCTCTCTCTTGAGATTAGACCACCTTATTATAGTCTTAGTTAGGGCTTGGAAGATCCATCCTTAGTATAGGGCTTGGAAAAGCCAATATTGACCTTTGCTTAGAAATAGTGGATCTTGAGGTGAGTTGATTTCTTTGGCGGTCACCGTAAGAGTGTGGTTTTGATTATTACATTCATTAGGGTTAGTTTTGAAATAAACTTGGTTCTTAATCTTATAATAATCTTGGTCTCACTATCTATCCTTCCATTATTTTGCAAATCCATGTATTTTTGTGTTTGTCATCTTGTATCCCATTGTGTTGCTTGTTCTTCTCATGTTTTGTGAACTTTTTCGGCATCTTGATAGGCTGTTTTTTATCATTTGGTATGAAAACCATCATTGATTTCGTTCCCACAAGATCAATCTTGGGTTCGTTCATTCAAAAATAATAAAAACTTATTGAAAAGTTGAAAATCTCAAAAATAGTAATATGTCCACGTTTTTATGTTTAGGCCAAAATTTGAAGCCTATTTTTCTTGTAATTTTTGTCTTTTTTTGTGTGTTCTAGTGTTATATATTTGTTTCCTAACATTAGAAGAGGTTTCCAAGGTCGAAAATCTCATAAAAAGAAGTTATTCTACGGGTGTGGTGTCTTGGCCAAAATGTTGTTGTTGTTTGGAAGAATTTGTGTCTAGATTTAGGTGTTATTTTATTGTATTTGTTGTTTCTTGTGTTGATTTTATTTCTGTCTAACACTACTTGAGTCTAACCCAAGTTCTTGAGCAAAACAAATTACAAGTTGTTGTGGGAAAAGTGGACGGTTTTGTTGTTGTTGTTGATGATGTTCTTGTGTTATGTTGAAGAAGTCTTGTTAGTCTTGAAACAACTTTCAAGACATTACCAAAGAGGAAAAAGAACAAAATACCTCCCAAAAGTCTTCATACCTAAAGGAAGTAAGATCATTTTTCTAGACAAGCCAAAAGAGAAAAAGGGGACAAGATCTCTAAAGGTTGTCTTTCCAAAAAGGTGAAAGTTGGTCAAGGTTTGAATTTTGAAAAAATGGACTTAAAGTCTTGTTTTTTCACCTACCAAAACCGAAATTACCCCCATCTTTGTGAAATTTGAACAACCAAAATTGTGGAACAAAAATTTTCAACTTCAATAATATTTTTTTTAATCTATTGACCAATAATCGAGTGCCACATCATCAATATCTCAAGAATGTTGAAATTCCTAGTTTCACTTTTTTTATTATATTGGTTTCTATTTTGTTAGTTCTCATACTAATTACCAAACTAGTAAATACCTACTAGATTGTCGATTAGTTTTTGAGTATGTTTTCTTTCGTGTTAAGCGTTTTATTTTGTGCTTTTCTCATTTATAAGTCGTAGTATTTTCTTTGTTTCAAGATCATAAGTAAATTTTGTTTTTGTGTCTTGTGTTGATCAAAAAAGAATCCATTCTAGCCGCCAAGTAGAATTGAATCCTATTGACTACCGGAGTATAAGCAACTTTCCATATTCGCCGTTCCAATTGTGAGAATCACCACGGTGGGTGTATACGAGTGTTGGTGAGGAGCTTTTACTACTAATCTTGTTTGTTCATTATGTAGGTAAAAAGATGATATAAGGGGAACATGTCTTATATAGCCAGGGATTATTGTGACTACAACATTGAAGACTATGATTGTAGTGAGAGGTTTCATGGCTATGAAGTCAAGGGAGATTGCGAAGACTATGAAAATAGCCATGATCAAAACTTGGGCAGATTTGAGAGTTATGGTTTTGAGGGGGAAAATAAGGTGAATGAAGTGCCTAGTGCTTATGGTGAATTTGGAGATGATGTAGGACCTTGTGATGGATATTATGATGATGTTGGGGCATATGAGAAGTCTTACACTTCTCACTCTAAACCTAGATTTGGGGTTAGGTATAACCCTTTCATTTACAAATCTTATGAGAGTTATGATGAGAGTACACGTGAGGAGTGTGAAGCTTCATATTCTCAAGGTTGATATAGTGTGAATGGTTATACTAGCTCTAGTGGAGGTTTTCCAATGAGAAGAAGAGGGTATGTATCTCCGAAATTAAGGGGTACTCGTGTTCTGTAAAATTTTGATCTGAGAAGGAGTGTACACTCCGGAAAGGTAGCCATTGTGGGATACCGGGCTCCCTCATTGTGTTAAATGATAGGTACTATAGTAACAACATCATTCCATCCATGGTTGACTACTTGGGGTTGTTTCATGATCCTTTACTTATTCCATACTTCTTGGACGGGTTTAAGGTTACCGAGAGGGTCAAGGTTGTCCTCTCCCAATTTGAATACCATGAGGAGGTATGGTGTGATATTCTTCCATTGACATACGGTCATTTATGCTTAAGTACCAATTTTTTTGCACAACATAGAGTTCCAAATGTGCAAAAGTAGCCAAATATTATAAGAAACTGATGGGGAAATCACCTCGTGACATACATGTTGCCTGAGCCACAAAGAGAATTGAATACTTACTCCAATCCTAATGCTTATGAGAGAAAAAATATTGAGAGGAGTAAAGATGTGCAAGGTGGTAATCCGAGAGTGGAAAAATAAGAGGTTGTGTGGAGCGAAGTTAGGGGATTGGCACCAAACCGAGCTAATATTATTTGTCCTTCTATTTTTAAGGACATTTTTATAGGTACCGACATGGAAAGTGAAGGAGAGAAATGCCAAAGTGAAGTTTCTGCCCAAGCTTGTGGAGGTCCTTCACAACACAGAAAAAGAGAGTCGACTCAAGAACTTTAAGGTAAAATAGATAACTTTTACACTTTTGTGCATGTGAATGATAATTGCGTAGCTAGTAGCCCATTGAGTATGAGTAGTATCTTACTTACTTGTGAGTTTAATGATTCTTTTCCTTTTGTTTCTGATGTACATGTTGTGAGTGTGGATACACTAATTGATCCTATTGATGACCAAATTGACTCTTCCTATAAGATCAATTTATGTCCACCATGTTGAAGCCTATATGTTGAACGAAAGTACATATTGTGAAAATTGGTGTTGATTAGCCTATTTGTGAAAATTTTCCACCACTTAATTATGTGTGTGATGTGATTAATTAAACTCAAGTGAGTGAAGTATTTGAAAAAGTTGGTCAACAAAAGGGGAGTGAACCCGAGTGCAATTCTTGGGACAATCTTATTCTTGAAACCACTTTGAAACTTGATATTGATCTCTTAGAGAGTGAGGAACTTGCTTCTTCCAAATCTACCTGTGGGTTGGATCATGCACTCTTTAGGTATAATGTCTTGTTTAAAAGTGATATAAACACTCCTAATGAGCCTAGTGTGAAAACGATGTATAGCATACCTTGGAGGCTATAGCTTATATGTTAACCCACTATGGTGTGACAATATTCCTCCTAAAGATGAAAATCTCTTCTTGGAAGATGAGAGTACTCTTAAGGGTAAGGAATATGTATCATGGAAGTTACTCTTTTTTCTACTTTGTGTGACTTTATTTTTTAGAGTACTCATGGTGATGATTGGGAAACTAGTACTGAGTACACACATGAGGACACCTTAGTAAAAGTTGGCTTGAGTGATACATTTCTCTACTCTCTATTCACTTTCGATGATATGTATGTTACTGTAGAGAGTATGCCATTTAGTTTGGGTGGAGACAACAGGAAATGGGAGTGTTGTCTAGACTCGTGTCTATGTCCATTCTTCCCGTTTGACCCCAGTGCCAAATATGGAAAATGTGATATTGGTGCACCCAAATTATTGCTTGGTCTACATGACAAGCAAAGTGTCACTCTTGGTGAATACCATGACCAATTCCTTCGTACATCTTTCATTGAGTTTTTAATATTTCATTCAAAGGATCCTTGGTTATATTGCAAATATGTGCAACCTTGGCATGTTGAGATGATTTATTGTGATAACCGTAATCCTCATGTCATGAAAAGTTTGTATTTGTTTTTCCTATCTTCGGTTTTGCAAGGTTTGGATTCAAGGTCAAACCCTTTTCAACAAGGGGAGGATGATACGGGACAAATAGCCATCTTATCTTTCGATGACATCTTTAGAGGCCAACACATAGAGGCTCAAGACTCGGTAATCTCGAGGATACAACAACATGCACGGAGGACCCCTTTTGAGCATGTCATTAAACAAACATGTGTGTGGAAGATTGCGTGGGGGCTTAAATTTGATGCCAATTTGAGACTACAAGTTTTGAAGCATGACCCCATGGTGTTGGAGCATTGAAGAAACACCCTTCATTAAGGGTATTTTAGGGATTGCACATGAAGAAACAACCCATGACCTCCTCTTTCATTAAGGGTATTTTGGTCCATTATACTATGTGATACGAGTCAAATACCCACCTTAGCTTTTGATGACATCTTTTAAGGCCAACACCTAAAGGCTAAAGACTTGGTTACCTCAAGAGCACGAGGATACACAAGGAAGGATCATTTTGAGCATGACTTAAAGCAATCTCGTGTGTTTGTAGCTTGGTTTCTTACATTGATGCTAACCCGAGAACCACAAGCCTTGACGTATTAACGATACTCGGTTTTGGAGAGCATTGAAAAGGCGCCATTCATTCAAGTTATAACATACCTTGGTTGCCCCTTCATTAAGGGTATTTTATACATTACATATGGCGTATTTACACACCATGGAAGCTCCTCTCATTAAGGGCAAAGTGATCTTTTTATCTTCATTTGTAATATATTATAAATAGTCCCCTTTAGTCTTATTTTTCACTAGTTTTGGAAGAATGAAAGATTGAAACACAAATCCTCTCTATTGAGAGTAGAACACTTTTGGTAGTCTTAGTTTAGGGCTTGGAAAAGCTAATATTGATCTTTGGTTGGAAACGCTGAATCTTGAGGTAAGTTGATTCCCTTGGTAATAACCGTAAGAGTGTTGTTTATATTATTACATTCATTAGGGGTTTTTGAGTTTAATACACTCTTTAGTTCTTAATATTGTAATAATCTTGGTCTCACTATCTATCCTTTACTTTTGTTGTTGTTATCTTGTGTAGTGGACTGTTTTGGGTCCTTTATTGAATCCGAAACTTGTGTTATTGTTGTTCATCTTGTTCATTATATTTTGTAGCTATTTTTTGTGATATATACATCATTGTTTCTTGTATTCTTCTTGTTGATAGCGAATCTGAGAGTGGTATCCAAAAAGGCCCTCGGATCCTTAAGATTTGCGGACTGTTTTGGAGTTTTTTCATGTTTCTCTTTTATTTATTGTATCCTTTTGTATCAAAACATGGCTTTATATTGTACCTACAAGATCAATCTTGGGCTTTCTTGTTAGAAAATTCAAAAAAAAAAAAAGTGTCAAAAACTGAAAATTCTAGAAAAATAGCAATCTGTCCGTGTTTGTGTTCTTGCCCAAAATTGTGTGCTTGTTGTGTCTTGGCCGAGATTTGTTTATTGTGTGACTATATATAGTAGTTTTCTTGTTTCTTTTGTTGTTTCTAGTGTTAGTTTTCTTGTCCACAAACACATTGAGTCTAGATCTAAATTTGAGCTTGAACATGTTGAAAGTTGTTGTTGTGAACATAGGATTGGCCCCTTGTTGTGGTGGACTGTTTTGGCCGTATGGTTTCTCCTTGATGTTCTAAAATTGACCATGTGATATTTTTGTTACTTGGTTGCTTGAGAACCATTTTATTGATGTTGTAGTTGTCTTGGCCAAATATTGGAGATATTGTTATTGTGGATTGGAGTTGGCCGTTGGAATTGTTGTTGTTCTTGAAGATTGTTGTTATTGTTCTTGGTGTGGTTGTTGTTGTTCTTGAAGTTCTTCACCTTCCTTCATATATTGTTAGAACATAAAGTGAATGTTAGATACTAAAAGTTTAAGGAAAAATGTGTATGTCTTGTTAGTCTTGAAAGACCCCCAACTGCCAAAAGACTTTATATCACTTCTCAACCACTTTTTCATGATTTAGGACCAATGTTTTAAGGGGAAATACAATAAAAAGTCAAGTCTTGAAAATTGAAAAAGGCCCCAATACTTATTTTCCTTCCTAAAATAAATTCCACCGATCCAAATTAATTTTTGACCAAGACTTGAACATTTGAGAACAACCACTTGATAAAACTGAATGAATACGTGGCTGCCACATCATCACTGCTACTGTTCACGTAATATTTTCGAGCTCAAAATTTTAGATTCTTAGTTTCATTTTTATTGTACCTTAGTTTTGTTGTTGGTTCTAATACTAATTAGCAACTAGTAATCACCTACTTCGTTGTAGATTAGTTGTTGAGTCTGTTTCTTTCGTGTCTTCGTTATTTATGTACTTTTATTATTTTTAACTCGTCTTAACTTCTTTGTTTCAAGTTAGTAGGTAGATTTTGTTTTGTGTCTTGAGTTAATCAAACAAGAATCTATTCTGGACGCCAAGTAGAATGGCATCTTATTGACTACCGGAGTATAAGCAACTTTCAATATTCGCTGCTCCAAATTGTGAGGATCACAAAAATGAGTAAATACGAGTGTTGGTGAGGATCTTTTACTACTAATATTGTATGTTCATTTTGTAGGTTTAAAAGGTAATATAAGGGGAACAGGTCTTCGATAGCCGGGGATTAATGTGACTACAATATAGAAGACTATGATTGTAGTAAGGGTTTTTATGGGTACGAAGTTAAGGGAGATTGCGGAGGCTATGAAAATAGCAATGATCAAAACTTGATCAGATTTGAAAGTTACTATTTTGAGGGAGAAAATGAGGTGAATAAAGTACCTAGTGCTTATGGTGGCTTTGGAAATGATATAGGACCTCGTGATGGATCATAAGATAACGTTGGGGAATGTGACGAGTCTTATAATTCTCACTTCGAACCTAGATTTGCTGTTAGGTATAACCCTTTCATTCGAAAAACTTATGAGACATATGATGAGAGTACACTTGAGGAGTGTGAATATTCATATTCTCCACCTTGTAGTACTTCTTGTCAAGGTCGATATAGTGTGAATGGTTATACTAGCTATAATGAAGGTTATGCAATGAGAAGAAGAGGGTATGCATCTCCAAACCCAAGGGGTAATCGTATGCCTTACAATGTTCATCCAAGAAGGAGTATACACTCCGAAAAGGTGACCATTTATAGGATACCAGGCTGCCTAGTTGTGTTAAATGATAGGTACTATAGAAAATACATTGTTCCATCCATGGTTGATTAATTGGGGTTGTTTTGCGCTCCTTTACTTGTTCCACACTTCTTGGATGAGTTCAAGGTTACCGACAGGGTAAAAGTTATCTTCTCCCAATATGAATACCATGAGGAGGTGTGGTGCGATATTCTTCCCTTGGCCTACGGTCATGTATACTTAAGCCCAGATTGGTTTGCACAACATCAAGTTCCTAACGTGGAAAATTGGCCTAATATTGTAAAAGACCAACGGGGAAATCATCTCATGACTTACTTGCTGCCCAAGCCGCGAAGAAAAATACCTACCTACTCCAATCCAAATAATTATGAGAGACAAAATATTGAGAGGAGTAAGGGAGTGCAAGGTGATAATGCGAGAGCGGAAAAAGAAGAGGTTGTGTGGAGCGAAGTGAGGGGATTACCACCAAACTGTGCTAACATTGGTTGTCCTTGTATTTCTAAGGACATTTGTGTAGGTACAAACATGGCAAGAGAAGACGAACAATCCCAAAAGGAAGTTGCTACCCAAGCTTTTGGAGGACCTTCACACCATGAAAAATAAGAATCTACTCAAGGACTTCAAGGTAAAATGGCTAATGGCTAATGGCTAACTCTTACACTTTTGTACATATGAATGATAATTATGTGGCTAGTATCCCATTGAGTGTGAGTTGTAGCTTGCCTATATGTGAGTCTATTATTTCTTTGACACTTGATGATGATGTACATGTTGTGAGTGTGGATACACTAGTTGATCCTATTGATGACTGAATCGACTCTTCTTGTAAGATCGATTTATGTCCACCTAGTGTTGAAACCATTATGTTGAATGAAAGTACATTATCTTCTAAAATTTTTGTTGATCAATTTATGTGTGAAATTACACACCACTTAGGATGTGTATGATGTAACTAATGAACCTCAAGTGTGTGATGATATTGAAAATATTGCTCAAAAGAATAAGAGTGAACTCGAGATCTATTCTTGGGATAATCTTGGACTTGAAATCTCTTTGAAACTTTATATTGATCTTTTAGAGAGTGATGAATGTGTTTGTTCCGAATCTGCCCGTGAAATAGATCAATGCTCTCTTTAGATATAATATCTTGTTTGAAGATGATATAACCACTCCTAATGAACCTAGTGGTGAAAATAATTGTATAGCTTGCCTTAGAAGCTATAGCCAATATGATAACCCACTATGGTGTGACAATATTTCTACTAAATATGGAAATAACTTCTTGGAAGGTGAAAGTACTCTTAAGGGTAAGGGATGTGCAGTCTTGGAAACTACTTTTCCTTCTACTTTGTGTGATTTTATTGTTGAGAGTACTCATGGTGATGATTCTGAAACTAGTAGTGAGTACACACATGAGGTCACCTTAGTAGAAGTTGACCTGAGTGATACCTTTCATTACTCTCAATTTGCTTTGGATAATATGTATGCTATTGTAGAGAGTTCGCCATTTAGTTTGGATAGAGATCACGGGAAAGGGGAGTGTTGTCTAGACCCATGTCTATGGACACTCTTCCTGTTTGACCTCGGTGCCAAATATAGATTTTATGATGATGGTGCACCCAACTTGTTTCTTAGTTTACATGAAAAGCAAAGTATCACTTTTGGTAAAGTCCATAATCAAATCCTTTGTGTATTTTTCATTAATTATTTAATATTTAGTTGAAAGGATCCTTGGTTATATTCTAAATATGTGCAATCTTGGAATGTTGAGGTGATTTGTCATGCTAACCCTAACCCTAATTCCATAAGGAGTTTGTATTTCTATGTTCTTTCTTTGGTTTTGCAAGGTTTGGATTCGAGGTTGAATCCTTTTCAAGATGGGAAGAATGATACGAGTCAAATGGCCACCTTAGCTTTTGATGACATCTTTGAAGGGCAACACCTAAAGGCTCAAGAATTGGTCACCCCGAGAGCACAAGGATACGCAAGGAAGGATCATTTTGAGCATGACTTAAAGCAATCTCATGTGTGGAAGGTTGCTTGGTTGCTTACATTGATGCTAATTCGAGAACCAAAAGCCTTGAAGTATGAACCATACTCGGTTTTTGAGAGCATTGAAAAGGCGCCATTCATTCAAGTTATAATATACCTTGGCTTCCCCTCCATTAAGGGTATTTTATACATTACATATGGTGTATTTACAAACCATGGCAGCCTCTCTCATTAAGGGCAAAGTGGTCTTTTTATCTTCATTTGTAATATATTATAAATAGGCCCCTTTAGTCTTATTTTTCACTAGTTTTGGAAGAATGAAAGATTGAAACACAAATCCTCTCTCTTGAGAGTAGAACACTTTAGGTAGTCTTAGTTTAGGGCTTGGAAAAGCTAATATTGATCTTTTCTTGGAAACGGTGAATCTTGAGGTGAGTTGATTCCCTTGGAAGTCGCCGTAAGAGTGTGGTTTGTATTATTACATTCATTAGGATTTTTTGAGTTTAATACATTCTTTAGTTCTTAATATTGTAATAATCTTTGTCTCACTATCTATCCTTTACTTTTGTTGTTATTATCTTGTGTAGTGGACTGTTTTGGGTCCTTTATTGAATCCGAAACTTGTGTTATCGTTGTTCATCTTTTTCATCACATTTTGTAGCTGTTTTTTTGGTGATATATACATCATTGTATCTTGTATGCTTCTTGTTGATAGCGAATCTGAGAGTGGTCTCCAAAAAGGTCCTCGGATCCTTAAGATTTGCGGACTGTTTTGGAGTTATTTCGTGTTTCTCTTGTTTTTATTGTATCCTTCAAATGATAACAAATGGTATCTACAACATCAAATTAGTCCGAAAACAACCCACAATCATAAGCCTTTACCCACAACAACAAAGCAACACGATACGAGAAGCAAACATAAACTTAAAAAGAGTAAAAGATAGCTAGTGAGACCAAGATTATTACCATATTAAGAACTAAAGAGTGTATGAAACTCAAAAACCCTAATGAATGTAATAATACAAACCACACTCTTACGGTGACCGCCAAGGGAATCAACTCACCTCAAGATTTACCGTTTCCAAGCAAAGATCAATATTAGCTTTTCCAAGCCCTAAACTAAGACTACCTAAAGTGTTCTACTCTCAAGAGAGAGGATTTGTGTTTCAATCTTTCATTCTTCCAAAACTAGTGAAAAATAAGACTAAAGGGGCCTATTTATAATATATTACAAATGAATATAAAAAGACCACTTTGCCCTTAATGAGAGAAGCTGCCATGGTTTGTAAATACACCATATGTAATGTATAAAATACCCTTAATGGAGGGGAAGCCAAGATATATTATAACTTGAATGAATGGCACCTTTTCAATGCTCTCAAAAATCGAGTATGGTTCATACTTCAAGGCTTTTGGTTCTCGAATTAGCATCAATGTAAGCAACCAAGCAACCTTCCACACATGAGATTGCTTTAAGTCATGCTCAAAATGATCCTTCCTTGCGTATCCTTGTGCTCTTGGGGTGACCAAGTCTTGAGCCTTTAGGTGTTGGCCTTCAAAGATGTCATCAAAAGCTAAGGTGGCCATTTGACTTGTATCATTATGTAATTAGCTAAGCTATATATAGTCTCTTATTAGGTCTTTTCTCTTTAGTTTCTGAATGATGAATGAATGAAACACTTGAAAATTCTCTCTTGAGATTAGACTACCTTAGTCTAGTCTTAGTTAGGGCTTGGAAAATCCATCCTTAGTATAGGGCTTAAAAAATCCAATATTGAACTGTGCTTGGAAACGGTGTATCTTGAAGTGAGTTGATTTCCTTGGCGGTCACCGTAAGAGTGTGGTTTTGATTATTACATTCATTAGGGTTAGTGTTGAAATGAACTTGGTTTTTAATCATGTAATAATCTTGGTATCACTATTTATCCTTTCATTATTTTGCGAATCCGTGTGGTTTTGTGTTTGTCATCTTGTATCCCTTTTGTTGCTTGTTCTTCTCATGTTTTGTGGACTATTTTGGCATCTTGGTGGAATTTTTTTGTATCAATGGCTAAGGTAAACATCAAGGGAAAATAAGAACAAGCCAAAACAATCCCCTCCCCACCCCACTAGTACACCGTGATCAAATGGGTAAAGTGGCCAAATAAATAATCTAAAGCTACTCATTCCATTTATTAGGGTATCACATTCACCCAAAGCATTTGTTCTTAAGGGAATAATAGCACATAAGGATAAGGACCTACAGCTTAGTAGGCCTCCCTTAACAACATATATTTCATCATCTGCAATCTTTCCATACACATGATCTCCAAGAACACAATTAATAGCAAGGGACCATATTTATTATCAAGATCAACATTATAAACATTAAACACTAACTTGAGGCTTTTGAATCCCACAATTCCCATATTCAAGTAGTAGACAAGTTTTAAGAGAAAGTTGATCATTATTCACAACAAAAGAGTTACTAAGGAAAGAGGTAAGTACTTGCAAACCCAAAACCACTTCACTAGACACTAAATCACAATATTTTGAATTCAAGGAAATGTAGAGAGTAGTAAAGTCAGCTTGGGTAAGGCTTGGGCAGTCCACTTTTTTGGCGCTCTTGGTCAAAGTAGTCTCTAGTTCATTTCTCCTGCTTTCATGTGGAATTCCTTTTAGATCCTTCTTTATTATCATTACATCTATTACCTGCACATAAGAAGAATCAAAGCTAGGCAAAATGCTAGCTTTTGGGTTAGGAAGTGGCAAAGGTTCTTTATGGACAAGATCCACAATCAAGAATTTTTTTTCTTTTCTACTTCACTACCCGCAGTTTCGCTTTCCCCTTCCTTATTTTTCTTAACATTTTTATTGTACCTAGACATCAAGCTTCTCTCCATCTTGGAAACCGACCTCATCACCCTTGGATTCTATCACCATCTCTTCTCTTTGTGGTATGGGGCGATTTTGATTTAGTGGATCTTGGAGAGGAGGCATTGGATTACATTGGTGATGTATTTGGATTTGTGGCATGGGATTTTGTGGAGTGTGGTGTCCTTGGTAAAGTGGATTTGGGACTTGATGGTTTGAATTTTGTGGAGGCTTTGGTAGATATAATCTATGAACCCTCGGTTTCATAATCACACCATCCATCAAGGATGCCATTTCACTCCTCATAGAATCCATATCACCCATTATAGCATCGTGATTATCATCAATATTTTGGCCAAAGGCCTCAAGCCGAGCCATAAAGGCTCTAATAGCGTCATTTACCAAAGGTTGGGAAGTATTACCTTCGGATTCCATGGAAAATGTACCTAAAAAGAGCAAAAAACAGCAAACAAAATAAACTACAAAATGAGCAAACAAGTTAGTTCAAAACCCTCACTTCACTCACACTCAACCTCGCCTCACACTTGGCCTCACAAGTGTTGGGAAATCGGTAATACTTGGCAAGTTACTTGAGAGGTGAGAAGCTTTGGTACGGAATCGATCTTTGTTTGAAACAACTCAAATAAAGTGATGCGCGAACTTGAACCAACAAAATACAACGACTTTAAAAAGAGAAAAGCACACAAAAAACGAAGACACGAACAGACGAACTCAAGACTAATTACCAACCTAGTAGGTACTTACTAGTTTGCTAATTAGTGATAGAATTTAACACACATGAAACTAGAATAAAAAAAGGAGAAACTAAGAAATCTAGTTTAGAGCTTAGTTAGGTTGATATACTAGTGATGACATGGCACAATGTGGTTGGTTGTTCTTTGCAAAATTTTTTCACATTCCAAATTTGAGTTTCGGCCAAAGATCCACTTAAGAGAGTGTTTTTTTGGACGAAAATTGGGGAAGAAATGGTGGGTTGGATCCTTTTTCTCAAGTTCAAATGGATTGGAATACAATGGTCCCCCCCTTGTACTTTCAATTGTACTTTGTTGTCCCCTTGTCCTCTCTTCTTTTTGGAAGACTTGAATGTTCTTGGAATATGCTTTTGGACAAACAACTTTTTCACTCGCCCCCTTTCCTTTTGTGGATCTAACACTCTTTTTGAATATGCTTCTTCAACAAGACTTGAATATGGTGAAGAACAATATGAATATTCAAGAGTTGACCAAAGTTTGACCACAAGGCAAATGAACCCTGACTTTAATTTTTCTTTTAGATCTAGGTTCCTTGGGTCAAGGCAAGCTCAAATATCCACAAATCAGCCACAACACGTCACAAAAAAGATGCCCACCACGAGATCCTCCTTAAAAAAGCTTCAAACAAGGCCTAACAATGCTGGATCTAGCTCAAATTCAACCAAATCATGCTCCAAACTTAGATCTAGACACCCTATGTGCTAGAGAGAAAAGATCTAGCGCTAGAAACCTTCAAAACACAATAAAAACTTGTAGATCTAACTTGGAAATTTCGGATCTACAAAAAAACACACAAGACAACACTATTTTTTCTTGTATTTTTGGATTTTGACTCTTTTTTGTTGAGATTTTCTTAATAAGAATACTAAAACCAAGATTTAGGGATGTTTGAACAACACTAATCAAGACTTTGATGCCAAATGATAGACTAATGGCTATGAACAAACGAAAATGGTTACTAAGATGCAAATTCCAGCAACCAAATAAAGAGAAAACAACAAATAGAATTGGGATAAAGAAGAAGAAGAATGCTTGAAGTTAAAGGATAGATAGAAAGACCCTTACTCCTATTCAATGATTAGCACTAGAAGATGTTACAAAATCTTCAACACACCACATAAATAAGAGTTCAAACCTTCCTCTTAGGTGACCCAAAGGAAAACACTCTTTCTCAAGTACACCTTTCTAGCCAAATTATCCAAAAGTGAAATCCTAACTTCAAATGTTCTTGGACCAATTTTCATATTCTAAGAGCTAAAACTAGAGACTAAAGATACACTATAAGAGTAATATTCAAATGTCATCAAATTCTAAGCTTCGATTTTCCTCTCTTAAGGAGAAGGAGAAGACTACAATCTAACACTAAAATTACAATCTAAAAAGTCACTCAATTCATCATGTCAAAACTAATGAAAATAGAAGCTAAAAGGTCTATTTATACAATTCCATAACAATGATTAAAATGCCCTTAATGAAGAGTGCTCCTTTGGAGTGTAAAAGGGAGGTCTTAAAAGACCACAATGCCCTTAGTTGAGGCTCTTATGTGATGTAGAAATCCCTCCTTCTCTCTTCAATTTGGACAATCTTTGTAATGGTTCCAAAAGGTCTTCGAGAACTTGCAAATCCGAAACTTTATCCTTTGACAATCCAAAGCCTGAGCCTTCTACAAGACCTTGTAAACCTTGTACTCTTTATGCTTGTATCATAAGAGGCCTTGAGGAGCTCAGAATCGTATCACCTCCCATGCAACATTTGATTTAATATCGCAACATGACGTGGCTAAGTTGGATACTCAAACTTCACCAACCAGCCCCATGGGTTGCCTCCCATGTAGCACTTGATTTAATGTCGCTGCCTGACACAATTGCCATGGTTACTCAGATTTCACCAAGGTCCATTTTAAGAACCACTTTAACTTCTTCTTTGTTACCCATTGAGTACTTTACACTTTGCCCATTCACTTTGAATGGGGCTTCACCATCACGCTTTAGTTCTAAAGCACCATATAGAAACACTCTCACCATAGTAAATGGTCCATAACACCTAGACTTGAACTTGCATGAAAACAAGAGAAGTCTTGAGTTATATAGCAATACCTAGTCACCTTGCTCAAATATTTTTTCTAAATTCTCTGACATAATGAGACTTCATCTTCTCTTTGTAAATTCCATAACTCTCATAATCCCGGAGTCAAAACTCATCCAACTCATTCTTTTTACCATTCTTGAATTTGTTGTATCATGCCACTCGAAGTTCAATCTCTTCAAAGCCCATAGTGCTTTGTTCTCACGTTCAATAGGCAAGTGACATGCCTTTGCATACACCAACTGATATGGAGAAGCACCTATGGGATCCTTCGAAGCTGTTCTATAAGCCCATAATGCATCATCTAACTTTCTCGACCAATTAGTCCTATTGGCATTCGCAGTGTTTGCCAAAATGGACTTTATTTCTCTGTTGGACACCTCAACCTGTCCACTAGTCTGTGGATGGTAAGTTATTCCTACCTTATGTTTTACTCCGTACTTCTCAAGTAGACTCTTAAATTAGCAATTATAGAAATGCAATCCACCATCACTAGTGTTCCAAATCGAGAAAAAATATACTTCTTCAAGAAAGAGGTGTGACACTTTTCCTTCATTATTGGGGAGCACAACTGCTTCCACCTATTTTGATACATAATCTACTCCCACAAGAATATTCTTCATACTAAAAGAGCCTATAAATGGTCCTATGAAGTCCACACCACACACATCAAATAACTCCAATACTAAAATAGGGGTCATAAGAAGTTTATGGCACCTAGAGATATTTCCCTGATGCTGGAATTGGTCACAGGATGAAGCAAAGTCTTGAGTGTCCTTGTATATTGTAGGCTAGTAGTACCCACATTATAAGATTTTATGGGATGTGTGGGTTCCTCTGTGGTGACCCCCAACTGGTGATGAATGACAAGCCTCGAGGATTCTTATCATCTCCACTTCAGAGATGCATCTACAAATAACCCCATTCACTTAAATTCGAAATAAGTAAGGTTTATCCCAGAAAAACTTCCTTACCTCATACATGAATCTCTTGCTCTATTGGAAGGATAGATCTTCTGGGAAAAGATCACTTGCTAGATAATTTAAATAGTCAACAAACCATGGAATTTGATAAAAGAATGACAAGGGAAGCACGAAACACACTCCAAATTAGTCCACAATCTTAAGGATGCGAGGACCAAGATGGAGACCACTCTCGGATTTGCTATCAACAAGAAGAATACAAGATACAATGGTGTATATAACACCAAAAAACAACTACAAAACGTGAGGAACAAGATGAATAACAATAACACAAGTTTCTAATTCAATAAAGGACCCAAAACAATCCACTACATAAGATAACAACAACAAAAGTAAAGGCTAGATAGTGAGATCAAGATTATTACAAGATTAAGAACTAAAGAGTGTATTACACTCAATGAATACACTCTTACGGTGACCGCCAAGGAAATAAAGAGTGATGGTAAGATCAAGATTATTACAAGATTAAGAACTAAAGAGTGTATTATTACTAATGAATATAATAATCAAAACCACACTCTTACGGTGACCGCCAAGGAAATAAACTCACCTCAAGATCCACCATTTCCAAGCAGAGATCAATACTAGCTTTTCCAAGCCCTAACTAAGACTGAGTGTTCTACTCTCAAGAGAGAGGATTTTTAATGTTTCAATCTTTCATCTTTTCATCCAAAACTAAAGAGAAAAGACCTAAAATGTACTACTTATAGTACATTACAATAGTAGACAAAAAGACCACAATACCCTTAATGACCAAGGGTGGCCTTGGTGTGTTGGAAGACAATATGAATTGTCCAAAATGCCCTTAAGGCTAAGTGACCTAAATGCCCTTAGTAAAGGGAACCAAAACCGTGAACCAACAAAGGTGGTCCAAACCCAAGAGTCCTTAAGTCTTCAAGGCTCCAAGAAATCTTCCACACTCGGGTTTGATCAATGGTAGGCTCAAAATGTCCCCTCCAAGTATGATCTTGTGCCCTCTATGAGACCAAATCTTGATTCTTCACATAGTGACTTTGAATGATGTCGTCAAAGGCTAAGACAACCATTATTCTTGTATCATCCTCCTCTTCTTAAAAAGGATTCGACCTCAAATTCAAACCTTGTAAAATCGAAGAGAGGGAAAAAAAATACAAAGTCCTATGGCATGAGGGTTAGGGTTAGCACAACAAAGCATCTCAACATGCCAAGGTTGCACATATTTGCAATATAACCAAGGATCCTTTGAATTAAATATTAAAATATTAATAACAGGTGCACAAAGAATTTGGTTACGGGAATCACCAAGAGATAAAAAAACTACATAGGTCCTAATGGCATCAACTAATTCACAAGGTAGAACTTCCTTCATCTTATGAGCCATAAGACACCATTACTTCTTTATCTCGTCAAAATACCAAACCATGGGGGGTGTTTCGATTGGTTCTAGAGTCCATAAAATCCATATAGCATTATCACACACACACATAGATAGACCAACAAACTTCCTACCCCAACATAAAATAAATCCAAAACTAGCATGGACATTATCATAGGCAAAAAGATAGCCTAGGAAAAAATCACATCCAAAGGAATTCACAGGTGAAGAATAAGTATTTAAACACATACACATTATTTCCTTCAAACAACTAGACAACTTGGCATCCACAAGTTGGAATTCATGCAATTTAGGAACATGTTTGTCAAACAAGGATGAACATTTAGGAAATTACCGCAAGGAGTTAATGACACCTTTGTCCTCGGGTTTTCAAGAAGGACTACACATTCCTTACCCATAAGGGTACTCTCATCTTTTAGAAAGAGATGTCCATCTTTAGGAGGAATGTTGTCACACCATAGTGGGTTAGCATATCGTCTATAGCTTCCAAGGCAAGATATACCTTCATTTTCACCACTAGGCTCATTAGGAATGTTTATATCATCTTTAAATAAAGCATTATGCCTAAAGAGAGCATGATCTATTTCACGGGAAGATCAGAAAAAGCACATTCAGCACTCTCTAAAAGCTCAATAAGATGTTTTAAAGAGATTTCAAGTACAAGATTATCCCAAGAATAGCTTTTGGGTTCACTCCCCTTTTGTTGACCAGCTTTTTCAAATACTTCACTCACTTGATTTTGATTAATCACATCACACACATACTCAAGTGGTGGACAATTTTTACAAATAGGTTGATCAACGCAAATTACACAAGACGATGTACTTCCATTCAGTAAATAGGCTTCAACATGTCACACCTTAAATTCCATTGGAGCGGACATATACCTGTTTGAAGAGAACCAGCTCTTAACCATGTACTTTTCATGCATGTAATTATGGCATTCGAAGCTTCTGCGAGTATGGATATGATGCATTGATAAATCTAACCACTTAAGTAAGTCCAAACTTACATATACAAGACTTGGCCATTGGGGTCACACCGTTAAAAGAACATAATACTACCATGCTTAACTTCACATAGTCTGCAAAGCCTCTAAAAGACACATGGATACTTAGTTAAGGTCGGGACAAACCCCCGCTTTGCTCATAACTACTACACAATACCAAAATATATAACAGACTCGGAAAGCTCTGAATCAACTTGGAGCTTACCAATAGTAGCTGGATGTCCTGTACTCCTACTGCGGTGGTCTAATAGCTAGGGTACCTATACCTGTGGCATGAAACATAGTGTCCCCCATGAAGGGTGTCAATACAAAGAGTGTACTGAGTATGTACGAAATAAAGTGACTATAGATAAGACAAGATCTCAACAAAATCAGTTATCAATATATAACTATAAAGATAAGGATAGAATACCAACTTTGCTTATGCTTATAGGATCATGTAAATTACATCCTTTACTTTTCTTTATTCTTCTTTACTTTATAAGATTTTAAGGCATAATACAAATGACCAGCTGATCAGTGGTAAAAGAGGATGACCCATGCTAGGCATTTTAACCCCTGGGATACATTCCTCATAAGTACACAAATCAGGATCGACCCATGCTAGGCTTTCCTTTCACTCCTGGGATACCACCGGTAATGTTGGGATCGACCCATGATAGGTGTTTTTTCCTCCCCTGGGATACTACCCAAAATATGACTCACTTCAGATCATTCTTTTTATCTTTGAAGGTTTGTTTTGGTGGTCATGTATTAGATTTGAAACTTTTGACTAGTAGCAAAAGGTGTGCAAATATGCACTTGATGTAGTAGCAATAAGGTCGAATACAAAAATAATAGAAATATGACACATAGGAGCTTATCTAACAACATGGGGCATGTTAACTATGAGAACAACTCGTAAGGCTTATTTCTGAAAGCACCCATATCATACTAGTATTTAGAAAGGAAATGGACAGATCTAGTAACAAACACATCTTTAGGTACTTTAACAACCTGACAAGTTAGAATAAGGTTGTTAACCACCTTGGGGGTTGTACGTTGTAGTTATGGATAACTTAAAAGAAAGAACTCTTAGAAAGCTTACTTTGTAACAAAGGAGTTAGATTCATGCCAAAGAGTATAGGATCAATGAACCATACATACCTTGCTGCACAACTGGTCATACTTTCACTTAAAGTCTTCCCTTTTAGATTACTAATCTACAATAGCATAATACTAGTATTAGTAGCTAATTAACATATTCATGTAATTTAAACTTACTAAAATAGTAATCGAGCAGTAATCCACAATCAACTAATCAAAGGGTGTTCTCTCAACCTCGTTCTTCTCTAATTACATTCACACGTGATGTAACTTCTTATAAGATCCCCTTAACAGTTTCATCTTTATTGTAATGTCAAAATAGTATATCAAGTGATGTGGGCAGTAAACTTATGAGACATTCAATTTGGTGGTGTACCATTATATTCTTCTTTTACCTTTCAATGGAAATTATTCACACCATTGCCTCAACGTCAACCAAGCAGCCCCCAACATACATACATAAAAAAGATCAAAAATAGCCCCAAATACCCCTTAATATGGCAACCAAAAATTGAACTCACCATCCCTTGAGTTCTTAACAACAACATATACAAGAGAGAAAATCTTGAAAGCTGTTTTTTTTGCTTGTTAAAATGAGCTATAAGGGATGGTTTTAATCCCCTTAAAAAGAGCTGCTCTTGGCCGAATTTCTTGGTCATTTTTGGGCCATAATTTATCAAGTAGGTGAGGCACCTACTTGCCATTATATTGGGCCTTTGAGGATTAAAAACTATTGGGCCTTGGCTGTCCATTCTCCTCCTTTTCTCTTATTTAATTTGGGCCAGAATTAACTTAAGTAGGTGGTAGTGTATTTGGCCTAATAAGCTGGTCAAGGGATCCTTAATAGGTGATGCACCTACTTTGTTTTTAAGTTGGTCAAAAGGTTAAAGTAGGTGATTCACCTACTAGCTTAAAATAAGTCAAGAAAGCACCTCAATATTTTGTTCTATTTTAAGATCAAAATGCTTATAGTTAAACTTAAAACTTGGTCACTTCATCTTTTAGATTCAAATACCTACTTAAGGGCCCAATTTTATATGATCTCATCGAAGGTAACTTAATCATACCACATTTCAGTACATGTGGGAACTCCTCCAAACCTATCTTACCGTCACCAATCACATAGGATATCCGAGCCTATTACCTACCCTATAAGTCCATATCAAGTGCCATATAAGTATAACTAGTACACGCGGAATATAAGGTGTTACATCCTACCCTCCTTAGATATATTCGTCCTCAAATGCTAGCATAACTAGTTTGCCTAAACGAATATAAGACTAAGTTTAAACTCATTGTTATCCATATAACACTTGTGTATTTATACTTACTTGTTTATGCCCCAAATCAGCATCCTTGGACCAAGTATTTAGATTCAAATAAATGAGGGTACTTTGACTTCATTGCTTCTTCGGCTTTCCATGTGATTTCTTCTACTTGCGGGCTCCTCCAAAGCACTTTTACTGAAGCTACTTCTTTATTTCTTAACTTCTTAAATTGCTGATCTAGTATAGCAGTAGGCACTTCTTCATAAGTGAGTTCTTCCATAACCTGCACATCTTTATTAGGAGTAATATGAGATGGATCTCTTATGCATTTGCGGAGCATTGAGACATGAAACACCAGATGCACCATTGAAAGCTCTTGGGGTAGGTTTAACTCATATTCCACATGGCTAAATCTTTGAATAATTTTATATGGCCCTATGTAGCGAGGACTTAGTTTTCCTCTTTTACCAAACCTCGTTACCCCTTTCATTAGAAAGACCTTCAAGAACACCCAATCTCCTATAGCAAACTCTAACCCTTTTCTTCTTGTATCCACATATGACTTATGTCAGCTTTGAGCTATTTCTAATCGTTGTTGTTTCACCTTAACTTTTTCTAAGCTTGATGAACATGATCTGGCCCAAATAAGGTAGTTTTACCCACTTCATACCACCTTATTGGTTATCTACCCTTTCTACCATATAAAGCTTCATAAGGCGCCATTTTGATACTCAAGTGATAATTATTGTTGTATGCAAACTCAATTAGTGGCAAATGATCATCCCAAATACCTTCTAAATCCAATAAACAAGAACACAATGTATCCTCTAATGTTTGGATTGTACGTTTCTCCTGGCCATCCGTTTGAGGGTGAAAAGTTGTGCTTAAACTCACTTGCATTCCCAAACTCTTCTAGAATGACCTCCAAAAATCTACGGTTAATTGAGCTCCCCTATCAGGTATAATAGAGATTAGGACTCCATGCAGCCGAACTATCTCTTTAATATATAATTTTGCATACTCTTTAGCTGTGTACGTAGTCTTAATCGGTAGAAAGTGTGCTGATTTGGTGAGTCTATCAACTATTTACCCATATAGAATCAAACTTTTGAGATGAGCGAGGAAGACCAGTGATGAAATCCATGTTGACCATATCCCATATCCAAGTTGGGAGATCCATAAGCTGCATATAACGTCCTAGCTTTTGGTGCTCCACTTTGACTTGTTGACAATTTGATCATTCAGCTATAAATTCTGCAATGTTCTTCTTCATTTCGCCCCACCAATACACCTCTTTCAAGTCATGATACATTTTAAATAAACCAGGATGGATAGAATATCTTGAATGATGTGCCTCCATCATAATCTACTTTCTTAGCCCATCTACTTTAGGTACACATAATTTGTTTTGGCATTGAAGTATTCCCTCTTCTATAAGATAAAAATGCCTTTCTTACACATTATTGTACATTTTCCTTAAGTTGTAAAAGAATAGGATCTATGTATTGTTTCACTTTAACTTTGGCTACTAATGAGGATTCTGCTGAATTTTGCACAATAACTTCTTTATCTGAAGATTCAATAATGTGAACTCCTAAGCTAGCTAATTGGTGCATATCCCTAGCTATCCGTTGCCTTTCCATAGGCTTCCTATAATTACTTGCAATCGCCTTATGACTTAGTGCATCGGCTACCACTTATCAACATCATAGTCTTTTAACAACTCAAGCCATCTTCGCTGCCTCAAGTTTAGGTCCCTCTGGTTAAAGAGGTACTGGAAACTCTTGTGATAGGTATATATATCAACATGTACCCCATACAAATAGTGGCACCATATTTTTAAAGCAAATATAACTGATGCTATCTCAAGATCATGTGTTGGATAATTCTTCTCATGGGGATGCAATTGTCTTGAGGCCTAATCTATTACTTTACCATGTTGCATCAAAACACATCCTAATCCAACTCCTAAATTGTTACAATATACCGCATAACCTTTCGTGCCATTCTAAAGTACCAATATGGGTGTAGAAGTCAACTGATTCTTCAAATCTTGAAAACTTCTTTCACATATTTCATCCTATTAAAAATTAGCTTTTTTATGTGTTAACTTTGTTAAAGGTGCATAAATTAAAAAAAACCCTCAACGAACTTTCTATAGTAACCTGCAAAGCCTAGGAAACTACGAACCTCCGTAGGCATCATGGGTCTTGGCCAGTTCTTCACTGCCTCTATCTTTTGAGAATTAACTCTTATTCCTTCATCAAATATAATATGACCCAAGAATGCTACCGATTTTTACCAAAACTCACATTTGGAGTACTTTGCATAGAACTTACGATCGCAAAGGATTTGTAACACCTATAGCAAATGATTAGCATGGTCTTCTTCTGATCTTGAATACACTAGAATATCATCTATAAATACGATAACAAATACATCTAAGAATGTCTTAAACACTCTATTCATCAAATCCATGAAAGTTGTTGGTGCATTAGTTAGCCTAAATAACATAAAAATCAAAATGACTATATCACGTTTGAAAAGCCATTTTAGGTATGTCTTTCTCCTTCACTCTCATTTGGTGATAACCTGACCTCAAGTCGATCTTTGAGAAACACTTAGCACCTTGTAAATGTTCAAACAAATCATCAATTCTAGGAAGGGGATATTTGTTGTTAGTTGTCACCTTATTCAATTGTCATAATCAATACATATTCTCAACGTGCCATCTTTCTTACATACAAATAACATGGGTGCGCCCCAAAGAGATATACTAGGCCTTATGAAACCCTTTTCCAATAAATCTTTTAATTGTTCCTTCAATTCACGTAATTCTGTAGGGGCCATTCTATAAGGAGGAATAGGAATCGGTTGAGTACCTGGGATCACATCAATACCAAACTCTACTTCTCTTTCCGGAGGTAAACCCGGAGGCTCTTCAGGAAATACATCAAGAAATTCATTTACCACTGAGATGGATTAAAGAGTTGGTGACTCCGCCTCTATATCTTTCACCCTTACTAGATGGCATATGTATACTTTGTACATCATCTTCCTTGCCTTAATATAAGAAATAAAATTACCCCTTGGTGCCCCAATATTACCCCTCTACTCAAGGACTACTTTCTTTAGAAAATGGAAATAGACCCTCTTAGCTTGGCAATCCACTGTGGTATAACAAGAAGACAACTAATCCATACCTATTATAACATAAAAATCCACCATTTCAAGCTCCAAAAGGTCAGCCAATGTATCATGATTACAAACAGTTACTATACAATTATTGTAAACTCTTCTAGCTATAATAGATTTGCCAATTAGTGTAGACACTTTAAATGGATTACCTAGAGATTATGGTGTTCTCTTGAACTTTCCAGCAATTAATGGAGTGACATATGATAATGTAGAGCCTGGATCAATTAATTCATATAACTTATGTGAAAATATGGACAATGTATCTGTAACCACTTCAAGAGAAGCCTCCAAATTTTGTTAACCTGCTAGGGCATATGTACGATTCTGAACACCACTAGAACTAGCTCCCTTAACACCCCTACTACGACTAGTAGGTATCTGTTGACCCCTACCAAAATAAGGAACCAAGGATGATAATGTAATAGTAGATCTAGTAGGTCATGCCATATCAACCATGCCCCCTTTTTGGGCAATCTCTCATTATGTGACCTGGTGTGCCACACCAATAACAAGAATTTGTCCTAAACTGACATGCACCTAGATGATATCTTCCATAATTATTACAAAGATTTCTAGGAGGTCTTGATTGGCTTGCACCTCCTTGCTCTCGATATCCCACTACTTGTGAACCTTGACTCTCACTTTTTTGCCTGAATTAATTTCCGTTAAATACCTGGAATCGAGAAGAAGCACCTGATATGGAGTGGGAAGGTGATGGTCTAGGGGGTGTATCGAAATATCGAGGTCTAAATTCACTTAGAGATGGAGAAAATTGTCCCATAGATCTAGCCCTCTTGGAGTTCCCACTTTTCAGCTCTTGTGTCTTTTTTTGCCTTTGATCCTCCATTTTTAAGCAAATTCTTGTATTCTTGCTATATCCAAGTCTTCATTCAAGGCAGCAATAGAACAATATCTAACCAAATATGGGTCCAATATATCCACATATCGATGAACTTTATCCTTTATAGTAGCCACTACATTAGGAGCATACCTGGCCAAAGAATTAAATTAAAGACTATACTCCCTCACGCTCATATTTCCTTGGCGAAGATTTAAAACCTGATCTGCACGGGTCTCCCGAATCTTGAATGGAGGATCATGATCAAGTAATGTTGTTTTGAATTCTTCCCAACCAGCTAAAGGTGCACCTACACCCCTTGTTTTTTTCCAAGCTTCATACCACAATATAGCCACCCCCTTTAATCGATATGTTGCTAGCTCCACTGTCTCTTTACCAGATACATGCATAAAATCTAAAGACCTTTGAATCTGATCAATAAATTCTTGTGGATCTTCATTAGGATCTGACCTAGTAAATTAAGGAGGGTCCAATTTAAGGAAATCTTAGGTTTGTAGACTGGCTGCCCTATCCACACTACTAGAACCCATAGTTGGACCAGTTTGTCCTTGACCTTGTCCAGCAACTATACTTGTTAATAACTGCACCGCATTCCTCAAATCTTGCTCAGTAGCATTAATAGGTGGCTCTGGGGTACTCCTCTCCTCCTTGGCTCTTTTAGAGATAGAGGAGTAGAAGAAGTCTGTGATGAAAACTCATCTTGGGCCTTACTTTGACCAGCATATCTAGGTGGTGATTTACTTGTCCCTTCTCCGACAGCCATATCTACTTGCTTACTCTTGTTACTCTTACTTCTTCTTGTAATCGGCATCATTACTATATTGAAAAAAACATATTTAAGGTTACATACAAGTCAACCTACATTACTGGCTCTATGGCATGATCTAAGAAATGAAGAAAAAGAAACAACTACTAAATGCCTCGTAGCCTCCTACTTAGTGATGTGGTGCACAACACACCCCTAAGCAAGACTCCAAATAGACACGGCTTTGCAGACAACTCCCTAACATGACCTGCTCTGATACCAATTTTGTCATACCTCAAATTCCATTGGGACGGACAGGAACCCATTTTGGGAGAACCAACTCTTAGCCATGTACTTTTCATGCATGTAATTATGGCATTCAAAGCTTCTGTCAGTATGGATATGATGCATTGATAAAACAAACCACGTAAGTAAGTCCAAAGCTACCTATAAAAGACTTGGTCGTTGGGGCCACAATGTTAAAAGAACACAATACTATCACACTTAACTTCACATAGTCTGCAAAGCCTCTAAAAGACACATGGACACTTAGTTTTGATGCACTATCAAGTCCACAACAGATGATTTCAGAAACAAAAACTAGATGAACAAGCTTACAAAAGAACTACAAGATGAACAACATAGGGCTAATGAATTGAAATAGGCCACACTCAGCTTCACTAGACTTCAAAATAACAATGACAATAAGATAAAAGATTACAAAGAGTACAATGTTAACAACAAGAACAACAAATGGCAGGAACTATTGTGAATCGAAATCATCCCCACATGGCTTCACTAAGTTACTGTAATAGTTTCAAGAGTACAAAAACAAAATATAGTAACTTGACACAAAGATATCCTAGAATCTTTGAACCCTAACTTGAAGAAAGGACCCTAATACCCAAAGATTTCAGCATCAAGTTCTTACTAAGACCAAGAGGAACTCATGAACCTCAAGATCTTAAGTTTCTAGCCAAGAAACAACCCAAGTGTAACTACACTTTATTGGACAGATTTCAGGTTTTACTCTCAAGAACAAGAGAGAGAGAGAGAGAGAGAGAAATTTTCAATGTTACAAGACTTGTTGTTGTGAAATGTGAAGTATGAACTAAGTGGTGAAAATAACTCTACTAGCATCTATTTATATTACACAAAAAATGATGGACAAATGACCTCCCAACCCTCCAGTTATGGGGCACCCTTGGAGTGTAATGTATTACACTTCAAGGCTCCTATTCACTCTTAAAAACATTTAAGCTCTTTGGCGGATCAAGTACCAATTCAAACACGGCCATTTGCATGAACATGGCTGGTAGTTTTTGTAACTCCCGAGCTTGGCTTTGTGTGAATGGTCAAAAACATATTGGACAGCTTTGTACACCCATATTGTCCTCTCCATCTTGAGAGGAATTTGACCTCAAATTCAGCATTTGGTCATCCTCAACCGCATCCACTAGAGAAAGATCACACACGTTGAATGAGTTGTGCACTTGGTATTCCGGGGGAATGTCCATCTTGTAGGCATTATCATTGATCCGTTCAAGTACTTGGAATGGTCCATCGCCTCTTGTCATCAACCAATATTTTTTTTGAGATGGAAACCTATCTTTCTTAAGGTGAACCCACACCCAATCTCCCGGTTCAAGAAAGACTTTCAGTCTTCCCTTGTTGACACTCCTTGCAATGTCTAGATTTTTCTTCTCAAGTCAAAGCCACACCTTCTCATGTAACTTCTTCATCGAATTTGCCCGCTTGATTCCATCTAAGCTAATCATAACATCACTAGGCAAAGGAGTTAAATCCAAAGGGGTAAGGGGGTTGAGGCCATATACGCACTCAAAGGGAGTCATTCCCATACTTAAGTGTATGACACGGTTATATGCAAATTCAATCAATGGTAGGTATTCCACCTAAGAAGTCAATTTGCCTTTAACCATGGAACATAGCATAGCACCCAAAGTCCTATTTACTACTTTAGTTTTGCCATCGATTTATGGGTGGCAAGATGTGGAGAATAACAACTTGGTTCCAAGCCTACCCCACATGGATTTCCAAAAGTAACTTAGGAACTTAGAGTCCCTATCACTCACAATGGTCTTCGGAACACCATGAAACTTGACAATATTATCAACAAACAAAGAGGCCACACTAGGTGCAACATTATATTTAAAACATGGAATAAAGTGTGCCATCTTAGAAAACCAATCAACCACAACAAAGATACTATCCCGACCTTGTGTAGTCATTGGCAACCCTAACACAAAATCCATGGATATGTCAAGCCAATGGCGTAAAGGAGTGGGCAGCGGGGTGTACAACCCGTGAGGTAGGAGCCGCGATTTGGCTCCTTTGCAATCTGCACATTGGCCACAAATCTTGGCCTCATCCTTGTGCATTTTTGGCTAATGGAATTGCTCCTCCAATATTACAAGGGTCTTTTCGATCCCAAAGTGACCCATTAGACCGACATTGTGTGTTTTCCTCATAAACAATTCTCTCCAAAAACTGGAGGGTACATACAATCGTCTACCTTTAAACAAGTATCCATCAAACTTGGCATAGGAATTTAGACCCCTAGCTGAATCCCACTTGTCCCTAACCATTTCTTCGCATTCCCTATAGATAGGAGCAAAGTGAGGGTCCTCGAGATACAATTCTTGCAAACCCTCAAAACCCATCAATTTTGAAGATAATGTTGACACAAGAACGTGTTTTCTAGATAAAGCATCGGCTACTACGTTGTCCTTACCCTTTTTGTATTAAATAACATAAGGGAAGGTTTCAAGAAACTCAATCCATTTGGTATTCCGTTTGTTAAGCTTGTATTGTTCCCAAAGATTCTTCAAGGATTCATGGTCCATTCGGATCATGAACTCCTTGGGCCGCAAATAGTGTTGCCAAATGGCTAAGGCTCGAATCAAGGCATACAACTCTAGATCATATGTGGAGTAGTTTAGAGTTGCTCCTTTGAGATATTCACTAAAATAAGCAATGGGTTTTAAATCTTTCATCAAAATAGACCCTATGCCTACTTTACTAGCATCACACTCAACTTCGAATGTCTTATCAATATTGGGAAATTATAATAAAGGTGTAGAAATGAGCATAGCTTTCAAGGTTTCAAAACCCTTAGCTTGATCTTCACCCCACTTGAAGGGTTGGTCTTTCCGAATGACCGCGGTCAGGGGTGCATCTATGGCGCAAAATCCTTTGACAAACCTTCTATAAAAACTAGCCAACCCGTGGAAGCTGCTTACTTCGTTAATGGTTTGCAGGGTTGGCCAATTTTTGATAGAGTCTATTTTGGACTTATCCACTTCGACCCCTTTTGAACTAACAAGAAAACCCAAGAAAACAACTTCATTAACACCAAAGAAGCACTTTTCTAGATTTGCATACAACCTTTCCTTTTTAAGGACATCAAACACACATTGTAAATGCTTCACATGCTCATCTATTGACTTACTATAGATCAAGACATCACCAAAGTATAAAACAACAAACTTTCCAATAAATGGATTCATCACATGATTCATTAGCTTCATGAAAGTACTTGGAGCATTAGGCCGAATGGCATAACCATCCATTCATAGAGACCAAATTTGGTCTTGAAGGTAGCTTTCCATTTATCATCGGGTTGCATTCTTATTTGCTGGTAGCCAATTCTTAAATCAATCTTGGAAAATAAACACGAACCATTTAATTAATCAAGCATATCATCTAACATAGGGATAGGGTGATGATATTTTACCGTAATCTTATTGATGGCTTGGCAATCCACACATATATGCCATGTTCCGTCTTTCTTAGGCACTAGTAATATCGGAACCACACACGAACTCATGCTCTCTTTAATACACCCTTTGTTAAGGCATTCCTTAATTTGACATTGCAATTCTTTGGTGTCTGTAGGGTTGCTTCTGTAAGTTGTCTTATTTGGCAATTGTGAGCCTGGCACAAAGTCAATTTGATGCTCAATTCCCCAATGCAGGGGAAATCCTTGCGGAAGTTCTTTGGGAAATCCATCTTCATGATCCTGCAACACACAAGATATCAAATGAGAAATGGAAGAGTTAGTGGGATTAGTGTTAAAACAATAAGCCAAAATAAGCATAGGCGTATCCACATCATAATCCAAGAAGAGTTCCTTCTTTCTATCCAACATCACCATGTTTTCTTGCCCATTTGACGTTGAGGCAGTCTCAAAAAACCCTACTTCCCCAATCACGGTTATCCCCTCTTTTTTTCCATTTTTGGGTTTCTTTTCCTTCTACTTCAACTCCCTCATCTATTGATATAATTCATTCACTTGTGACTGCAAAAGAGGATAAAGAGTAACCTTTCGACCATCCTTCTCAAGTGAATATCAGTTAGACTTCCCCTCATGTTTGGTAGACCTATCTACTACCAAGGTCTACCTACCAACAAATGACATGCTTTTATTGGTATTACATCATAAAGCACTTCATCTTGGTAGTTTCCTACCTTAAACCATATCACATATTGCCTCATGACCATCAATTCACCATATTCATTCAACCATTGCAACACGGCTAGTATGAAGTGTAGTTGGTAATTCCATTAAGTTCACCATAGCAACACTAACGACATTCGCACAAATACCACTATCAATCACCAAAGTGCACATAGTCCCCTTTACAAGGCATTTAGTATGGAATAGATTTACCCTTTGGCTAGGGTCGTCTATTGCCTTACTAATCATAACACGTCTAACTACAAAGTTTGGAACCTCACACTCCCTTTCTTGTGGGTAAATAACTTCACCATTATTATCATCATCAAGTGGCCTATTTTTAGTTTTCTCTCCATCTTGAGGCTCGTCCTCATCCTCCTCTTTTTCAAGACCCACCTCCTCACCAAGGTAATATAATATCCCTTCCCGTAGGATCACATTTCGTCAATTTGTACATGCATTGGATTTATGTCCCCAACCTTATCACTTGAAACACTGGAATCCTTTTTGGTTAGGATACTTGTGAACTTCTTGTTTTGGAGGAATTTTATAGACTGTTTTGGGCTCCGACAGCCTTGTAGTGGAGGGTTGGTCCTTGGTTTTGGGCCAAACCAAAGAGGATTGAACCATATCCTTGCTTCTAGGACAACCCGAGGTGGATTATCCCCTTGCCTTGAACGGCGACCTCTGTTTAAGTTCTCTTTCAATCTCAAGAGCCGCTTGGAATATACCTTCAATGGTATCAAACTTGTGAAGTATTAAATGAGTGGAGATCTCTTTGTTCAATCCACACTAGAATCGAATAATGTCATGACTGCATTGTTCCCCATGATGATAAAGTTTCAACATGAGTTGTTGAAACTTATCATAATATGCCATCACACTTTTATTTCCTTAGTGCAAGTTGTACAATCTAGCAAGTAATTCATGGTGATAGCTCTCAGGAAGGCAGCATTGCCTCATCAAGTACCTTAACTGAAACCAGGTGGTGGCTGCCCATCAACTAATTCATCACCAAAATGCTTGACGTACTCCCACCAAGTGTTGGCATAATCCTCAAAATGAGCTATGGTATAACAACTTTAACCCTTAAATATAGGTAAGCTAAATTTGATGGTATTGATACCTACGTCTCTTCTTGGTGTCGGTTTCCTCTTTCTCCATACCCTCGATACTTTCTTAGATGAACATGGCCCCCTCTCACCTCGCCCTCCCTCATGTAAGCATTATCTAAGGGTCCATATCCATCATACTTCTCTCTACCATATTCCTTAAAGGGAGCTGGTCGGTTTTGGTGATTTGGAATCTGATTTGGAGGAATTGGGATTTGTGGAGGAGGTGGTATTTGATTTAGTGGAGTTTGGTAAGGTAGGTTCAGATTTTGTGGGGGTAATGGATGGCGAAATCCTTTTTGTAGGACTGGAGGAGTTTTGAAATGGCGAGGCCTATTCTCTTCTTGGTTTAGAGGGAAAGTAGTAGTATGTTTTGTGGAATATAGTGGGGATATAAGCGTATTCATTATTTGGTGCAATGTTTTGGGTGAGATAGTGGTGGATGAAGTTATTTCATACACACTTGAAGGAATATGATGAGGAGTAGATGGACGAGAGTTTCTTTGACTCTCCACTTGCTCCAATGTCCCACTTATCGTAGTCAAATCTCCCCTCATTGCCCCAACTTCCGTGTTCAACCTCTCTAAGCTTCTGCTAATGGCCTCAAGTGTGGCCTTCATAGTTTCTTGTTTAGTATTACCCCCACTTTGGGATATGCTTCTTTCCATGTCAAGGGTCACCTACACAATCAGCAAACAAGTTAGGGTTAACCTCTCCTCACTCATATTCTCTCGGTTCACTCACACTTGAGCTCCACAAGTGTTGTAGATTGGCTAGAATCCTTAAGATATGAGTAAAGCTCTTGTCCATTTTAGATTCTTGTTTGAAACTCAAAGAATTCTCGACGGACTGGAGCTAAGAATTTACAACGTATTCAAATGAATAAAAGCACCAATGTAAACGTGGACACGAGCAAAGGAACTCAAAAGGACTAATTGACAACCTAGTAGGAGTGTACTAGCTTGTTAATTAGTTCTAGAACCAAGTAATGAAACTAAGAATCAACAATTAGAAACTAGAAAAAACTAAATTTGAGCTAATTAATGACATGAACTGTAGCAAATGGGTGACGTGGTAGCATGCAATTGGTCTTGGTCCCCACACAATTTAAGAACCAATTCTGAAATTTAATTCTTTACACAATTGGAAAGGATGATAATTGGGTTTGGAGGGAAAACATGTCTTGAAATAACAAAAGTATCTTGTCCCACAACACAAGGTTCTTGAAACAAGAAAAAATATCTTGTCCCACAACACAAGTTTCTTGAAATAGAAAAAAGTATCTTGTGCCACAACACAAGGTTCTTGAAATAAGAAAAAGTATCTTTTTCCACAACAAAAGGTTCTTGAAATAAGAAAAAGTTACTTAAAAGTAGAAGTTTAGTCTAGTAAGCGATGGGTTCAAGGCTTCTCACAACAATCTTTACAACTTTCAGCTTCACCTCTTGAATTTATATTGCACTTTTTGATTGTCTTAAGTTGTAAGAAAAGATAAAGAACTAGATGAACACCACAACAAACTTCAAGATCACAACAAAAACTTCTTCAAAAACATGGCACAACATCACCAATTTTCAACAACAAGTCACAACATATGGCCAGCTTCAAGGCATCACAACGATGGTCAATATTTTAAGCTCAACTTTAGATCTAGACACCTTTAGTGTTGGTGAGGAAGAAACCAACACTAGGAACACTCTAAACAAGCAAAATACTACAAGATATAGTAAAAAAAACAAAAAAAAAACTAGACAATCTCGGCCCATACAACAACACAACAAAATTTTCTGCCAAGAACACAAAGGTGACAGATTTGACTGTTTCTGGAAATCTCAGATTTCAGTTCTTTTTTTTTTTTAGTTTTCAAGTCTCAAGCCCAAGATTGATATTTTTAGAACAAAATCAAAGATGTCTTTGATACCAAATGATGCACTATAAAGTTCACAACAGAAGATTCCAGCAACAACAACTAGATGAACAAGCTAACACAAGAACTACAAGATGAACAACAAGGTGCTAGGGAATTGAAATAGGCCACACCCGGCTTCACTAGACTTCAAAGTTACAATGACAACAAGACAAAAGATTATAAAGATTACAATGTTAACAACAAGAATAACAAATGGCAGGAACTATAGTGAATCAAAATCAGCCCCACATGGCTTCACTAAGTTACTGCAATAGTTTCAAGAGTACAAAAATGAAACATAGTAACTTGACACAAAGATATCCTAGAATCTATGAACCCTAACTTGAAGAAAGGACTCTAAGACCCAAAGATTTCGGCACCAAGTTCTTACTTAGACCAAGAGTCATGAACCTCAAGATCTCAAGTTTCTAGCCAAGAAACAACACAAGTGTAACTACACTTTGTTGGAAAGATTTCAGGTTCTACTCTCAAGAACAAGAGAGAGAGCAATGTTGAATGTTACAAGACTTGTTGTTATGAAATGTGAAGTATGAACTAAGTTCTAAAAATAACCCTACTTGCATATATTTATATTACACACAAAATGAGGGACAAATAACCCTCCTACCCTTCAGTTATGGGGCACCCTTGGAGTGTAATTTATTACACTTCAAGGCTCCTCTTCACACTTAAAAACATTTAAGCTCTTTGGCGGATTAAGTACCAATTCACACATGGCCATTTGCATGAACATGGCTTGTAGTTCTTTTAACTCCCGAGCTTGGCTTCGTATGAATGGTCGAGAATGTATTGGACAGCTTTGTACAACCATATCAAGGTTGGAAAAAACCCCCACCATGCTCATAACTACTATACAATACCAAAATATATAATAGACTCGGAAAGCTTTAAATCAACTTGGAGCTCACCAATAGCAGCTGGATGTCCTGTGCTCCTACTGGGGTGGTCTACTAGCTAGAGTACCTGTACCTGCAGCATGAAACATAGTGTCCCCCACGAAGGGTGTCAATACAAAGAGTGTACTAATAATGTATGGCATGAAGTGACTATAAATAACACAATATCTCAACAAAATAAGTTATCAATAGACAACTATAAGCTAAAGATAGAATACCAACTTTGCTTATGCTTATGGGACCATGTACATTACATCCTTTACTTTGCTTTATTCATCTTTACTTTATAGTATTATAAGGCATAATACAAATGACCAGCTGATCAATGGTAACAGAGGATAACCAATGCTAGGCATTTTAACCCCTGGGATACATTTCTCATAAGTACACAAATCGGGATTGGCCCATGCTAGGCTTTCCTTTTGCCTCTAGGATACCACCCGTAATATTGGGATCAACCTATGCTAGGTGTTTCTTCTACCCCTGGGATACCACCCAAAATATATAGACTCACTTCAGATTATTTTTTTTATCTTTAAAGTTTTGTTTTGGTGGCCATGTATTAAATTTGGAACTTTGGACTAGTAGCAAAAGGTGTGCAAATATGCACTAGATGTAGTAGCAATGAGGTTGAATACAACAATAATAGAAATATAATACATAGGAGCTTAGCTAACATCATGGGTCATGTTAACTAAGAGAAAAACTCATAAGGCTTATTTCTAAAAGCACCCATATCTTACTAGTATTTCAAAAGAAAATAGACAAATCTAGTAACAAACACATCTTTAGGTACTTTAACAACCTAACAAGTTAGTATAATATTGTTAACCACCTTGGGGGTAGTACGTTGTAGTAATGTATAACTTGAAAGGAAGAATGCTTAGGAAGCTTACTTTGTAATAAAGGAGTTAGATTCATGCTAAAGAGTATAGGACAGATAATCCATACATACCTAGTTGCACAACTGATCACACTTTCACTTAACGTCTTCCCTTTTAGATTACTAATCTATAATAGCATAAGACTAGTATTAGTAGCTAATTAACATATTCATGCCATTTAAACTTACTAAACCAGTAATCGGGTAGTAATCCATAATCAATAAATCCAAGGTTATTCTCTCAACCTCGTTCTTCTCCAATTACATTAACACATGATGCAAATTCTTATAAGATCCCCTTAATAGTTTCATCTTTATTGTACTCTCAAAATAGTATATCAAGTGATGTGGGCAGTAAACTTATGTGACATTCAATTTGGTGGTGTACCATTATACTCTTCTTCTACCTTTCAATGGAAATTATTCACACCATTCCCCCAACGTCAACCAAGCAGCCCCCAACATACATACATAAAATAGGTCCAAAATAGCCCCAAATACCCCTTAATATGTAAACCAAAAATTGAACTCACTATCCCTTGAGTTTTAATAACAACATATACACAATTCTCAACCAACACACGTATATAGGAAAAGGGCAAAAATGGACAGTAGCCATACCTTAATTTAGGTGGTAGTTTATTCTCTTAATGTATATCTCTTCAATAGCTTGATCCCTTTACTCACAAACCAAAAGTGGAGAAAAATCTCTTAATAATCAAGGATAAAGGGACTACCAAACTTAAAAAGGGATATCTTATAGTTTAATCATGGAGAAAATAATCCTTATAGTATTCTTAAGATGTGCTCATGATTTGTCCACTTACCTTTAACTTGGAAGGAAGGTTCCCGAAGAACCCTAGTGGAATTTTAGGGCTGCTACATAGCTAAAAGAGAACAAGAGAGAAAATCTAGGTTTTAATCCCTTTACAAAGAGCTATTCTTGGCCAACTTTCTTGGTCATTTTTGGGCCATAATTTATCAAGTAGGTGATGCACCAACTTGCCCATTATATTGGGCCTTCGTGGATTAAAAACTATTGGGACTTGATTGCTCATTCTCCTCCTTTTCTCTTACTTAATTTGGGCCAAAATTAACATAAGTAGATGGTAGTGTATTTGGCCCAATAAGCTGGTCAAGGGATCCTTAATAGGTGATGAACCTACTTCATTTTTAAGTTGGTCAAAAGGTCAAAGTAGGCGGTTCACCTACTAGCTTAAAATAAGTCAAGCAAGCACCTCAATATTTTGTACCATTTTAAGATCAAAATGCTTATAGTTAAACTTAAAACTTGTTCACTTCATCCTTTAGATTCAAATACCTACTTAAGGTCCGAAGTTTATATTCTTTCATCGAAGGTAACTTACTCATACCACATTTCAGTACTTGTCGTCACCAATCACATAGGATATCTGAGCCCATTACCTACCCCATAAGTCCATATCAAGTGCCACATAAGTAGAAATAGTACATACGGAATATAGGGTGTTACATCCTACCCCCTTAGAAATATTCGTCCTCGAATGCGAGCCTAACTAGCTAGCCTAAACGAATGTAAGACTAAGTTTAAACTCATTGTTATCCATATAACACTTGTGTATTTATACTTACTTGTTTATGCCTCAAATCATCATCCTTGGATCAAGTCTTTAGATTCAAATAACTAAGGGTAATTTGACTTCATTGCTTCTTCGACTTCCTATGTTATTTCTTCTACTTGAGGGCTCCTCCAAAGCACTTTTTCTGAAGCTACTTCTTTATTTCTTAACTTCGTAACTTGCCGATATAGTATAGAAGTAGGAACTTCTTCATAGCTGAGTTGTTCAATAACCTGTACATTTTTAGTAGGAGTAATATGAGATGGATCTCCTATGCACTTGCGGAGCATTGATGCATGAAACACCGGATGCACCATTGAAAGCTCTTGGGGTAGGTTTAACTCATATGCCACTTGGCCAAATCTTCAAATAATTTTATATGGCCCTATGTAGCAGGGACTTAGTTTTCCCTTTTTACCAAACCTCATTACCTCTTTCATTGCAGATACCTTCAAGAACATCCAATCTCCTATAGCAAACTCTAACCCTCTTCTTCTAGTATCTTCATATGATTTATGTTGGCTTTGATCTATTTCTAATCGTTGTTGTATCACCTTAACTTTTTCTATAACTTGATGAACAAGATCGGGCCTAAATAAGGTAGTTTCACCCACTTCAAACCACCCAATTGGTGATCTACACTTTCTACCATATAAAGCTTCAGAAGGTGCCATTTTGATACTCGAGTGATAACTATTGTTGTATGAAAACTCAATTAGTGTAAAATGATCGTCCCAACTACCTTTGAAGTCCAATACACAAGCACGCAGCATATCCTCTAATGTTTGGATTGTACGTTTCGCTTGGCCATCCATTTGAGGGTGAAAAAATGTGCTTAATCTCACTTGCATTCCCAAACTCTTCTGGAATGACCTCCAAATATGTGCAGTAAATTAAGCTCCCCTATAAAATATAATAGAGATTGGGACTCCATGCAGTCGAACTATCTCTTTAATATATAATTTTTCATACTCATCAGCTGTGTACTTAGTCTTAACCGGTTGAAACTATGCTGATTTGCTAAGTCTATCAACTATTACCCATATAGAATCAAACTTTCGAGATGAGCGAGGTAGACTAGTGATGAAATTCATGTTGATCATATCCCATTTCCAAGTTGGGAGCTCCATAAGCTACATAAACCTCCTGGCTTTTGGTGCTCCACTTTGACTTGTTGACAATTTGGACATTCAGCTATAAATTCTACAATGTTCTTCTTCATGTCACCCCACCAATACACCTCTTTCAAGTCATGATACATTTTACTTGAACCGATGGATAGAATATCTTGAATGATGTACCTCGTCATAATCTGCTTTTTTAGCCCATCTACATTAGGTACACATAATCTATTTTGGCATTGAAGTATTCCCTCTTCTGTAAGCTCAAATGCCTTTGTTACACCTTGTTGTACATTTTTCTTAAGATGTAAAATAATAGGATCTATGTATTATTTCACTTTAACTTCGGCTACTAATGATGATTCTATGGCATTTTGCACAATAACGCCTTTATCTGAAGATTCAATAAGGCGAACCCCTAAGGTACCTAATTGGTGTAGATCCCTAACTATCCCTTCCCTTTCCATGGGCTGCCTATAATTACTTGTCATCGCCTTACGACTTAGTGCATTGGATACCACATTTGCTTTGCCCGAATGATACAAGATATCAACATCATAGTCTTTTAACAACTCAAGTCATCTTCGCTGCCTTAAGTTTAGGTCCCTCTGGTTAAAGAGGTATTACAAACTCTTGTGGTCGGTATATATATCAACATGTACCCCATACAAATAGTGGCGCCATATTTTTAAAGCAAATATAACTGCTGCTAGCTGAAGATCATGTGTTGGATAATTCTTCTCATGTGGCCGCAATTGTCTTGAGGCGTAAGCTATTACTTTACCATATTGCATCAAAACATATCCTAAGCCAACTCCTGAAGCATCACAATATACCGCATAACCTTTCGTACCATCCGAAAGTACCAATATGGGTGTAGAATGCAACTAATTCTTCAAATCTTGAAAACTTCTTTCACACATTTCATCCCTTTGAAACTTAGCTTCTTTATGTGTTAACTTTGTTAAAGGTGCAGAAATAGAAGAAAAACCCTCAACGAACTTGCTATAATAACCTGCCAAGCCTAGGAAACTATGAACCTCCATAGGCGTCATGGGTCTTGGCCAGTTCTTCACTGCCTCTATATTTTGAGAATTAACTCTTATTCCTTCATCGGATACAATATGACCCAGGAATGCTACCGATTTTAACCAAAACTTACATTTGGAGAACTTTGCATACAACTTACGATCGCAAAAGATTTGTACACCTGTCGCAAATGATTAGCATGGTCTTCTTCTGATCTTGAATACACCAAAATATCATCTAAAAATACGATAACAAATACATCCAAGAATGTCTTAAACACTCTATTCATCAAATTCATGAAAGCTGTTGGTGTATTAGTTAGCCTAAATGGCATAACTAAAAACTCTAAATGACCATATCTCGTTCAATAAGCCGTTTTAGGTATGTATTTCTCCTTCACTCTCAGTTGGTGATAACCTGACCTTAAGTCGATCTTTGAGAAACACTTAGCACCTTGTAACTGATCAAACAATTCATCAATTCTAGGAAGGGGATATTTGTTCTTAATTGTCACCTTATTTAATTATCGATAATCAATACACATTCTCAACGTGCCATCTTTCTTACGTAAAAATAACACGGGTACGCCCCAAGGAGATATACTAGGCCTTATGAAACCCTTTTCCAACAAATCTTTTAATTGTTCCTTCAATTTACTTAATTCTTCAACTTCCATTCTATAAGGATGAATTAAAATTGGTTAAGTACCTAGGATCACGTCACTACCAAACTCTACTTCTCTTTCTGGAGGTAAACCCGAAAGCTCTTTAGGAAATACATCAAGAAATTCATTTACCACTGAGATGGATTCAAGAGTTAGTGACTTTACTTTGGAAGGAATGTTTCAAAAGAACCCTAGTGGAATTTTAGGGCTGCTGCATTGCTAAGAGAGAACAAGAGAGAAAATCTTGAAAGCTGTTTTTTTTTTTTTGGCTAGTTAAAATGAGCTATAAGGGCTGGTTTTAATCCCTTTAAAAAGAGCTGATCTTGGCCGACTTTATTGGTCATTTTTGTGCCATAATTTATCAAGTAGGTGATGCACCTACTTTCTCATTATATAGGGTCTTTGTGGATTAAAAACTATTGGGCCTTGGCTGCCCATTCTCCTCATTTTCTCTTATTTAATTTGGGCCAGAATTAACTTAAGTAGGTGGTAGTGTATTTGGCCCAATAAGCTGGTCAAGGGATCCTTAATAGGTGATGCACCTACTTAGTTTTTAAGTTGGTAAAAAGGTCAAAGTAGGTGATTCACCTACTAGCTTAAAATAAGTCAAACAAGCAACTCAATATTTTGTTCCATTTTAAGATCGAAATGCTTATTGTTAAACTTAAAACTTGGTCAATTCATCCTTTAGATTCAAATACATACTTAAGGGCCCAAGTTTATATGCTCTCATCGAAGGTAACTTAATCAAACCACGTTTCAATATATGTGGGAACTCCCCTAAACCTATCTTACCATCACCAATCACATAGGATATCCGAGCCCCTTACTTACCCCATAAGTCCATATCAAGTGCCACATACGTAGAACTAGTACATGCAGAATCTAGGGTGTTACAAGTATATATATGTGTTTAATATCCTTTAAGTCTAATATTCAAACGGCAAGATACTTTTGGTTGAAACAAGGTCCCTTGAACCAAGGAAAGTGGTTGAAAAGTAGATGTCAAGTCAAGAGAGTGATGGCTCAACTCTTCTCACAAACAACTTTATAACTTGTACGTTCACCTTTTGAATCTATATTACACTTTTGGTTGTCTTAAGTTGTAAGATGTGAATAACAAGATGAACACCACAACCATCCTTCAACAAAAACAACAATATCCAAGAATTCAAGACCCAACTAGCCACAACAAGTCACCAATTCTCGCCCTAGGTCCTTGATCACAACACTACTTTAACAAGTTCAAGCTCAAATATAGATCTAGACACCTTTTAGTGTTAGTGAATCACAAAACTAACACAAGAAAGAACAATATACACCAAAGGACTACTAGATCTAGACACTACAAGAAACCTCGACCAAGATGAACAACAAGAACAATACTTTCTCTGCCATGAACAACAAGGACACCAAATCTATTTTTTTTATATTCTTAGCAAGAAAGCCCAAGATTGGTATTGTAAGAACAATACCAAAGACATCTTTGATACCAAATGATATGAGAGAAAAAAAACAAGGGAAGCACAAAACACACCCCAAATAGTCCACAAATTCAAGAAAAACCATGGACCAAAAGGGGACCTCACTTGGATTCGACAAGTATAACAAGAATACAAGAAACAAGGGTGTATTTGACACCCAAAAACAGCCAACAACAAAACAATAACGAGGTGAACATGAACACAACAAGAACAACTAGATTCAGATTCCACAATAATAAGATATAATGTTACAAGATTACAAAGGGATAGATAGTGAGACATAAACTACTATAATGACTAAGAACCTAAGTGTAGATGACACACAAAGACCCTTAAAAATGATAGTAAGAACACCTACACTCTTCAAAGAGACACAAGATGGACTTCTATCCTTCAAGCACCCCAAGTTCCAAGCAAACAAACAACACAAGAGATTCCACCCTAATGTTGATACCAGAAAAACAATGGAACACCAAAATCAGTCCAAAAATAGTTCATAAATTAAAAGAAATCCATGAGCCCTTTTGGAACTAGTTTCAGCCAACAACAAATACACAAAAATACAAGATATAATGGTGTATTTATACACCAAAACAGAAATAATATATGAAGAACAAGATGAACAGAAGGCACAAGATTCGGAGTTAACAATAACAACAAGAACACAAGTTTACAACACAAACACCAAACACAATTACAAGAAAAGTAAAAGTATAGATAGACAGACCACATGAAGGTATAACGTTAAGAACCCAAGAATGGACAATCTTGGACCCTTAACACTACACACAACAATAAACCGATCTCTTAAAATGATACAAGTTTGGATTCCACCTCCAAAATATCAATGTTTTCAAGCAAAGCAAACAACAAAAGAGAATCCACCCTTTTGATGTACCTAGTTACAATTTTGGATTTGGGTGCCTTAAAGGAGAGAGGATTTGATGTTCCTTGTGTCTTAAAAGACTTACAACATACAAAATATGCCAATGAAATCCTAGAAATGTCTCTTATATATTACAATAAAATTAGAAGTTAAAATTTCCAAAAGGGCCCTTCAAGAATGGGCCTCCTCTCTAGTGTACATAGCGGGCTGTTTTGGTGTGGATTTGGGCCCTTAATTACACTTCTCTTGCACACACACTTGGAAAACTTCAATACATACCCACATGAGTCCATCTACGTGATCGCACTCATATCAAATGTTGTAACCTAGTTTTGGTAAAGCCTCACAAGAGAGAGAACTTGAGTGTTTCAAGTGTGTTCTACCATTTTCATCTTTCAAACACTAAGTGAATAAGCCCCAACATGTTCCTTATATATTACAAAACAAATGGAAGTTAAAATGACCAAAAAGGCCCTTCAAAAATAGGCCACCCCTCTATTGTATGGAGTGGGCTATTTTGGTGTGTATTTGGGCCTTTAATTATACTTCTCTTGCACATTCACTTGGAGCTATCAATGCACACCCACATAAGTCCATCTCTGTGATTATTCTTGTATCACAACATCCGCAAGATCTCAAACCCTATCAACTTCAAACAAAAAGTAGAAATAAGCACATACTTTCTAGACAACGCATCGGCTACTACATTTTTCTTCCCCCCTTTTGTAATGGATTACATAGGGGAAAGTCTCAATGAATTCAATCCACTTAGCATAACGCCTATTCAACTTGTCTTGGCTCTTAAAGTGTTTCAACGATTCATGATTCATTCAATTTATGGCTCTTAGGCCATAAATAATGTTGTCAATTACCCAAGGCTCCAACAAGGGAATACAACTCCAAATCATAAGTCGAATAATTAAGAGTTGCCCCTTTGAGCTTTTCACTAAAATAAGAAACGGGCTTGCCTTCTTGCATCAAAAAAGCCCCACTACCAACCTTACTTGCATCATATTCAACCTCAAATGTCTTATCAAAATTGGGCAATTGCAACAAGGGAGCCAAAATGAGCAAAGCTTTCAAGGCCTCAAAAGCCTTAGCTTGTTCTACATCCCACTTAAAGGGTTGGTTTTTTCTAATAACTTCGGTTAAGGGGGATGCTATGGAGCTAAAACCCTTGACAAACCTCCTATAAGAGCTCACCAACCTATGAAAACTTTGTATTTCTCCAATAGTCTTAGGGTTCGACCAACTTCGTATAGAGTCTATCTTAGATTCGACCACTTCAACACCCCTTAAACTTACAACAAAACCCAAGACGACCACTTTATTAACTCCAAAAGAACACTTTTCCATGTTGGTATATAACTTCTCCCTTTGGAGCACATCAAACGCACATCTCAAATTATTCACATGTTTATCAATAGACTAACTATATACCAACACATCATCAAAGTAGAAAACCACAAACTTTCCAATATAAGGCTTCATCACATGATTCATTAAACTTATAAAGGTGATAGGAACATTTGTAAGGCCAAAGGGCATGACCAGCCACCCATATAGACCAAAATTCTCCCTTTATCACATGATTCATTAGACTCATAAAGGCTGCATATAAATCTGGTGGTAGCCACTCCTAAGATAGACTTTAGATAACACACAAGCACCATGTAGCTCATCTAACATATCATCTAGCGAAGGGATAGGATGATGATACCTTATAGTGATTTTTTTGATGGCTCTACATTAAATTTACATGAGCCAAGTTTCGTCCTTATTTGGTACCAAAAGCACTGGCACAACACACAGACTTAAGCTTTCTTTGATGTAGCCTTTGTTGAGAAGCTCCTTAACTTGTCTTTCCAACTCCTTAGTTTCCGTGGAATTTCTCCTATAAGCCGGTTTGTTTGGAAGTTGTGAATCCAACACCAAATCAATTTGGTGATCAATCCCCCGTATTGGGACAATCCTTGCGGCAATTCTTGAGGAAATACATCATCAAACTCTTGCAAAACAAGTGAAATAAAAGGGGGGAAATGATAGCCTAATACCTATGAACACACAAAAATGGTTACTAAGATGCAAATTCCAGCAACCAAATAAAGAGAAAACAACACAGAATGGAGATGAAGAAGAAGAATGCTTGAAATTAAAGGATAGATAGAAAGGCCCTTACTCCTATTCAATGGTTAGCACTAGAAGATGTTTCAAAATCTTAAACACACCTCACAAATAAGAGTTCAAACCTTCCTCTTAGGTGACCCAAAGGAAACACTCTTCCTCAAGTAGATCTTTCTTGCCAAATTATCCAAAATAAGTGAAACCCAAACTTCAAATGTTCTTGGACCAATTTTCAAATTCTAAGAGCTAAAACTAGAGACTAAAAACTACAATATAAGAGTTATATCCAATTTCGTCAAAGTCTAATGAAAAATAATCCTAAGGAGTCTATTTATACTTATTACATTGAAGACCAAAATACCCTTAATGAAATGGGGCTCATATGGAGTGTAAATAAAAAGCATAAAAAGACCATTACACCTTTAATGAATGGGTGATCATGTAGTGTTTTGATGTGGTTTTCTTCAAACTTCAACATATGACTTTCCTTGAGTGTTTTTGGTCTTCATAATCATTCTTCAACACTTGGACCTCTCGGTCATCTCATCGAGGCATGCTTCCAATCAACCTTTCATACATCGGATTATTATATTGTGGGCTTAAAATTGGTCCCCCATGCATGCTCCCGTTCCTTTAATGTGACCACAATTGGGTTCTTCTTGTGTTGGCCTCGCAGGATGTCTTCAAAAACTAAGGTATCCATTTGAATTGTATCTGAAATGAAGAAGAAAAATAAGAAAAATAAGAAGTAGTAGAAGAAGAAAAGTTAGTGTTAAGAGAATGAATGAGAAGGAGCATTAGAGTGTCCATGTCTTGATCCTTGAACAAATCCTTCCTCATAGACAACAAAACCATAGATCTTTGACACTTTTGAGCCTTAGAATCAGAAACTCCTCCATTAGAAGAGGTAGAACCCAAAACTCCCCTTTTTGCCTCTTTTTGGGTTATTACCTTTTGCTTCCTTTTTCTTTCAACTCTGTTAACTTTTGATGTAACTTATTCACTTGGGAGGGTAAAAGTGGGTGTAATGTGAACTTCTTCCCTCCATGCACAAGTGAATACATGTTTAACCTTCCATCGTGCTTGGTAGATTTGTCATATTACCATGGTCTACCAAGTAGCAAATGGCACGCTTGCATTAAAATGACATCACAACAAACTTCATCTCTGTAGTTTCCTACCATGAACTTGATCATGAATTGTCGTGTCACTTTTAGCTCACCACATTCATTGAGCCATTATAGTTTGTATGTATTAGCACGAGGGGTGGTGGTGAGTTTCATGAAGTCCACCATTGTAGAACTAGCGACGTTTGTGCAACTTCCACTATCAATCACGATAGTATGCACCCCTCCCTTAATCAAGCACTTAGTGTGGACGAAATTCTCTCTTTGGCTCCGATCTTCAAGTGCTTCACTCACCATAGCCCTCCTCACTACATAATTAGGAACTTGACACTCTCCATCTTGTTGCTAAGTGTCTTCTTCCTCACAATCATCACAAGTGGTCTCAGGTTCACCATCACAAGGCTCTCCATCTTGTAAACCAATATCATCAACTTCGGGTTCAATCTCAACTTCCTCACCTAGGTAATACAACCTACCTTACCTTAGGATCATATTTCTATGAGTAGCACACTCACTTGCCTGATGACCCCATCCTTGACACTCGAAACATTGAAGACCTTTTAGATTATGAGTAGAAAGTTTGTTACCTTAAGTTCTTGTGGGGTATCTTCACACTTGTTTGACCTCGGATGGATTGACAAAAGTTGAGGGTTCCTTTCCTTTACCTAAACCTAAAACTTTCTAATTTGTACCTTTGGAATGGACCCAACCCGAATTAGGTGTTTGAGGTCTTGGCTTGTGCCTTTCTTTGTTCTCCTTTTCAATTTCCAAGGCCACTTGAAAGACCTCAACCACAGTTTCAAACTTAATAAGAGTCATTCGAGAAGAGATGTCTTTGTTCAACACCAATTTTAAACAAGTGACGTCATGCATGCCTTCTTCACCTTTATGATCAAGATTCAAAATGAGTTTCTGAAATTCGTCATAGAACACCATGACACTTTTGCTTCCTTGCCTCAAGTTGTAGAGCTTGGCAAGGAGCTCATGTCCATATTTTTCCGGTACATACCTCTCTCTCATTGCTCTTTTCAAGTTTCCCAAGGAAGTGGTCGGCCATCAATTAAGACATTTATGAACATCTTAGTGTAATCTCACCAAGTTTTGGTATATCCTTCAAAGTATGCAAAATCATAACAATTTTTATTCTCCTCGGTTAAGTCGTTCACTTGGAACAACTTTTCACAAGAATATTCCCAAGATAAGTACACCTCGGGATCATTTTCTCCCTTGAAGATCAGAATGCCAACCTTGATTGAGTTAATGCTAATGTATCGGATTCTTGGTTGATCACCATGCCTATGCCTTACATCTTTCCCTCGGAATCTACCATAAGGTCCCCTTTATTCATATCTTCCTCTCTCTCCCTCATCAAAATAATAATCATCGTGAGGAACTTTATAGCCTTCTTGCTCCCCTCTACCATAATCCTCAATTTGGATGGGAGGGTTTCGGATGAGGCCTTTGGGGAAGTAGGTTTGGTCTTTGATTATGTGGTACTTGAACTTGGGGTATTGGAGGTGGTGGATGTTAAGGTCTTTGGTCCATGGGATTTGGCATTTGTTAAGTGGTCTTTTATGGAGGTATTTGGTTCGGATTTGGGGGTGGAGTTTGAGTTCCAAGTCCCTATTGTTGGACTTGGTTCATTTGGTGATGTAGTGGCCTTTGTAGGTTTTGGTTAGGGAGGTTTGGGATTGGTTTAGTGGCTGGTTTGGTGGAACTCTTGGAGGTTTAAGCATTTGGTGGAGGGTTTTGGGTGTTATAGTCATGGAAGAGTTATTGGCTTTGACACTAGAGGATGCATGGTAGGGATTAGGAGTAGAAGGTCGTGAGTTCCTCCTACTTTAAACACAATCAAGACTTCCACTAAAAGTGGAAATTTCACGCTGAATAGCATCTATATAACTCTTCATTTTGAACCAACAAAATACTACCGATTAAAAATGAGAAAAGAACACAAGAAAAACCGATTACATGAAATAAACAAACTCTAGACTAATTACCAACCTAGTAGGTACTTACTAGTTTGCTAATTAGTGGTAGAATTAAATTAAAAGAAACTAGAAAAAAAATTAGAAACTAGGAAATCTAATTTTAGAGACGAATTTGGTTGATCACAAGTGATGATGTGGCACTACGTAGTTGGTAGTCACTTTTTCAAATTGTTAATTTCCCAATCCCAAGTTTCGGCCAAGAATAAACTTTGTGAAGAGGAATCTTTAGATTTGAGGGGGTAAGTAAAAAGTTTGGAGCCCTTTCAAGCCTCTAAATGAAATTGAAATGAAATGGTCCCCCCCTTCAATTAATTACAAGTGTACTTGATACAAGCATAAAGAGCACAAGGATTACAAGGTCTTATCAAAGGTTCACGCTTTGGATTGTGATAGCATAAAGGAAGGCTATACACGAAATTAATACTAAGATAATGATACGGGTAGGGCAGCGTCCACAGGTACACGGCCCTTCACACGAAGCCAAGCTCGGGAATTACAAGCACTCCAAGCCTTGTTCATGCAAATGGCCGTGTGTGAGTTGGTGATCTGAAAAACCGAAAACTAAAACTTGTTGTTCTTGTGTTGTTGGACTGAAATCCGAAGCTCTTGGTGTTGTTGGTTTGATCTTGTATCATTTGGTATCAAAGCAAGACCGGTTGTGTTCCAACATAACCCATCTTGGGCTAGATCACGGCTTAAACAACTACACCACAAGAAATTCTGAAATCTGTCCACTAAATGTTGAAACCGAGAATGATGTTGTATGTTTAGATCTAGGTGTTGTTTTGCTTGTTTAGTGAGTTTCTAGTGTTGGTTTCTTTCTCACCAACACTAAGGTGTCTAGATCCGAAAGTTGAGCTTGAAACTTGAATGTTGTGTAGTGGCTTGAAGTGGCCGAAAGTTGTATGTTGTTGATAACCAATGGAAAGTCGGTGGTTGTGTGTTTATGTGATAAAGAAGTTGTTGAAGATTGTTGAAGTGTTCATCTTTTGAACTTGTCATCTTGTTCATCTTGTTGAAGTGTTCATCTTGTTGTGTGCTCAAGTGGTAAAATTATAAAGTTGTTGTGAAAGACTTGCACCCATCACTTGTAGTCTTGTCAATCACTTCCCCTAAATCAAGGATCCTTGTTTTGTGGAATTTGTCAACCAAACCCACTTTCTTGAGTTTGAAAAAGAGTGAAGACTTCAAGATTTTAGTTTTCCCACCCAAAACACTTTTCAAACTTTCACAAGTTGTGTGAATCTTAACACCAAAACCGAACAAAAAAAAAAGGAGAAAGAAAGAGAAAAATCCGAGAGAAGAAGAACGTGTGGGACCATTGCATGCTACCATGTCACTATAAGCTCAACTTAGGATATTCTTTGGTTGCTAATTGTTGATTCTTGGTTTCCCTTACTTGGTCTTAGAACTAATTAACAAACTAGTACTTTCCTACTAGGTTGTTAACTAGTTCCTTGAGCCGTTTGTTCGTGTCAACGGTTATTTGTGTGCTTTTATTCGTTTGAACGAGTTGCTGATTTTGATTCTAGTCCGGCAAGAATTCTTTGAGTCTTCAAACAAGAATCCATTCCGGATAAGAGTTTACTCATACCTTGAAAATCTCACGGTTACTAGCCAATTATACAACACTTGTGGAACACGAACTTGTGGTGAACTAAAGCGGCTAATACCTTGACAATGGAAGGGACAACATCTCATAATGCGGATACTAGTGCCCTTGACTCAATGAGGGCCACTCTTGAGGCCGTTACTCGGACACTTGAAAGAATGAATTCGGAATTTGGGGCCGTGAGAGGGGACTTGGCAGCAATAAGGGGGGAAGTAACGACTATTAGTGGGAGATTAGACCGAGTGGAGAGTCAAAGAAACTCTCGTCCATCTACTCCTCTACATGTATCTACCAATGGTCATGATCGGACCTCCTCCGCAACCATCACCCCCAAAATGATCCACCAAATGCTAAATGCACCCCAAGCTCCACTAAATACCGCAAACCAATCTACCAATTTTCCTCCAAACCGAGACTCCACTAGACCGGTACATTTCCAAGCTCCCCCAATTCCACAAGAGGGATTTGGGCGCCAAGTACCTCCACTAAATCCGAACCCTCCATTCCAAGCTCCATTAAACCAAAGACCGCAAATTCCAAATCCTCCGAATCAAAATGGCCAAGGCCGACCAGCCCACTTTGAAGGATACGGTAGAGAGGAGTATGAAGGAGGTGGAGCCTTTGATGATGCTTATATGAGGGAGGAGGAGTTAAGAGGGGGTCGGGAAGAACCTAGGGGATACCGGGGGTATGGAGATAGGGGAAACCGACACCAAGAGAGAGACGTAGGCATCAACACCATCAAGTTGAGCCTACCTATCTTTAAGGGTGAAAGTGACCCCGAGACCTACTTGACTTGGGAATCGGCTTGTGACAAAGTTTTCCAAGTTAATGACATCTCAGAAGAAAAGAAGAGTTGCTACGCAATAGCTCACCTCGAGGGTTATGCTCACACTTGGTGGGAGTATATTAAACGGTTTGGTAATGAAGTAGTTGATGGGCAGCCACCACCTTGGTATCGGTTGAGGTACTTGATGAGGCAACGATACCTTCCCGAGAGGTATCGTCATGAATTGCTTGCTAGATTATATGGCTTGCAGCAAGGAGGCAAGAGTGTGATGGCCTATTTTGACGAGTTCCAACAACTCATGTTGAAACTTGATCACCGGGGGGAGCAAATCAGCCACGACATCATTCGGTTCAAGTGTGGATTGAACAAAGAGATCTCCACTCACTTGACCCTTCATCGGTTTGAAACTATTGACGGTATATTCCAAGCGGCCCTAGAGATTGAAAGGGAACTTAAGGAGAGATCAACCTTCAAGGCAAGGGTACAAACCCCCTCGGGTTGGCCCAAAAACAAGGACCAACCCGGTCCTACGAAGCTACCCGAATCCAAAATAGTCCCTAAGTTACCTCCGAAACTGGAGGCTCACAAATACCCCAACCCAAAGGGGTTCCAATGTTTCAAGTTCCAAGGTTGGGGGCATAAGGCCAATGAATGTCCGAACCGGCGTAATGTGATCCTACGAGAAGGGAAAGTGTACTACCTTGGTGAGGAGGTGGTTTCCGAAAGGGGGGAGGTTGAGGCCGAGCCTCAAGATGGAGAGGAAGCCGAAAATGAACCGAATGAGGAAGGATTAGACGATAGTGAAGATGTCTATCCACAAGAAGGGGAGTGTGTGGTTCCAAACTTTGTGGTTAGACGTGTCATGATTAGTAAGGCGGTAGATGACCCGAGTCAAAGGGAAAATCTATTCCATACTAAGTGCCTTGTAAAGGGGAGTGTGTGCACCTTGGTAATTGATAGTGGTAGTTGTACAAATGTTGCGAGCCATGCTATGGTAAATTTCTTGAAGCTACCAACTACACCGCACACTAGTCCTTACAAGCTCCAATGGTTGAACGATTGTGGTGAATTGAAGGTCACACGGCAATGTGTGATTCGGTTTAAGGTGGGCAATTACCACGACGCGGTGCTTTGTGACGTGATTCCAATGCAAGCATGTCACTTGTTGTTAGGTAGGCCATGGAAATATGATAGGTCTACTAAACACGATGGGAGGTCCAACCGGTATACGCTTGAGAAGGATGGCCAAAAGGTCACACTTCACCCTCTTTCACCCTCCCAAGTAAATGAGTGGCATCAAAAGATGAGAGAGTTAAAGGGAAAGGGTAAGGAAGCCGAAAAGGGGGAAAAGGGGGGGGATGCCGTAGGTGAGGAAGTAGGGACATCCGAGATTGTCCCAACGCCAAGGGAGGTGGAAAACGTAGTGATGTTGGCTAGGAGGAAAGAACTCTTCATGGACCATGATGAAAACAAGCCGATGCTACTATTGGCCCATTGTTTTAATACTAACCCCACTAATTCTTCCATTTCTCCTTTAATTTCTTGTGTGTTGCAGGAGTATGACGATGTATTCCCTCAAGAACTTCCGCAAGGATTGCCCTCACTTCGGGGAATTGAGCACCAAATTGATTTGGTGCCGGGATCACAACTTCCAAACAAACCGGCCTATAGGAGAAATCCTATGGACACTAAGGAGCTTGAAAGACAAGTTGAGGAGCTGCTCAACAAGGGATACATTAAGGAAAGCATGAGTCCGTGTGCTGTTCCGGTACTTTTGGTACCAAAGAAGGACGGAACTTGGCGCATGTGCGTCGATTGCCGAGCCATCAACAAAATCACTATAAGGTATTGTCATCCTATCCCTAGACTAGATGATATGTTAGACGAACTCCACGGATCTTGTGTGTTTTCTAAAGTGGACCTTAGGAGCGGCTATCACCAAATTCGCATGCAACCCGGTGATGAATGGAAGACCGCATTCAAGACCAAATTCGGTCTATATGAGTGGCTGGTCATGCCCTTCGGCCTTACCAATGCTCCTAGCACATTTATGAGGCTAATGAATCATGTAATGAAGCCTTATATTGGAAAGTTTGTGGTGGTCTACTTTGATGATGTGTTGGTGTATAGTAAGTCTATTGATGATCATGTAATACATTTGAGATGTGTGTTTGATGTGCTCCGAAAGGAGAAGTTGTATGCCAACATGGAGAAGTGTTCTTTTGGTGTTGATAAAGTTATATTCTTGGGTTTTGTCGTGAGCTCAAGGGGTGTGGAAGTGGATGATTCCAAGATAGACTCTATACGAAGTTGGCCGACCCCTAAAACTATTGGAGAAATCCAAAGTTTCCACGGGTTGGCAAGCTTTTGTAGGAGGTTTGTCAAAGGATTTAGTTCCATAGCAGCCCCCTTGACCGAGGTAATTACAAAGGACGGACCCTTTAAATGGGGTGATGAGCAAGCTAGGGCTTTTGAGGCCTTGAAAGCTACGCTCATCTCGGTGCCTTTATTGCAATTGCCCGACTTTGATAAGATGTTTGAAATAGAGTGTGATGCTAGTAAGGTTGGCATCGGGGCTGTTTTGATGCAAGAAGGTAAGCCCGTTGCTTATTTCAGTGAAAAGCTCAAAGGGGCAAATCTTAATTACTCGACTTATGATTTGGAGTTGTACGCCCTTGTTAGAGCCTTGGGAAATTGGCAACATTATTTGTGGCCTAAGGAGTTTGTGATACGAACGGATCATGAGTCGTTGAAACACCTTAAGAGCCAAGACAAGTTGAATAGGCGTCATGCTAAGTGGATTGAGTTCATCGAGACTTTCCCTTATGTAATTCATTACAAAAGGGGGAAGGAAAATATTGTTGCCGATGCCTTGTCTCGGAAGCATGTGCTTGTTACTACCTTGTCTTCGAAGTTGATGGGTTTTGAGAGCTTGCGGGTGTTGTATCCCGAGGATCCTATCTTTGCTCCTATTTTTAGGGAATGCGAAGAGTGGGGAAGGGACCGTTGGCTTAAGGAGAATAACCATTCCTCCTACTCTCGGTTCGATGGGTACTTGTTCAAAGGGAGGAGGTTGTGTGTTCCTTCTAGCTCTTGGAGGGAATTATTTTTGAGGGAGGCCCATGACGGAGGCCTCATGGGTCACTTTGGGGTAGACAAGACCCTTGGCATCCTAGAGGAGAACTTCTATTGGCCCAAAATGCGCAAAGACGTCACTAAAATTTGTAGTCAATTCGTGGCCTGCCGGAGTGCGAAATCTCGTCTCCAACCTCAAGGGTTATACACCCCACTCCCTACTCCCCTTAGACCTTGGCTAGACATCTCGATGGATTTCGTTTTGGGGCTGCCAAGGACTAGAAAGGGCCGAGATAGTATTTTTGTTGTTGTTGATAGATTCTCTAAAATGGCTCATTTTATTCCATGTGCTAAAACCGAGGACGCTCCTAGTGTAGCTTCATTATTTGTTGAACATGTTGTAAAGCTTCACGGGGTACCGAGGACCATTGTGAGTGATAGGGACTCCAAGTTCCTAAGCCTCTTTTGGAAGTCCATGTGGGGTAGGCTTGGCACGAAGTTACTCTTCTCCACGTCTTGCCACCCACAAACCGATGGCCAAACGGAGGTAGTAAATAGAACCTTAGGGTATATGTTACGCTCTATGGTTAAAGGTAAACTGACTTCATGGGAAGAACACCTAACCTTGGTGGAATTTGCATACAACCGGGTAATACATTCGAGCACGGGAATGACTCCCTTTGAATGTGTCTACGGCCTAAATCCCCTTACCCCTTTAGATCTCACTCCTTTGTCTAGTGATCTCATGACCAGCTTAGATGGAAATAAAAGAGCCGAGGCCATGAAGAAAATGCATGAGACGGTGCGTATCAAGCTTGAAAAGAAGAACCAAGAGATTGCAAAACGGCTAAACAAAGGGAGAAGGAGGCTTGTGCTTGAACCCGGAGATTGGGTGTGGGTACATCTTCGAAAGGATCGTTTTCCAGCTCAAAGGAAGTCCAAATTTCTGCCGAGGGGTGATGGTCCTTTCCAAGTACTTGAGATAATCAATGATAACGCCTACAAGATTGACCTTCCACCAGAATATCAAGTGCACAACACTTTCAACGTTGGTGATCTCTCCCTTGTGGATGCGGTTGAAGATGACCAAATGCCGAATTTAAGGTCAAATTCCTCTCAAGATGGAGAGGATGATACGGGTAGGGCAGCCTCCACAGGTACACGGCCCTTCACACGAAGCCAAGCTCAGGAATTACAAGCACTCCAAGCCTTGTTCATGCAAATGGCCGTGTGTGAGTTGGTGATCGAACCAACCAAGGACCTAAACGTTTTTATGTGTGAAGAGGGGTCCTAATGTGTAATTAACTAATCTCCAAAGTTGGCACAAGAAGCAAGGGCGTTAGGGTCATTTTACCTTTTTTGTTTGTAGTATAAATAGAACATGTAGAGAGAGTTAGACTTAGTTTTTGAGATCTGAAATTTGTAACCTAAAACACAAACATTTTCCTCTCTCTTCTTCTCCAAGAAGCCGCCCCTAGATCTCACAAGTAGAGGGATACTTGTGTTGTCTCTTTGGCTAGAAACAAGGGTTTTGAGGTTGTTGAGTGCCTCTTGGTCCTCGTAAGAACTTGGTGTTTATATTCATTAGACTTAGGGTCCTCTCTTAATGTTAGGGTTCTTAGTTTCTTGAATGTTATATGTCAAGTTATCTATATTCCTTTATCTTGTTGTTGTTGTGTTGATTTTGTTATCTTGAAAGTCTAGTGAAGCCGTGTGGGGCTCTTTTCGATTCACTAGCATTTGTTCTCTATATTGTTGTTCTTGTGTTGCAAGTGGAAAACCGAAACTAGTTCTTGTGTTGAAAGCTGAAAAACCGAAAACTAAAACTTGTTGTTCTTGTGTTGTTGGACTGAAATCCGAAGCTCTTGGTGTTGTTGGTTTGATCTTGTATCAGATAACAAAAACCAGCAAGCACACAAAGAGAAAACAACACAATAGAAGGAGATGAAGGAGAAGAATTGCATGAAATTAAAGATAGATAGAAAGACCCTTATTTCCACCAATGAATAACACTAGAAGGTGTATCAAACCTTCAAACACATATCACCAATGTAGGATCAAACCTTGCTCTTAGGTGACCCAAAGGACTCACACTTCCTCAACCACACCTTTTGTCATGCCACAACTCCTATTGGGGCAGACAGGCACCCATAGCCGTAAAGGCCCGAGAGAAGATATTCATAACCTTGTACTTATCATGCATGTAATTATGACAACCAAAGGTTCTAACCAAAATGATATTATGTATAGATGAGAATAATTACATAGGCAAGCACAAACTTATATATACAACACTAGGTCATTGGGGCCACCACGACTAAAGACAAACGCTACCAGAACATTACATTAGTCTACAAAGCCCCTAAAAGATACATAGACTTAGTTAGGGTTGGGAAAAATCCCCGCCCTACTCTTGACTCACTGCATAATACCAAAATATATGGAAAAGACTCAGAAAGCCTCAAATCAACCTGGAGCTACCAATAGTCACTGAAAAGCCTTCTCTCTTACTAGCGAGGTGTATGAGCTGAAGTACCTGTGCCTACAGCATGAAATGAAGGTCCCCTATGAGGGACGTCAGTAAAAAAATATGTACTGAATATATAAGGCTGAAGTTAACAACACAAGATACAAGAGCTCAATAGAAATCAGATACAAGTGATAAGTAGTACAAGTAGACCACCTTTATATATACTTGTGGGACTATATATATTACGTTCCTTTATTTATTTTTACCTTTATTACTTCATAATCTTTGTAAGCCATATATAATGAAAATAACCAGCTGATCAGTGGTAAATAGATAAATTAGGATCGGCCCATGCTAGGCTTACGCTCCTAAGGTGCCACCTTTATATAAAGATTGGGATTGGCCCTTGCTAGGATTATGTCGCTGAGAATCCACCCACATAAAGAGGTATCAAGACCGGCGTGTGCTAGGCTTATGCCCCTGAGCTGCCACTCATTTTAAAAATTTACGTTACTTAGTTTATTTAGCCTTTGAGATTTCTACAGGTGGTCATCACATTATGATGCCTTGAACCAATAATCTAATAATAAAAGGCATGTAAATGAACACTTAAGGCAACAAAAATAAGATAGGGAGCAATTGGCACAAAAAATGAAGTGTTTAGAAGGTGAAAATACACATGGGTCTTATTTGAGTAAACGGAGAACTTCTAAAATTTTCTAGTGAAAATAGATGTGCAGGTTTAATAATAAGAATGTATTGAGGTGTTTTAACATATTTGACAGTGGGAGCAAGGTCATTCTCTTCATGGGATATAATATGCTGCCATTATGTATCACTTGTTATAGGATAACCTCGGAAGCTTACTCGATGGACCAAATGTCCGATTTCATGCCAAAGAGTGCAAAATAGAGTATGCCTTACATACCTTGTTGTACAACTCCAATACCAGCCCAACTCAATTTTCCGACCTATTAGATTACTTATCTACAATGAAATATATGGAAAACTAATATTAGCAACCAACCGTCACATTTTGGCTATTCAACTTCACCAAAACAACAATTGGGTAGTAAGCCTTTACTCTATTAATCAAGGGTGTTATCTTAACCTTTTTTCTTCTTTAATTACACCCACAAACCATACATGTTCTTATAAGATTCACAGAAACCACTTCAGCTTCATTACATAATCCAAACAATACGCAAAACAGATTGCATAGTAGTAAATGCAATAATTAGTTCAGTGGTTTACCACCATACCTTTCTTCTATATTTCAATCCGAATGAGTCTCACCTTTCTCCAACATCAGCCTTGTAGCCTAGAACATATGCATACAAAAAAGTCCACAAAATAGTCCGAAATCCCTTTTACTGTAGTAATCCATTATTGAACTCATCATCTCTTGAGTTCTCAATAACAACACATCCATAATTCTCTTTCAAATTCACCTAAAAGGAGAACAAAATGGAGAAGTCACCTTACCTTAATTCTATAACTTATTATTTTAATTAAACTCTTCAAGAACATGAACTTTCCTTCACACTTTAAACTATAGAAGAAAAGAGAAGTTCCTTAATATCAAAGAAAAGTGAGCAGGTTGCTTGTTCTATATTCTGCCATATACTTATAATTAAGCACTTCTAACATCTTTTCCTAATATTCCATGATATAATTAAGCAAAAACTAAAGTTGTTTCACTTACCTTGGGCTATAAAGGTTGGGGTTTGTTCAAGAACCCTAGAAAGAAAAATAGGGTGGCTCCTAGTTTCTTAAAAGGAAGTAGAGAGACTTTGTGAAGTGTTACCCTTTTTTATGACTTAATAATGAGGGAAATGACCAGCAACTTCTTCTTATAAATCCTCTACTTTTGGCCATCCACCTAGCTGATTTTGGACCACAAACTTAATCAAATTGGTTCAAGTAGGTGATGCACCTACTTAAGGAGTTCAAGCAACTCAAAATGTCAAAGTATGTGATGCACCTACTTACTTAATTTCTTAGTTGGGCTCAATTATATTTGGGCCTTGGTAGATTTGAGCATTGGGCCTTTTTCCATTTTTCTTCTTCATTTACTTAATTTGGGCCCAAATAAGTATTCTAATAAAGACTCAAATCTGATTCATGGACTTGGTCCATTAAATTGGCTCATATAGCTCAAGTAGGTGACTCACCTACTAGCTTAATTAAGTCAATCAAGAACCTCAATATTTTGTTCCATTTTCTGCTCCTAACCCCTTTAATCTAACCTTAAACTTATACACACTTGGTCACTTTAAAATTTAGATTCAAATACAAACTTATGATCCCAAGTTTAAATAGTTGTATCAATGTTAACATGGTCGCATCACATTAAACTGTACGGGCAACATCTATAATTCCATCTACACCATTAATACTTGTATAACAAATCTCATCCATTACCTATACCACAAGGCTATACTAGGTTCCATATAATTGTAACAAGTACAAGCAAAATACGGGATACTACATCCTTCCCCCCTTAGGAACATTCGTCCTCAAATGTTAGCATAACTATCCAACCTAAGTTTAATATCCCTATTATCACATAGTATTTATGTATTAACTTACTTTTTATTGCTCTAATTCGGCATCTTGGACTTTCTCTTCGCATTTGAACAAATGGGGGTACTTAGATTTCATCGCTTCTTCAGCTTCCCATGTTATCTCTTCTACTTGTTGGTTCCTCCAAAGCACTTTTACAGAAGCTATTTCTTTATTCCTTAACTTCTTAACTTGTCGATCTAGGATATAAATTGGTATTTCTTCATACGTAAGATCTTCTGTAACTTGTACATATTTAGTAGGAGTTATATGAGATAGATCTCCCATGCACTTTCAAAGCATTGAGACGTGAAATACTAGATGGATTGTTCAGAGCTCTTGGGGTAGCTCTAATTCATAAATGACTTGGAAAAACCTCTGATTAACCTTGTATGGTCTATATAACATGGACTTAGTTTTCCATTCTTACCAAATCTCATAACCCTTTCATTGGTGACACCTTCAACAATGCTCAATCACCTATAGAAAACTCTAGCCCCTCCTTCTAATATCTGCATATGAATTGTGTCGACTTTGGGATATTTTGAGCTATTGTTGGATCACTTTAACCTATTCCATAGCTTGATAAACTAGATCTGGCCCGAACAAGGCAGTGTTACCCGCTTCAAACCATCCAATTGGTGATCTACACTATCTTCCGTACAAAGCTTCATATGGTGCCATTTTGATACTTGAATGATAGCTACTGTTGTCGGCGAACTCAATGAGAGGTAAATGATCATACCAACTACATTTAAAGTCCAATACATAAGTTCGTAGCATATCTTCAAGTATTTGAATGGTACGTTCTGCTTGTCCATCTATTTGAGGATGAAAAGTTGTACTTAGATTTACTTGTGTTCCCAAATTTCTTTGGAAATACTTCCAAAAATTTGTAGTAAATTGAGCTCCCCGATCTGATATAATAGAGATTGGAACTCCGTGCAGCCAAACTATCTCTTTAATATACAATTTGACATATTCTTCAACTGTGTAAGTGGTCATAATCGGTAGAAAGTGTGATGATTTGGTAAGCCTATCAACTATCATATATATGAAATCAAACCTTCGAGATGTAGTAGGCAAACCAGTGACAAAATACATGTTGATCATGTCATACTTCCAGATTGGAAGATCTATACATTGCATATAACCCCCGAGCTTTTGGTGCTCTACTTTAACTCTTTGACAATTTGGACATTCGGCTACAAACTCTGCAATGTTCTTCTTCATATCACTCCACCAATACATTCCTTTAAAATCATGGTACATTTTTGTTGACCCTGGATGGATGGAATACCTTGAATGATGTGCTTCTGTCATAATCCTCTTTCTTAGACCATCTACATTAGGCACACACAATCTATTTTGGCACCGAAGTACTCCTTCTTGTGTAAGCTCAAATGCTTTCATCATACCACATTGCACAATTTTCTTAAGCTTTAATAGAATGGGATCTATATATTTTTTCTCTTTCACTCCAGCTACTAGGGAAGATTCTGCAGCATTATGCACAATATGCCCTTCGTCTGGAGTTTCAAGAAGTCAAACCCCCCAAATTGGCTAGTTGGTGTAGATCTTTAGTCATCCCTTGTCAGCTTATTTATTGCCCATAAGTGACCACTAGAGACTTCCGACTTAAAGCTACCACATTTACTTTTCTCGGATGGTACAAGATATCAATATCATAGTCTTTTAATAATTCAAGCCATCTTTGTTGTCTCACATATAGGCTTTTCTAATTAAAGATATACTGCAAACTCTTGTGGTTAGTATATATATCAACATAAATCCCATACAAATAGTAACACCATATCTTAAGGAAAATATAATCGCCGCTAGCTCCAGATCATGCGTCGGATAATTCTTCTCATGTGGCCGCAATTGTCTTGAGACATATGCTATGACTTTACCATGCTGCATCAATACACACCCTAATCCAATTCTTGAAGTATCAAAATACACTACATACCCTTCTGTGCCTTTTGGAAGTACCAATATGGGTGTAGAAGTCAACTTATTCTTTAGATCTTGGAAACTTCTTTCACATGCATCATTCAATTAGAACTTGGAAGATTTATGTGTTAGCTTTGTTAAAGGTGCAAAAATTAAAGAAAATCGTTCAACAAACCTTCTATAATAACCTGCCAACCCTAGGAAACTACGAACCTCCGTGGGCATTATAGGTCTTGGCCAGTTCTTCATGACTTCTATCTTTTGAGTATCAACCTTTATCCCTTCATTAGATACAATATGACCTAAGAATGCCATAGATTTCAACCAAAACTCACATTTGGAGAACTTTTCATATAGCTTATGATCACGAAGAATTTGTAATACCTATCGTAAGTGACTGACATGGTCCTCATTTGATCTTTAATCAACAAAAGTATCATCTATAAAAACTATCACAAACTCATCCAAGAATGGCTTGAACACCCTATTCATCAAATCCATAAAAGTTGTAGGTACATTAGTTAGCCGAAAGGACATGAATAGAGACTCGTAATGACCGTACCGTGTTCAAAAAGATGTCTTGGGTATGTCCTTCTCTTTGAACCTCATTTGGTGGCAACCAGACCTTAAATCAATCTTTCAAAACAACTTGGCGCCTTGCAACTGATCAAATAAGTGTAACAGCCCAGCCCACCAGCGCATGCAAAATTGTCCGCTTTGGAGCCTCGGCCCCTCACGGTTTTAAAACGCGTCACATACGTGGAAGGTATCCATGCACCTATAAGGCACACTTTGTTCCCCTTCACTACCGATGTGGGATTTGCCTAAGTGAATGCAGGCATTACGTATCGCCGTCCCTACACTCACCCCCCGTAGGGACTCAGCGTCCTCGCTGAGGTTTGCCCCACCACCGGCACCGGTGCTGGCTCTGATACCAACTGTAACAGCCCAGCCCACCGGCGCATGCGAAAATGTCCGCTTTAGAGCCTCGGCCCCTCACGGTTTTAAAATGCGTCACACATGTAAGAGTTACACAGCGGACTGGGCCCTGGCACATGAGATATTGTTCGCTTTGGCCAGGCATTACGTATCACCATCCCCGACCTCACGGATTTGTTCCACGGGCGTTATGTATCGCTGTCCCTGTGAACGCGTCACACATGTCAGAGTTACACAGTGGACTGGGCCCTGGCACATGAGATATTGTCTACTTTGGCCAGGCGTTACGTATCGCCGTCCCCGACCTCATGGATTTGTTCCACGGGCGTTACGTATCGCCGTCCCCGTGAACGCGTCACACATGTCAGAGTTACACAGCGGACTGGGCCCTGGCATATGAGATATTGTCTTCTTTGGCCAGGCGTTACGTATCGCCGTCCCCGACCTCACGGATTTGTTCCACGGGCGTTACGTATCGCTGTCCCCATGAACGCGTCACACATGTCAGAGTTACACAGCAGACTGGGCCCTGGCACATGAGATATTGTCCGCTTTGGCCAGGCGTTACGTAACGCTCGTGGAACAAATCCGTGAGGTCGGGGACGGCGATACATAACGCCTGGCCAAAGCGGACAATATCTCATGTGCCAGGGCCCAATCCGCTGTGTAACTCTGACATGTGTGACGCGTTCACGGGGACAGCGATACGTAACGCCCGTGGAACAAATCTGTGAGGTCGGGGACGACGATACGTAACGCCTGGCCAAAACGGACAATATCTCATATGCCAGGGCCCAGTCCGCTGTGTAACTCTGACATGTGTGACGCGTTCACGGGGACGGCGATACGTAACGCCCGTGGAACAAATCCGTGAGGTCGGCGACGGCGATACGTAACGCCTGGCCAAAGCGGACAATATCTCATGTGCCAGGGCCCAGTCCGCTGTGTAACTCTGACATGTGTGATGCGTTCACGGGGACGGCGATACGTAACGCCCGTGGAACAAATCCGTGAGGTCGGGGACGGCGATACGTAACGCCTGGCCAAAGCGGACAATATCTCATGTGCCAGGGCCCAGTCCGCTGTGTATCTCTGACATGTGTGACGCATTTTAAAACCGTGAGGGGCCGAGGCTCCAAAGCGGACAATTTTGCATGCGCCGGTGGGCTGGGCTGTTACAATAAGTGATTCTCGGAAGGGAATATTTGTTCTTAGTAGTCACCTTGTTCAGTTGCCGATAGTCAATGCACATTCTCTATGAGCCATTCTTCTTGCGCACAAATAACACTAGTGCGCCCCAAGGGAACACACTAGGCCTTATGAATCCTTTTTCTAGAAAGTCTTTCAATTGCTCTTTCAACTCCCATAATTTTACTGGGGCATTATATACGGAGGAATTAAAATTGGTTGAGTACCTGGAATCACATCAATACCAAACTCTACTTCTCGTTCTGGAGGCAAACCCAAAAGATCTTCAGGAAATACATCAGGAAATTTATTTACCAATGGAATAGTTTGAAGAGTTGGTGTCTCCGCATCTGTATCCTTCACTCTAACAAGATGACATATGTAACCCTTGGAAATCATCTTTTTCTCCTTAAAATAAGAAATAAATTTACCTCTTGTGCACCAACATTTCCCCTCATTTCAAGGATTGCCTGTTTTGGAAAATGGAATTACACCTTCTTAGTTCGGCAATCTACTATGGCATAACTAGAAGCCAATAAATCCATACCCATTATAGCATCAAAATCTACCATTTCTAACTCAACTAGGTTAGCCATTGTATTATGACCACAAATAGTTATTATACAATTTTGATACACTCTCTTAGCTATAACAGATTCAACAATCAGCGTAGATACTTTAAGTGTCTTAACTAGCAGTTCTGGTGTTCTTTTGAACATTCCAGCAACCAATGGGGTGACATATGATAATGTAGAACCCGGATCAACTAATGTATACACATCATATGAAAAGATGCACAATGTACCTATAACCACATCTGGAAAAGCCTCTAAATTTTGTCAATCCGCTAAAGCATATGTATGATTTTGAACTCCACTAGAGCTAACTCCTCCTTTAGAATCTTTAACATGACCCATAGGTTGTACACCTCTACCTGAATAAGGCACCGATGATGAGGATGCAATGGCTGATCCAGTAGGTAGTGACATACCACCTATGCCCCTTTGAGGGCATTCTCTCATCATATGTCCTGACGTACCACACCAAAAGTAAGCATTTACCCCAAACCAACATGCACCTAAATAAATCTTTCCATATTGTTTACATGGCTACCGGGAGGCCTTAATTGGTTGCTGTTCGTGAATGCTGACTCTCACTTTTTTGCCTAAACTGGTTGCCTTTAGACCCTTGAAACAGTGGTAAAGCACTAGCTATAGAATAAGAAGATAATGGACCAGGCGGTCTATTAGAAAACAGAGCTGTAAACTCTCCGGGATGCCATAAAATACCTCGTAGATATAGACCACTTGGAATACCCTCTTTCCAATTCTTGTGTTCTTTTTTTTTGTCTCTGATCCTCCATTTTCTGTGTAAATGTTTGTATCCTTGCTATGTCCATGTCTTTGTTCAAAGAAGAAATAGTATAATATCTAACTAGATATAGATCCAATCTATCCATATATTGATGAACTCTATTATCCATAGTAGCTACTACATTTGAAGTATACCTAGCCAAAGAGTTAAACCAGAGTTTATACTCCCTCATGCTTATATTCTCTTGGCAAAGATTCCAGAACTAATCCACACGGGCTTCTCAAATTTCAAATAGAAGGTAATGATCAAGAAATTCCTCTTTGAAATCTTTCCAAGTAGCTGAAGGTGCATCGATACCCCTAGATCATTTCCAGTCTTCATACCAAAATATAGCCTCCCCTTTGAATCTATATGCTGCTAGCTCAACTGTCTCTTTACCCGACACATGCATGACATCTAAATACCTTTAGATTTGATCAATAAAGTCCTGTGAGTCTTCATTAAGATCTAATCCGATGAACATGGGAGGATCCAATTTAAGAAAATCCTGTGTTCGTAGGCTAGCTTCCCTATTGCACCACTAGAACCTGTGGTTGGAATGGCTTGTCCTTGAGCTTTTCTGGTAACTATACAAGCCAATAATTGCACTGTATTCCTTAGATCTTCGTTAGTAGCATTAATAGGCAATGTTGAGGATGCGATTCTTCTCCTCATTAGCTCTTCTGGAGATGGAGGAAGAGAAGAAGTTTGGGACATAAACTCAGCCAGAGCCTCACTTTGATTAGCTCATCTAGGTGGTGATTTGCTGGTCCCTTCCCCGGCAGCCATGTCGATTCGCTTACTTGTATTCTTAATCCTTCTTGTAACCGACATCTTTAATATAATAAGAGGAAAATAATAGGTTCAATGGCTAAATATGACTTTACCTACAACATAGGCTCTATTGCACGATCTAAGATATGAAGAAAAAGAGACAACCCTTTAATGTCCCATAGCCTCCTGCTTATAGATGTGGTGCACAACATGCCCATAAACAATACTCTATATAGACATGGATTTGTAGATACCCTAGGACAACCTGCTCTGATACCACTTTTGACACACCTCAACTCCTGTTGGAGTGGACAGGCACCCGTAGCCGTAAAGGCCAAAGAGAACCAATTCATAATCTTGTACTTCTCATGGTTGTAACTATGACAACCAAAGATTCTAACCAACATGATATTATGTATCAATGAGAATTATTACATAGGCAAGCACAAACCTATATATATAACACTAGGCCATTGGGGCTTCCACGTCTAAAGACAAATACTACCATAACTTTATATTAGTCTACAAAGCCTCTAAAAGATACATAGATTTAGTTAGGGTTGGGAAAATCCCCCACCCTACTCTTGACTCACTACATAATACCAAAATATATGGAACAAACTCAGAAAACCCGAAATTAACCTGGAGCTCACCAATAGTCACTAAAAAGCCTGTGCTCCCACTAGTGAGGTGTATGAGCTGAAGTACCTGTTCCTGTAGCATGAAATGTAGGTCCCCCTTGAGGGACGTCAATACAAAAATATGTTCTAAATATGTAAGGTTGAAGGTAAATATACATAATACAAGAGCTCAATAGAAATCAAATACAAGTGTATAAGTAGTACTAGTAGACAACCTTTATATATACTTGTGGGACTACATACATTATGTTCCTTTCTTCATTTTTACCTTTCTTACTTCTTAATCTTTGTAAGCCATATATAATGAAAATGACTAGCTGATCAGTGGTGAATAGATAAATTAGGATCAGACCAAGCTTGGCTTACGCCTCTGAGCTGCCATCCACATATAAAGATTGGGATTGGCCCATGCTAGGCTTATGCCCCTGAGTTGCCATCCACATATAAAGGTATCGAGATCTGCCCATGCTAGGATTACGCCCCTGAGCTTCCACCCACATATAGAGGTATCAAGATCTGCCTATTCTAGGCTTAAGCCCCTAAGCTACCACTCATTTTACAGATTTGTTTTACTTAGTTTATTTAGCCTTTGAGATTGTTACTTTGGTGGTCATCACATTATAGTGCCTTGAACCAATAATATACTAATAAGGGGCATATAAATGAACACTTAATGCAACAACAATGTGGTAGGGATCTGTTGGCATACAAAATGAAGTGTTTAGAAGTTGAAAATACACATGGGTCTTATTTGAGTAAACAAAGAACTTCTGAAATTTTCTAGTGAAAATAGATGTTCGTTCAGGTTTAATAATAAGAATATATTGAGGTGTTTTAATACATTATAGAGTGGTAACAAGGTCATTCGCTTCATGGAATATAATACGCTACCATTATGTATCACTTTTTATAGGATTACCTCGAAAGCTTACTCGATGGACCAAATGTCCGATTTCATGCCAAAGAGTGCAAAATAGAGTATGCCTTACATACCTGGTTGTACAACTCCAATACTAGACCAACTCAACTTCCCTCCCTTTTAGATTACTTATCTACAATGAAATATATGGTAAACTATTATTAGCAACCAACCATCACATTTTGACTATTTAACTTCACCAAAACAGTAATTAGGCAGTAAGCCTTTACTCTATCAATCAAGGGTGTTATCTTAACCCTTTTTCTCCTCTAATTACACCCACATACCATACATGTTCTTATAAGATTCACAAAAACCACTTCAGCTTCATTACACATTCCAAACAATATGCAAAACAGATTGTGCAGTAACAAATGCAATAACTAGTTCGGTGGTGTACCACCACACCTTTTTTCTATATTTTAATCCAAATTAGTCTCACCTTTCTCCAACAATAGCCTGGTAGCCTAGAACATATACATACAAAACAGTCCACAAAACAGTCCCAAATCACTTTTATTATAGTAATCCATTATTGAACTCATCATCTCTTGAGTTCCCAATAACAACACATCCATAATTCTCTTTCAAATTCACATAAAAGGAGAAAAAAATAGATAGGTCACCTTACCTCAGTTCTACAACTTATTCTTTTAATTGAACACTTCAAGAACTTGAAATTTCCTTCACACTTTAAACTAGAGAAGAAAAGAGAAGTTCCCTAATATCAAAGAAAAGTGAGCAGGTTGCTTGTTCTATATTCTGCCATATACTTATAATTAAGAACTTCTAATATATTTTCCTAATCTTCCATGAGATAATTAAACAAAAACTAAAGTCTGTACACTTACCTTGGGCTGCAAAGGTTGGGGTTTATTCAAGAACCCTAGAAAGGAAAACAAGGCTGCTCTTAGTTTCTTAAAAGGAAGTAGAGAGAGATTGTGAAGTGTAACCCTTTTTAATGACTTAATAATGCGAGAAATGACCATCAAATTCTTCTTATAAAGCCTCTATTTTTTGCCATCCACCTAGCTGATTTTGGACCACAAATTTAATCAAATTGGTCCAAGTAGGTGATGCACCTACTTAAGGAGTTCAAGCAGCTCAAAATTTTAAAGTAGGTGATGCACCTACTTGCTTAATTTCTTAGTTGGGCTCAAGTATATTTGGGCCTGGCAGATTTGAGCACTGGGCCTTTTTTCCATTTTCTTCTTCTTTTACTTAATTTGGGCCTAAATATGTATTCTAATAAAGGCCCAAATCTGATTTATGGACTTGGTCCATTAACTTGGCTCATATAGCTCAAGTAGGTTACTCATCTACTAGCTTAATCATCAATATTTTGTTCCATTTTCAGCTCCTAACCCTTTTAATCTAACCTTAAACTTATACAAACTTAGTCACTTTAAACTTTAAAGTCAAATACAAACTTGCGATCCAAAGTTCAAATAGTTGTATCGACGTTAACTTGGTCACATCACATTAAACTGTATGGGCAATATCTATAATTCTATATACACCATTAATACTTGCATAACAAATCTCATACGTTACATATACCACAAGGCTCTACCTAGTTTTATATAATTGGAACAAGTATAAGCAAAATACCGGATGTTACACTTTTCTTTCCAAATAATCTAATACAAGTGAGCTAATTCCAAATGTATTAGGATTCAAGTTTCAGATTCCCTCTCTTAAAGGGAAGAGAAAGACTAAAAACTAACACTAATATTACAATCTAAAAGTCACTCAATTCATTATCTCAAAACTAAGGAAAATAACAGCTAATTTGCCTATTTATACTTATTGTAAACAATGACAAAAATACCCTTAATGAAGGGTGATCCTTTAGAGTGTAAAAAGAGGCCATTAAAAGACCATAATATCCCTAACTATGGCTGCCTCTTGGGGGTTGAAATATAAGGAAAAAAGTTCTTTTTTGCCCATCAAGTGAGGCTCGTCTTGAGTGTATGGATTCTCTTCTCCTCCTTCAACTTGACAAGACTTTAACAGGCTCTAAACACTTGCCAATTCCAAATCTTGAGCCTTTGACCATGCCTTGTATCCTTTTGTGATCTTCATTATTGTATCATCCTCTCCATCTAGAAAGAAAATTGTTCTCAAATTCACACATCTCCAAACCAAAAGGAGGGAAAAAAACACACAATCCTCATGATAGGAGGGTTAGAATTAGTACCATAAGTGAGGTAAACATGCCAAGTGGGTACACTCTTAGAATACAGCCAACCATCCTTTGTAAGGAGTAAGAAAATACGACCACTTACATCACAAAGGACACACTTAAAAAAAACATCAATGGGTGGAGAATACAATCTAAAACAAACACACATGTCACTTATTTTCAAGGGAAGGCAAACATTCAAAATTAGACATCTACGACTAAGAAAGGTTCCCTAAACAACACATATTTCATCACTCTAAGGTTGTTCACACTTGACATATACCCACATATCCTTGGTATTCCACATGTAGATCTTAGCATAAAGGATACAAAGGAAGTGAATAGAATTAATATTAAAATATAATGAGAATGAACCAAACCTACACCTTCCACAACTCAAAAATATTACGAGGTCAAATGGGATTAGAAGACAAAGGGTTAATATGAGGTGACCCACCCCTTTAACTAGGCTACCAAACTCACAATCATCATTATTCAAGCAAGGAAAACAGCCACCAAACTTACTACCTCTACATAATACCAATTCAAAATTAACATGGTTATAATCATAGGAAAAGAGGTAGTATAGGAAGGAATAAAGTGTGAAGATATCACCCAAGGTGCTATCATCTACAAGAGGGTCATGTAGTGTGTGAATAATCTTGTCACATGATAATGACACCTTATTCAAGTTCTAAGTTCTAGCACTAAATGGACACAAATCATTTTTACGAAAAGAATTAATTTTGTCATCTAAAGGATCAACTAGTGCTTGCATACTCACAATAAGATTTTGGTCCTTATGAAACCTATAAACACCAAGAGTATCACAAAAGGGAGATTCGTACACTTCTTTACTAATAAAATTCAAAACTACACCACTTTGGCTGCTACTAGCCACATCACAACAATTCAAGTTTCTAGGAGTGTAGAAAATAGCTTTATTACCTTGTAGATTATGAGAAGTGTTTTCTTCACTTGGTTTTACATCATGGCAGTCCTCATGATACATATTAAAAGGTAATATGTCAAGGTTTCCCTTTGGGTTCACTTTTTCAACACTTATTCTAAAATTGGGACTTTCGACTAAGGGCTGAAGGGAATTTCCTTGGGCTTCTCGTTTGGGATTCTAGGGTCTTGAACCTGCACATGAGAAGAGAAAATACTAGGCAAAATGCTATTATTTGGGTTAGTGAGTAATAAGGATTCTTTGTGGACAAGATCCACAATCAACCATTTCTTTTCCCTTCCAACTTCACTACCCATGGCTTCCCTTTCTCTTACCCTCTTTTCTTCATAATCTTCTTGTACATAACCATCCATTATATATCAATCTTAAGGCTTGACCTCATTCTCCTTAGATTCTAACTTGTGGAGAGGAGGCATTTGATTTTAGTTGATGATGGGTTTGGAATTGGTGTTTTGAATTTTATGGAGGTTTTGGTGGACATAGTCTATCAACACCCGCTTTAATTCTAATTATGTCACACCTCATGGATCCTAAATCACCTTTTATGATGTCAAACCCGCCCTTCAAGTCTCTCCTCAAGGCATCATTATTATCCTCCATTTTTCGGGAAAAGGCCACAAAGTGAGCCTTCAAGGCTCCCATTATATCATTTCCCAAGGATTGGGATGAAGAATCCTCCGCTTCCATGGTCAATTGTACCTAAAAAGGCAAAAAAAACAGCAATCAAACAACCTACAAAACTAGCAAACAAGTTAGTTCAAAAGCCTCACTTCACTCACACTCAACCTCACCTCACACTTGGCTTCACAAGTGTTGGAGAATCGGCAATACTTGGCAAGTTACTTGAGAGGTGAGAATATTTGAATCGAAATTGATCTTTGTTTAAAATGATTCAAATAAATTGATGCACGAACTTGAATCAAAAAAATAATACGACTTAAAAAACGAGAAAATCACACAAAATTCAAAGACATAAAATAAACAAACTCTAGATTAATTACCAACCTATTAGGTACTTACTAGTTTGTTAATTAGTGATAGAATCAGCTTAAAAGAAACTATAATAAAAAATTAAAAACTTGGAAATCTAATTTTAGAGTCGAATTTTGGTTGAGCACAAGTGATGATGTGGCACTACGTGGTTGGTTGTCACTTTTAGATATTTTCAAATTTCCCAAAACCTAATTTCGGCCAAACACCACTTTGGGATGAAGAGAGTTTTGGATTTTGAGGGAGTAACTAGGAAATTTAGGGTTCTTCAAGTCTCAAATGAAAATGGAATAAAATGCCCCCCCCCTAATAATTGTACTTGTACTTTATTTGTCCCCTTATCCCCTTCTCCTTTTGGAAGAATGGGATATTATTTGAATATGATCTTAGAAAAACAACTTTTCCACTCCCTTTCTTCCATATTTAGGATCTAACAAAACCTTTGAATATTCTTCTCCACTAAGATATAAAGATCATGGATGAACAATATGAATATTCAAGTGTTGACCAAGTTTGAGCCCAAGCAAATGAGATCCAAATCTGATTTTTTTATGGATCTAGGTTCCTTATGTCAAAACTAACCCAACCCACTAAAAATCAGCCACAAATAAAGTCACCAACACAATCCTAAAACGTCACCTTCTCCAAAAAGCTTCAAAGAAGCCACAATACTGGTGGATCTAGCTCAAAATCAATCAAACTTCACTCTAAAAGTAGATCTAGACTCCCTATGTTCTATAGAGAAAGGATCTAGCACTATAAAACTTCAAAATACAATAAAAACTTGTAGATCTAACCTGGAAAATTTGGATCTACAACAAACACACAAGACGCTTTTTTTTGTATTTTCTAATTTTTTTTACTCCTTTTTTATAAGATTTTCAATATAAGAACACTAAAACCAAGATTTAGGGATGTTGGAACAACCCTAACCATGGATTTGATACCAAATGATAGGAAATACAATAAATTGGTACTAAGATAACAAAAAACAGCAAGCACACAAAGAGAAAACAACATAATAGAAGGAGATGAAAGAGAAGAATTGCATGAAATTAAAAATAGATAGAAAGACCTTTACTTCCACCAATGAATAGCATTAGAAGGTGTATTAAACCTTCAACCACACATCACCAATTTAAGCTCAAACCTTCCTCTTAGGTGACCTAAAGGACTCATACTTCCTCAAGCACACCTTTCTTGCCAAATTACCTAAGACAAGTGAAAACTAATTTCAAATGTATCAAGGGTGAAGTTTCAGCTTTCACTCTCTTAAAGAGAAGAGAAATACTACAATCTAACACTAAGATTACAATATAAAAAGTCACTCAATTCATTATCTCAAAACTAAGGAAAATAATAGCTAATGTGCCTATTTATACTTATTACAAACAATGACAAAAATACCCTTAATGAAGGGAGCTCCTTTGGAGTGTAATAAAATGACATTAAAAGACCATAATATCCCTAAATTTGGGTGCCTCTTAGGTTTTAAATATAAGGTAAAAATTCCTTTTTTACCCTTCAAGTGAGGCTCCTCTTGAGTGTATGGATTCCCTTCTCCTCCTTCAACTTTACACGACTTTAAAAGGCTTCAAACACTTGCCAATTCCAAAGCTTGAGCCTTTCAACATGGCTTATATCTTTTTGTTCTCTTCATGCATAGATTATCAAAGGTTCAAGCCTTGGATTTGAAAATGCTTGAAGACGTTTTGGAACCATTACAAAGCCTTATTCAAGTTGAATATTGGAGAAAGGGTCCTTATACTCCAAGGCCGCGTATACTTGGGATTATTAAGGGAAATATTTTCTTTTGATGGCTATGTTTTACACTCTAAAGGATCACCCTTCATTAAGGTTATTTTAGTCATTCTTATGTAATAGTACAAATAGACCTATTAGCTTTCTATTTTCCTTAGACTTGGATGAATTGAAATTGAGCTATTACTTTTAGTGTAGTTTATTCCCTTAGTGCAGGGCTTGGAAAATCCATCTTAGTGTAGGTCTTGGAAAAGACATCCAAACTTGAGAGATTAATACATTTAATGGATGTCACTTGTGTTGATCAATTGGCAAGAAAGGTGTGATTGAGGAGTGTGAATTCCTTTGATCCACCTAAGAGTGAGATTTGAACGACCATTTATGAGATTTGTTTGAAGGTTTGATACACTTTTTAGTGCTAATCATTGGTGGTAGTAAGTGTCTCATTACATATATTCACTTTATGCATCTATTCTTCATCCCCTTTCTTATTGTATTGTTTTCTTTGTCTTGTGGTTGCTGATTTGTATGTCTTGAGTCCATAATTTCGTGTATTAGGTTTAGATGTTGTATCATTGGGTATCAGATACATCTTGGGCTTAAGAGTTGAAAAAAGGTTGAAAATTGAAAATTTTAGAAAAGAGAGCAATCTGTCCATTTTGTGTTCTTGGCCGAAAATTGTGTTTTTGTTGTGTCTTGGTCGAGATTTTTACTTGTCTTTGTTTTCTCTAAGTTTTAGTTTTGTTCCTCACTAACAAATTGAGTTTATATCTTGATTTGAGCTTGTATTTTGATGTTGTTGTTGTGAACATAAGCTTGGCCCATTGTTTTGAACATTGTTGCAGTGGACTATTTTGGCCGTGTAGTTTCTCCTAGATGTTCTAAGCTTGACCACATGATATTGTTATTAATTGGTGGTTTGAGAACCATTTTGTTGAATTCTTAGTTGTTTTTGCCAAGTGTTGGAGATATTGTTATTGTCGAATTTGGGAGTGGCCGTGTGAAAATTGTTGGTGCTCTTGAAGATTATTGTTGTAGCTCTTGGTGTTTTTGTTTTTATTCTTAATATTCATCACCACCTTCATATATTGTTGAAGATAAAGTGAATGGTAAATCCAAAGAGTTGAAGGAAAAGGGTGTATTATTTGTTAGTCTTGAAAGACACTACAACCAAAAAAGACCTATCAATCAAGTCTCAACCACTTTCCAACACTTTTCCATGATTTAAGGATCCATGTTTTAAGGATAAGAACAAGAAAGTCAAGTCTTAAAAACTTGAAATTGAAAAGGGTTCCAAGACTTGTTTGAATTTGCCTCCTTAAACAAATTCCATTAAAGTCCAAATTGAAAAATTGACCAAGACTTGAAATTAGACAACAAAAGTTGTGTGGGATCGAGACCAATATGTGGATTCCGCATCATCACGTTTTACTATTCATGCAACATATTTAAGCTCAAATTTTAGATTTCTTAGTTTCTTTTTGTTGTTCCTTAGTTTCAATTTAATTGGTTCCAATACTAATTGGCAGACTAGTACTCATCTACTAGATTGTTAGTTAGTCTTTGTACTCGTTCATTCGTATTAAGCGTTTGTTGTGTGCTTTTCTCTTTTGTGAATTCGTTGTATCATTTTGGTTCAAGTCCATATAAAAATTTACTTTGTGTCAGCTCAAATTAAAATCTATTCTTGGCAAGAGTAGACTCGATCCTCAATCACTCGCGAAGTACAAGCTAGCTTTCAACACTTGTGAAACCAAGTGTGAGGTAAAAAATCAAGAGTGAGAGATGGTGAGGCATTTTTGAGCTAACAAGTTTGTTTGTTTTGTTGTTCGCTGTTATCTTTTCTTTTAGGTACCATGGCTGCCACCAATCTCGATGCCACATTTGGCTACATCACCAACAATATTAAAGACATGAAATGGCACATTGAAAGTCTACGCCAATTGGTATCCACACTTATCCCAACAAATCCAAAACCTAAGGTCCAAACACCTTGCAGTGAGAGCTTCCCAAAAGAAGTTAATGCCCAAACTTGTGAAGAACTTTTACATCGAGGTAAAGAAGAACATACTCATGAACTTCAAGGTAAAATAGCTCGCTCTTACAGTTTGGTGCATGTGAATGATGAACGTGTGACTAATAAGCCATTGAGTGTGAGTAGTAGCTTACCTTTATATGAGTATATTGATTCCTTACCACTTATGGATGATGTACATGTTGTGCGATTGGATACACTACTTGATCCTATAGATGACTGAATGACTTTTCTGGTACGATCGATTTGTGTCTACCTAGTGTTGAAGCTATTATGTCGAATGAAAGTACATCGTTGAGTGAAAATTATATTGACCAACTTGTGGGTAAAACTTTCCCAACACTTGAGATTGTGTATGATGTAATTAATGAATCTCAAGTGAGTGAAGAAATTGAAGATGTTGGTCAAGGAAAAGGGGGTGAACCCGTGAGCCTATGTTATTGTAAAGATTCTAATGTTTGCTTGGCTCATAGGGTTAATCATGTGCTTGACATATCTTTGAAAATTGATAATGATTCCTTAGAGATTGAAAGTTCCAAATCTGTCCGCGGGTTAGATCATTCACTCTTTAGGTACAATATCTTGTTTAGAGATAGTCTAATCACTACTAATGAACCTAGTGGTACGAGTGAAGTTGACAGCATGGCTTGTCTTAGAAGCTATAGCCTATACGTTAACCCACTATTGTGAGGAAACATTCCCCCCCAAGATGAAAATCTCTTCTTGAAAGATGAGAGTACTCTTAAGGGTAGGGAATGTGTAGTCTTGGAAAGGAATAGTGAATCGGGTGAAGATGACCATGGTTTGCTTGATTACTTGGGAAACCCAAATTGTGATTATTTCTTGAAAAATGATTTTGCTTGTACTCTGTTCCATGACACCCCACTCGTGCTTGAAAAATATGGTGACTTAAATTGTGATCCTTTTTATGTTAATGGTGGTTTGTGTCTATTCGAGGACCCTAGGGAAAATGTGTCATTGTCTCTTTGGGATGTTGCTCATATATGTGCATCCAAGTTCGACACACTTGTATTTAAGTTATATGAACCACAACTTGTGGATGTCAAGTTGTATTCTTGTTTGTGGAAGGGACCAAGGATGTTAAAGGCTTCTTATCACCTTTATGGGGTTCGACAAATTGAAGTATCTTTGGGACTCTTGGGAGCGTGCTTAACATCATTTGTAGAGGGAAACCGAGTTCTTGGGAAAAATACTTGTCTTGGATTGCATTGTTGCATGGTAGTTTCCTTATTCTCCCTATTGGTATGATTCCCTTGATGGAATGCCTTCCATTGGGAAGTGGTTGGAAAAAGAGAGGTCCTATGTGCTTGCAATGTCCCTTTATCTCTTTGTGTGTTCCTACTTGTGAATACACCTTGGATGAGAATTGTGTATTTGGTGCCTTTCTTCACTGCCTATATGCGTATGATGATATTCATAGTGTTGTTGGATATACATCGTATGAGAGGCGTAGTCTTGATTTTAGTTCCTTATTTTTTTATGTCGATACAAGCCCTTTCCTTTGTGATGTTGTACAAAGGCTTTCCATAATTAACACAAAGGATCATTGGTTGTACTTCAAGTGTGTACCACTGTGGGACGATAATGCTAATTTTTTATTTTGTTATCTTTAACCCTCATGCCATGAGGATGTGTGCTTGTTTTTTTCCTATTTGATTTTGCAAGGTATGGATTCGAGGTCGAATCCTTTTCAAAAAGGGGAGGATAATACGAGTACGACCACAAAGGTGGACATATGTGACATGTATTGAACCCGATACTTGGAGTGTTCAAATTAAGTGCAAAGAATGGCCTAAATAGGCTCAAAAATAGTCCACATTCTACACTCCAAGGGCGCCAAAAGTGAAGCATTTGACTAAGGGGTCTTTTGGATATTTCACACTATTTTTGTAACCTACTATAAATAGAATAAGTTAAGTCATTTACTACTTAGTTTTTGAGAATATTGAAAGTTGTAACATTGCAACACCCTCTCTTGGGAGAATGGCCTCTTGGCTGAAACATAGTAACTAGGGAAATCGACTTGAGTGTGGATTCACTCGTTTTGGATTCAAACTTGGAAACATTGGGTTCTTAGGAGATCGAGGTCCCTCTTGTTTCAACGTAAAAGATAGGTGAATCATTGTGTTTGGTGTTAAGGGTCCATGAGTAGAATAGGATCTTGGGTTCTTAAGATTACATCTTTGTGTAGTCTATCTATCTATCCCTTTTGTTTCTTATAGCCATGTGTTTGTTGTTCTTAATCATATTTTTATTGTTATTTGTGTTTTTCATTCTCATGTTGTTAATCTAGTTTGTTGTCCGCTGAAAATAGTTGTTAATCACCTCATTACATTGTGTTCTTATTGTAGATCTTGAATCCGAAAAGGGTCACTCAAAGGGTCCTCAGTTCTCTTGAACTAGTGGACTGTTTTGAGTGTATGTTTTGTGTGTTCTTGGTCTTTCTTTTACACTCCTCAATCACACCTTTCTTGCCAATTTATCAACACAAGTGAAATCCATCAAATGTATTAATCTCTCAAGTTTGGATGTCCTTTCCAAGACCTACACTAAGATGGTTTTTCCAAGCCCTACACTAAGGGAAGAGACTACACTAAGAGTAATACTCAATTTTAATTCATCCAAGTCTAAGGAAAATAGAAAGCTAATAGGATTATTTATACTATTACATAACAATGACTAAAATACCCTGCTCTTTTGGAGGGTAAAAGGTACCCTTAAAAAGACAATATTGCCCTTAATAATCCCAAGTATAGGTGGCCTTGGAGTGTAAGGACCCTTTCTCCAATCTTTAACTTGAATAAGGCTTTATAATGGTGCCAAAATGTCTTCAAGCATTTTCAAATCCAAGGCTTGAACCTTTGACAATTCGAAGCGTGAACCTTTATAAGACCTTGTAATTCTTTTGTTCTTTATGCTTTTATCATCCTCTCTATCTTGAAGGGAATTTGTCCTCAAATTCAGACTTTGCAAAACCAAAAAGAAGGAAAACAAACACATAATCCTCATGATAGGAGGGTTAGGATTAGTACCATAAGTGAGTTAAACATGCCATGGGGGTACACTCTTAGAATACAACCAACCATCCTTTGTGAAGAGTAAGAAAATCTGACCACTAACATCACAAAGGAAACCATTAAAGCAAACATCAAGTAATGAGGAACACAAGCCGAAATATACATATTTGGTACATGCTATCAAGGGAAGACAAATATTCAAAATTGGGGACCTATGGCTTAGAAAAACTCCCTTAGCAACATAAGGTCCATCACTCCAAGGTGGTTCACACTTGACATACACCCACATATCCTTGGTATTCGATGTGAAAAGCTTAGCATAAAGGATACTAAAGAAGTGAATGGTATTAATAGTTAAAGATAATTAGCATGAACCAAAACTACACTTCCAACACCTAACAAGTATCCCGGGGTCAAACGAAAGTAGAAGACATGGGACAAGGCCATAACCACCTACCATTTTCACTTGATAATAAAAATCATAACTTCCCAAGGAATTACACACAATTTTGGCATACACATTGATACAATAAAAGACTAGGAAACACGAAAATGGACACAAAAGATGCAAAAATTAGCAACTACAAGAAGAGAAAACAACACATAGAAGAAGAGGGATGAAGAAGAATGCATAAAATGTAAAGATAATAGAAAAACCCTTACTTCCACCAAGTGATTAACAATATATGGTGTATCAAACTATCAATCACACCTCAATAATAGAAGCTCAAACCTTCCTCTTAGGTGGACCAAGGGATTTTAAACTCATCAAAACCCACTTTTCTTGCCAGTTTGTCAACACAAGTGAAATCCATCAATTGTGCTAACCCTAATTTAATTTCTCTCTCTTAAGGAAAATGAGAATACTAAAATCTAACACTAATATTACAATATGAAAATTCACTCAATTCATTATCTCAAAACTAAGGAAAAATAAGAGCTAAGGTGCCTATTTATACTTATTACAAACAAGGACAAAAATACGCTTAATAAAGGGTGCTCCTTTGGAGTGTAAAAAGAGTGTCATAAAAGACAACAATAGAACAAAAATGGGGTGCCTCTTGAGTGTAAAATCATAGTGTACAAATTCCATTTGTCCTTTAAGTGAGGTGCCTCTCGAGTGTAATGGTTCCCTTCTTCTCTTTCTACTTGACAAGGCTTTAAAATGCTCCAAACACTTGCCAATTCCAAAGTTTAAACCTTTGATAATGCCTTGTATAATTTTATGCACCTCATGCTTGTATGATCCTCTCTATCTTGAAGGAAATTTGTCCTCAAATTCCGATCCTACAAAATCAAAGAGAGAGAAAAAAACAAGCACACAATCCTCTTGGTAGGAGGGTTAGCATTTGTGCAAAATTATATGAACACACCAAGGGGGAACACTCTTAGAATATAGCCAACAATCCTTTGTAATAATCATGAAACACTTACAATAAGAAACACAAAGGACATGACGAAGATATGCATCAAAGAGAGGAAAGTGCATCCCAAAATCATTACATATTTTAACACTCCAAGGTTGTTCATAGTTGAAATACAACCACGGGTCCTGAGAATCTTTGCATGAATGGCATAAAAGAGGTGGTTTTGGAAAATATCAAGAGATAAGGAAACTACAATGGTCTTAACGGCTTTACTATACCCAAAAGGTAGGACTACCTTTGGCTTAGGAACCATAAGAAGCATTTCTTTCATTACCTCTATAAAGGACCTCATCAAATATGGTTCCACTATTGATCCTAAGGTCCACCTCACCCACACATCACTATCATTCAAACAAGGAAACCAGACACCAAACTTCCTACCTCTACACAATACAGATTTAGAATTAGCATGCTTATCATCATAGCTAAAGAGGTAGTATAGAAAGGAATCAAGTGTGAAGACATCATGCCGAGGGGGTACACTTTTAAAATACAACCAACAATCCTTTGTTCTAACCATGAAACATCTAGTATGAGCATTACAAAGTATAGCTATAAGACAAACATCAAAGAAAAATAAGCACAAGCCGAAACAATCCCTTTTCCTCCCCACTAGTACACCAGGATCAAATAGGTGAAGTGGCCAAGGGACTAAGCTGAAGCTACTCATTCCATCTACTAGGGTATCACACTCACCCAAAGAATTTGTTCTTAAGGAAAGACTAGCACACAAGGATAAGGACCTACGACTTAGTAGGCTTCCCTTAACAACATACACCTCATTATCCGCGATCTCTCCATACACATAATCACCAAGAACACAATTAATAGAAAGGTTCTCACCACATAAGATGTTCAAGAGACCATATTCATTATCCAGATCAACACTATATACATTAACACTAACTTGAGGCTCATCAAGAACATCATACATAAACTCAAGTAGTGGGCTACATTCGTGAGTAAATTGATCATCATGTACATCCTCACTAGTTGTTGGCAACTCACATACCAACATAGATTCCCCTTGGTTTTCACATGGGTCAACTAGTGTGAGAATACTCTTGTCACTTAGTAATGGAACCTCATTCAAGTCATGAGTGCTAGCACTAGATGGACACAAATCATTCTTACAAAACAATCAATTTTGTCACCTTTAGGATCAACTAGTACTTGCAAACTTACATCAAGAATTTGGTCTTCATGCAATCTAACAATACCAAGAGTATCACAAAGGGAAGACTCATGTGATTCTCCTCCAATTAAACCATCAACTACATCCATTTGGCTACTACTAGCCATATCACGACATTCTGAGTTTATAAGAGTGTAGGAGATTGAATTGTTAAGCTCACATAAGGTATGGCCTTAACCTAGATTTGGATCATGGCAGCCCATTTGTTCCTTTGGGAATCTCTCATTACAAGGGAGTTTGTCAAGAATTCTTCCTTGCATCACCTCTTTGTTATTTTTCCCAAAGTTGGAATTCTTAGCCAAGAGCTCCATTTGATCAACAACCACGTGTTCTTGAGACACTCTCCTTGAATCCTCCAATGGAAGTATATTATCTTGAACTTGCACACAAGGAGAATTGATACTAGGAAAAATACTAGTATCTTGGTTAGTGTGATTTGTCTTAGATGGCATGCTTCAATCATCAATTGGTATAGCCTTTCAATGTGCCGATGGAAATTTTCAAAAGGATCCGAGGTAGTATAAATACTATAACTATCCGGAGTGGATAATTTTGTTCCTTCCATTGTCAAGGTACCTAAAAAGAGCAAAAAAACTGCAAAGGTAAAAAACTACAAAACAAACAAATAAGATAGTTCAAATAACCTCTCACACTCACACTTGGATCTCACCTCACACTTGGTCTCACAAGTATTGAATACTTGGCAATACTTGATAACTGAATTCAGTGGTGAATATTCCTTGGTCCGGAATCAATTTTTGTTTGATAAGACTCAAATAAAATAATGCACGGACTTGAACCAACAAACTACTATGACTTAAAAATAATAAAAGCGCACAAAAAGTGAAGACATGAACAAAACAGACTCAAGACTAATTATCAACCTAGTAGGTACTTACTAGTTTGCTCGTTAGTGATTGAATCAACACAAAAGCAATAAGAAACAACAAATAGAAACTTAGAAATCTAATTTAGAACTCAATTTGTTTTTCACAAAAGTGATGATGTGGTAGTTTATGATTGGGCATCACTTTTTCAAATTTTTTAAAATACTAAATACTTGTAGGTTTGACCAAGTATCTACCAAAGAGACTGTTTGAATGAAATTTGGTGAAAATGGAGGATTGGATCCTTTTTTGTAAGTTCAAATGGATTTGAAATCAATGATCCCCCCACTTGTACTTTTAATTATACTTTGAATATTCCCTTTTGATACAAGTGAAATGGTCGCCTTAGCTTTTGATGGCATCATTCAAAGTCACTACGTGAAGAATCTAGCTTTGGTCCCATGGAGGTCACGGGATCATACTTGTAGGGGTTATTTTGAGCTTGCCATCAAATAAACCCACGTGTGGAAGATTGCTTGAAGCCTTGAAAACTAGAGGACTCACAGGTTTAGACCACATTTGATGGTTCACGATTTTGGCCCCTTTTACTAACGTTATTTTGGTCACTTAGCCTAAAGGTCATTTTGGTCTTTTAGCCTTGTCTAAATGACACTCCATTGCCTCCCACCTCATTAAGGGCATTGGAGTCATTTTATATTTCTTTTGTAATATACTATATATAGTCTATTTTAGGTCATTTATCTTCAGTTTATGAAAGATTAAAGATTAAAACATTAAAAATTCTCTCTCTTGAGAGTAGAATATTTAGTCTTAGTTAGGGATTGGAAAAGCTAGTATTGATCTTTACTTGGAAACGGTGGATCTTGAGGTGAGTTGATTCCCTTGGCGATCACCGTAAGAGTGTGGTTTTGATTATTACATTCATTAGGGATTTTTGAGTTTATTACACTTTAGTTCTTAATCTTGTAATATCTTGGTCTTACTATCTATCCTTTACTTTTTTTGTTGTTATCTTATGTAGTGGACTGTTTTGGGTCATTTATTAAATCTGAAACTTTTGTTATTGTTGTTGATATTGTTCATCACGTTTTATAGCTATTTTTGGTAACAAATAAACCTACATATCTTGTATTCTTGTTGTGCTTGTCGAATTTGAGAGAGGTCCCCATTTTGTCCGCAATTTGTTGTGATTTGTGGACTATTTTGGGGTGTGATTTTGTGTTTCCTTGTTTGTTTTGTATCATTTGGTATCAAATCATGGTTTGATTTTATTCCATAAGATCAATCTTTTGCTTGCTTTCTTGAAAATTCAAAAAAAAATGAAATTTAAAAAATCCAGAAAAAGAACAATCTATCCATTTTGTGTTCTTGGCTGAAAATTATGTTTTTTGTTGTGTCTTGGCCAAGACTTTTACTTGTATTTGTTGTCTCTAAGTGTTAGTTTTTTCTCTCTCTAACACATTGAGTCTACATCTTGATTTGAGCTTGTATTTTAATGTTGTTGTTGTGAACATAAGCTTGGCCCATTGTTGTTGAACATTATTATGGTAGATATTGTTGTTGAGAAACTTGATTGGCCTTGTGTTTGGTGTTGTTATTGTTCTTGAAAATTTTTTGTGTTCGTGTTGTTCATCCCAATCTTTACCCCTTGTTAAGACCAAAACACCACACTAAAGGACTTGGTCATTTGTTAGAAGTTTGTAGTTGACCTTTTTGTTGCGGAATTGTTGTTGTTCTTGGGAGATTGCTTGTGAGAACTTTGTTAGTCTTGAAAGACTTACCATCACTCACCAACAAGTCAATCATATCTCAATCACTTTTCCAAAAAAATTAGGGTCCATGTTTTAAGAAAAAGTACTACAAAGTCAAGTCTTGAAATTTGAAACTTGAAAAGAAAAAGGCTCAAGACTTATTCTTCCCTCATTAAATCAAATTCCACCCATCAAAATTAAAATTGGTCAAGATTGGGCTTTGGAAAATAAAAATTGTATAAACTGCAACCAATACGTGGCTGCCACATCATCAAGTTACTGTTCACGCATCGAATTTTGGCTCAAATTTTAGATTATTATTTTCACTTTATTGTTTCCTTAGTTACCTATCTTGATTCTAGAATTAATTAACAACTAATAATCACCTACTTAGTAGTAGATTAATTGTTGAATCCATTCCTTTCGTGTCTTTGTTATTTATGCGCTTTTTCTCATTTTTAACTCGTAATAACTTCTTTGTTTCAAGTTCTTGAGTAAATTTTATTTTTTTGTCTTGAATCGATCAAACAAGAATTTATTCGGATCACCAAGTAGAATTGACATTCTATTGACTAGCGGAGTATAAGCAACTTTCAATATTCGCTGCTCCAATTGTGAGAATCACAAAGATAAGTGTATACGAGTGTTAGTGAGAATCTTTACAACTAATCTTGTTTGTTCATTCTGTAGGTACAAAGGTGATATAAGGGGAACTTGTCTTCGATAGCTGGGGATTATTGTGACTATAATATGGGAGACTATGATTGTAGTGAGGGATTTTATGGCTACAAAGTTGATGGAGATTGTGGGGGCTATGAAAATAGCCATGATCAAAACTTTGGCAGATTTGAGGATCTCGGTTTTGGGGGAGAAAATGAGAGAAATGATGTGCCTAGTGCTTATGGTGAATTAGGAGATGATGTAGGACCTCGTGATGGTTCTTATGATGAAGTTGGGGCATGTGAGGAGTTTTATACTTCCCACTCTGAACCTATATTTGGTGTTAGGTATAACTCTTTCATTCGGAAAGCTTATGAGAGCTATGATGAGAGTACACGTATGGAGTGTGACAGATCATATTCTTCACCTTGTAGTACTTATTATCAAGGTCAATATGGTGTGATTGGTTATACTAGCTATAGTAGAGGTTGTCCCGTGAGAAAAATAGGGAAAGAATCTCCAAAACCGATGGGTTCTCTTGTGCCTTACAATGTTGATCCAACAAGAAGTGTACACACTGGAAAGGTGACTACTTATGGGATACCAGGCTGCCTTCTGGTGTTGAATGATAGGTACTAGGTACATTCTTCCGTACATGGTTGATACGAGTCAAATGGTCACCTTAGCTTTTGATAACATCATTCGAAGTCAGTACGTGGGGCATCAATCTTTGGTCGCATTGAGGACATGGGATCCTACATGGAGCGGCCGATTTGATACACCAAAGAGCAATCCCACATATGGAAGATTTCTTTGAGCATTGAAAATTTAGGACTCAGGGTTTTTAACCTTCATTAAGGGCATTTTGTTCACTTAGCCTTGTCCAAGTAACACTCCATGACCACCCTTTTTTATTAAGGGTATTATGGTCATTTTGTTATGTAATAAGTTAGACTATAAATAGGTTCTATTAGTTCATTTGCTAGTTAGTTTATGAAAGATAAAAGATTGAAACACTTGAAATCATCTCTCATGATAGTAGAACACCTTAGTATATATTAGTTAGGACATGGAAAAATCATCCTTAGTATAGGGCTTGGAAAAGCTAATATTATTCTTTGCTTGGAAACAATGGATCTTGAGGTGAATCGATTACCTTGGCGGTCACCGTAAGAGTGTGTTTTTAATTATTACATTTATTAGGGGTTAATTTTGAAATATACTTGGTTCTTAATCTTGTAATAATCTTGGTCTCACTATCTATACTTTCATTATTTTGCAAATCCATGTGTTTTTGTGTTTGTCATCTTGTATCCCTTTGTATTGTTTGTTCTTCTCACGTTTTGTGGACTGTTTAGGCATCTTGATGGACTGATTTGTATCATTTGGTATCAAATCCATCATTGATTTTGTTCCCACGAGATCAATCTTGGGTTTGTTCACTCAAAAAAAAAATTGTTGAAAAGCTGAAAAACTCAAAAATAGTAATCTGTCCACGTTTTTGTGTTTAGGCTGAAATTTGAAGCCTAGTTTTCTTGTAATTTTTGTGTGTTCTAGTGTTATATCTTTTTTTCCTAACATAATAAGAGGTGTCCAAGGTCGAAAATCTCACAAAAAGAAGTTATTCTACAGGTTTGGTGTCTTGGCCGAAGTGTTGTTGTTATTTGGACGAATTTGTGTCTAGATTTAGGTGTTTTTTTGATTATATTTATTATTTATTGTGTTGTTTTTCTTTCTCTCAAACACTAATTGAGTCTAACCCAAGTTCTTCAGCAAAAAAAATTGCAAGTTATTGTGGGAAGAGAGGGTGGTTTTGTTGTTGTTGTTGTTGAAGTTCTTGTGTTGTGTTGAAGAAGTCTTGTAAAAGGTTATTGTTTAATCCAAATTCAAAGAAAAGAGAGTGGTATCTTTTTAGTCTTGAAACAACTTTCAATACATTATCAAAGAGGAAAAAGAACAAAATACCTTCTAAAAATCTTCATACCAAAAGGGAGTAAGTTTATTTTTCTAGACAAGCCAAAAGAGGAAAGGGGGACAAGACCTCTAAAAGGTTGTCTTTCCAAAAAGGTGAAAGTTGTTCAAGGTTTGAATTTTGAGAAAAAAAAGGACTTAAAGTCTTGTTTGTTAACCTACCAAAACTGAAATTCCCCAAGGTACTGAGGCACAGTCTAGGGGTCTAGATCCTCAGTAGAGTCTAAGATAGGGTTGTCTTAGAGTTCAGTTGGTGATCCTTCTTTGTTTCAGAAGGCCTAGTCATTTAGGTATTTATTTCAGTATGGTTTTTGGTTTGCTGGGGGCCTTATTCCAGTTATTTAGATAGTATGTTAGTAGAGATTTTGCAGACTATTGCAGAAGTTTATTAAATATTGTTGGTCATGTGTTCAGGCCTTTAACTATTTTAAATTGTTTACTATGCTTCCGTATTATTGTGTCTATTCCTTATTACTTTGATCATATAAATTATATGCATGATTACCAGATAGACAGAGGCCATTTTGGGCCTTCGGGTTCGAGATTGCTCATCACGGCCAGGGCCCCAGTTTGAGTCATGACAAACATGGTATCAAAGCACGATTCATGGTCCCAGAGTGTCTGCAAAATTGAGTCGGGTAGAGTCTTGTTTATGGGTGTGTAGCGTGTCACACTAATAAGCAAGAGGCTATAAGGCGTTTAGGAATGTCTCTCTTTCTTTATGTTCTAGTTCGTGCTATAGAGTCAGAATGTTCCTCCTTCATACTCTAATTTGTGCTATGGTGTCACCCATATGAAAAAAAAGTTATCCTAATTTCTTCCTCACTCTGGTGTTCCAGATATTCTCCAATTATCTAGCACAAATTTTAGAAGTCCCACAAAGGACGGGAGAAGAGTTCCTTAGTGTAAAATTGTGTCCTTGTTCTTATGAGACATTCAGTTAAGACAAGAGTAAGATGTGTATTCTTGAGTCATTGAATATTGTGTATCAAGATTCTATCTCTTGTAATCTTGATATCATTGTGTTTTTGAAAACAAAAGTCTAGTGAAGCCGTGTGAGGCCTATTTCGATTCACTAGCATAGTTACCTTGTCATTTATCTTATTCTTCTTCAAAACATAAAAATCAAAGTCTAGTGAAGCCGTGTGAGGCCTATTTTGATTCACTAGCAACTTGTTGTTCATCTTGTTGTTCTTGTATTTGTCGGAATTGTATTTCCACCCAAGTATTAGTATAAGTTAGAGTGTCAGTGTCATGACCTATTGGTAGTGAAATTAGACCAAGAAGTTTGTGATATGAAGTCACAAGGATAGAGCTCAGAGTGAGGGTAACTTTTGTGATTAAATATTTATAGTTGAATAACCGTTGATTGAGAATGATTTACCCTTTCTTAGGGGTAGACTAATGTGGTGGTACCAATTATATATTGTATGGTAGTCCATGGAGAAAGGGTTGACTTAGAATGTTATTTGTTTTCTTCCTTTCAAAATAGATAAAGAGCCCAGAGTAGATATTTAGGTGGTGATAGAAACCCCTTATAGGCTATGAATGAAAATGGATAGATTAGCCAGTAGGTTGTAAGTATAGACTCATTGTCATATGGGGTATTTGAAGGTAGTCTAAATGCCCTTTGGGGTAAGTAAGTGTGATGTGAGAAAGCCGTATAAGTAGATTAGATTGTATGGTTACAATATAAGCTTAAGGTTGATCATGTCTATTATATGACCTTACCCCTTGACCTTCTTCTCATTAGTAGTTGTAAACTAATACTACTTGTTAGAAAGTATGTAGCATATTTTTGAAGTATTTGGGTAGAATATCCCAATTTGAAAGATTAGTATATTTATATTATGTTGCACTCTTCATTGGTTGTAAATGATTGATGCTAGACTATAGGCTTGAATTTAAATGGTGTGGTTATGAATAGTAGTAAAAGATTGATGATACATGTTTTGTAGGATTAGATTTGTAAGCTTGATGTGTTGAAATAGTATGTGCTAATGGATCATGACAAGGAAAACCATAAGGTCATGATCGATTATTGTGGTTATAAAGTTCTAGTGTACTAGTGTTTCTTGATGTTTATTTCATAGTTTTTAAGTGAGGATTGTGTGTAAAGTTGGTTATAAATCATGTTTAGCACTAGACATTAATTTTGAAACAATTGATGGCCATGGAGGTGGATGTAATGATTCCTTGGTTAATGATACTAGTTATATAGAAGTGATCTATAGACTTGAACAGTGTATGCAAGTGCCTAAGTTTATTTGATTTGTAATGAAGTATGACGTTGTATATCTGATGTAGAAGTATGCCCAAGGTGGTATGAAGCTGTAGTATTTTTCTAAGGCTATTACATGTTGTGTGTGGCTACTGGTACCATTGAGTTTCTAGGTGGAAAAAGACTAGATAGATGGTATATGGTGTTCTAAATAGCCAAGTTAAGGACCTTTGATTGATAGCGTTGAGCCTTTTGATATGAACTTGATTCTCTTGGTAGAGAAAAATAAGTTTGAAGTTTCTATGTTAGTAGACTACGATAAAAATGAAGTGGCTAATTGAAGACTTGGTGATACCCATGTTAGGTGTTATAATCTAAGCTCGAGTCCTTGAAAGTCGTGCTAATAGAAATAAGATAGAGGCACTAGAGGGTGTGCACTTCTACTTTGGGGATACTCATGAAGATTCAAAGTTAGTAAGTGTTCGAGTAATAGATGATAACTATTGGGGTTATAGAATAACAGAGTATGCCCCAGGAGGTAGTATTAGCAGTGGACGTTCCACTCTCATATGTGGTCTTTCGGGTTAAGTTTTATTAATTTTGTGTATTGCCATATTTCAGAACCCAGAGTGCAGTGAGTGCAGTTAAGTTTAAAGTCTAGTAAGGTATCTCCCAAATACTTAAGATGATGGCTTGAACCTAAGGGGGAGATGACTAAACAAATAACCAAGTAAGACTCTCAGATTCTTGTAGTGATGTCATGATGATATAGAACATCAAAAAGTAAGGGTGAATCTCAACCCATTCCCATCTCAGTATTTCTCAGTGATCCTAATACCTACTCATGTTTTACGATTTAGTTCCATGATCAGTTCGCGTTCATACATATGATAGATAGTCATGTACTGATGCTTTATAATATGTTCCGTTTCCAGAACTCGTGTTTTACATCGAATAATTGGCGAGATTCAGCTTATAGCCACGAATACCCTAAATTCAGAGCGCTTTGGTGAGTCCCTGTTGTTGTTTTGCTATTCCTCAGGCCTCAGATGAGTGTCAAGCTTCATATAGTATCATTCCATGCCTCCATATCTTATGTTCTAACCTCTTTTGTGACTCCTCTTTATGCAATGATAGTGGTGGTGAGTAATTATTCCTTGTTGATGGAAGATCATAGTACGCTTTTTTAGATAAGGCCATAAGTATGAAGTAAGATTTGGGGACAAGTTTTTATTTATGTGATGGTTAGTGGAATTTTGTAGTTGTATGTTCTTGGGGTAGCTCGTGGGAGTGATATTGATAGTGGTTTAGAGAATATGTGAAGTATGCCTTTATGAGTGTTTGCTTTGATGTTCGTATGTGGTTATAAAGATAGGTTTGAATGACATGTTGAGATTGTTGTAAAGGAACGCTATATGCGCTAGTGACTTCATAGTAAGAGTTTAGAGTAGTCATTGAAGTGGTAAGGAATGTTATACTTAGGATGTGATCTTTAAAGGATATCGAAGATTGCATCATATGGTTTAGAATAATAGCGTGGTCTTGCATGTTGTATTTTTGTAACTTAGAGTTAGGCTTGATCACGACGAAGGGATTAAGTTATTTCCGACATTAGTAGAAAGATTTGTCAATACTCATATGAGAATTTTAAGCTGAGTTGAATGAATAAGATATTTAAGGAGAATAGTATAGTTAAATGATATTCGAGAAGTGTGCTAAGCTTGAAAGTAAGAAGTTGTAATGCCAAAGGCCTGGTAATTCTATCCTAATTCAGGAGTTATATGCCTATGTTCCAGAATGCAAAGTAGTGTCAATGTGGTGATTCCTCAGTTGGATGTCTTGTGTAATCCATACCCAAGATTCATGGCTCCCTATTACTGCTAGAATTTCTTTAGAGAATTATGATGAAGAGATACTCTAGTTAAGTATGAGGGTGTAGTATAATTCAGTCTATATGGCCAATAAGTCAGTTTAGCAGTTAGATTCACATGACTTGTTTTCTCGTCTTTGTACTTATTCATCCTACTCGAAATCTCAGACATGCTACTATTCCAAGATAGAGTATACCAGTAGTTACGAGTATAGCCCATTTCATGCATCATGCATTAAATTCAGATTCCAGATGTTTAGTTATGATTCAATTCGTAGGTGCCCTCTGTATTGCCTCAGTTTTCCAAGTATCTTAGTGAATTGAGCATTCATAGAGGGACATAGGGTACCAAGGGGGAGATACCCCATTCAGTTGCATGCATAGTATTACAAGCTTCATATCAGTTACTATTGCATATTTAGCCATACGTTCATACATTAGTTCAGTCAGATATGCATGCATTAGAAATGCATGTTTAATAGGAAAGTTCAGCTTCTTAGTGTATTCAGTCCTGAATTCATGAGAACAACTCAGTCACAGATCCATGCATCAGACATGCATGATTCATTATGAGAATTCAGCCTATGAGTAGCTTCAGTTGTGTGTTCCATCCCTCGGTTATGCATGTCTGGCATAAGCATTTAAAATATCAGTAGTTCCAATCTTATAGTCATGTTTCTGATCAGTGTATTCTTTCTTAGGGAAGATATCATGTTTGTGTTATCCCATACCCTTAATACTTTGACATAATGATCCCAAGGGGGAGATAATGTAACACCCCGTATTTCGGGCTAGAATAAAAACCAAGAATCAGATGCGTTGATAATCCCAGAGCCTTAAATCCTATGCTAATTTGTCATGTTTAGGTAGTATGTGAATCCATTTGAGCATGAATTTAGACCATAGAGGTCCTTCAACTCAAGGACGAGTTGAAACTATTTCGATCGATTAAGTTTTAGTGGACATTGTAATTAGTGTCAGCATCTATTGACCATAACTCTCTGTATATGTTGAATTAGAGAGCCTACTATGTGTCAAATGATAATTCTTTGAGTTAACTTTCCAACAATATCAATTTTGCTAAAATACGACACCCGATCAAGAAGTTATGGCCTTTTAAAGTAGTATGTGTCGCCTAATCAATCGCACATGACCACTGGAAAGCATATGCGATAGCATATGCAGCGCCTATGTAAATATATGCGATATCATATGCGGCGCCCAATTCAAGTGACTTAAACACTCTGTTTTTGAGGAAAAATGGTCCTTTTCCCACCCTTATTCAGCCATAAACACGAAATCCAGCCCCCAATTCTCCAAAATACATCCACATTCATCTAAAATTCTCAAGAACACTCCCAAGGGTTTCAATCTAAAAACTCAAATAAATCAAGACTCAGCCGTGGGTTTTAAAAATTAATTAGACATTCGGAATCCCCAATCCACGGGCTTCAAGAAGCACCCATTTTTTTCCGAAATAGAGGTACGCGAGGTTTTTCTAAATTCTCATAGGCATAGAAAAATCATGTTTTAGAATGGGGTTTTTGAATATATATATATATATATATATATTCATGTATTAAATGTTTTCAAATCATTGTTTTGGTCTTTTGACCTTTCCCAAAGAGATTTGAGAATATGAATGTATGAAACCATGTATTTAAGAATGAATTCTTGTTGAGTGCATGATTTTCGGTGAATTCCCTTTTATTATGAATTTTTCAGATTTCTCATAGCATATGAATTGTTTTGCAATGCATCCTTGGAAAACACTATATGAAAAGATTGAACTCTTGTTATGATTTAAAGGTAGTTTTAAATCACTAAAGAGGGAATCTAGCATGAATATTTAATGTTCATAATGCATGTCATGAAAGAGTGCATGAATTTGCTAAAGGCACTAGACCACCATATGTTGATTAAGTTTTTGAATGATTTTGACTTGAGTTTCAAAACACGAAATCTTCTATATCAGTTGCATGTTTTTGGTGGTCTAAATTATGTTTATATGAAAGATTTAGCTTAATGTATTATGGATTAGAAACCATGACTTGAAAGTCTTGGCATGATGATACCAATTCAGACCAATGCCATATTAGACTCAGACTAATAGAAATTTTAGACTCTCATGATTTTAGACATACAGAATGTTCCATGTACACAAAAGGTTAAAAATAGGCATACAGAGATGTTAGGTGGCTCCCTAAAGAGGGCTTGAGTTTAAGAAACTCATTGCCTAAAACCATGGTTTGCCGACCCGAGTATATTATTATACGCTGACTTAAGTATCGTGTGGCGTATCAGATTCAGGAACTCCAATCCTTGCGGCATACTCGGGTTGGAGGCTTCCCCGCTAAGTCAATGGCGGATTTCATATCGCCCGTGAAATATCAAACTTTTAGGGGATATCACCTAACTCATAAATAATACATAGATCAGAGTTTGAGATTTACAGACAGGTTATATGTTTTCAAAAGGTGCCCATGCATTTTTCAGAAACTATTTTATGCATAATGTTTGATGAACATTTCTCTCACATATTATATACATACATATATATATATGCATGTTCAATTACTCTATTTTGGATTGCTTCGCATCCAGTATAATTGTGCTGACCCCCCCTTCTCCCAAGTACTGAGGCACAGTCTAGGGGTCTAGATCCTCAGTAGAGTCTACAGACAGGGTTGTCTCAGAGTTCAATTGGTGTGACTTCTTTTCTTAGGAAGGCCTAGTCATTTACGTATTTATTTCAGTATGGTTTTTGGTCTGCAGGGGGCCTTGTCCCTGTTATTCAGATAGTATGTCAGTAGAGATTTCGCAGGTTGTTGCAGATGTTTATTCAATATTATTGGGCATGTTTTCAGGCATTTAACTATATGAAATTGTTGACCATGTTTCCGTATTATTGTGTCTATTCCATATTACTTTGATCATATGAATTATGTGTATGATTACCAGATAGATAGAGGGCTTTCCGAGCCTTCGGGCTTAGGAATGATCGTCACGGCTAGGGCCCCGATTCGGGTCGTGAAATCACACCACCCGTCAAGGATGCTATTTCACTCCTCCATTAATCATATCACCTTTTGTGTCTCTCCTCATAGCATCCATATCACCTTTCAACTCTCGGCTTAAGGCATCAAAGTGAGCCTTCAAGGCCCCCACAATATCATTTTCCAAAGGTTGGGATGAAGAACCCTCGGGTTCCATGGTCAAATATACCTAAAAAGAGAAAAAAATAGCAAAGGCAAAAACCTACAAAACGAATAAACAAGTTAGTTCAAAAACCTCACTTCATTCACACTTAACCTCACCTCACACTTGGCCTCACAAGTGTTGGATAATGAAAATACTTGGTAAGTTACTTGAGTGGTAAGAAGCTTTAGTCCAGAATCAATCTTTGTTTGACATGACTAAAATAAAGTGATGTACGAACTTGAACCAACAAAATACTACGACTTTAAAACGAGAAAAGTACACAAAAAATTGAAGACACAAATTAAACGAACTCTAGACTAATTACCAACCTAGTAGGTACTTACTAATTTGCTAATTAGTGATAGATTTAACTCAACAGAAAATAGAATCAAAAATTAGAAACTAAGAAAAACTAAATTTAGAACTAAATTTGGTTGTTTATATAGTAATGACGTGGCAGCTTGTGATTGGACATCACTTTTTCAAACAATTTTCAATACTCAAATTCTTGTCTCAGCCAAACAACACTTAGGGAAGGAAGATAATTCATTTTGAGGGAAAAATATTCAAGTTTGAAGCCTTTTCAAGCTTCAAAATGGATTCGAAATGAATTGGTCCCCCCCTTGTACTTCCATTTGTACTTGAAGATTCCTTTTGTCTTTGTTGTTTTCTTCTTTCGGCAAGACTAGGAAGCTTCTTAGAAATTTCCTTGAATAACTATAGTACACTCTCTTTCCTCCCTTTTCAAGATCAAACAAGAACTTTTGAATATTCTTCTCTAACAAGATATGAAGATTGAGGAAGAACAATATGAATATTCAAGAGTTGACCAAAGTTTGACCACTAGGCAAATGAACAACAAATTTAATTTTTCTTTTAGATCTAGGTTCCCTTTTCTATGAAAAGCACAACCAACACAAAATCTGCCACAAATCACGTCACCAACACAAACCTAAAATGGATCTTACCTTCAAAAGCTTCAAACAAGTTACAACAATGGTGGATCTAGCTCAAAACAAACCAAATCTTGTTCCAAATGTAGATCTAGAATCCCTGGGTTCTAGGAAACAAGAATCTAGCACTTGAAACCAACAAAAAATCTCAAAAACATGTAGATCTAAGATTTAAAAATCTGCCAAAACACAAAAACGGGTTTACAATTGTTTTGTGAGATTTTCGACTTTCTACACTCTTGTTTGTTGAGATTTTCTTAGATCCAAGACTTAGAGTTGTGGGAATAACTCTAATACATGGATATTGATACCAAATGATACAATATATAAACCTAATACACGAAATTATGGTCTCAAGACACAAAAATCAGCAACCACAAGACAAACAAAACGACACAATAAGAAAGTGGATGAAGAAGAGATGCATAAAAGTAAAGATAAGTAATGAGACCCTTACTCTCACCAATGATTAGCAAAAGAAAGTGTATCAAACCTTCAAACATGCCTCATCAATGGTAGCTCAAACCTCACTATTAGGTGGATCAAAGGAATTCACACTCCTCAATAACACCTTTCTTGCCAATTGGTCAACATAAGTGAAATCCATCAAATGTATTAATCTCTTAAGTTTGGATGTCTTTTCCAAGACCTACAATAAGATGGATTTTCCAAACCCTACACTAAGGGGAGAAACTACACTAAGAGTAATACTCAATTTCAATTCATCCAAGTCTAAGGAAAATAGAAAGCTAATAGGTCTACTCATACTATTACATAACATTGACTAAAACACCCTTAATGAAGGGTGCTCCTTTGGAGTGTAAACGAGAGACATCAAAAGACAATATTGCCATTAATAATCCCAAGTATAGGCGGCCTTGGAGTGTAAAGACCCTTTCTCCAATCTTCAGCTTGAACAAGGCTTTATAATGCTTCTGAAATGTCTTCAAGCATTTTCAAATCCAAGGTTTACCTTTAACAATCCAAAGCGTGAAACTTCGATAAGACCTTGTAATCCTTGTGCTCTTTATGCTTGTATCAATACTTGATTTATCCTTTGGTCCCCACTTTCTTTTGGATGGATTAAGTAGGGAATATTTTTGGAAAAACAATAAGCACACTCTCTTTCTTCCCTTATTTTGGATTAAACAAACACTTTGAATATTCTTCTTCACTAAGATATGAACATCATGAATGAACAAGATGAATATTCAAGTGTTGACCAAGTTTGACCAACAAGCAAATGAACTCCAAATCTGAATTTTCTATTAGATCTAGTTTCCTTAGGCCAAGACAAACACAACCAACATAAAATCAGCAATGAAATTCTACAAACAAGATGATAAAAACGAGATCCCACCTCAAAAGCTTCAAAAAAGGCACAACAATGGTGGATCTAGCTCAAATTCAACCAAACTTTGCTCTAAAAGTAGATCTAGAATCCATAGGTACTAGAGAGCAAGGATCTAGTACAAGAAACCAACAAAACACAAAAAACTTGTAAATCTAAATTCAAAATTCTGGATCTACAACAAACTCAAGACAACACACTATTTTTTCGTATTTCAGATTTTTTGACTCCTTTTTGTTGAGATTTTCTAAATAAGAACACTAAACCAAGATTTAGGGATCTTGGAACAACCGTAAACAAGGATATGATACCAAATAATAGCCTAAAGGCTATGAACTCATTAAAATAGAGACAAAAAATACAAAAACCAGCAAGAACATAAAGAGAAGACAACACACTAAGAAGAAAGGAGATGAAGAAGAATGCATAAATGTAAAGATAGTAAAGTGACCCTTACTTCCACTAGAAGATTAACAAAAGGAGATGTGTCAAATCTTCAATCAAACCTAACAAATGGAAGTTCAAACCACTCTCTTGCCAATTTACCCAATACAAGTGAAAACCAATTTTAATGTATTCAAGGCCCTAGTTTCGGATTTCAAGCTATAACTAGAGAGTAAAAACTACAAACTAAGAGTAATATTCAGTGTCATCAAAAGTCTAATGAAAATAGAGGCTAAAATGTCTATTTATACTATTACATAATAAAAGACTCTAATGCCCTTAATGAAGCCTCAAAAGAGGCGCCTCTTGAGTGTAACTTTAGAGTGCATAAAGTTCACAATACCCCTTTTTTTAGGCCTCCATGAGATGTAAGAAAGTAGTGCTTTCAAAGATCTTCTGCACAAACCATCAAGTACCCTTCCTTAGTCGGATATGTAACATCTCGTATTTTGCTTGTACTTGTTCTAATTATATGGAACCTTTTATATCCTTGTGGTATAGTAAAGATGAGATTATTATATATGTGTTAATGGTGTAGATAGGATTATAGATGTTTCCTATGCAATTTAATATGATACGACCAAGTTAAAGTCGATACAACTATTTAAACTTGGGATCTTAAGCTCGTATTTGGATCTGAAGTTTAAAGTGACCAAGTGTGTATAAGTTGAAGGTTAGATTAAAGGGATTAGGAGCTGAAAATTGAACCAAATATTGAGGTGCTTTCTGGACTTAATTAAGCTAGTAGGTGAGTCACCTACTTGAGCTATTTGGACCAAATTAATGGACAATTGCTATGAACTAGATTTGGGCAATGTAATGTACTCATTTGGGCCCAAATTAAATAGAAGAGGAAGAAAATGGGTATATGGCCCAACACACACAATCTGCCAAGGCCCAAATATAATTGAGCCTAATAAGAAATTAAGTAAGTAGGTGCATCACCTACTTTGAAGTTTCAGTAGCTTAGACCCTTAAGTAGGTGCGTCACCTACTTGGACTAATTTATGGATGAAAATGAGGTCGATATGAAAGGTTCAATAGGGACAAATATAAGCTCAATATTGCTGGCAATTCTATTCATTTTAAACACAATTTCACCCTTTTAAACTTTAGTTTTCTCTCTTTCTTAACAAAGGTTAATAACAATAGCCCTAAAACTCCTTTTAGAGTTCTTGAAGAAACCATCATTTTTGCAGCCCAAGGTAAGTGAAAACCCTTTAGTTTTTCTTTAATTATCTCATGGAAGATTATGAAAAGATGTTATAAGTGCTTAATTATAAATATATGGTAGAATACAAAACAAGAAATCTGCTCACTTTTCTTTAATATTAAAGAACTTATCTTTTCTTCTTTGTTTTAAAGTGTAAAGGAAAGTTCAAGTTCTTGTAGAGTTCAATTAAAGGAATAAGTTGTAGAATTGAGGTAAGGTGACTATTCTATTTTTTTCTCCTTGCATATGAATTTGAAAGAGAGTTATGAATGTGTTGTTATGGAGAACTCAAGAGATGATAAGTTCAATAATGGGTTGCTACAATAGAGTGATTTAGGACGGTTTTGTGGAATATTTTGTATGTTCATGTTATGGGCTGCCATGTTAATATTGGGGAAGGGTGTGATTAGTTCGTAATAAAATATAGAAGAAAGGTATGGTGGTACACCATCGAACTAATTATTTCCATTGTTTACTGCCCAATGTGTTTTTGTGTGTTGTTTGGAGGATGTAATGAAGCCGAGGTAGTTTCAGTGTTCTTATAAGGACATGTAAGGTATGTGGGTGTAATTGGTGGAGAAAAGGGTTAATATAATGCCAAGTTAAGTAGACTAAATATGTTGGTTGGTTCCTAATACTAGTTTACCATATATTCTATAGTAGATAAGTAATATAAAAGGCGAGAAGTCAAGTCAGTTTAGTTTCGGAGCTATATAACCAGGTATGTAAGGCATACTCCATTTTGTACTCTTTGGCATGAAATCGAACATTTGTTCCACCAAGTAACCTTCCAAGGTTATCCTGTAACAAGTGACACATAATAGCAGCGTATTATATACCAAGAAGCCAACGACCTTGTTCCCACTCTTTAACATATCAAAACACCTCAATACGTGTTTATTATTAAACCTGCACATCTATCTTCATTTCAAAATTTCAGAAGTTCTCCATTTACTCAATTAATACCAATGTGTTATTATAAGCTCCTAAACACTTCATTGGTGTGCCAACAGCTCTCTACCTCATTTTTGTTACATTAAGTGCCTATTTACATGTCTCTTAGTGGCAGGTTATTATTTCAAGGTGCCATAATGTTATGACCACCAAAGTAACAATCTCAAAGTCTAAATAAACTAACTAATGTAAATCTATAAAAGGAGTGGTAGCTTAGTGTCATAAGCCTAGCATGGGCTAATCTCGATACCTTTATATGTGGGTGCCAGCTCAGGGGCATAAGCCTAGCATGGGTAGATCCTAATCTTTATATGTAGGTGGCAGCTCAGGGGTGTAAGTAGCATGGGCTGATCCTAATTTATCTATTTACCAATGATCAGCTGGTCATTTTCATGATATATGGCTTATAAATATTATGAAGTAAGAAGGTAAAAATGTAGAAAGGAATGTAATGTATGTATTCTCACAAGTATATATAAAGATGGTCTGCTAGTACTACTTATATCTGATTTCTATTAAGTTTTCATATCATGTGTTGTTACCTTCAGCTTTGCATACTCAGTACATATTTTCATACCGACGTTCCTCACGGGGCACCTATATTTCATGCTGCAGGCATAGGTACTTCAGTTCGTACACCTCATTAGTAGAAGCACAGTTATTCGGTGACTATTGGTGAGCTCCAGGTTGATTTGGGGCTTTCCGTGTCAGTTCCATATATTTTGGTATTGTGCAGAAAGTTAAGAGTAGGGAGGGGGTTTAGCAAATCACCACCTAGACAAACAAATCACAGTGAGGCTCAAGATGAGTTTGTATCCCAAACTTTTTCTACTCCTCCATATCTAGAACAGATAAGAAGTAAAAGACCTACATCCTTAGAAGCACCTATCAATGCTACAGACCAAGATCTAAGAAATGTAGTGCAATTATTAGCTCGTATAGTTGCTGGACAAGCTCAAGGACAAGTCATTCCAATAATAGGTTCTAATGGTTCAGATAGGGAAGCTAGCCATAAAACTTTATTGATCAAATCCAAAGGGCTCTAGATGTTATGCATGTATCGAGTAAAGAGACAGTTGAGCTAGCAGCATATAGATTGAAAGGGTAGGCAATACTTTGATACGAAGATTGGAAATGATCTAGGGGTATCGATGCACTTTCATCTACTTGGAATGAGTTCAAAGAGGTATTTATTGATCATTACCTTCCATTTGATATCCAAGAAGCCCATGCATATTAGTTCCTGAATCGTCGCCAAGGGAATATGAGCGTGAGGGAGTATAGCCTCTGGTTTAACTCTTTGGCTAGGTATGCTCCAAACGTAGTAGCTACAATGGATGATAGAGTACATCAATATGTGGATAGATTAGATCCCTATCTGGTTAGAGATTGTACTATTGCTGCTTTGAACAAAGACATGGACATAGCAAGGATACAAGCATTTGCACAAAAAAATGAAGGACCAGAGGCAAACCAGAAGAACACAAGATTTGGAAAGGGGTATTCCAAGAGGTCTAGATCTACGGGGTAGTTTATGGCATCTTAAAGAGATCTTAGGCCTCAATTTTTTAATAGACCGCCTAGTTCATTATATTCTTATTTTGCAGCTAGTGCTACACCATAGTTTTAAGAGTTTAAAAGCAACCAATTTTGGCAAAGAAATGAGAGTCAATGTTCACAAACAACAAGGTATCAAGAGAAAGGGAGTATGGCCAATAAAGGCCTCCTCGGCAGCCATGTAAACAATGTGGAAAGCTTTATTTAGGTGTATGTTGGTTTGGAACAAATTCTTGCTTTTGGTGTGGTATGTTAGGACATACGATGAGGGAATGCCCTCCAAGGGGCATAGGTGGTATAACATGACCTACTGGGTTATACGTTTCATCATCATCATCGGTGCCTTATTCAGTAAGGGTGTACAACCTATGGTTCATGGCAGAGGTGCTAAAGGAGCAGCTAGCTCTAGTGGAGTTCAGAATCGTACATATGCTTTAATGGATCGACAAAACTCAGAGGCTTCTCCAGATGTGGTTACAGGTACATTGTCTATCTTTTCACATGATGTATATGCATTAGTTTATTCGGGTTCTACATTATCATATGTCACTCCATTAGTTGCTAGAAAGTTAAAAAGAACACCAGAATTGCTAGTTAAGCCACTTGAAGTATCTACGCGGATTGGTGAATCTGTCATAGCTAAGAAAGTGTATCCAAATTGTCTAATAACTATTTGCAGTCGCGATACAGTGGCTGACCTAGTTGAGTTAGAAATGGTAGATTTTGATGCTATAATGGGTATGGATTGGTTGGCTTCTTGTTATGCCATAGTGGAGTACCAAACTAAGAAAGTATATTTCCATTTTCCAAAAGAGGCAATCCTTGAATGAAGGGGTAATATTGATGCACCAAGAGGTAAATTTATTTCTTATTTTATGGCAAGAGGATGATTTCTAAGGGTTAGATATGTCATCTAGTTAGAGTGAAGGATACAGATGCGGAGGCACCAACTCTTCAAATTATTCTAGTGATAAATAAATTTTCTAGAAATAGCCCAAAGTCGACACAAGTCATATGCAGATGTTAGGAAAGAGGACGAGAGTTTGCTATAGAGTTATTGGGTATTCTTGAAGGTGTCACCAATGAAGGAGGTTATGAGATTTGGTAAGAAAGAAAAACTAAGTCCACGTTATATCGGCCAATACAAGATTACTCAAAGATTTGGCCAAGTCACTTATGAATTAGAGCTACCCCAAGAGCTCTCAACAGTTCATCTAGTATTTCACATCTCGATGCTATGAAAGTGCATGGGAGATCCATCTCATATAACTCCTACTGAAGATGTACAACTTATGAAAGATCTAACCTATGAAGAAATACCTATTGCTATCAAAGACCAACAAGTTAACAAGTTAAGGAATAAAGAATTAGATTCAGTAAAAGTGCTATAGAGAAACCAACAAGTAGAACATATAACATGGGACGCTGAAGAAGCGATGAAATCCAAGTACCCCCATTTATTCAAATACGAAGAAAAAGTCTAAGATGCTAAATTGGAGAAATAACAAGTAAGTGTAATATATAGGTACTATGTGATAATAGGGATTTTAAACTTAGGCTTGAACTTGTTTTGGTTGGACAGTTATGCTAAAATTCTAGGAAGAATGTTTCAAAGGAGGGAAGGATGTAACATCCCATATTTTTCTTGTACTTGTTCTAATTATATGGAACCTTAATAGCCTTGTGGTGTTGTAACGGATGAGATTATTATGCAAATGTTAATGATGTAGATAGGATTATAGATGCTGCCCGTGCAGTTTTATGTGATGCGACCAAGTTAAAGTCGATACAACTATTTAAACTCGGGATGTTAAGTGAGTATTTAGATCTGAACTTTATAGTGACCAAGTGTATATAAGTTGTAAGTTAGATTAAATGGATTAGGAGCTGAAAATTGAATAAAATATTGAGGTGCTTGCTAGACTTAATTAAGCTAGTAGGTGGTAAGTCACCTACTTGAGCTATTTGGACCAAATTAATAGACGTATAGCTATGGACCAGATTTGGGCAATGTAATGTACTCATTTGGGCCCAAATTAAATTGAAGAGGAACAAAATGGGAATATGGCCCAACATACACAATCTGCCAAGGCCCAAATATGATTGAGCCCAACAAGAAATTAAGCAAGTAGGTGAATCACGTACTTTAAAGTTTCAGCAGCTTGGACCCTTAAGTAGGTGCATCACCTACTTAGACTAATTTGTGGCTAAAAATGAGGTCAATAAGAAAGGTTCAATAGGGCCAAATATAGGCTTAATATTGCTGGCAATTCTATTCATTTTAAACATAATTTCACCCTTTTAAACTTTAGTTTTCTCTCTTTCTTAACAAAGGTTAAGAACAACAACCCTAAAACTTCTTTTAGGGTTCTTGAAGAAACTCGTACTTTTGCAGCCCAAGGTAAGTGAAAACCCTTTAGGTTTTGGTTAATTATCTTATGGAAGATTATGAAAAGATGTTATAAGTAATTAATTATAAATATATGGTAGAATATAGAATAAGCAATCTGCTCACTTTTCTTTGATATTAAAGAACTTCTCTTTTTTTCTTTGGTTTAAAGTGTGAAGGAAAGTTCAAGTTCCTAAAGAGTTCAATTAAAGGAATAAGTTGCAGAATTGAGGTAAGGTGACTTCTCCATTTTGTTCTCCTTGTATATGAATTTGAAAGAGAGTTATGGATGTGTTGTTATTGAGAACTCAAGAGATGATGAGTTCAATAATGGGTTGCTACAATAAAAGTGATTTGGGACCATTTTGTGGACTGTTTTGAATGTTCATGTTATGGACTACCATGTTGATGTTGGAGAAGGGTGTGATTAGTTTGTAATGAAACATAGAAGAAAGGTATCACGGTACACCACCGAACTAATTGTTGCCCTTGTTTACTACCCAATGTGTTTTTGTGTGTTATTTGGAGGGTGTAATAAAGCTGAGGTAGTTCCAGTGATCTTAAAAGGACATATATGGTGTGTGGGTGTAATTATAGGAGAAAAGGGTTAAGATAACGCCATTGGTTGACAGATTATGTGTTTACTGTCCGGTTACTGTTTTGGTGAAGTTAAGTAGCTCAGAGGCATGAGCCTAGAATGGACCAATCTCGATACCTTTATATGTGGGTAGCAGTTCAGGGGCATAAGCCTAGCATGGACCGATCCCAATCTTTATGTGTAGGTGGCAGCTTAGAGGCGTAAGCCTATCATGGGTCGATCCTAATTTATCTATTTACCAATGATCAGCTGGTCATTTACATGATATATGGCTTACAAATATTATGAAGTAAGAAGGTAAAAATGAAGAAAGGAACGTAATGTATGTATTCTCACAAGTATATATAAAGGTGGTCTACTAGTACTATTAATCTCGGATTTCTATTGAGTTTTTGCATCATGTTTTGACAACCTTCAGGCTTGCATACTTAGTACATATTTTCATATTGACGTCCCTTATGGGGGACCTGTATTTCTTGCTTCAAGCATAGGTCTTCAGTTCATACATCTTATTAGTAGGAGCACAGCTATTCGGTGACTATTGGTGAGCTCCAGGTTGATTCAGGGCTTTCTGAGTCTGCTCCATATATTTTGGTACTGTGTTGAAGGTTAAGAGTAGGGTGGGAGTTTTTCCAGACCCTAACTAAGTATATGTTTATTTTAGAAGCTTTGTAGGGTAATGTAAAGTTATGGTAGTGTCTTGCCTTTAGACATGATGGCCCCAACGACTAAGTGTTGTATATATCAATTTGTGCTTGCATGTGTAATTATTCTCATCGATACATAATACATGTTTGTTAGAACCTTTGGTTGTCATAGTTACTTGCATGGGATTTCAAGGTGATGAATTGGTTCTCTCAGGCCTCTATGCTATGGGTTCCTGTCCACCCCAATAGGATTTGAGGTGTGATAGGATGCATCACACTCTTACATGCCTTCAAGTGCATAAACAATGATTGAAATTATTGAAGTTCCTTATCTTGACTTCGGGTGAAAGGTCTTAGATTGGCACTTGTATCAGTAGGTTATGCACCTACTTGGCCATTGGACTTGGGCCTTTTGGATCTAAAACTATTGGTCCTTGGCTGCCGATTCTTCTATTTTTCTTTCTTTTAGTTTGGGCCAAAATTAATTCAAGTAGGTGGTAGTGTATTTGGCCCAATAAGCTAGTCAAGGGTGTCTTAGTAGGTGATGCACCTACTTGATTCTTATATTGGTCAATAAGTCAAAGTAGGTGATGCCCCTACTTGTCACCTACTAGCTTAATTTAAATAAAGCAAGCAGCTCAATCATTCATTCCATATCCTAAGTCTTAACATGTTAACTTAATACTTATATGCACTAGGATACTTTTATTCTTTTGTTTACACTTAACACTCACCTTTAACCTTTAATGCTTAAAAAACCACCTTACTTTTCAGTTTAAGTACCTTCATCGATGCTAACTTAGTCATATGCGTGCCAAAATATAGAAGGTGTTACATGCAGCTCCTCGTGCCCATCCTCTACCTTTGGGCTATCCATAGCCTTTGTCTCTTCCTCTAGTCTAGCATCCGTCCTTGGGTATTGGCTTAACATCCCTACCCTCACAAGATCTTATCCTCACCAATTTGCATAGAAAAGAGCAGAACACAACTTATAACATGGGATAAAAGTCAGCACAACTTATAACAGATGTTACAAGAAAACACTAAATTGACACTAAGAATGCCAAAACCAGAAAACACACAAAGTGAAAAACAACACAAAGAAAGGGGATGAAGAAGAAGAATGCTTGAAATTAAAGGATAGATAGAAAGATCCTTACTTCTACCAAGTGATTAACAAAAGATGGTGTATCAAACCATCAATCACACCTCACCAATAGAAGCTCAAACCTTCCTCTTAGGTGGACCAAGGGAATTCATACTCCACAAAACCCACCTTTCTTGCCAATTTGTCAACACAATTGAAATCCATCAATTGTGCTAACCCTAATTTGGTTTCTCTCTATTAAGGAGAAGGAGAATACTACAAGCTAACACTAATATTACAATCTGAAAATTCACTCAATTCATTATGTCAAAACTAAGGAAAAATAAGAGCTAAGGTACCTATTATACTTATTACAAATAAGGACCAAAATACCCTTAATGAAGGGTGCTCCTTTGGAGTGTAAAAAAAGAGTCTTAAAAGACAACACTAGCCCTAAAATGGGGCAACTCTTGTGTGTCAAATCATAGTGTGAAAAGTTCATTTTGTCTTTCAAGTGAGGCACCGCTTGAGTGTAATGGTTCCCTTCTCCTCCTTCAACTTGACAAGGCTTTAAAATGCTCCAAACACTTGCCAATTTTGAAGGTTGAACCTTTGACAATGCCTTGTAATTTTGTGCACCTCATTATTGTATCATCCTCTCTAACTTGAAGGAATTTTTCCTCAAATTCAGCTCTTGCAAACCAAAGAGAGAAGAAAATAAAGCACACAATCCTCATGGTAGGAGGGTTAGCATTAGTGCCAAATTGTATGAACACACCAAGGGGGCACACTCTTAGAATATAGCCAACAATCCTTTGTAATAATCATGAAATATAAGCTTACTACAAGCAACACAAAGGACATGACTAAGATATGCATCAAAGATAGGAGAGTGCAACCCAAAATCATCACATAATTTAACACGCCAAGGTTATTCACATTTGAAGTACAACCACGGGTCATTGTGTGTGACATAAAAAGATTAGCATGAATGGTATAAAGGAGGTGTTTTTGGAAAATATCAAGAGATAAGGAAACAATAATGGTCTTAATGGTTTTACTATACCCTAAAAGTAAGAATACCTTTGGTTTAGGAACCATAAGATACATTTTTTTCATTACCTCTACAAAGTACCTCATCAAATATGGTGCCACTATTGATCTCAAGGTCCACCTCACCCACATATCACTATCATTCAAAAAAGAAAACCAGCCACCAAACTTCTTACCTCTACACAATACAAATTCAAAATTAGCATGGTTATCATCATAGGTTTAGAGGTAGTATAGAAAGGAATCAAGTGTGAAGACATCATGCCGAGGGGGTACACTATTAAAATACAGCTAGAAATCCCTTATTTTGTCCGTGAAATATTTAGTATATGTATCAAAAAGGATAGGTCTAAGGTAAACATCAAGGGACAATAAGCTCAAGCTGAAAGAATCCCTTCCCCACTCTACTAGTACACCAGGATCAAATGGGTGAAGTGGCCAAGGGAATAAAATGAGGCTACTCATTACATTTACTAGGGTATCACACTTACCCAAAGAATTATTAAAGAAGGAAGCATGTACTTCTACACTAGATGTACCCGAAATCACATCACAACTTTTCAAACTTAAGGGAGTGTAGAATGTACCCAAGTTACCTTGGTTTGTACTAGGGCAGCCCATTAGTGTGTGAATAATCTTTTCCCTTCGTAATGGAACCTTATTCAAGTTATAAGTTCTAGCACTAGATGGACACAAATCATTCTTACGGAAAGAATTGATTTTGTCATCTAAAGGATCAACTAGTGCTTGCATACTCACAACAAGAGTTTGGTCCTTATGCAACCCAACAACTCCAAGAGTATTACAAAAGGAAGATTCACACATTTCTTCACTAATCAAATCCGAAACTACACCACTTTATCCACTACTAGCCACATCACAACAATTCAAGTTTCTAGGAGTGTAAAAGATAGCTTTGTTACCTTGTAGATCATGGGAAGCATGTTCTTCACTTGGGTTTACATTATGTCAGCCTTCATGATCTACATTACAAGGTATTATGTCAAGTTTTCCCTTTGGACTAACTTTTTCATCACTTATCCCAAAATTGGGACTTTTGGCCAAGGGCTTAAAAAGAACTTCCTTGGGATTCTCCTCGGGACTTCTATGGTCTTGAACCTGCACATGAGAAGAATAAATGCTAGGAAATGTGCTAGAATTGTTGCTAGTGAATAACAAGGGTCCTTTGTGGACAAGATCCACAATCAAACATTTTTCCCCCTAACAACTTCACTACCCATGGTTTCCCTTTCCTTTTCTCTTATTTCTTCACATTGTTCTTGTACCTCACCATTTATTTTCTGTCCATCTTGAGGCTTGCCCTCACTCTCTTTGATTTCTAACTCGTGGAGAGGAGTCATTGGATTTTGTGAAGTATTGGGTCTTTAGACTTGAGGTGTTTGGACTTATGAAGGTAGCCTTTGGTCAAGTGAGTTCGGATCTTAGTGGTTTGAGTATATGTCACCCCTCATTGCATATATATCACCCTTCATACCTATCCTCAAAGCATTATTCTTATCCTCTATTTTTTGGGTAAAGGCCTCCAACCAAGCCATCAAAACTCTAATAGCATCATTTCCCAAAGGTTGGGAAGTAGTACTTTTAGATTCCATGGCAAATGTACCTAAAAAGTGCAAAACAAAGAAATCAAACAACCTACAAAACGATAAAACAAGTCAGTTCAAAAACCATACTTCACTCACACTCAACCTCACCTCACACTTGGCTTCACAAGTGTTGGAGAATCGGAAATACTTGGGTTAACAACTTTTTTGTGAGATTTTTGATTTTCTACACTCTTTTTTGTTGATTTTCTTCAAGGTAATTAGTAATTCAAGACTTAGGATTGTAGGAACAACCCTAAAACATGGCTTTGATACCAAATGATACAAGAAAACGCTAAATTGATAGTAAGAATGCAAAAACCAGAAAATATACAAAGTGAAAAACAATATAAAGAAAGGGGATAAAAAAGAAGAATGCTTAAAATTAAAGGATAGATAGAAATACCCTTACTTATACCAAGTGATTACCAAAATATGGTGTATCAAACCATCAATCACACCTCACAAATAGAATATCAAACCTTTCTCTTAGGTGGACCAAGGGAATTCACACTCCACAAAACCCACCTTTCTTGCCAATTTGTCAACACAAGTGAAATCCATCAATTATGCTAAACCTAATTTAGTTTCTCTCACTTAAGGAGAAGGAGAATACTACAAGCTAACACTAATATTACAATCTTAAAATTCACTAATTCATTATGTGAAAACTAAGAAAAAATAAGCGCTAAGGTACCTATTTATACTTATTACAAATAAGGACCAAAATACCCTTAATGAAGGGTGCTCCTTTGGAGTGTAAAAAGAGAGTTTTAAAAGACAACAATATCCCTAAAATGGGGTGCCTCTTGAGTGTCAAATCATAGTGTGCAAAGTTCATTTTATCCTTCAAGTGAGGTGCCTCTTGAGTGTAATAGTTCCCTGCTCCTCCTTCAACTTGACAAGGCTTTAAAATGCTCCAAACACTTGCCAATTCTGAAGTTTGAACCTTTAAAAATGACTTGTAATATGGAATGTGAAGGCTTCCATAATGCAAACCCAAGTGAAGAACACACTTCCCATGATGTACAAGGTAACAAAGCTATCTTCTATCTACACTCCTAGAAACTTGAATTGTTGTGATATGGCTAGTAGTGGAGAAAGTGTAGTTTTGAATTTTCTTAGTGATATGTACCCCCTTGGCATGATAATATAGTAAAAGGGATGCTTCACCATAGCCTAGGCCCTTGATTACTATCTCTCTTTGACCCCAGAATATTTTTGAGATGTGAAGATTTTAGTTGTTGGTCGAACTCACTTATTTTTTATATTGATGCTATTCATGTCTTTGGTATACTTTATGCCAATATTTTGATGTCAAAAATCAAGGATATGTGGATATATGTCAAGTGTGAGCAACCATGCGTTGATGATATAAGTGTGGTACTAATACTAACCCTCCTACCAAGAGGATTTTATGTTTGTTTTGCTCTCATTTTGGTTTTTGCAAGATCTAAATTTGAGGAAAAAGTCCTTCAATATGGAGAGGATGATACAAGCACAATGAGCATCAAGAGCACAAGGTATTCTCTAAGGGTTAAGGCTTCGGAATTGACAGGCAATTGAAGACTTTTGGAGTATTTTGAAGCCTTGGTCAAGAGAAGGAAGGAGGGGAACTTATAAACTTCATAGGCGCCTCAAGTGAAGGACAAGGAAGACATTTTACACTCCAAATATACACTCCATAGGCGCCCATTTCTAAGCCCTCATTAAGGGCAATTTTTTCATTGGGCATGTAATAGTATGAATAGACCATTTTATTTCTCTTTTCATTAGACTTTGATGAATTGATTGAGTATTACTCTTATTTTGTAGCTTTAGTCTTCTAGTTTTAGGTCTTAGAATCCGTAACTTAGGTCCAAGAACATTTGAAGTTAGGGTTTCACTTGTTTTGGATAATTTGGCAAGAAAGATGGTTTGAGGAAGAGTGTTTCCTTTGGGTCACCTAAAAGGAAGGTTTGAACTCTTGTTTGTGAAGTGTGTTTGAATATTTGAAACATCTTCTAGTTCTAACCACTTAATAAGGGTAAGGGTGTTTCTATCTATCTTTCAATTTTAAGTAATCTTCTTCTTCATCTCCATTCTATGTGTTGTTTTCTCTTTGTTTGGTTGCTGGAATTTACATTTTAGTAGCCAATTTCGTGTGTTTGGTAGTCTTTAGGCTATCAATAGAACAACCCATATGACTAGGAATCAAAATAGAGAAATTTTCCTAAAGACATCTTATAGCCTCTCGAATATAGATATGGACATTTATATATCAGTCCACAAGACGCTACTAGACATCCTTCTTTGATACTTATGAGATAGGTGAACCTAGATGCTTTGCCACTAATTTTGATACGGTTAGGGCAGCCTCCACAGGTACACGGCCTTTCACACAAAGCCAAGCTCGGGAATTACAAGCACTCCAAGCTTTGTTCATGCAAATGGCCGTGTGTGAGTTGGTGATCGAACCAACCAAGGACCTAAACGTTTTTAGGTGTGAAGAGGGGTCCTAATGTGTAATTAACTAATCTCCAAAGTTGGCACAAGAAGAAAGGGCGTTAGGGTCATTTTACCTTTTGTGTTTGTAGTATAAATAGAACATGTAGAGAGAGTTAGACTTAGTTTTTGAAATCTGAAAGTTGTAACCTAAAATCACTAAACTTATTCTCTCTCTTCTTCTCTAAGAAGCCGTCCCTAGAATCTCACAAGTAGAGGGATACGTGTGTTGTCTCTTTGGCTAGAAACAAGGGTTTTGAGGTTGTTGAGTGCCTCTTGGTCCTCGTAAGAACTTGGTGTTTATATTCATTAGACTTAGGGTCCTCTCTTGATGTTAGGGTTCTTAGTTTCTTGAATGTTATATGTCAAGTTATCTATCTTTCTTTATCTTGTTGTTGTTGTGTTGATTTGTGTTATCTTGAAAGTCTAGTGAAGCCGTGTGGGGCTCTTTCGATTCACTAGCATTTGTTTTCTATCTTGTTGTTCTTGTGTTGTAAGTGGAAAACCGGAACTAGTTCTTATGTTGTAAGCTAAAAATCCGAAACTTAAAACTTGTTGTCTCGTGTTGTTGGACTGAAATCCGAAGCTCTTGGTGTTGTTGGGTGGATCTTGTATCATTTGGTATCAAAGCAAGACCGGTTGTGTTCCAACATAACCCATCTTGGGCTAGTTCACGGAGTAAACAAACTACAAAAAAAAAATTCTGAAATCTGTCCACTAAAAGTTGAAACCGAGAATGATGTTGTATGCTTAGATCTAGGTGTTATTTTGCTTGTTTAGTGAGTTTCTAGTGTTGGTTTATTTCTCACCAACACTAAGGTGTCTAGATCCGAAAGTTGAGCTTGAAAATTTGGACATTGTGTGGTGACTTGAAGTGGCCGAAAGTTGCATGTTGTTAAAACCCAAAAGAAAATCGGTGGTTGTGTTTATGTGCTAAAGAAGTTGTTGAAGCTTGTTGAAGTGTTCATCTTTTGAACTTGTCATCTTGTTCATCTTGTTGAAGTGTTCATCTTGTTGTGTGCTCAAGTGGTAAAGTTATAAAGTTGTTGTGAAAGACTTGCACCCATCACTTTGTAGTCTTGTCAATCACTTTCCCTAAATCAAGGAGCCTTGTTTTGTGGAATTTGTCAACCAAACCCACTTTCTTGAGTTTGAAAGGAGAGTGAAAGACTTCAAGATTTTTGTTTTTCCCACCAAAACCACTTTTCAAATTATCACAAGTTGTGTGAATAATAACTCAAGACAAAAAAAAAAAAATCCGAGAAATGAAAAACCGTGTGGGACCATTGCATGCTACCATGTCACTATAAGCTCAACTTAGGATATTCTTTGGTTGCTAATTGTTGATTCTTGGTTTCCTTTACTTGGTCTTAGAACTAATTAACAAACTAGTACCTTCCTACTAGGTTGTTAACTAGTTCCTTGAACCGTTTGTTCGTGTCAACGATTATTTGTGTGCTTTTATTCGTTTGAACGAGTTGCTGATTTTGACTCTAGTCCGGCAAGCATTCTTTGAGTCTTCAAACAAGAATCCATTCCGGATAAGATCTTACTCATACCTTGAAAATCTCACGGTTACTAGCCAATTATACAACACTTGTAGAACACGAACTTGTGGTGAACTAAAGCGGCTAATACCTTGACGATGGAAGGAACAACATCTCATAATGCGGATACTAGTGCCCTTGACTCAATGAGGGCCACTCTTGAGGCCGTTACTCGGACACTTGAAAGAATGAATTCGGAATTTGGGGCCGTGAGAGGGGACTTGGCAGCAATAAGGGGGGAAGTATCGACTATTAGCGGGAGATTAGATCAAGTGGAGAGTCAAAGGAACTCTCGCCCATCTACTCCTCTACATGTATCTACCAATGGTCATGATAGGACCTCCTCCGCAACCATCACCCCCGAAATGATCCACCAAATGCTAAATGCACCCCAAGCTCCACTAAATGTCGCAAACCAATCTACCAATTTTCCTCCAAATCGAGACTCCACTAGACCACTACATTTCCAAGCTCCTCCAATTCCACAAGAGGGATTTGGGCGCCAAGTACCTCCACTAAATCCGAACCCTCCATTCCAAGCTCCATTAAACCAAAGACCGCAAATTCCAAATCCTCCGAATCAAAATGGCCAAGGCTGACCAGCCCACTTTGAAGGCTACGGTAGAGAGGCGTATGATGGAGAGGGAACCTTTGATGATGCTTATATGAGGGAGGAGGAGTTAAGAGGGGGTCGAGGAGAACCTAGGAGATACCGGGGGTATGGAGATAGGGGAAACCGGCACCAAGAGAGAGACGTAGGCATCAACACCATCAAGTTGAGCCTACCCATCTTTAAGGGTGAGAGTGACCCCGAGGCATACTTAACTTGGGAATCGGCTTGTGACAAAGTTTTCCAAGTTAATGACATCTCGGAAGAAAAGAAGAGTTGCTACGCTATAGCTCACCTCGAGGGCTATGCAAACACTTGGTGGGAGTATGTTAAACGATTTGGTAATGAATTGGTGGATGGGCAGCCACCACCTTGGTATCGGTTGAGGTATTTGATGAGGCAACGATACCTTCCCGAGAGATACCGGCATGAGTTTCTTGCTAGGCTATATGGCTTGCGGCAAGGAAGTAAGAGTGTGATGGCCTATTTTGACGAATTCCAACAACTCATGTTGAAACTAGATCACCGTGGGGAGCAAATCAGTCACGACATCATCTGGTTCAAGTGTGGGTTGAACAAAGAGATCGCTACTCATTTAACACTTCACCGGTTTGAAACCATTGACGGAATATTCCAAGCGGCCTTGGAGATTGAAAGGGAACTTAAGGAGAGATCGATCTTCAAGGCAAGGGTACCAAACCCCTCGTGTTGGCCAAAGAACAAGGACCAACCCACCCCTACGAAGCTGCCCGAGCCCAAAACAGTCCATAAGTTCCCTCCGAAACCGGAGGATCACAAATATCCCAATCCAAAGGGGTTCCAATGCTTCAAGTGCCAAGGTTGGGGGCATAAGGCCAATGAATGTCCGAACCGGCGCAATGTGATCCTACGAGAACGGAAAGTGTATTACCTTGGCTAGGAAGTGGTTTCCGAAAGGGGGGAAAATGAGGCCGAGCCTCAAGATGGAGAGGAAGACGAGAATGGGCCGAATGAGGATGAATTAGAGGGTAGTGAAGATGTCTATCCACAAGAAGGGGAGTGTGTGGTACCAAACTTTGTGGTTAGACGTGTCATGATTAGTAAGGCGGTGGATGACCCGAGTCAAAGGGAAAATCTATTCCATACTAAGTGTCTTGTAAAGGGAAGTGTGTGCACTTTGGTGATTGATAGTGGTAGTTGTACGAATGTTGCTAGCCATGCTATGGTAAATTTCTTGAAGCTACCAACTACGCCCCACACTAGTCCTTACAAGCTACAATGGTTGAACGATTGTGGTGAATTGAGGGTCACAAGGCAATGTGTGATTCGGTTTAAGGTGGGAAACTACCATGATGAAGTGCTTTGTGACGTAATCCCAATGAAAGCATGTCACTTGTTGTTAGGGAGGCCATGGCAATATGATAGGTCTACTAAACACGATGGGAGGTCCAACCGGTACACGCTTGAGAAGGATGGCCGAAAGGTCACACTTCATCCTCTTTCACCCTCCCAAGTAAATGAGTGGTATCAAAAGATGAGAGAGTTAAAGGAAAAAGGGAAGGAACCCGAAAGGGGAGAAAAGGGGAGGGAAGCCGTAGGTGAGGAGGTAGGGACATCCAAGGCTGTCCCAATGCCAAGGGAAAGGGAAAACGTAGTGATGTTGGCTAGGAGAAAGGAACTTTTCATGGACCATGATGAAAACAAGCTGATGCTACTTTTGGCCCATTGTTTTAATACTAACCCCACTAATTCCTCCATTTCCCCTTTGATTTCTTGTGTGTTGCAGGAGTATGAAGATGTATTTCCTCAAGAACTTCCGCAAGGATTGCCCCTGCTTCGGGGAATTGAGCACCAAATTGATTTGGTGCCGGGTTCACAACTTTCAAACAAACCGGCCTATAGGAGCAATCCTATGGACACTAAGGAGCTTGAAAGGCAAGTTGAGGAACTTCTCAACAAGGGATACATCAAAGAAAGCATGAGTCCGTGTGCTGTTCCGGTACTTTTGGTACCAAAGAAGGACGGAACTTGGCACATGTGCGTCGATTTCCGAGCCATCAACAAAATCACTATAAGGTATCGTCATCCAATCCCTAGACTCGATGATATGTTAGATGAGCTCCACGGATCTTGTTTGTTTTCTAAAGTGGACCTTAGGAGCGGCTATCACCAAATTCGCATGCAACCCGGTGATGAGTGGAAGACCGCATTCAAGACCAAATTCGGTCTATATGAGTGGTTGGTCATGCCATTCGGCCTTACCAATGCTCCTAGCACATTTATGAGGCTAATGAATCATGTAATGAAGCCTTATATTGGAAAGTTTGTGGTGGTTTACTTTGATGATGTGTTGGTATATAGTAAGTCTATTGATGATCATGTAATGCATTTGAGATGTGTGTTTGATGTGCTCCGAAAGGAGAAGCTGTATTCCAACATGGAGAAGTGTTCTTTTGGTGTTGATAAAGTCATATTCTTGAGTTTTGTCATGAGCTCAAGGGGTGTGGAAGTGGACGATTCCAAGATAGACTCTATACGAAGTTGGCCGACCCCTAAAACTATTGGAGAAATCCGGAGTTTCCACGGGTTGGCAAGCTTTTATAGGAGGTTTGTCAAAGGATTTAGTTCCATAGCAGCCCCCTTGACCGAGGTAATTAGAAAGGACGGGCCCTTTAAATGGGGTGATGAGCAGGCTAGGGCCTTTGAGGCCTTGAAAGCTACGCTCATCTCGGTGCCTTTATTGTAATTGCCCGATTTTGATAAGATGTTTGAAATAGAGTGTGATGCTAGTAAGGTTGGCATCGGGGCTGTTTTGATGCAAGAAGGTAAGCCCGTTGCTTATTTCAGTGAAAAGCTCAAAGGGGCAACTCTTAATTACTCGACTTATGATTTGGAGTTGTACGCCCTTGTTAGAGCCTTGGGAAATTTGCAACATTATTTGTGGCCTAAGGAGTTTGTGATACGAACGGATCATGAGTCGTTGAAACACCTTAAGAGCCAAGACAAGTTGAATAGGCGTCATGCTAAGTGGATTGAGTTCATCGAGACTTTCCCTTATGTAATTCATTACAAAAGGGGGAAGGAAAATGTTGTTGCCGATGCCTTGTCTCGGAAGCATGTGCTTGTTGCTACCTTGTCTTCAAAGCTGATGAGTTTTGAGAGCTTTCGGATGTTGTATCCCGAGGATCCTATCTTTGCTCCTATTTTTAGGGAATGCGAAGAGTGGGGAAGGGGCCGTTGGCTCAAGGAGAATAACCACTCCTCCTACTCTCGGTTCGATGGTTATTTGTTCAAAGGGAGGAGGTTGTGTGTCCCTTCTAGCTCTTGGAGGGAATTATTTGTGAGAGAGGCCCATGACGGAGGCCTCATGGGTCACTTTGGGGTAGACAAGACCCTCGGCATCCTAGAGGAGAATTTCTATTGGCCCAAAATGCGCAAAGACGTCACTAAAATTTGTAGTCAATGCGTGGCCTGCCGGAGTGCGAAATCTCGTCTCCAACCTCAAGGGTTATACACCCCACTCCCTACTCCCCTTAGACCTTGGCTGGACATATCGATGGATTTCATTTTGGGGCTGCCAAGGACTAGAAAGGGCCGAGATAGCATTTTTGTTGTTGTTGATAGATTCTCTAAAATGGCTCATTTTATTCCATGTGTTAAAACCGAGGACGCTCCTAGTGTAGCTTCATTATTTGTTGAACATGTTGTAAAGCTTCACGGAGTACCGAGGACCATTGTGAGTGATAGGGACTCCAAGTTCCTAAGCCTCTTTTGGAAGTCCATGTGGGGTAGGCTTGGCACGAAGTTACTTTTCTCCACGTCTTGCCACCCACAAACCGATGGCCAAATGGAGGTAGTAAATAGAACCTTAGGGTCTATGCTACGCTCTATGGTTAAAGGTAAATTGACTTCATGGGAAGAACACCTACCCTTGGTGGAATTTGCATACAACCGGGTAATACATTCGAGCACGGGAATGACTCCCTTTGAATGTGTTTACGGCCTAAATCCCCTTACCCCTTTAGATCTCACTCCTTTGTCTAGTGATATCATGACCAGCTTAGATGGAAATAAAAGAGCCGAGGCCATGAAAAAAATGCATGAGACGGTGCGGATCAAGCTTGAAAAGAAGAACCAAGAGATTGCAAAAAGGGTAAACAAAGGGAGAAGGAGGCTTGTGCTTGAACCCGGAGATTGGGTGTGGGTGCATCTTCGAAAGGATCGGTTTCCAGCTCAAAGGAAGTCCAAATTGCTGCCGAGGGGTGATGGTCCTTTCCAAGTACTTGAGAGAATCAATGACAACGCCTACAAGATTGACCTTCCACCGGAATATCAAGTGCACAACACTTTCAACGTTGGTGATCTCTCCCTCGTGGATGCGGTCGAGGATGACCAAATGCCGAATTTGAGGTCAAATTCCTCTCAAGATGGAGAGGATGATACGGTTAGGGCAGCCTCCACAGGTACACAGCCTTTCACACGAAGCCAAGCTCGGGAATTACAAGCACTCCAAGCTTTGTTCATGCAAATGACCGTGTGTGAGTTGGTGATCGGACCAACCAAGGACCTAAACGTTTTTAGGTGTGAAGAGGGGTCCTAATGTGTAATTAACTAATCTCCAAAGTTGGCACAAGAAGAAAGGGCGTTAGGGTCATTTTACCTTTTGTGTTTGTAGTATAAATAGAACATGTAGAGAGAGTTAGACTTAGTTTTTGAAATCTGAAAGTTGTAACCTAAAATCACTAAACTTATTCTCTCTCTTCTTCTCCAAGAAGCCGTCCCTAGAATCTCACAAGTAGAGGGATACTTGTGTTGTCTCTTTGGCTAGAAACAAGGGTTTTGAGGTTGTTGAGTGCCTCTTGGTCCTCGTAAGAACTTGGTGTTTATATTCATTAGACTTAGGGTCCTCTCTTGATGTTAGGGTTCTTAGTTTCTTGAATGTTATATGTCAAGTTATCTATCTTTCTTTATCTTGTTGTTGTTGTGTTGATTTGTGTTATCTTGAAAGTCTAGTGAAGCCGTGTGGGGCTCTTTCGATTCACTAGCATTTGTTTTCTATCTTGTTGTTCTTGTGTTGTAAGTGGAAAATTGGAACTAGTTCTTGTGTTGTAAGCTAAAAATCCGAAACTTAAAACTTGTTGTCTCGTGTTGTTGGACTGAAATCCGAAGCTCTTGGTGTTGTTGGGTGGATCTTGTATCAAATTTGTCACGATCTAAAATTTGAGGTCATGATGGCACTTATCGTGGTCCAACCTTGATAAGTAACCAAATCCTAAGAGTTAATAAAATTAAAAAATAATCAATAAAATTGAATATGGCAAGACTTTTAGAATGAAGTTGGGCCCTAAAACATATGACAAAGCATAAGTCAGAAAGAAATACACCATCCAAATCCTAAAATTTGGTGTCATAAGTATAGAGCATCTAATAATATAATTGAGTCTAAGGTGTAACATCAATCTCTAAAATGTAAAATATAGGATGAGGCCTAGAAATGACTTTGGATACCTAGAGTATGCCAGTACCTCAAATCTCAACTTCCTCATACATGAGCTCAACCCCCTCACATAGTGTTCATATGAAGATCTACACCAAAAGGGCATAGTAGAAGTAAGGTCCACTCTACTCAGTAGATATGATAGGCCGATTGAGCAAAACAAACATAAGATGAGGAAAATATACTATGATCACGTCACTTGCAAGTAAAAAAGTCCTAAATAGTAGCTCACACTGTCTCCACAAATAATTCTAATATATAAGTATGCAAAAATAGAAACAAGAAAGATATATATACGAAGAAACACTAAAAATAAGCACAAGTCAAGAAATCTAAAAAAAAATCATGTAAAATATGTGTCCAAATGCAATGCAATGCAATGTGGATGGTATAAATGATAAAAGTTATGCATGACTTTCTGTATACACCCATAGAGCTTGTAGCTATCAAGTAGGATGCATGGGGGTTGGGGGGGTCGGGGGGGGGGGGGGGGGTTTCACAACCCATATATTATGTCTCGATCTTAATCTGAATTCATCTCACCTCTCTAGCTCATGTTCACAGAGAGTATTTTCATAAAAGTGTCTTATTTTCTTTCAGAAATAGTGTCTTTTAATGGTACCAATATCTTATAAATGTATATGTATGGAATAAAGATGTAATTCTCACAATCAACTCAATATGATGATATCCAATCATCCAACATGTATATATATACAAGTTAGCATAGAAATCAACTCAATATATCCATTATTCATGATTATCAACTCCAATTAGGCACCATGAGAATAAATATACATGCAAAATAGCATTAATTTAATATTAACCCCTAACTCATGTATATAATCATGATAAAAGAAATTAATACTCAAATAAGGCTTGTATTAGGAAAATAGACCATAGGCATTGTATCTAGAATAAAGGCATTTCAATGCACAGATATGTCTAATAACGTAAAATAAACCTACCACATAGGAAACACATAATATTAGATATCATAAACCAACCACAATAGAATATCGGCCACCACACGAGCACACCAAAATAAAATTATTCTTTAATATAAACTCCATAACTATTTTTCCTAACTCATAGCATGCTTTACTTAATCTAAAAACTGTTAAGCCATAACCTAACTCAAAATAATGAAATCTTAGTCTAAAGTATTTAACACAGAATCTTTCCCTCACAAACAGCCTCGGAATCAACTGCAATATTCAAGTATAGCATCTATAAACTAAAAGATAACTAATGATACCCATATCACCTATATTTGGGTTAGGCCCAAAATAATTTTTAAAAATAAGTTTGAAAATAAAAGGGGTAAAATTGGAATTTTATTTTACAAACACACTCCTCAAAGTTGTAGGAGTCTACGGGAGAAAATCCACATAAAAATGGGATTAAAACAAGGTCCAAATCGAAGAAAAAACCTTTTTAAACCTTGCTAGTAAAATCTCCATTTTTCATTTTGAAATCATGATGTCAAGTTGTTTTGAGGATGTTATGAAAAATAATAGAAATAAGGTTTTGGAGCTTACCCATGCTTAAATGTAAAGAAACACTCAAAAATTGCCCAAACCCAAAGCTTAAAGGCCTAAAGATAGAGGGGAAAGATGAAAAAGAGGCTTTTATACTATTTGGCAAACAGTCCTCATGATCGTGATGTGTCAAGCCAACCCACTCTATTGATTAATCCATCGCAATGATGGTACCTACACAACGCAAGAGCAATGCATTCTATCGTCGAGGTCTGTGATCATAAAATTTGACTACACAATTGTGAAAGAGAACCTGATGCACCAGAAAATATTGCACTAGCAGATTTTCAAGTGGAGAAATATCTTTGAATGAACCATCGATATTTATTTGGAATTCGATAAAAATAAACAATATATGCTACTAGGATAAATTTTACATTTCAAACTCAATAACAATTTTTGAAATAAAAAAGAATAGTTTTCACAAAATTAATGTCATGCATCAAATCCTAGTGGGGTGGACAGGCACCCATAGCCGTAAAGACCCAAGAGCACCAACAGATGACCTTGTAAGTCTTATGCATGTATATATGATAACCCAAGGTTCTTCTAAATATGATATATGCATCAATGAGAATAACCAAGGAGGCAAGCATAAAATTATATATACAAGACTTGGCCATTGGGGTCACAACATCTAAAAGATAAGACACTACCATTCTTAACTTTGCATCAGTCTACAAAGCCTCTAAAGGTAGATTTAGTTAAGGTTAGGACACACCCCACCTTATTCTCATCTACTGTACAATACTAAAACATATGTAATAGACTCAAAAAGCTTTGAATCAATCTGAAGCTCACCAATAGCCACTGGATATCCTGTGATACTACTGATAAGGGGTATTAGCTAAAGCATTTGTGCCTGTAGTATGAAATATAGGTCCCCCTTAAGGAACGTCAGTACAAAAATATATACTAAATATGTAAGGCTAAAAGTAATTACACATGATGCAAGAGCTCAATTAAAATCAAATACAAGTGTATAAATGATTCTAGAAGACCACCTTTGCATATACTTGTAAGATCAGGTACATTGCATTCTTTTCTTTATTTTAACCTTATTACTTTATAATCTTTGTAATCCATATAACTCAAATAACCAGTTGATCAGTGGTAAATACACAAATTAGGGTCAGCCCATTCTAGGCTTATACCCCTGAACTGCCACCATGTATAAATAGATTGAGATTGGCCCATAGAGAGGAGCGAGCTCGGGGAAAAGAGTAGAGTCCTGCTACATAGAGCCTCAAATAGAGTTCTTATCTAAATCCTTACTCAACATAGTTCCTTAAGGAGAATCCAAAGCCGGTTGTTAGCAGAAGTAGCGAGACAAAAAGCAAAGAGAAGCATTCACAAAGAAATGGTGTAAGAAGAAGGGAAGGCATAACGGTTAGCGATTGCCCGAGGAGTGATCCCTCTCTTATTTTCCTTTTTTTTAACATAAGAAAAGAGACAATAAGCTCGTCAACATTGAAGCTTCCGCCTTTGGCAGTTGTTAGGCAAGTGATACCATACGCAAGTCCGCACCTATATACTAGGATTTCGCCCCAAATCTGTCACTCCATATATAATGGTATTTGGATTGTCCCTGTTCAATTTAGATTTGCATTACTTAGTCTATTTACCCTTTGAGATTGTTACTTTGGTGGTCATAACACTATGACACTTTGTAATAATGATCAACCAGCAAGATACATGTGAATAAGAACTTAATGCGATAGAAATGAGGTAAGGAGCTATTGGTACACAAATGAAATGTTTAGGAGCTAAAAATGGCACATGGGTCTTATTTGACTAAATGGAGAACTCTTGAAACTTTCTAGTGAAAGTAAACATGAAGACTTGATAATAAGCATGCAGTGAGGTATTTTAACACATTAGAGAGTGGGAACAATGTCGTTAGCTACATAGGAGAACGCACCCTACTATTATGTATCAATTGGTATAGAAGAACTTTAAAAGGTTACTTTATAACACAAGTGTTGGATTTCAAGTCAAAGAGTATGGAATAGAGTATGCCTATATTAACGTCTTTCCTTTTTTATTACTTATCTATAATAAAGTTTATGGTAAAAGTAGTATTAGTAATGAACAACACATCTGGGCTACTTAACTTAACCAAAATAGTAGTTGGGAAGTACGCCCATAATTTATTAAATCAAGGGTGTTATTTTAACATTTTTCTCCTCCAACCACATTTGCGTACCATGATTATTCTTATAAGATCTCCTAAAATAGTTTTGGCTTTGATACACACTCAAAATAATGCACAAAGTGGAATAGGCACTAAGCATACACAGTATTAAGTTTGATGGTATACTACTACACCCCTTCTTCTATATTTGAATACAAACTATTCATATCTTCCCCCAACATCAACCTGGTAGTCCCCAATATACACACAAAAAATTATCCCAAATTTCCTTTATCATAGCAAACAAATATTGAACTCATCATCCCTTGAGTTCTTAATACTAACACATCCATAATTCTTTACAAAAACTCATACATAAGGAGGATAAAATAGGGCATTCACTTTACCTCAATTTTATACAACTTATTCTCTTAACTAAAGCTCTTCAAGAACTTGAACTTCCCTTCACACTTTAAACTAAAGAAGAAAAGGAAAGTCTCTTGATAATAAAGAAAACTGGATAGTTAGTTTATTTTATATTTTTCCTTGTATTTATAATTAAGCATGAATAGCATGTTTTCCCAATCTTTCATAGGAGAATGAAGCTAAAATATACAATTTTTTACTTACCTTGGCTTGCGTTGAGGGATTCTTTAAGAACACTAGAAGGAGAATTAAGCCTGCTCTTTATTGTTTTAGAGAGAAGTAGAGAGAAATTATGAAATAAAACTTTTTTTGTGACTTAGAATAGAAGAAAATAACCAGTAACTTATCCTTATAAAGGCCCTATTTTGGCTCTCTCCTTAACTGTATTTTGGACCTCAAATTGATCAAATTGGTCCAAGTAGGTAATGTACCTACTTAAGGAGTTTAATCTTCTTAATGGTCAAAGTAGGTGATACACCTCCCTACTTGATTCCTTGTTGGACTCGGGTAAATTAGGCATTGGCAGATTTAATTTTAGGCCCTTTCTCTATTTTATTTCTTTTTAACTTAGTTTGGGCCCAAATGAGTACACGAATATTGACCCAAATCTTATCCATAGCCTTGGGTCCATTGAGTTGTTCAATATAGCTCAAGTAGGTGGCTCATCTACTAGCTTAATTAAGCCAAGCAAGCATGTCAAGACCTGAGGCTACCCCCTAATCGCGACTATGGTGTTTACGGTCAAATGTGACCACAAGCTAACTATGAGCTGGTACTTGCTGTGAGCACAGAATGAACTGATAAATAAGGACGTATGCAAAAAACAACTGATAATGCCACAAGGTTTTAATTGCTAAAAACACAAATAAATCATCAATCTGAATGTCTAAAAATATTTAGAAAAATACTAAAATCTAAATGATAACGCTGATAAACTTACAAACTGTCTAAATGTCTGAAAATCCTCTAACTGACTGACTATGGAGTAGATAGAACAAACCCCCAACTAACTCTAACTAAATGGAAATACTGAACTACTGAGATAAATTAAAATAAAGTAATCATGTCCTCGATAGATCAGGACTCACCACAACTGATGTTGCTAAAAAGTTGAACTGTCTAAGAACGGTCGAGAAACTGAGAGTCTGATCCTATGATATAAAACATCATAGCACAAAGAAAAGTATGTGGTCACTACTTTGAATATACTATATATGGGATGGGGTTAGGCTGAAATGCATGGGTTAACTGTACATGTAACTGGTTGTATAGCAGAAATAACTAAGTGTGCATACATGAAAACTAAAATACTGAGGATGCAAGACAAAGAATATAATATTTTCTGAAATAATCTGTAAATTGAAATACTAAAATCTAATAACTGAATAACTGGAAGTCTGTATGCTATGGTTAAGAAAAATTGAACTAAATTTTGTACTAAATACTGAACTAAAACTGTGGGAGGTATCATCTAACTGAAATGCCACAATATGAGCAAATTGGGGTCCATCCTTTAACCCTATTTGGAAAGGTGTTAGTACCGTGCCATGGGTACTAACAATGGCTATGAGTCACCTTTATCAGGTAGGTGCTCTAATGAGATATATGTTACCCTCAATTGGCAGGTTGATTTCTCTAACCTATGCTTCTACATAGTTTTGGAACCAAGGAACTTCTACTAAAGGTCACACCCTCTACTAGCAGGTGAGCCTCCATCCCTGGGTTTGCTCGATGCTAAATCCTACTCCTAACTGAACTGATACTGGTTACTTGATACAAGTATGATCACATATATGGAATTATGAGACAGTGTGTTAGACCCGAGACTTGGTTTGTGAGTTGAAGTGCAAAAGAGGACCTAAATGTACCAAAAATCAGCCAAAATACTACACTTGATGGGCGCCTATTCTCTAAGGGGCCTTTTGGTCTTTTTGTCATTTATTTGTAAAAGGATATAAATTGAATAATTTTGGGGTTCCTTTCATTAGTTTTTGGACATGGAATATTGTATAACACATTGAAACTCACAAGTTTTGTCCCTTTTCAGACTTGGCCGAAACTAGGCAACATTGAGTGTGGATTCACTCTTGTTGATTTCATGGCTTGATATATTGGTGCTTAGAGAAGGTAAAGTCCCTCTTGTGTCAACATAGGAGTTTGGTGTTGATAGACTAAAGGAAGTCTAAACACGAAATGGACACTTAAAAGTCCAAAAACAGCAAACACACAAAGAGAAAAACAACACACTAGAAGGAGATGAAGAAAAAGAATTGCATAAAGTAAAGATAGTAAGAGACCCTTACTTCCACTATGTGATTAAAAAGGATATGTATCAAATGTCCAATCACACCTCAATAATGGAAGCTCAAACCACTGTCTTAGGTGACCCAAAGGACTCATACTTCCTCAAGCACACCTTTCTTACCAAATAACCCAATCCAAGTGAAAGCTAATTCAAATGCATTCAAGGTTCAAATTTTGATTACCCTCTCTTACGGAGAAGGAGAAGACTACAATATAACACTAAGATTACAATAAAAAAAAGTCACTCAATTCATTATCTCAAAACTAAGGAAAATAAGAGCTAAGGTGCCTATTTATACTTATTACAAATAATGACAAAAATACCCTAAATGAAGGGTGCTCCTTTGTTGTGTAAAAAGAGGCCATTAAAAGACCATAATAGCCCTAACTTTGGGTGCCTCTTGGGTGTTGAAATATAAGGAAAAAATTCCTTTTTGCCCTTCAAGTGAGGCACCTCTTGAGTGTATGGATTTCCTTCTCCTCCTTCAACTTGACAAGACTTTTAAAGGCTCTAAACACTTACCAATTCCAAAGCTTGAGCTTTGACCATTCCTTGTATCCTTTTGTGCCATTCATGCTTGTATCATCCTCTACATCTTGAAAAGAATTTGTTCTCAAATTCACACCTTGCAAACCCAAAGAAAGGGAAAACAAACACACAATCCTCTTGATATGAGGGTTAGCATTAGTACCATAAGTAAGGTAAACATACCAACATGTACACTCTTAGAATACAACCAACCATCCTTTGTGAGGAGTAAGAAAATCCGACCACTAAAATCGCAAAGGACACACTTAAAGAAAACACCAATGAGTGGAGAATACAATCTGAAACAAACACATATGTCACTTATTTTCAAGGGAAGGCAAACATTCAAAATTAGACATCTACGGCTAAGAATGGTTCCCTTAACAACACATATTTCATCACTCCAAGGTTGTTCACAATTGACATATACCCACATATCCTTGGTATTTGACATGAAGATCTTAGCGTAAAGGATACCAAGGAACTTAATAGAATCATTATTAAAAGATAATTAGAATGAACCAAAACTACACCTTTCATAACTCAAAAATATTCCGAGGTTAAATAGGAGTAGAAGACAAAGGGTTACTCCGAGTTGACCCACTCCTTTCACTAGGCTACCAAAATCACAATCATCATAATTCAAGCAAGGAAAACAGCCACCAAACTTACTACCTCTACATAATACCAATTCAAAATTAACATGGTTATGATCATAGGCCAAGAGGTAGTATAGCAAGGAATCAAGTGTAAAGACATCACCCAAGGTGCTATCATCTATAAGAGGGTAATGTAGTGTGTGAATACTCTTTTCACATGATAATGGAACCTTATTCAAGTTATAAGTTCTAGCACTACATGTACACAAATAATTCTTACGAAAAGAATTGATTTTGTCATCTAAAGGATAAACTTGTGTTTGCGTACTCACAACAAAATTGTGGTCCTTATGAAACCTATCAACACCAATAGCATCCCAAAAGGGAGATTCATACACTTCTTTACTAATACAATCCGAAACTATACCACTTTGGCTACTACTATCCACATCATAATAATTTAAGTTTTTAGGAGTGTAGAAAATAGATTTATTACCTAGTAGATTATGAGAAGTGTTTTCTTCACTTGGTTTTACATCATGGTATCCCTCATTCTCCACATTATAATGGAATATGTCAAGGTTTCCCTTTGGGTTCACTTCTTTAACACTTATCCCTAAATTGGGACTTTCAGCTAAGGGCTTATAGGAAATTTCCTGGGCTTCTCCTTGGGGATTCTATGTCATGAACCTGCACATGAGAAGAGAAAATACTAGGCAAAATGCTATTATTTGGGTTAGTGAGTAATAAGGATTCTTTGTGAACAAGATCCACAATCAAGTATTTCTTTTCCCTTCCAACTTCACTACCCATGGTTTCCCTTTATCTTACCCTCTTTTCTTCACACTCTTCTTATACCTCACCATCCATTTTCTCTATATCTTAAGGCTTGACCTCATTCTCCTTGGATTCTAACTTATGGAGAGGAAGCGTTGGATTTGGTTGATGATGGGTTTGGAATTAGTGGTTTGAATTTTGTGGAGGTTTTGGTGGACATAGTCTATAAACCCCCACTTTAATTCTAATTATGCCAAGCCTCATGGATCCTAAATCACCTTTTATAATGTCAAACCCACCCTTCAAGTCTCTTCTCAAGGCATCATTATTATCCTTCATTTTTTGTGCAAAGGCCTCAAAGTAAGCCTTTAAGGCTCCCATTATATTATTTCCCAAGGATTGGGATGAAGAATCCTCGGCTTCCATGTTCAATTTTACCTAAAAAAATCAGCAAGCAAATAACCTAAAAAACTAGCAAACAAGTTAGTTCAAAAGCCTCACTTCACTCACACTCAACCTCACCTCATACTTGGCTTCACAAGTGTTAGAGAATCGCCAATACATGGCAAGTTACTTGAGAGGTGAGAAGCTTTGAATTTGAATTTATCTTTGTTTGAAATGACTCAAATAAAGTGATGCACGAACTTGAACCAACAAAATACTATGACTTAAAAATGATAAAAGCACACAAAAACCAAAGACACAAAATAAACGAACTCTAGACTAATTACCAACCTAGTAGGTAGTTACTAGTTTGCTAGTGATAGAATTAGCTTAAAAGAAACTAGAATCGAAAATTAGAAACGGAAATTTAATTTTATAGTCGAATTTTGGTTGAGCACAAGTGATGATGTGGCACTACGTGCTTGGTTGTCACTTTTCAAAATTTTCAATTTTCCCAAAACCTAATTTCGGCCAAACACCACTTTGGGATGAAGAGAGTTTTGGATTTTGAGGGACTAACTAGGAAATTTAGGGTTCTTTCAAGTCTCAAATAAAAATGGAATGAAATGGTCCCCCCCCCCAATAATTGCACTTATTCTTTGTTTATCCCCTTGTCCTCTCCCCCTTTTGGAAGAATGGAATATTATTTGAATATGCTCTTAGACAAACAACTTTTCCACTCCCTTTCTTCCCTATTTAGGATCAAACAACACCTTTGAATATTCTTCTTCACTACTATGTGAAGATCATGGATGAACAATATGAATATTCAAGTGTTGACCAAGTTTGAACCCCAAGCAGACGATCTCCAAATCTGATTTTTTTTATGGATCTTGGTTCCTTATGTAAAACCAAAACCAACTCACTAAAATTAAGTGACAAATCAAGTCACCAACACAAGACCAAAATGTCACCTTCTCCAAAAAGCTTCAAACAAGCCACAATAATAGTGGATCTAGCTCAAAATCAACTAAACTTCACTCTAAAAGTAGAACTAGACTCCCTATGTGCTTGAGAGAAAGGATCTAGCACTAGAAACCTTCAAAATACAATAAAAACTTGTAGATCTAACTTGGAAAGTTCGGATCTACAACAAACACACAAGACACACTTTTTTTTTTCTTGTATTTTCTGATTTTTTTTGACTCTTTTTTGATGAGATTTTTTATATAAGAATGCTAAAACCAAGATTTAAGGATGTTAGAACAACCCTAACCAAGGCTCTGGTACCAAATGATAGCCTAAAGGAAGTCTAAACAAGAAATGGACACTTAAAAGACAAAAATCAGCAAGCACACAAAGACAAAAACAACACACTAGAAGTCGATGAAGAAGAATTGCATAAATATAAAGATAGTAGAGTAACCCTTACTTCCACTATGTGATGGAAGCTCACCTCAGTAATGGAAGCTCAAACCACTCTCTTAGGTGATCCAAAGAACTCACACTTCCTCAAGCACACCTTTCTTGCCAAATAACCTAATACAAATGAAAACCAATTCAAATGCATTCAAGGTTCAAATTTTAGTTTTCCTCTCTTAAGGAGAAGGAGAAGACTACAATCTAACACTAAGATTACAATAAAAAAAGTTAATCAATTCATAAAATAAGAGCTAAGATGCCTATTTATACTTATTACAAATAATGACAAAAATACCCTTAATGAAGGGTGCTCCTTTGGAGTGTAAAAAGAGGCCATTAAAAGACCATAGTAGCCCTAAATTTGGGCACCTCTTGGGTGTTGAAATATAAGGCAAAAAGTCATTTTTCCTTTTAAGTGAGGATCCTCTTGAGTGTATGGATTCCCTTCTCCTCCTTCAACTTGACAAGACTTTAAAAGGCTCCAAACATTTGCCAATTCTAAACCTTGAACCTTTGACCATGCCTTGTATCCTTTTGTGCTCTTCATGCTTGTATAAGGTGTTTATTTTGTGTAGTGTTAAGGGTCCAAGAGTCCACTAAATCTTAAGTTCTTAAGATTATACCATCACTTATCTAAATATCATCCCCTTTGTTTCATTGTAATCGTGTAGTATTGTTCTTGTGTTCTTGTAGCCTTGTGCTTGTTGCTCTTAGTTTTTCATCTTGTGTTTATCATCTTATTTTTGTTAACTTAGTTTGGGTGTATATAAAAAGGTATCAAACACCTAGATATATTATTATTATTCTTGTAACACTCCATACATCCAAAACATAGACCAACTTGGCATAGATAAAAGTATTTAAACTTGATACAATCACAAGGAGCATCAAAAGCACAAGGAATTATCAAGGGGTTAAGGCTTCGGAATTAGCAAGCAATTGAAGACTTTTCGGAGTATTTTGAGGCCTTGGTCAAGAGAAGGAATGAGGGGAACATATACACTCAATAGGCACCTCAAGCGAAGGTTAATGAAGACATTTTTCACTCCAAGGAAATACTTAAGGGGCGCTCAATTCCCTTAGCTCATTAAGGGTAGTTTTGTCATTTGTCATGTAATAGTATAAATAGACCATTTTGCTTCTCTTTTCATTATACTTTGATGAAGTTGGATATTACTCTTATATTGTAGTTTTTAGTCTCTAGTTTTAGCTCTTAGAATCCGAAAGTGGTCCAAGAACATTTGAAGTTAGGGTTTCACTTGTTTTGGATAATTTGGCAAGAAAGGTGGTTTGAGGAAAAATGTTTCCTTTGGGTCACCTAAGAGAAAGGTTTGAAATCTTGTTTGTGAAGTGCGTTTGAAGATTTGAAACATCTTCTAGTTATAATCACTTAATAAGGGTAAGGTTCTTTCTATCTATCTTTCAATGTCAAGTAATCTTCTTCTTCATCTCTATTCTATGTGTTGTTTTCGCTTTGTGTGCTTGCTGATTTTTGCATATGTAGTGTCAATTTAATATTTTAGCATTTATTTAGGCTATCATTTGGTATCATAGCCTTGATTAGGGATGTTCCAACATCCCTAAATCTTGGTTTTAGTGTTCTTATTAGGAAAATCTCAACAAAAAAGAGTCAAAAATACAAAAATACAAAAAAAAAGTGTTGTTTTGTGTGCTTATTGTAGATCCAAAATTTATAAGTTAGATCTACAATTTTTTATTGTGTTTTGAAGGTTTCAAATTCTAGATCCTTTATATCTAGCACATAGGGAGTCTAGATCTAAGTTTTGAGCAAGATCTGATTGTGTATGTGCATTCCACCATTGTTGAAAACGTGTTTGAAGCTTTTTGTGGGTGGATTTCGTGTGGCTTGTGGTATTGATGATGTTTTGTGTCTGTTTTGTTGATATTTAAGCTTGTCTTAGCAAAGGGAACCTAGATCCAAAAGAAAAAATGATTTAGGGTTCATTTGCCTTGTGGTCAAACTTTGGTCAACTCTTCAATATTCATGTTGTTCTTCTTCATCTTCATAGATTGTTGAAGAAGAATATTCAAGGAGGTTGTTTGATCTTAAAAAAGAAGGAACGAGAGTGTAGTACTTGTTTAAGGAAATTTCCTAGAACCTTCCTAGTCATCCAAAAGAAAGAAACCAACAAAAAAGGAAGGAATAATCAAGTACAAAGGCAAGTACAATTGAAGTACAAGGGGGGACCAATCTATTTCAAATTCAAATTAAAGATCAAAAAGGCTCCAAACATGCATATTTCCCTCTCAAAACCCAAATTTCTTGTTCTCCCAAGTGTGTTTGGCCGAAATAAGTGAATTGCGATTTGAAAATTTTTAAAAGTGACGTGTAATTACAAGCTGCCATGTAATCACTTTGGTGACCAACCGAATTAAGTTTAAATTTAGATTTCCTAGTTTCTAATTGTTGTTTCTAGTTTCAATTTTGTTGGTACTATCACTAATTAGTAAGCAGTAAGTACCTACTAGTTTGGTAATTAGATTAGAGTCCGTTGTTTCGTGTCTTCAGTGTTTGTGTGCTTTTTTCATTTTAATTCATAGTGTTTTGTTGGTTCAAGTCCATGCATCACTTTATTTGAGTCATTTCAAAAAAAATATCGATTCCGGCCCAAAGCTTCTCACCACTCAAGCAACTTGCCAAGTATTGCCAATTATTCAACACTTGTAAAGCCAAGTATGAGGTGAGGTTGAGTGAGAGTGTGGTGAGGCCTTCTTGAACTAACTTGTTTGTTTGTTTTGTAGGATTTATCTTCTCTGTTTTATTGATTCTTCTTAGGTACATTTACCATGGAATCTGAGGGTATTACTTCCCAACCATTGGGAAATGATGCTATTGGAGCCTTGATGGCTTGGATTGATGCCTTGGGTCGAGAATTTGTTCAAAGAATGGAAGATAGTCATGATGCCTTGAGAAGATACATCAAGAGTGATATAGATGCTATGCGGACTGAAATTTCCACTTTTAGTGGAAGACTTGATCGTGTTGAAATAGGAGGAACTCACAACCTTCTACTCCTATTCCTTACCATGCATCCTCTAGTGTCCAAGCCAATAACTCTTCCATGACGATAAATCCCGAAACCCTCCACCAAATGCTTAATCCTCCAAGAGCTCCACAAAACCATCCACTAAACCAATCCCAAACCTCTCCTAACCGGACCCTACAAAGGCCAATACCTTACCAAATGAACCAAGTCCAACAAGAGGGACTTGGAACTCAAACTCCACCACCAAATCCGAACAAAATACCCCCACAAGTTCAAACCCCTCAACAAGTTCAATCCACTCAAAACCAAATATACTATAATTTACCAAATCCAGAGCTACCAAACCAAATCCATCTTCAACCAAAGCTGATACCCCCTCTCTAAACCATACTAAATCAAATTCCCTTCATTCAAGTAGAAGAAGAGGAGAAAAGAGAATCCAAAGAGAATGAGGCCATGCTTCAAGATGGAGAGAAAATAGATGGTAAAGTGCAAGAAGTATATGAATAAAATAGGGAAAAGGAAAGGGAAGTCATGGGTAGTGAAGCTAGGATGCAAGAAAAATGCTTGATTGTGGATCTTGTCTACAAAGAACCTTTGTTACTCACTAAACCAAGTGCTAGAATTTATCCGAGCATTGATTCTTCTTACTTTCAGGTACAAGAAGATATATTTCCAAGGGAGAATTAAAAAGAACTCCATCCCAAACATGTGGGAGTTCCAAAGGCACCCATGGATGAAAGCTCCAAACTAGTGGGCTGCCCAAGTCTAACCCAAGGTAACATCACTACTTCCTACATTTCCTTTAACTTAAAATTTTGTGATTTAGTGTCTTGTAAAGTGGTGATAGGTTTAAAAGTTCATTCTTCGTTACTTGGTAGCTCTTTAGTTGTGAACAAAACTCCTAAGGCTAGACCATGCACTTGTTTGAGCTTGAAATATTGTGATGTACCCTCTAGTATGTTGGTTTCAGGTTTGTTTGACATAGGGGTGAATGTTTCTTCTCTTAATATCTTCATTAATTTGTACCATGATCAACTTGCTCTTAAAACTAGTTCACTACTTGAACATGAGAAGGGTTTGATTAAAAACTTTCAAGATAGTGTTGATGTAGTAATGATGGTGTTGATATGGAACATGGTCCTTTTAACTTTTGTGATAAAATCCCTTATGAATATCTTGTTCATTGTGGCCTTGTGTTTGTCCAAGTGGTGGGTAATTCCTTGAATGATCGTGGGCTTGGTAACCTAGTGAAAGGAGTGGGCCATCTCGGCTTAAGTCCTTATCCTTGGATCGCATTTGACCCCGGAATACTCTTGAGGTGTGAAGGTTATAATTTCTGGTTGTTCTCCCTAATCTTTGATATTAATGCTATTCATGTCTTTGGTTTCATTTATGCTAAGTTTTTCATGTCAAATACTAAGGATATATGGGTAAATGTAAAGTGTGAGCAACCATGGGTTCATGGTATGATTATGTTACTAATACTAACCCTATTACTAAGAGGATTGTGTGTTTGTTTTGCTCTCTCTTTGGTTTTTGCAAGATCTGAATTTAAGGACAAATTCCTTCAATATAGAGAGGATGATACAAGCACAAGGAGCATCAAAAGTACAAGGAATTATCTAAGGTGTCAAGGCTTTGGAATTAGCAAGCAATTGAAGACTTTTTAGAGTATTTTGAAGGCTTGGTCAAGAGAAGGAAGGAGGGGAACTTATGCACTCAATAGGCGCCTCAAGTGAAGGTTAATGAAGACATTTTATACTCCAAGGAAACACTTAAGAGGTGACCAATTCCCTTAGCTCATTAAGGGTAGTTTTTTCATTTAGCATGTAATAGTATAAATAGACCATTTTTATTCTCTTTTCATTAGACTTTGATGAAATTGGATATTATTCTTATATTGTAGTTTTTAGTCGCTAGGTTTAGCTCTTAGAATCCGAAAGTGGTCCAAGAACATTTGAAGTTAGGGTTTCATTTGTTTTGAATAATTTGGCAAGAAAGGTGGTTTGAGGAAGAGTGTTTCCTTTGGGTTACCTAATAGGAAGGTTTGAACTCTTGTTCGTGAAGTGTGTTTGAAGATTTGAAACATCTTCTAGTGCTAATCATTTAATAAGACTTCTAATTGGACTTGGTTCATTTGGGAATGTAGTGGTGTTTGTAGGGTTTGGTTAGGAAACGTTTGTGGTGGGTTTAGTGGCTGGTTTTGTGGAGCTCTTGAAATATTAAACATTTGGTGGAGGGTTTCGGGGGTTATAGTAATGAAAGATTTATTGGCTTGGACACTAGATGATTCATGGTAGGGAATAGGAGTAGAAGGTCGTGAGCTCCTCCTACTTTCAACATGATCAAGTCTTCCACTAAAAGTGAAAATTTCAGTCCGCATAGCATCTATATCACTCTTCATATCTCTTCTCAAGGAATCATGACTATCTTCCATTCCTTGAGCAAAGTCTCGACCTAAGGCATCAATTCGAGCCATCAAGGCTCTAATAGCATTATTTCCCAATGGTTGGGAAGTATTACCTTCAGATTCCATGGAAAATGTACCTAAAAAGGTGCAAAAACAGCAAGCAAACAACCTACAAAATGAGCAAACACGTTAGTTCAAAAGCCTCACTTCACTCACTCTCAATCTCACCTCATACTTGGCTTCACAAGCGTTGGAGAATCAGAAATACTTGGAAAGTTACTTGAGAGGTGAGAAGCTTTGACTCGAAATTTATCTTTTTTTGAAACGATTCAAAATAAGTGGTGCACAAACTTGAACCAACAAAATACTACGACTTGAAAATGAGAAAAGCACACAAAAAATCGGAGACACGAAATAAACGAACTCTAAACTAGTTACCAACCTAGTAGGTACTTACTACTTTGCTAATTAGTGATAGAATTAACTTAAAATAAAATAGAATAAAAAATTAGAAACTAGGAAATCTAACTAAGAACTTAATTTGGCAGATTAGCTAGTGATGACATGGCAGCTTGTGATTGGACGTTGAGTTTTCAAAATTTTCAACCCTAATTCTCAAGTCTTGGCCTAGAACCCCTTTGGTGAAGAAGAATTTCGTTTGGGAGGGAAAATGAAGGTTTAAAAGCCTTTTTAGAGCTTCAAATGAATTCAAAAACAAATGCCCCCCCCTTTGTACTTGGAATATACTTGATTCTGTACTTAGATTATTCCTTTGTCTCTTCTTTCTTTGGATGACAATGAATATGCTAAGGAATATTCTTTCAAAAACACCAAGTAAATATGTTTCTTCTCCTTTTTTGATCAAGCACACTCTTTGAATATTCTTCCTTAGCAAGACTTGATGAACATGGAAGAACAAAATGAATATTTAAGAGTTGACCAAAGTTTGACCCCTAACCAAATCAACTCCAAATATGATTTTTTTTTGTAGATCTAGGTTCCTTAGGATAAGGTGATCTCAAATAACAATAAAGCACAACCAACCAACATCCACAACATAAAAACCACACAGATCTAGCTTCTTGAAGCTTCAAAACACCATAACCATGGTGGATCTTGCTTAAAATTGAACAAATCTTGTTCCAAATGTAGATCTAGACTCCCTAGGTGTTAGAGAACAAGAATATAACACAAGAAACCTTCAAAAAAAAAGTAAAATCTTGTAGATCTAAGACTCTAAATTCGTATCTAACACAAGACAACACTAGACATCATTTTTTTTGTATTTTCTGATTTTTTGACTCTTTTTGTTGAGATTTTCTAAATAAGAACACTAAAATCAAGATTTAGGGATGTTGGAACAACCCTAACCAAGGCTTTGATACCAAATGATAGCCTAAAGGCTATGAAAACACAAAAATGGTTACTAAGATGCAAATTCCAGCAACCAAATAAAGAGAAAACAACACATATAATGGAGATGAAGAAGAATGCTTGAAATTAAAGGATAGATAGAAAGACCCTTAGTCCTATTCAATGATTAGAACTAGAAGATGTTTAAAATTATTCAACATACCTCAAAAATAAGAGTTCAAACCTTTCTCTTAGGTGACCCAATGGAAACACTCTTCCTCAAGTACACCTTTCTTACCAAATTATCCAAAATAAGTGAAACCCTAACTTCAAATATTCTTGGACCAATTTTAAAATTCTAAGAGCAAAATCTAGAGACTAAAAACTATAATATAAGAGTAATATCCAATTTCATCAAAGTCTAATGAAAAGAGAAGCAAAATGGTCCGTTTATACTGTTACATGCCAAATGACAAAACTACCCTTAATGAGCTAAGGGAATTGGGCGCCTCTTAAGTGTTTCCATGGAGTGAAAAATGTCTTCATTAACCTTCACTTGAGGCACCTATTGAGTTCATAAGTTCCCCTCCTTCCTTCTCTTGACCAAGGCTTTAAAATACTTTGAAAAGTCTTCAATTGCTTGCTAATTCCGAAGCCTTGACCTCTTAGATAATTCCTTATATTTTTATGCTTTTTTTGCTTGTATCACCCGATTTACCCCTCTTTTTGTATAGGCCTTGATGGTGGATTTTAGATATGTTGTTGTTAAGAACTTATGGGATGGTGATCGAAAACCGTGAGTCAATACCTTATAGTGTGTTGAATGATTTTAGGACTGTTTAGGTGATGTCTATAGGTGTTGTTGTTGGAGGCAGTGGGTAACCTTATGGAATGGTGAAATGGAGTTGTATTAAAGTATAGAAGGAGGGTATGGTGGTACACCAAGTATTTGAGGGGCTGAATAGTCTTACTTCCTGTCAAGTGTTTAACTACTTTTTTACAAGGGTTACATTGTGATTAGTTGCTAATATTAGCTCCATTATATGCTTATATTGTATATTAACACCTTAAAGGAAAGAAGTCTAATTCTTTGTAATAATCAGGTTGTACAATGAGGTATGTAAGTCTATTCTAGTTCATATTCTTTGGCATGGTGTCATATACTTGTGTACCAATAAAGTGAGCTTCGTAGATGACCATTCATGTTAAAAGATACATTGTGATGGTGTACCAACCCCGCTATAGTTAATCGACCTTTATTTACTGCCCATGGTCTAAAAGTGTGTCAAAGTGTCACATGTTTCTCTTATATGAGTCAATAAGATCCAAGATTATACAGGTTAAAGAGTGTCACATGTTGGATTACAATCTGTCCAAAATTGCTTTAATTGATTGTATACTTCTTTTGGCCATGCATGTTCTTTTTTTAAATATCATTCCCATCATGTTTAGGCATAAGGTGACCTTATACAGTCTTTACCTATTTAGTATATAGTTTATATATCCTTATAAATTTGTTCCTAATTAGAATTTGCCCACGTGCTTCAATAGTACCCATTCTCACATACCCTTTTATTTGTTATTACCTAGTAAGTATTTATTATACAGTCCAAACCTCTTTAGTCGAGGAGTTACGTATCTCAACTTGGTATGCACATATTCCCCTATTTGAAACATCTAAATTTCTACACTTGAATCTACCCCAATTGCTATATGCTAGGTAAGATCAATAGAATCTGCCACAACCCATATGTGCTATGTAATGTCACTTGCTTATTAGTTATACACCTTATTAGCTTATTTGTTGCAGGTCATAATCTCCTCACTTTCCACATGCCTTCTTGGCTTATTAGTGAATATTTTTTATGCCCAGTGAGGCTCATGGTGTTATATAAGTTCCAAAGTATTACCCTTATTTCCTATATCATTGTTCTTGTCTCGATCGTACGTGTTCTTCTATTGGTTCATATCTCTAAAGCTCAATAATATTATGACCACAAAAATAACAATCTAAAAGATTAAAGAAGTAATGTAAAGTAAATATACTTATGTGTGAGTGGTAGCTCAGGGGCGAGAGCCTAATATAGGTCGATCTCAATTTATTGATTTATGGGTGGTATCCTAGGGGTAGAAGGAACACCTAGCATGGGTCAATCCCATTATCGGGTGGTATCCCAGGGGTGAAAGGAAAGCCTAGAATGGGTCAATCCTAATTTGTGTATTGATGAGGAATGTATCCTAGGGGCATAATACCTAGCATGGGCCATCCTTTTTCACTTATAGTTATCTTATGCCTTACATATTCAGTACATTACTTTGTACTGACGTCCCTCACGGGGGACCAACATTCTATGTTGCAGACATAGGCTTTTAGCGAGTAGATTTCCCTAATAGAACACAGGATACTCAGAGATTGTTGGTGAGCTCCAAGATGATTCGGGGCCTTTTCGAGTCTTTATCATATATATTTTGATGGTTTTACAGTCATGGATTCCACTAGAGGCTTTGCAGACATTGTAAAGCAGTCATATGTATTCATAGGTTCACATATCATCTGTATCGATTTGTCTAATTAGTTGGGATTGTATCTATAGATTTTTATCAGTGATTCCATTTGTTTAGTGATTCATTTTCTCATCTACTTTATTTTAATAGTATGTTTTCCCATAGTTGTTGTCTGCCTCATCTAGTATGGGGTGTGACGATTCTTGCATTGTATTCTTGAATGCGAGTGTGGTCTCCATTTGGTCCATGGGTTTTTATGATTTTGGGGACTATTTGGAGTGTGTATTCATGTGTTCCTAGTTTGTCTTATATCATTTGGTTTCAGATCCATCTTTGATTTTGTTCTAACAAGATCAATCTTGGGCTTGAGAGTTGAAAAATAAAAAAAAAAGTGTTCTTATTGTTCTTGGCCGAGAACTTGTTATTCTTGATTTTTGTTTTCTTGACCGAATGTTGTGTGTCTAGGTATAGGATTTATTACTTTTCCTTGTTATTTCTATTGTTAGTTTTGTTCTTCACTAATACTTGAGTCTACTAGATCTAGATTTGAGCTTTCAAAATTGATGTTGTTGTTGTGAACAAGTAAGGCCGTATGTTGGTATTGTTGTGGACTTGAACTTGACCCTTCATTGTTTAACATTGTTGGTGTTGTTACAACCCTTGGCCTTGTGATATTATTTTTGTTATAAGCTTGGACTTGTGTTGTTGTTGAGGATTGGTGTCCTATGAACAATCTTGTTGAAGTTATTGTAGCTTGGCTGTGAGTTGGTGCCCAAAAAAAATTATTATGGATTTAGACTTCGATTGTTGGATTTTGTTGGTTCTTCTTGGTGATTATTGATGTTGTTATTGAAGTTCCTCACAACCTTCATAACTTGTTAAACTAAAGTGAACATTAGATCTACAAAGGTGAAGGAAAAAGGGATGAAGCTTTGTTAGTCTTGAAAGACTTACCATCACTCATCAACTAGTCAATCACATCTCAACGACTTTCCAACAACTTTTCATGATTCAACGGCCCATGTTTTAAGGAGTACAAGAAAGTCAAGTCTTGAAAACTTATGATATAAAAGGGCTCCAAGACTTGTTTGAATTTTCCTCCTTAAACAAATTCCACCAAAGTCCAAAATGAAAAATTGACCAAGACTTGAAATTGGACAACAAAAATTGTTAGAAACCGCAACCAATTATGTGCTGCCACATCATCTTGTTACTATTCATGCATCAAATTTTGACTCAAATCTTGATTTCTTAGTTTTTTTTGTTGCTCCTTAGTTTCATTAGTTGATTCTAATACTAATTAACAATGTAGTAATATCCTACTAGATTGTGAGGTAGTTGTAGAGCCCGTTTGTTTGTGTTTACGTTTGTTGTGTACTTTTGTCATTTTGAATTCGTTGTTAGCTCTTTCTCAAGTCCTATAATATTTTGTTTGAGTTTCAAACCAAAATCTATTCCAAACAAGAGTATACTCAACCCTCAATCACTCACGAAGTATAAGCTGGCTTTCAACACTTATGAATGCAAGTGTGAGGTAAAAATCGAGAGTGAGAGTGTGATTAGGCATTTTAAGCTAACTAGTTTGTTTTGTTGTTTGTTGTTTTCTTTCCTTTTAGGCACCATGGTTGCCAATAATATCAATGCCACATTGGATCACATCAATGACAATCTTGAAGATATGAAATGACACATTGAAAAGCTACACCAATTGGTATCCATACTTATCCCAACAAATCCAAAACCTATTGTCCAAACACATTATGATGAGAGCTTCCTGAAGGAAGAGGCAACCCCAACCCACACTAAGGTAAAGGTCGTAGCTTATATGAGCTATAAGGTAAAAATGCTACTTCCTACCCTACCAAAAATGTCGAATGTTGTGATGTGGCTAGTAATAGCCAAAAGGATATAGTTACAGTTTTTCCTCTTAGAGAACAGATTGAAACCTCTTCAAAACTTGATAGTGAACTTAAAGAGAGTGAGCTTGCTTGTCCCAAATCTGCCCGCGGGGTAGAACCTTCTCTCTTTAGGTACAATATCTTGAAGCTAATGAACCTTCTACTAATGAACCTAGTGGTGCAAGTGATGTTGATGGCATATCTTGCCTTGGAGGCTATAGCCTATATTCCAACCCACTATGGTGTGACAACATTCCTCTTCAAGATGGGAATCTCTTCTTGAAAGATAAGAGTACTCTCTTAAGGGTAGGGAATGTGTAGTCTCGAAAAAGAATAGTCAATCGGGTGAAGATGACCTTGAATTGCTTAAATGTTTAGAGAGTCTAAAATGTGATTGTTCTTATGAAAATTGTTTTGGTCGTAATCCCTTGGCTGTACGTGTTGGCTGTGAATCATCCTTTTGAAAGGGTGTATGACCGAAACCCATGTAAATAGATACTTCTCCCATTTGATCCTGATGACATCTTAGGGTATGGTAAGAGTAGTCTCGACCCGTGCTCATCATCTATTGATGCTTATCATAGCCACTTTCTTTGTAACATTTGTACTAAGCTTTTCCTGTTTAATAAAAAGGACCCATGGATATACTTCAAGTTTGTTCCACCTTGGCATGGTATATTGATGTGTTTATTTTTATAACCCTATCTAACCCTCTTGTCATGAGTATATGTTCTTGTTTTTCATCTCTTGATTTTGCAAGGTATAGATTTGAGGTCGAATCCTCTTCAAAAAGAGAAGGATAATACAAGTACGATTACGTAGATGTACTTATGAGAGTGTGTTGGACCCGAGACTTGGTGTGTGCATTTGAAGTGGAAAAGAGGACCTAAATGTACCAAAAATCAGCTAACATACTACACTTGATAGGCACCTATTCTCTAAGGGGCCTTTTGGTCTTTTAGCCTTTTATTTGTAATATGATATAAATAGAACAATGTAGGGTTTCTTTTATTAGTTTTTGGACATGGAATATTGTATAACACATTGAAACACCCAAGTTCTCTCCCTTTTGAGACTTGGCCGAAACTAGGCAACATTGAGTGTGGATTCACTCTTGTTGATTTCATGGCTTGATATATTGGTGTTTAGAGGAGGTAAAGTCCCTCTTATGTCAACGTAGGAGTTAAGTGTTTGTTGTGTGTAGTAATAAGTGTCCAAGAGTCCACAAAATTCTTGGGTTCTTTATATTATACCATCACTTGTCTAACTATATCCCCTTTGTTTCATTTTAATCGTGTAGTGTTGTTCTTGTATTCTTACAGCCGTGTGTTTGTTGTTATTATTGTAGTTCATCTGATACAAGCCTAAAGTTCTTATGGATTGCAAGGACTTCTCAAGGGACCAAGTTTCAGAATTGGCTAGTGGTTGGAGCATTTTGAAGCCTTGTTCAAGAGTAGAAAAGATGGAGAACCTATGCACTCAAGAGGTGCCTCAATTGAAGGGCAAGATGGACTTTGCACACTCCAATTTAACACTCCAGAGGTGCCTCCTTTAAGCTCTCATTAAGGGCATTCTAGTCTTTTGTTATGTAATAATATAAATAGACAGTTTAGCCTCTATTCTCATTAGCTTTTGAATGACATTGAATATTACTCAGTTTTTAGCTTTAGTCTCCTAGTTTTAGCTCTTAAATCTGAAACTTGTACCTTGAATGCAATTGAATTGGGTTTCACTTGTATTGGGTAATTTGGCAAGAAAGGTGAACTTGAGCAAGTGTGAGTACTTTGGTCCATCTAAGAGGAAGGTTTGAGCTTCTATTGGTGAGGTGTGATTGATGGCTTGATACACCATATTTTGTTAATCACTTTTTAGGAGTAAGGGTCATATCTTTTACATTTATGCAATCTTCTTCTTTATCTCTTCTTTTATGTGTGTTGTTTTCCCTTTGTGTGGTTGCTGATTTTTGCTTTAGTGTCCATTTTCGTGTGTTGATAGTCCTTTTGGCTATCATTTGGTATCAAAGCCTAGTTTAGGGGTGTTCCTGCATCTCTAAATCTCGGTTTTAGTGTCATTATTAAGAACAACTCACAAAAAAAGAGTCAAAAGTCATAGAAAATCACAAAAAAATGACGTCTAGGCTTGTATTGTTGTAGATTCAAACTTAGAATCTTAGATATACACGTTTTTACTTTGTTTTTGAAGTTTCTTGTACTAGATCCTTGCTCTTTATTACCTAGGGAGTCTAGATCTACTTTTAGAGTGAAGTTTGGTAGAGTTTGAGTTGAGATCCACCATGGCTATGGTGTTTTGAAGCTTTTTGAGCTAGATCCAGAATTGGCCTTGTGAATAGGGCATGTTTTGTGGCTTGTTTTTAGTTGGTTGAGTTTGTTTTGGCCTAAGGACCCTAGATCTAAAAGAAAAATTAACATTAGGGTTCATTTTCTTGTTGGTTAAACTTGGTCAACACTTGAATATTCATCTTATTCATCCATCATCTTCATATCTTAGTGAAGAAGAATATTCAAGGGTGTATGTTTGATCCAAAAGAAGGAAGAAAGAGAGTGAAAAAGTTGTTAGTCCAAAAGCATATTCCAAGAATATCCAAGTCTTCCAAAAAGGAAGAGGGGAAAAGGGGACAAACAAGTACACTTGAAGTAAAAGGGGGCTTCAAAACCTTCATTTTTCCCTCTAAAACCGAAATCCTTTCATCCCTAAAGGAGTGTTTGGCCGAAACAAAGATTTAGGGAAATTGGAAATTTGAAAAAAGTGACAACCAACCACATTGTGCCACATCATTACTTTTGATCAACCATAGTCATCTCTAAAATTAGATTTCTTAGTTTCAACTTTTTTATTGTAGTTTCTTTTAAGCTAATTCAAACACTAATTAGCAAGCTAGTAAATTCCTGCTAGATTGGTAATTAGTCTAGATTTCGTTTAATTCGTGTCTTCGGTTTTTGTGTGCTTTTCTCATTTTCAAGTCGTAGGGTTTTGTTGGTTCAAGTTAGCACATCACTTTATTTGAGTCATTTCAAACCAAGATCAATTTACGACCAAATCTTCTCACCACTCAAGTAACTTGCCAAGTATTGCCAACTAACCAACATTTGTCAAGCCAAGTGTGAGGAGAGGTGGAGTGAGAGTGTGCTGAGGCTTTTGAACTAATTTGTTTGTTCATTTTGTAGGTGTTATCTTGATTTTTTTTCTTTTGTTAGGCACATTTGAGATGGAATCCGAGGGTACCATATCTCAACCCTTGGGTAATGATCTTTTGGGAGCCTTGATTGCTCGGATTGAGGCCCTTGGCCGAGATATGAAGGGTGAAATGAATGCTATGAGGAGAGACGTGAAGATTTATATGGATGCTATGAAGAGTGAAATTTCCACTTTTAGTGGAAGGCTTGATTGTGTTGAAAGTAGGAGGAACTCACGACCTTCTTCTCCTAATCCTTACTGTGTATCCACAAGTGTCCAAGCCAATAACTCTTCCATGACTATAACACCCGAAACCCTCCACCAAATCCTTTACCCTCCTCAACCCCTATAAAACCAATCCCAAACACCTCTTAATTGAGACTTTCGAAGACCTATACTTCCCCAAATAAACCAAGTCCAACAAGAAGGACTTGGGACTTAAAATACCCCACCAAATCCAAATGTCGAAATGCCTAACCCTATTGACCAAAGACCAAACCCTCCACTAAACCAAACACTTTTACAAAACCCCAGCTACCAAGTACCTAATCTAATGAACCAAATACCAAATCCACCACAACCTCCAATGCCACAAGTACAAGTCCCAAATAATCAAAGACCTCAAAACCCTCCATTTAGACCTTAAAACCGAAACTATCCTATCCAAGTTGAGGATTATGGTACATGGGAGCAAGAAGGTTATGATGTTCCTAATGATGACTATTGGTTTGAATAAGAATGTAACATCCCATATTTTTGCTTGTACTTGTTCTAATTATATGGAACCTGGTATAGCCTTGTTGATAGCCTAAAGAAAGGCTAAAACACGAAATTAACACTAGATCTGCAAAAATCAGCAAGCACACAAAGAGAAAACAACACTTAGAAAGGAGATGAAGAAGAAAGATTGCATAAATGTAAAGATAGTAGAGTGACCCTTACTTCCACTAGATGATTAACAAAAGGAGATGTATCAAATCTCCAATCACACCTCACAAATGAAAGTTCAAACCACTCTCTTAGGTAGACATAAAGGGAATCACCTTCACCAAGCACCAACCTTTCTTGCTAATTTTTCAACACAAGTGAAATCCATCACTTAGTGTAAACCCTAATTTTAGATTCTCTATCTAAGAGAGGAAGAAAATTACAATTAAAGAGTATCTCTCAATAATTTTGTCACAGTCTAATAAATAGATAAGAAAAATGGTCTATTTATACTATTACATGCCAAATGACAAAACTATCCTTAATGAGCTAAGGGAATTGGGTGCCTCTTGAGTGTTTCCCTGGAGTGCAAAATGTCTTCATTAACCTTCACTTGAGGATCCTATTTGGTGCATAATTTCCCCTCCTTCCTTCTCCTGACCAAGGCTTCAAAATACCTTGAAAAGTCTTGCCAATTCCGAAGCCTTAACCCTTAGACAATACCTTGTTCTCTTGATGCTCATTGTGCTTGTTTCATCCCCTCTACCGTGAAGGAATTTGTCCTCAAATGCAGATCTTGCAAAAACCAATAGAGAGTAAAACAAACACAAAATCCTCTTGGTAGAAGGGTTAGTATTAGTACCACACTTATATCATCAACCCGTGGTTGCTCATACTTGACATACATCCACCTATCCTTGTTTTTTGACATAAAAAGCTTAGCATAAAGGATACCAAAGACATGAATAGCATCAATAACAAAAATAAGTGAGCATGACTAGCATCTATAACCGTCATATCTCAAGAGTATTCCTGGGTCAAATGGGAGTAGAAGACAAGGGGTTAAACCGACGTGACCCACTACTTTCACTAGGCTATCAAACTCACAATTGTCATCATTAAAGGAAACCAGCCACCAACCTTACTACCTCTACACAATACCAATTCAACATTACCATGGTTATCATCATAGGCAAAGAGGTAGTATAGGAAGGAATCAAGTGTGAAGACATCATGCCGAGGGCGTACACTATTAAAATACAACTAGAAATCCCTTATTTTGTCCATGTAACATTTAGTATATGCATCAAAAAGGATAGGGCTAAGGTAAACATCAAGAGACAATAAGCTCAAGCCGAAAAAATCCCTTCCCCACCCCACTAGTACACTGGGATCAAATGGGTAAAGTGCCAAGGGAATAAATCGAAGCTACTCATTCCATTTACTAGGGTATCACACTTACCCAAAGCATTACCAAAGAAGGAAACATGTACTTCTACACTAGATGTACCCAAAATCATATCACAACTTTTTAAACTTAAGGGAGTGTAGAATGTACCCAAGTTACCTTGGTTTGTACTAGGGCAGCCCACTAGTGTGTGAATACTCTTGTCCCTTAGTAATAGAACCTTATTGAAGTTATAAGTGCTAGCACTAGATGGACACAAATCATTCTTACGAAAAGAATTGATTTTTTCATCTATAGGATCAACTAGTGCTTGCATACTCACAAGAAGAGTTTGGTCCTTATGCAACCTAAAAACACCTAGAGTATCACAAAATGAAGATTCACACACTTATTTACTAAGAAAATCCGAAACTACACCACTTTGGTCACTACTAGCCACATCACGACATTTTAAGTTCAAGGAGGTGTAGAAGACATCTTTGTTACCTTGTAGACCATGGGAAGTGTGTTCTTCACTTGGGTTTGCATTATGGTAGCCTTCATTCTCCACATTACAAGGGATTATGCCAAGGTTTCCCTTTGGACTAACTTCTTCATCACCTGTCCCAAAATTGGGACTTTCGGCCAAGGGCTTTAAGGGAGCTTTCTTGGGATTCTTGATATCCTAAAGACTACCAAACACATGAAATTGGCTACTAAGATGCAAATTCCAGAAACCAAATAAAGAAAAAACAACAGATAGAATAGAGATGAAGAAGAAGAATGCTTGAAATTAAAGGATAGATAGAAAGACCCTTACTTCCATTATATGATTAGCACTAGAAAATGTATCAAATCTTCAAACACATCTCACAAATGAAAGTTCAAACCTTCTTCTTAGGTGACCCAAAGGAAACACTCTTTCTCAAACCACCTTTCTTGCCAAATTATCCAAAACAAGTGAAACCTTAACTCCAAATGTTCTTGGACCTTAATTTCAGATTCTAACATCTAACTCTACAGAGTAAAGCCACAATAAAAGAGTAATATGAATGTCATAAAAAGTCTAAGGAAAATATAAGATAATAGGTCTATTTATACTATTACATAACAATAACTAAAATACCCTTAATGAAGGATGCTCCTTTGGAGTGTAAAAGAGAGCTATCAAAAGATAATATTGCCCTTAATAATCCCAAGTATAGGCGGCCTTGGAGTGTAAGGTCCCTTTCTCCAATCTTCAACTTGAACAAGGTTTTGTAATGGTTCCAAAAAAAATTTAAGCATTTTCAAATCCGAGGCTTGAACCTTTGACAATTCAAAGTGTGAACCTCTACAAGACCTTGTAATCCTTGTGCTCTTTATTCTTGTATCTTCCTCTCCATCTTGAAAGTAATTTGACCTCAAATTCAGACCTTGTAAAACCAAAGAGAGGGAAAAAAACACATATTCCTCATTATAGGAGGGTTAGTATTAGTACCACACTCATATCATCAACCCATGGTTGCTTACACTTGACATATACCCAAATATCCTTGGTATTTGACATAAAAAGCCTAGCATAAAGGATACCAAAGGCATGAATATTATCAATATCAAAAATAAGTTAGCATGACCCAAAACTATAACTTTCACCTCTCAAGAGTACTTCGGGGTCAAAGGGAAATAGTAAATAAGGGTCTAGGCCATGGTTAAGCATCCTTTGCACTAGATTATCCTACCAAGGAGGTACATATTTGACATACAACCAGCAATCCCTTTTTTTTTCTATGAAACAATTAGAATATGCATCACAAAGGATAGGGCTAAGGTAAACATCAAGGGAAAATAAGAACAAGCCAAAACAATCCCTTCCCTACCTTACTAGTACACCGAGATCAAATGGGTGAAGTAGCCAAGTGAATAATCTGAAGCTTCTCATTCCATTTACTAGGTTATCACACTCACCTAAAGCATTTGTTCTTAAGGAAAGACTAGCACACAAGGATAAGGACCTACGGCTTAGTAGGCCTCTCTTAACAACATACATTTCATTATCTGCAATCTCTCCATACACATGATCAACTCCATCAACATCATTAATAACTTGAGACTTATCAAACAAACCACACATATTCTTAAGTAGTGGACTACATTCGTGAGTAGGTTGATCATCATTCACATCCCCACTAGTTGTTGGAAAATCACATTCCAACGTAGACTCACCTTGGTTTTCACAAGGGTAAACTAGTGTGTGAATACTCTTATCACTTGGTAATGGAACCTTATTAAAGTTATAAGTTCTAGCACTAGATGGACACAAATTATTCTTACGAAAAGAATCAATTTTGTCATCTTTAGGATCAACTAGTTCTTGCAAACTTACCACAAGAATTTGGTCTTCATGGAATCTAACAATAACAAGAGTATCACAAAGGGAAGACTCATGCAATTCTCTTCCAAGCAAACCATCAACTACATCCATTTGGCTACTACTAGCCACATCAAGGAATTTTAAGTTTATAGGAGAGTAGGAGATAGCATTGTTACCTTTTAGCTCATATGAGGCATGGCCTTCACCCATGTTTAGATCATGGCAGCCTATTTGTTCCTTTGGGAAGCTCTCATTACAAGGGATTTTATCAAGAATTATTCCTTGCATCACCTCTTTGTCATTTTTCCCAAAGTTGGAATTCTTAGCCAAGAGCTTCATTTGATCAACAACCATGTATTCTTGAGGAACTCTCCTTGAATCCTCTGGTGGAAGTATATTATCTTGAACCTACACACAAGGAGAATTGATACTAGACAAAATGCTAGTATCTTGGTTAGTGGTGATTCGGCTTTGATGGCATGATTCAATCATCAATTGGCGTAGACTTTAATGCTTGAAATTAAATGATAGATAGAAAGACCCTTACTTCCACTATATGATTAGCACTAGAAGATGTATCAAATCTTCAAACACACCTCACAAATGAAAGTTCAAACCTTCCTCTTAGGTGACCCAAAGGAAACACTCTTCCTCAAACCACCTTTCTTGCCAAATTATCCAAAACAAGTGAAGCCCTAACTCCAAATGTTCTTGGACCTTAATTTCGGATTCTAAGACCTAATTCTAGAGAGTAAAGCTACAATAAAAGAGTAATATCAATTTCATCAAAAGTGTAAGGAAAATAGAAGATAATAGGTCTATTTATACTATTACATAACAATGACTAAAATACCCTTATGAAGGGTGCTCCTTTGTAGTGTAAAAGAGAGCTATCAAAAGACAATATTGCCCTTACTAATCCCAAGTATAGGCGGCCTTCGAGTGTAAGGACCCTTTCTCCAATCTTCAACTTGAACAAGGTTTTGTAATGGTTCCAAAACTACTTCAAGTATTTTCAAATCCAAGGATTGAACCTTTGACAATCCAAAGCGTGAACCTTCTACAAGAACTTGTAATCCTTGTGCGCTTTATTATTGTATCACTTCTCCTCGGGACTTCTAAGGTCTTGAACCTGCACATTAGAAGAGAAAATACTAGGTAAAATGCTAGCATTTGGGTTAGTGAATAACAAGGGTCCTTTGTGGACAAGATCCACAATCAAGCATTTTTTTCCCTTTCCAACTTCGCTACCCATGGTTTCCCCTTCATTTTCCCTTCTTTCTTCACATTCTTCTTGTACCTCACCATTCATTTTCTATCCATCTTGAGGCTTGGCCTCACTCTCTTTGGTTTCTAACTCATGGAGAGAAGTCATTGGATTTTGTAAATTATAGGATCTTTGGACTTGAAGTGTTTGGAATTGTGAAGGTAGCCTTTGGTCAAGTGAGTTTGGAACTTGGGGGTTTGAATTTTGTGGAGTTTTTGGTGGACATAGTCTATCAACTCTCGCTTTAATTCTAATCATTTTACCCCTCATTGCATCCATATCACCCTTCATATCTCTTCTCAAGGCATCATGACTATCTTCCATTCTTTGAGCAAAGTCTCGACCCAAGGAATCAATTCGAGCCATTAAGGCTCCAATAGCATCATTTCCCAATGGTTGGGAAGTAGTACCTTCGGATTACATGGTAAATGTACCTAAGAAGAAGAAAAAAACAGCAAATACAAAACCTACAAAATGAACAAACAAGTTAGTTCAAGAAGGCCTCACCACACTCTCACTCAACCTCACCTCACACTTGGCTTCACAAGTGTTGAATAATTGGAAATACTTGGAAAGTCACTTGAGTGGTGAGAAGCTTTGGTCCAGAATTGATATTTTTTTTTGGAAATGACTCAAATAAAGTGATGCATGGACTTAAACCAATAAACACTATGAATTAAAATGAAAAAAGCAAACAAAAACTGAAGACACGAAACAACGGACTCTAATCTAATTACCAAACTAGTAGGTACTTACTAGCTTACTAATTAGTGATAGAACCAACAAAATGAAACTAGAAACAACAATTAGAAAATAGGAAATCTAAATTTGAACTCAATTCAGTTGGTCATCAAAGTGATGATGTGGCAGCTTGTAATTGGATGTCACTTTTAAAAATTTTCAAATATCAATTCACTTATTTCAGCCAAACACACTTAGGAGAAGAATAAATTTCATTTGGGAGGGAAAAATTGAAGGTTTGGAGCCCTTTATGAGCTTCAAATGAATTCAAAATGGATTGGTCCCCCCATTGTACTTTTAATTGTACTTTGATATTCCCTTTATCCCCTCTTCTTTTGGAAGATTCTGAATATGCTAGGGAATATTCTTTATACAAACAACTTTCACCTTCTCTTTCTTTCTTTTTGTGGATCAAACTAGGACTTTGAATATTCTTCTTCAACAAGTTTTGAAGATGATGAAGAATAATACAAATATTCAAGAGTTGACCAAGGTTTGACCACTAGGCAAATGAACTCTAAATTCAATTTTTATTTTAGATCTAGATTCCCTTTGCCAAGACAAGCTCAAATATCAACAAATCAGCCACAAATCGTCCACAATAACACAAGTCATACGTTACCGTCTTCACAAAAGCTTCAAAACGCCACAATAATGGTGGATCTTAGCTCAAATACAACCCAATCTTGTTTCAAACTTAGATCTAGACACTTTAAGTTCTAGAGAACAAGAATCAAACACTTGAAACCAACAAAACACACACAAAAAAAGTAGATCTAATATCTAAAAATCTGTCAAAACACAAAAATGGGTTAACAATTTTTTTTGGAGATTTTCAATTTTCTACACTCTTTTTAGTTGATTTTCTTCAAGGTAATCAATAATCCAAGACTTAGGATGTAGGAAAAACCCTAAAACGCGGCTTTGATACCAAATGATAACCTAAAGAAAGGCTAAAACACGAAATTGACACTAGATATGCAAAAATCAGCAAGCACACAAAGAGAAAACAACACTTAGAAAGGAGATGAAGAAGAAAGGTTGCATAATGTAAACATAGTAGAGAGACCCTTAATTCCACTAAATGATTAACAAAAGAAGATGTATCAAATATCCAAATTATAGATAATAGAATTAGCTTTCCATTGATACCAATTTTGCCTTAATCCAATACCCGAGCAAAAAGTTATGCCCATTTTCGTGAGAGACAGTAAGCATAGGCGATTGGTTAGGCGCCGCCCAATCCAAGAATAGGCGATCACTTGGGCGCCGCCTAAATCAATTTCAGGTGTCAAAAACACTCCGTCTTGAGTTATTTTAAAGGTAATTAAGTCTTTAAATACTCCTTACACGTCCCTAAATTAACCCTATGAAATATATAGCTTCTAAACATATTGCAACCCTATTTTCATATCAAAGATTATCATCCAAGAGCACTAAAAGATAAAAACAACTAGGATTGCATAATTAAGCTTGAAGATCCGATTTCAAGGAAATTCCTCTGTCAATCATCAAGAATCTTCTTTCTAAGGTATGCGTAGTGTTCATCCACGGATTTATTTCATCTGTGGAGTTCAAGAATCAATAGTTAAAATACAAAATCTTGGTTGATTGTGGTGATGTGATCATACCCATGTTGATGCTTGTTTGTTTTTCCTCTTTTTTATTATAATGTATGATTTTTATATTGTTGGGCGTTAATGATCATGTTGTTGATATTGGGTGATTCCCAAGATGGAATCTTTATATGTTTTTATGAATTCATGATATCATATGAATTGGAAACATGGAAATTTGGTTGTTCATGATGTATAATTTGATGATTTCACCTATGCTTAAGATGTTCATGTAAGGTGTTTGATAAAATGCCTAAAGAACTAGAAAGCATGCAATATAGCTAAATTGTGACTAAGTGAAGGATTCATGATATGCCCTTACGTTCCAATGACTTCTATATTGATAATGTGTCTTGTAAATGTTGTAAGAATACTCATGAACTATTCTTATGAGATTATGCTATGTTTACTTGCAAATCCTACTTATGAACAAGATGTATGATAACCATGCAATCCACATGAACTTCCATGCTATCGGCATGTGTTGCCAATATGATTGTGCAATGAACATGATATTAAGATTGTGCAAGTACTTCCATGTGATATGGAATCCTTTCCATGAAATACATTATTGATAACCATTCTTAGTATGAGATCCCTACTTTTGATATTATAAATTATGGACTCTACTTTTTTGATCAAGTCAGTCATGTGTGTTAGTTTTCTTCCATCGAGTCCTGGGGGTACTTGTACCCGAAAACTATAGTTATGTGCCAAGATCTATGTAATGTTTCATGATATCTGAACTCAATCTATGATTCCATAAACTTCAGTCAGTCATGTGACTCAAGAAAACCTCATGATCTTAGTCAATTGTCAGATATCAGTAACATTCAACCAGTGAACGGAATCTTGTAAGATTAAGTCATGCATAGTCAATTATTCATGTCCAGTCCCTCCAGATAGCAGCACAGGTTAGAATCGAGTAAACCCAAGGATTGGAACTCACCCGCCAGTTTAGGGTGTGATTCTTAGTAGCAATCCTTGTGTTCCAGAACTACATAACTAGTGTAGGTTGAGACATCGTAACCCGTCAGATTATGTTGATGAGGTGGCTTAACCCATCAGTTTAGGGTTTCCACCATTCTCATTGAGTACCCACCAGATAAGGGTTACTCACGGCTGTCCTTACTCGTGGCATGGTATTGAGACCCTTCCAGTCGAGGCAGAGATTGAAGCATAGCTTAGCCATAACGGCATACATGGGGCATGTCGATTAAACACTACTTCCCACAGTTTCAGTATCAGTCTTGGTAAAAGAACTCAGGGCGTTCTTCTGATTTTATTATATACGGAACTGTCAGATACAGTCGTCCATGTTATTAGTTTTAGTATCAGTCTCAGTAAAAGAACTCAGGGCGTTCTTCAGATTTTAGTATATATAGGACTGTCAGATACAGTGGTCCATGTTATAGTTTCAACATTAGTCATGACATTTATCAGTAAACCATGTATTAGCTTACAGGTCATGCTATCATATATTAACGGTCCCAGTTTCTATATATTTGTGTTTGCACTCCCATGTTCATATTAGTCAGTCAGTGTTGTTCACGCATGAAACCCTTTATGTTCAGCCTGCCTTCCTCGTATACTCAGTACTCCAGTTTTACTAACACATTTGTGCTATGGTTCTTTTTTTTCATGTTACACCATAGGTTCTAAGACACGAGCTCTAGCCCAGCAGTAGCGATAGCATTCTAGTCGAAGAGACATAGTGAGTCCTCACTGATTCGAGGACATTATGATTTGATTCATTTATTTATTTCTTCAGTTCAGTTTTACGGAGTTAGTTGGAGACATGTTCCTTCAACTCCTTATTCAGATAGTTTAGAGGCTTTCAAACCTACTTTCAGATTTTTGTTCAGAGTTACGTTCAGATTAAGTTGTTTTGGGTATTTTCACCCACATAGTTTTATTTAGTTAAAACTTATGGCCTTACAGTTCTATGTATTTCGCATTATTATATCATTATTTGTAGTATACAGGTACAGATATCATTCATGGGTTATCTTGTGGTCCCTCGGGGTTATGAGCATCGTGTAGCCTTTCGGTTCAGTGAATCGGGGTGTTACAAACTTGGTATCAGATTCTAAGGTTCAATAGAGTCTTAGGAAGTCTGAAAGCTGCATCTAGTAGAGTCTTGTACATGGGTGTGTTGCATGCCACATTTATGTGCGGGAGGCTATAAGATATTTTAGGAACAGTCCCCTTTATTCATTATTCATGTCATGCTAGTGAGCATCATCACAAGTTAAACTCTCAGTCTAATCCATTCTTCTCTTATTCCAGACCATGGCCCCAAAGAGAAGAAACCAGCCAACTCCTCAGTCCAAAGATCCTTTGGGCGAACATGTTTCCCATGTGGATTTTATAGCCACATTTACCACGTTTGCTCAGTTCATGGCTGCATAGAATGAATGTCCACCAGTCATTCTGGCCAATCCAGTGGTCACTCCCAAAGTAGATAGGGTTCGGTACTTCACCCGAATGAACCCTTCATATTTCTATGGGTCTAAGTCTGATGAGGACCCTAAGGAGTTCATTGACCAAGTTCAGAAGGTCATTGACATCATGGGTGTTACTGCTATTGAGTGTGTTGAGTTAGCCACCTACCAGTTATAGGATGTTACTCATGATTGGTATAAACAGTAGAAGTCTGAGAGGTCAGATTATACAAGCCCTATAGAGGGAGGAATTTGTCACATCCTTCTTAGACAGATTCTTTCCCTAAGAGCTAAGGGAAGCCAAAGTTCTTGAGTTCATCAACCTCAGGCAGGGTAATATGATAGTTAGGGAGTATTCTCTCAGATTTACTCAGCTAGCCAGGTATGCTCCTCATGTGGTTGCAAAAAATAGAGCTAAGATGGGCAAGTTCATGTCAGGTGTCAACGATAGTGTGGTAAATGAGTGTAGGTATGCGATGCTGATCATTGATATGACCTTAGACAGACTCATGACCCATGCCCAGCAAGTAGAAGAGCAAATGTTTAAGACTAGAGAGAGGCAGAAGAAGAGAGCAAGGTCAGGTAATTTTAACTTTTCTCACCCTAAGTCAGATAGAGGAAATCATCCATAGTTTCACTCCAAGTCAGCCATTCCAGCTTTTTCCTCTGCTAGCGCTCCAGTACCGAAGTTCAGATATGGCAATAGAGACAAAGCGCTAGGCTCTAAATCTCAGGGTAGTGTTAGCAGTGCCCGAATGAATCCTCTTTGCTAGAGTTGTGGTAAGAACCATAAGGGCATTTGTAGAGCCAGTAGTGATGTCTGTTTTGGTTGTGGTAAGCCAGGCCACAAGATTAGGGAGTGTTTGCAGTCAAGTCTTCAGGGCCATCAAAATTATTCTGTAGCTTAGTCAAGTCACCCGAACTAGTAGGGTGCCATTTCCAGTGCTACCAGTGGGCAATGCCTAAACAGACTCTATGCTCTTCAGTCCCGATGTGTATTGATTGTCGTCAACTCAACAAGGTCACGATCAAGAATAGATATCCTCTTCCTAGAATTGATGATCTATTAAACCAACTTTAAGGTGCCAGTTAATTCTCCAAGATAGACCTCAGATCAGGATATCATCAGCTCAGAGTTAGAGAAAATGACATTCCGAAGATAGCTTTCCGTACTCGATATGGTCACTATGAATTTTTAGTTATGTCATTTGGTCTTACCAATGCCCCTGCAGCTTTTATGGATTTGATGAACCTTGTGTTCAAGAAGTACTTGGACATGTTTGTCATAGTCTTTATAGATGATATTCTAGTCTATTCTCGAATAGAGCGTGATCATGAAGACCATCTCAGGATTGTTTTTCAAACTCTTTGGGATCACAATTATTCGCTAAGTTCAGCAAGTGTGAATTTTGGCTAAGATCAGTAGAATTGCTTGGCCATATTATTTCTGGTGATGGAATTAGAGTAGATCCTTAAAAAACTGAGGCAGTAAAAAACTTGCCCAGACCCATATCTCCATCAAATATTAGGAGTTTCTTGGGTTTGGCTGGCTATTACAGACGGTTTGTTGAGGGATTTTCTTCTATTGCATCTCCCATGTCCAGATTGACTCAGAAGAAGATTAAGTTTCAGTGGTCAGATTCATACAAGAAGAGCTTTCAAGAGTTGAAGACTCACCTCACCTCCACTCTACTTCTAGCTATTCCAGATGGTTTAGACGGTTTTGTAATCTATTTTGATGCATTCAGAGTGGGTTTAGGTTGTGTCCTCATGCAGCATGGTAAGGTCATAGCCTACGCCTCCAGACAGTTAAAGCCACATGAGAAGAATTATCCTACTCATGATCTTGATTTAGTAGAGGTAGTTTTTGCCTTGAAGATTTAGAGGCATTATCTCTATGGAGTTTATGTAGATGTCTTCACAGACCATAAAAGCCTCCAGTATGTCTTTTCTCAGAAAGATCTCAATCTTCACCAGAGAAGGTGGTTAGAGATCTTAAAAAATTATGACATGAGTGTTCTTTATCATCTGGGCAAGGCCAATGTTGTTGCCGACGCTCTCAGTCGACTTTCCATGAGTAGTATTTCTCACGTTGAGGATAGTAAGAAAAAGATGGCTTAGGAGATCCATTATCTTTCATGACTAGGCATTTGCTTAGTCAATTCTTCAGAGGGTGGTGTATACGTTCATAGCAGTTTAGAGTCATCTCTAGTTTTTGAGGTAAAAGAGAAATAAGACAGGGATCCTAGTCTTGTCAAGCTCAAAGAGTCAGTTCAAAATTTGAAAGTCGAGGTTTACTTCCAAGGGGGAGATGGTGTTCTTCGTTGTCAGGATCATCTATGTGTTCCAGGTGTAGATGAATTGAGGTGGCGAATACTTGCAGAAGCGCATGGTGCACGATACTCTTTTCATCCAGGGTCCACTAAGATGTACCGCAACATACGGGAGATCTATTGGTGGAGTGGGATGAAGAGAGATGTTGTTGAGTTTGTGGCTAAGTTCTCTGCATGTCAGTAGGTTAAGATAGAGCATCAGAAATCTAGTGGTTCCATGCAAGAGTTCACTATTCCTACTTGGAAGTGGCAAGAAGTTAACATGGACTTCGTGATGGGTTTGCCTAGAACTCGTCATTAGCATAATTCAGTTTGGGTCATTATAGATAGAATAACCAAGTCAGCTCATTTCCTTCCGTTCGTACTTCTTATTCCGCCGAGGATTATGCCAAACTCTATATCATGGAGTTAGTCAGATTACACGGCGTTCCACTATCTATTATCTCAGACAGAGGTACCCAGTTCACCTCTTACTTTTGGAAAGCATTCCAAAAGGTTCTCGGTACCCAAGTCCATCTCAGCACAGCATTTCATCCTCAGACAGATGGTCAAGTAGAGAAGACCATTCAGACTCTTAAAGATATGCTAATGGCGTGTGCAATTGACTTCAAGGGAAGTTGGGATGACCACTTGCCTTTTATTGAGTTTGCATACAACAATAGTTATCATTCTACTATTCAAATGGCTTCATTCGAAGCTCTCTATGGTAGGAGATGTAGATCTCCAATTGGTTGGTTCGAAGTTAGTGAGGCCTCAGTCATAGGTCCTGGCTTAGTATTGACGCCTTAAAGAAAGTTTAATTGATCAGAGAGAGACTCCGGGCTGCTCAGAGCTGATAGAAGTCCTATGCAGATGTTCGTAGAAAGGATCTCGAGTTTGAGGTCAATGACTATGTCTATCTTCATATCTCTCCCATGAAGGGAGTGAAGAGGTTCGGCAAGAAAGGGAAACTCAGTCCCTGGTATGTCGATCCCTTCAGAATTCTTTGTCGCTTCGACAAGGTAGCTTATGATCTTGAGTTGCCTTAAGATCTAGCCTTAGTCCATCCAGTCTTCCATGTATCTTTACAAAAGAAGTGCATAGGTAACCTAGTAGTTGTTGTCCCTATTCTGAGCATCGACATTCAGAACAGCCTCTCTTATGAAGAGATTCCAGTCGAAATCTTAGATTATCAAACTCGTAGATTGAGGAACAAAGAAGTCCCTCTAGTCAAGGTTCTTTGCCGAAATCAGTCTCATGAGAAAGATATTTGGGAAGCAGAAGCAGATATGCGCACCAAGTATCCTCACCTCTTCCCCGCCAATTAAAGTCAATCTCAAGATAATAGTTCTCCTTAATCTTATTCAATTCACGTTCATGTTTCCAATATAAACTTGGTACCTATTAACCGTTTCATACTCAGTCATGCATTCATGTGTCAGTTGTCCGTGCATCAGATATACACGAGTTCAGTATGTTTAGCATATCAGTCATGAAATCAAGTTTCAGTTCTTCACGTTCAGTTCAGGTTCTATTGTCTTGTATCCCTTCTCAATAAATTCTTATTCGAGGATGAACGCTCCTAAGGGGGAGATATTGTAATACCGCAATCTTTCTAAGCTAGGAAGTAAATAAGTATTCCTACATATAAAATCTCCTATCCTGTGATTCATACTTGAGTACATGACTTACAATGAATATCCTAGTGATAGTATAGCTTATGATGCATTAAGCATGTTCATATGAGTCACTTAAGGTAATACAAGCTTAGAGTTTTTGAATCCATCAAGTTTTAGTGTTTGATTTTGCAAGGGTCATATTTTAACGAGCATAACTCGATGATAATGTGGTATTTTGGCTGATTTAGACCCACCAAATTGTAGAGAATCAAATTATCTTTCCAACGATACCAATTTTGCCTTAATCCAATACCCGAGCAAAAAGTTATGCCCATTTTGATGAGAGACAATATGCATAGGCGATTGGTTAGGCGCCGCCTAACCCAAGAATAGGCGGTTGGTTAGGCGCCGCCCAACCAAAGCATAGGCGATAACTTGGATGCCGCCTAAGTCAATTCTAGGTGTCAAAATCACTTCGTCTTGAGTTATTTTAAAGGTAATTAAGTCTTTAAATACTCCTTACACGTCCCGAAACTTAACCCTACGAAATATATAGCTTCTAAACATATTTCAACCCTAGTTTCATCTCAAAGCTCATCATCCAAAAGCACTAAAAGATAAAAACAACTAGGGTTGCATAATTAAGCTTGAAGATCTGATTTCAAGGAAATTCCTCCGTCAATCATCAAGAATCTTCCTTCTAAGGTATGTGTAGTGTTCATCCACAGATTCCTTTCATTCGTGGAGTTCAAGAATCAATTTTTAAAATACAAAATCTTGGTTGATTATGGTGATATGATCATACCCATATTGATGGTTGTTTGTTTTTCCTCTTTTTCATTATAAAGTATGATTTCTATATTATTGGGTGTTGATGATCATGTTGTTGATATTGGATGATTCTCAAGATGGAATCTTTATATATTTTAATGAATTCATGATATCATATGAGTTGGAAACATGTAGATTTGGTTGTTCATGATGTATAATTTGATGATTTCACCTATGCTTAAGATGTACATGTAAGGTGTTTGATAAAATGCCTAAAGAACTAAAAAGCATGCAATATAGCTAAATTGTGACTAAGTGAAGGATTCATGATATGCCCTTACGTTCCAATGAATTCTATGTTGATAATGTGCCTGAAAATGTTGTTGGAATACTAATGAACTATTCTTATGAGATTATTCTATGTTTACTTGTAAATCCTACTTATGAACAAGATGTATGATAACCATGCAATTTACATGAAATTCCATGCTATCGGCATGTGTTGCCAATATGATTATGCAATGAACATGATATTAAGATTGTGCAAGTATTTCCATGTGATATGAAATCCTTTCAATGCAATATACTGTTCATAACCATGCTTAGTATGAGATCCCTACTTATGATATTATAAATTATGGACTCTACTCTTATGATTAAGTCAGTCATGTGTGTCATTTTCCTTCCTTCGAGTCCTAGGGGTACATGTACCCATAAACTATAGTAGTGTGCCTAGATCCATGTCATGTTTCACGATATCCGAACTCAAGCTATGATTCCATAGACTTCATTCAGTTATGTGACTCAAGAAAAAACCTCATGATCTTAGTCAGTTGTCAGATATCAGTTACATTAAGCCAACTAATGGAATACAGTAAGATTAAGTCATAAACAGTTAGTTATTCATGTCCAGTCCCTCCAGATGGGAGTAGAGGTTAGAATCGAGTGAACCCAAGGATGGAAACTCACCTGCCAGTTCAGGGTGTGATTCTTAGTAGCAATCTTTGTGTTCCAAAATTACATAGCCAGCGTAGGTTTAGACATCTTACCCCATCAGATTATGGTTGATAAGGTGGCTTAACCCATCAGTTTAGGGCTTCCACCATTCTCATTGAGTACCCGCCAGATAAGGGTCACTCACAGGTTGTCCTTACCCCTGGCACGGTATTGACACCCCTCCAGTTGGGGCAGAGATTGGACCCTAGCTTAGCCATAATGACATACATGGGGCATGTTGGTTAAATGCTACTTCCCACAGTTTCAGTATCAGTCTAAGTATAAGAACTCAGGCCGTTCTTCAGATTTTAGTATATACAAGACTATCAGATATAGTCGTCCATGTTATCAGTTTCAGTATCAGTCTTAGTAAAAGAACTCAGAGCGTTCTTTAGATTTTAGTATATACAGGACTGTCAGATACAGTCATCCATCTTATCAGTTTTAGCATCAGTCATGATAGTTATCAGTAAACCATGTATTATCGTACAGGTCATGCTATCACGTATTCACAGTCCCAGTTTCTATATATGTGTGTTTGCACTTCTACATTCATATTAGTCAGTCAGTGTTGTTCATGCATGAAACCCTTTATGTTCAGCCTGCCTTCCTCATATAATCAGTACTCTAGTTGTACTGATGCATTTATGCTATGGTGCTTTCTTTTCATGTTACACCATAGGTTTCGAGACATGAGCTCCAGCCCAGTAGTAGCGGTAGCATTCCAGTAGCAGAGATATAGTGAGTCCTCATTGATTCAAGAACAATATGATTTGATCCATTTATTTATTTCCTTAGTTCAGTTTTACAGAGTTTGTTGGAGACATGTTCCTTCAACTCCTTATTCAAACAATTTAGAGGCTTTTAGATCTATTTTAGATTTATGTTCAGATTTACGTTCAGATTGAGTTGTTTTGGGTATTTTCACCCACATGGTTTTATTCAGTTGAACCTTATGGCCTTGCATTTCTATGTATTCCGCATTATTATATCATGATTTGCATTATACAGGTACAAATATCAGTCATGGGTTAGCTTGTGGTCCCTCGGGGTTATAAGCATCGTGTAGCAGTTTGGTTCAGCGAATCGGGGTGTTACATACCCTTAATGAGCTATGGGAATTGGGTGCCTCTTGAGTGCTTCCTTGGAGTGCAAAATGTCTTCATTAACCTTCACTTGAGGTGCCTATTGAGTGCATAAGTTTCCCTCCTTCCTTCTCTTGACCAAGGCTTTAAAATACTCCAAAAAGTCTTCAATTGCTTGCCAATTCTGAAGCCTTAACCCTTAGACAATACCTTGTCTTCTTGATGCTCATTATGCTTGTATCACTTGTGGTATAGGTAATGGATGAGAGTTGTTATGCAAGTATTAATGGTGTAGATGGAATTATATATGCTTCCTGTACAGTTTAATATGATGCGACCAAGTTAACATTGATAGGACTATTTAAACTTGGGATCATAAGCTAGTATTTGAATCTAAAGTTTAAAGTGACCAAGTGTGTAAAGTTGAAGGCTATATCAAAGGGATTAGGAGCTGGAAATGGAATAAAACATTGAGGTGTTTGCTTGACTTAATTAAGCTAGTAGGTGAGTCACCTACTTAAGCTATTTGGACCAAACTAATAAACCCATGGCTTTGGACCAGATTTGCGCCTATATTAATGTACTCATTTGGGCCCAAATTGAATAAAAGAGGTTGAAAATGGATAAATGGCCCAACACACAAATTTTCCAAAGGCCTAAGTTAATTGAGCCCAAAATACAAATTTAAGATAGTAGGTGCATCACCTACTTTGAAATTTTGAGTAGCTTGAACCCATAAGTAGATGCATCACCTACTTGAACCAATTTGATCAATTTTAAGGTCCAAAATACAACTAAGGAGGTGGACGAAATAGGGCCTTTATAAGGACAAGTTGCTGGTCATTTTACTTTATTTTTGTCACAAATAAGAGTATATTTCACAAAATCTCTCTACTCTCTCTAAAACAACAAGGAGAAGCCTTAAAATTCCTTCTAGGGTTCTTGAAAAAACCCTCACCTTTGTAGCCAAGGTAAGTGAAAACACTTATGGTTTAACTTAATTATCTTATGGAAGATTAGGAAAACAAGCTATAGGTGCCTAATTATAAATACATGGAAGAATATAGAACAAGTTACTTGCTCACTTTTTCTTTGTTATTAAGAGATCTCTTTTATTCTTTGGTTTAAAGTGTGAAATAAAGTAAAAGTTAAAGTTTGAGGGGGGTTTAAATTAAAAGAATAAGTTTCAGAATTGAGGTAAGGTGACTGCTCTATTTTGTTCTCCTTGTATGTCAATTTGAAAGAGAATTATGGATATGTTGTTATTGAGAACTAAAGAGATGATGAGTTGAATAATTGATTGCTATAATAAAAGGAAGTTGAGGCTGTTTTGTGAACTGTTTTATATGTATAGGTTATATGCTGCTAGGTTGATGTTGGAGAAAGGTATGATTAGTTTGTAATGAAATATAGAAAAAAGGTGTGGTGGTACACCACCAAACCAATTATTGCATTTGTTTACTGCCCAATCTGTTTTGAGTATTGTTTGGAATGTGTAATTAAGCCGAGGTGGTTTTGGTAAATCTTATGAGAACCTATATGGTATGTGGTTGTAATTGGAAGAGAAAAAGATTAAAAAAACACCCTTGATTGATATATTAATGGCTTATAGCCCAATTACTATTTTGGGTGAAGTTAAATAGAATAAATGTGTTAGCTGGTTGCTGATACTATATATTCTATTATAGATAAGTAATCTAAAAGGCAGGAAGTCAAGTCAGGTTAGTTTCGGAGTTTTATAAACAGTTATGTAAGGCATACTCTATTTTGCACTCTTTGGCATGAAATCAAACATTTGTTCCATCAAATAAATTTCCAAGATTATCCTGTAATTAGCGAAACATAATAGCAGCATGTTATATCCCATGAATCCAATGACCTTATTCCCACTCTCTAACATGTTAAAACACCTCAATACATGCTTATTATTAAACCTGTACGTCTATCTTCACGAGAAAATTTCAAGAGTTCTCTGCTTGTTCAAATAAGACCCATGTGTTATTGTCAGCTTCTAAATATTTTATTTGTGTGCCAACAACTCCCTACCTCATTGTTGTTGCATTAAGTATCCATTTACATGTCTCTTATTAGCAGATTATTGGTTCAAGGTACCATAATGTTATGACCACCAAAGTAACAATCTCAAAGTCTTAATAAACTAAGTAATGCAAATATGTAAAATGAGTGGGAGTTCGGAGGCATAAGCCTAGCATGGGCCGATCTCAATACCTTTATATATGGGTGGCAGCTCAGAGGAATAAGCCTAGCATGGGCCAATCCCAATCTTTATATGTAAGTGGATGCTCAGGGGCGTAAGCCAGCATGGGATGATCCTAATTTATCTATTTTAGCACTCATCGGCAAGTTATTTGCATTATATATCGCTTACAAAGATTATGAAGTAAGAAAGGTAAAAATGAAGAAATGAATGTAATGTATGTAGTCCCACAAGTATATATAAAGGTGGTCTACTAGTACTACTTATACACTTGTATCTAATTTCTATTGAGCTCTTATATCGTGTGTTGTTACCTTCAGCCTAACATATTCAGTACATATTTTCATACTGACGTCCCTCACGGGAGACCTGTATTTTATGCTGCAGGCACAGGTACTTCAGCTCATACACCTTACTAGTAGGAACGCAGGTTATTCAGTGACTATTGGTGAGCTCCAGGTTGATTTAGGGCTCTCCGAGGCTGTTCCTTATATTTTGCTACTGTGCAGTAAGTAAAGAGTAGGGTGGGGGTTTGTCCCGACCCTAATTAAGTCTATGTATCTTTTAGAGGCTTTGTAGACTAATGTCAAGTTATGGTAGTGTCTTGCCTTTTGATGTGGTGGCCCCAATGGCCAAGTGTTATACATATAAGTTTGGGCTTGCCTATGTAATTATTCTAATTGGTACATAACATCATATTTTTTAGAACCTTTGGTTGTCATAGTTACATGCATGAGAAGTACAAGGTTATTAATTGGTTCTCTCGGGCCTTTACGACTACGTGTTCCTATCCACCCCAATAGGATTTGAGGCATGACAAAAGTGGTATCAGAGCAGGTCGTCCTAGGGTGTCTACAAAGATGTGTCTTTATAGAGTCTTATTTATGGGGGTGTTGTGCACCACATCTATAAACAGGAGGCAATGGGACATTTAGGGGTTGTCTCTTTTTCCTTATATCTTAGATCGTGCAATAGAGCCCATGTTTTAGGTGAAGTCATATTTAACCATTGAACCTATTTTTTTCCTCTTATTATAGTAAAGATGCCAGTTACAAGAAGGAGTAAGAATATAGGTAAGCGAACAGATATGGCTTCCGGAGAAGGTACCAGCAAGATAAGCTAATCAAAGCGAAGATCAAGATGAGTTTGTATCCCAAACTTATTCTACTCCTCCATCTCTAGAATAGCTAAGAAGGAGAAGAACGGCATCCTTAGAACCACCTATTAAAGCTACTAACCAAGATCTGAGGAATGCGGTGTCACGCCTTAACTCCTATTGGGGCGGACAGGCATCCATTGTCGTAAAGGCCTGAGAGAACCAATTCATAACCTTGTACTTCTCATGAATGTAACTATGACAACCAAAGGTTCTAACCAACATAATATTATGTATCGATGCGAATAATTACATAGGCAAGCACAAACTTATATATACAAAACTAGGCCGTTGGGGTCACCATATCTAAAGACAAACACTACCATAACTTTACATTAGTCTACAAAGCCTCTAAAAGATACATAAACTTATTTAGGGTTGGGACAAACCCCCTCCTTACTCTTGACTCACTGTCTAATACCAAAATATATGGAACAGACTTGAAAATCCTCGAATCAACCTGGATCTCACTAATAGTCACTAAAAAGCCTGCGCTCCTACTAGTGAGTTGTAGGAGCTAAAGTACTTGTGCCTGTAGCATGAAATGCAGGTCCCCCATGAGGGAGATCAGTACAAAAATATGTACTGAATATGTAAGGCTGAAGGTAACAAGACACGATACAATAGCTCAATAGAAATCAGATACAAGTGTATAAGTAGTACTAGTAGACCACCTTTATATAAACTTTTGGGACTACATACATTATGTTCCTTTCTTTATTTTTACCTTTCTTACTTTATAATATTTGTAATCCATATATAATGTAAATGACTAGCTGATCAGTGATAAATAGATAAATTAAGATCGGTCCACGCTAAGATTATGCCCCTGAGCTTCCACCTACATATAAAGATTGGGATCAGCCCATGCTAATCTTATGCCCCTGAGCTGTCACCCACATATTAAGGTATCGAGATCGTCCGATGCTAGGCTTATGCCCTAGAGCTGCCACTCGTTTTACAGATTTGCATTAGTTATGGTGCCTTGAACTAATAATATACTAATAAGAGACATGTAAATGAACTCTTAATGCAAAAAAAATGAGGTAGGGAGTTGTTGGCACATAAAATGAAGTGTTTAGAAGCTGAAAATACTCATGGGCCTTATTTGAGTAAACGGAGAACTTCTGGAAAATTCTAATGAAATAGATGTGCAGGTTTAATAATAAGAATATATTGAGGTGTTTTAACACATTATAGAGTGGGAACAAGGTCATTCACTTCATGGGATATAATACGCTGCCATTATGTGTCACTTGTTATAGGATAACCTCAGAAGCTTACTTGATGGACCGACCGAATGTCCGATTTCATGCCAAAGAGTTCCAAATAGAGTATGCCTTACAGATCTTGTTGTACAAATCCAATACCATCCCAACTCGACTTCCCACCCTTTTATATTACTTATCTATAATGAAATATAGGGCAAACTAATATTAGCATCTAACCATCACATTTTGGCTATTTAACGTCACCAAAATAGCAAATGGGAAGTAAGCCTTTACTTTATCAATCAAGGGTGTTATCTTAACCTTTTTTTCTCCTCTAATTACACCCACATACCATACATGTTCTTATAAGATTCCAGAAACCACTTTAGCTTTATTACACATTCCAAACAATACGCAAAAGAGATTGTGCAGTAACAAATGCAATAATTAGTTCGGTGGTGTACCACCACACCTTTCTTCTATATTTCAATCTGAATTAGTCTCATCTTTCTCCAACATCATCCTGGTATCCTAGAAAGTATACATACAAAATAGTCCTAAATCCCTTTTATTGTAAAAATCCATTATTGAACTCATCATCTCTTGAGTTCTCAATAAAAACACATCCATAATTCTCTTTCAAATTCACATACAAGGAGAAAAAAATGGAGAAGTCACCTTTCCTCAATTCTGCAACTTATTCTTTTAATTGAACTCTTCAAGAACTTGTATTTTCCTTCACACTTTAAACTAAAGAAGAAAAGAGAAGTTTCTTAATATAAAAAAAAAGTGAGCAGATTTCTTGTTCTATATTCTGCTATATATTTATAATTAAACACTTCTAACATCTTTTCCTAATCTTCTATGAGATGATTAAACAAAAACTACAGTGTTTTCACTTACCTTGGGCTGCAAAGGTGAGGGTTTCTTCAAGAACCCTAGAAAGGAAAATAGGGTTGCTCCTAGTTTCTTAAAAGGAAGTAGAGAGAGTTTGTGATGTGTAAACCTTTTTTATGACTTAATAATGAGGGAAATGACCAGCAACTTATTCTTATAAAGCCTCTATTTTTGTCCATCCAACTGATTTTGGACCACAAATTTAATCAAATTGGTCCAAGTAGGTGATGCACCTACTTAAGGAGTTCAAGTAGCTCAAAATGTCAAAGTAGGTGATGCACCTTCTTGCTTAATTTCTTAGTTGGGCTTAATTATATTTGGGCCTTGGCATATTTGAGCATTGGGCCTTTTTTCCATTTTTCTTCTTATTTTACTTAATTTGGGCCCAAATAAGTATTCTAATAAAGGCCCAAATATGATTCATGGACTTGGTCCATTAACTTTGCTCATATAGCTCAAGTAGGTGACTCACCTACTATCTTAATTAAGTCAAGCAAGAACCTCAATATTTTGTTCCATTTTCATCTCCTAACCCCTTTAATCTAACCTTAAAATTATACACACTTGGTCACTTTAAACTTCAGATTCAAATACAAACTTATGATCTCAAGTTTAAATAGTTGTATCGACGTTAACTTGGTCGCATCACATTAAACTGTACGGAAAACATCTATAATTCCATCTACACCATTAATACTTGCATAACAAATCACATCCGTTACCTATACCATAAGGCTATACCAAATTCCATATAATTGGAACAAGTACAAGAAAAATACGAGATGTTACATCCTTCCCCCCTTAGAAACATTCGTCCTCAAAAGTTATCATAAGTATCCAATCAAAACAAATTCCAAACTAAGTTTAATATCCCTATTATCACATAGTATTTATATATTACACTTTCTTGTTATTTTTCTAATTCAACATCTTGGACTTTCTCTCTGCATTTGAACATATGGGGGTACTTAGATTTAATCGCTTCTTCAGTTTCCCATGTTATCTCTTTTACTTGTTGGTTCCTCCAAAGTACATTTACAAAAGCTATTTCTTTATTCCTTAACTTCTTAACTTGTCGATCTAGGATAGCAATAGGTATTTCTTCATAGGTAAAATCTTCCGTAACTTGTACATCTTCAGTAGGAGTTATATGAGATGGATCTCCCATGAACTTTCAAAGCATTGAGATGTGAAATACTGGATGGACTATTGACAACTCTTGGGGTTGCTCTAATTCATAAGTGACTTGACCAAACCTCCGAGTAACCTTGTATGTGCCTATATAATGTGGACTTAGTTTTCCTTTCTTACCAAATCTCATAACACCCTTCATTGGTGACACCTTCAAGAATACCCAATCACCTATAGAAAACTCTAGCCCCCTTCTTCTAACATTTGTATATGACTTATGTCAACTTTGGGCTGTTTTTATCCACCGTTGGATCACCTCAACTTTTCCATAGCTTGATAAAAAAGATCTGTCCAGAATAAGGCAGTGTCACCCACTTTAAACCATATAATTAGTGATCTATACTTTCTTTCGTACAAAGCTTCATATGGTGTTATTTTGATACTTGAATGATAGCTATTGTTGTAGGCAAACTTGATGAGAGGTAAATGATCATCCCAAGTACCTTTAAAGTCCAATACACAAGCTCATAGCATATCTTCAAGTGTTTGAATAGTACGTTCTGCTTGTCCATCTGTTTGAGGGTGAAAAGTTATACTTAGATTTACTTGTGTTCCTAAATTTCTCTGGAAAGACTTCCAAAATTTTGTAGTAAATTGAGCTCTTCGATCAGATATAATAGAGATTTGAACTCCGTGCAGCTGAACTATCTCTTTAATATATAATTTGACATATTCTTCAACTATGTAAGTTGTCCTAACCAGTAGAAAATGTGTTGATTTAGTAAGCCTATCAACTATCACCCATATAGAATCAAACCTTTTAGATGTACTAGGCAAACAAGTGACCAAATCCATGTTGATCATGTCCCACTTCCAGATTGGAAGATCTATACAATGCATATAACCCCCGAGCTTTCGGTGCTCTACTTTAACTCGTTGACAATTTGGACATTTGACTACAAATTCTGCTATGTTCTTCTTCATTTCACCCCACTAATACATTCCTTACAAATCATGGTACATTTTTGTTGACCATGGATGGATGGAATACCTTGAATGTTGTGCTTCTATCATAATCATCTTTCTTAGCCCATCTACATTAGGCACACACAATCTGTTTTGGAACAGAAGTACTCCTTCTTGTGTAAGATCAAATGGTTTCGTCATACCATATTGCACATTTTCCTTAAGCTTTAATAGAATGGGATCTACATATTGCTTCTCTTTCACTTCAGCTACTAGGGAAAATTCTACAGCATAATGCGCAATAAGCCCCTCATCTGGAGTTTCAAAAAGGTGAACCCCCAAATTGGCTAGTTGGTGTGGATCCTTAGTCATCCCTTGTCATTTGTAGATTGCCCATAAGTGACCACCATATACTTACGACTTAGTGCATCAGCTACCACATTTGCTTTACCTGGATAATACAAGATATCAACATCAAAGTCATTTAATAATTCAAGCCATCTTCATTGTCTCAAATTTAGGACTTTCTAATTAAATATATATTACAAACTCTTGTGGTCAGTATATATGTCAACATGAATCCCATACAAATAGTGACTCCATATCTTTAAGGCAAATATAACTGCCGCTAGCTCAAAATTATGTGTCAAATAATTCTCTAATATGGCCGCAATTTTCTTGAGGCATATGCTATGACTTTACCACGCTACATCAATACACACCCTAAGCTAATTCTTGAAGTATCAAAATACACGCATACCCTTCTGTGCCTTTTGGAAGTACCAATACGGGTGTAGAAGTCAACTTATTCTTCAGATCTTGGAAACTTCTTTCACATGCATCATTCTATTGAAACTTGGAAGCTTTGTGTGTTAGCTTTGTTAAAGGTGAAAAAATTGAAGAAAATCCTTCAAAAAACCTTCTATAATAACCTGCGAACCCAAGAAAACTACAAACCTCTATAGGTGTTATTGGTCTTGGCCAGTTCTTCACGGCTTCTATCTTTTGAGTATCAATCTTTATCCCTTCATCAGATACAATATGACCTAAGAATACAAAAGATTTCAACCAAAACTCACATTTGGAGAACTTTGCAAATAGCTTATGATCACAAAGAATTTGTAACACCAGTCGTAAGTGACCGGCATGGTCTTTATTTGATCTCAAATAAATTAGAATATCATCTATAAAAACTATCACAAACACATCCAAGAATGTCTTGAACATCCTATTCGTCTAATCTATAAAAGCTTCAAGTGCATTATTTAGCCCAAAGGATATGACTAAAAACTCATAATGACCGTACCGTATTCAAAAATTTGTCTTCGGTATGTCTTTATATTTGACCCTCATTTGGTGGTAACCAAACCTTAAATCGATCTTTGAAAACCACTTGGCGCCTTGCAATTGATCAAATAAGTCATGAATTCTCGGAAGAGGATATTTGTTCTTAATAGTCACCTTGTTCAGTTGCCGATAGTCAATACACATTCTCAATGAGCCATCCTTATTACGCATAAATAACACTGGTGCGCCCCAAGGGGACACACTAGGCCCTATGAATCCTTTTTCTAGAAAGTCTTTCAATTGCTCTTTCAAATCCTATAATTCTGTTGGGGTTATTCTATACGGAGGAATTGAAATTGGTTGAGTACCTAGAATCACATCAATACCAAATACTTCTCTTTCTGGAGGCAAACCTAGAAGATTTTCAAGAAATATATCAGGAAATTCATTTACCACTGGAATAGTTTGAAGAGTTGGTGTCTCTGCATCTGTATCCTTGACTCTAACTAGATGACATATGTAACCCTTGGAAATTATCTTTTTTGCCTTAAATAAGAAATAAATTTACCTCTTGGTGCACCAATATTACCCCTCCATTAAAGGATTGCCTTTTCTGGAAAATGAAAATACACATTCTTAGTTCAGCAATCTACTATGGAATAACAAGAAGCCAACCAATCCATACCCTTTAGAGCATCAAAATCTAACATTTCTAACTCAACTAGGTTAGCCATTCTATTGCGACTGCAAATAGTTATTATACAATTTCAATGCACTCTCTTAGCTATAATAGATTCACCAATCAAAGTAGATACTTTAAGTGGCTTAACTAGCAATTCCAGTGTTCTTTTGAATATTCCAGCAACCAATGGAGTGAAATATGATAATGCAGCATGGTAAAGTCAGAGCATATTCCTTAAGACAATTGAGGCCACATAAGAAAAATTATCCAACGCATTATTTGGAACTAGCAGCTGTTATATTTGCCTTAAAGATATGGCATCACTACTTGTATAGGATTCATGTTGACATACATACTGACCACAAGAGTTTGTAGTATATCTTTAATCAGAAGAATTTAAATTTGAGGCATTGAAGATGGCTTGAGTTATTAAAATACTGATGTTGATATCTTGGATCATCCCAGAAAAGCAAAAGTGGTAGCTGATGCATTAAGTCATAAGTCTATGCTGGTATCTTATGGGCAGTCTATAGAACGACAAGGGATGACTAAGGATCTACACCAACTAGTAAATTTGTGGGTTTGCCTTCTTGAAACTCCAGATGAGGGGTCTTATTATGCATAATGTTACAGAATCTTCACTAGTAGCTGAAGTAAAAGAGAAGTAATATGTAGATCCTATTCTATTACAGCTTAAGGAGAATGTGCAATATGGAATGACAAAGACATTTTAGCTTACGCAAAAGGGAGTACTTCGGTGCCAAAACAGATTGTGTGTACCTGATACAAGCATGAAGAGCACAAAAGGATACAAGGCATGGTCAAAGGCTCAAGCATTGGAATTGGCAAGTGTTTGGAGCCTTTTAAAGTCAAGTCAAGTTGAAGGAGGAGAAGGGAATCTATACACTCAAGTGGTTCCTCACTTGAAGGGCAAAAAGGACCTTTTGCCTTATATTTTAGCACCCAACAGGTGCCCAAAGTTAAGGCTATTATGGTCTTTTAATGGCCTCCTTTTACACTCCAAAGGAGCACCCTTCATTAAGGGTATTTTTGTCATTGTTTGTAATAAGTATAAATAGGCACCTTAGCTCTTATTTTTCTTAGTTTTACGATAATAAACTGAGTGAATTTTTAGATTGTAATCTTAGTGTTAGATTGTATTCTTTCTCTTCTCCTTAAGAGAGGGAAAACTAAAACTTAACCATTGATACATTTGAAATTGGTTTTCACTTGTCTTGGGTAATTTAGCAAGAAAGATGTACTTGAGGAAGTGTGAGTCCTTTGGTTAACCTAAGAGGAAGGTTTGAGCTTACATTGGTGATGTGTGTTTGAAGGTTTGATACACCTTATAGTACTATTTATTGGTGGAAGTAAAGGTTTTTCAACTATCTTTACATTTTATGCAATCTTCTTCTTCATCCACTTTCTAGTGTGTTGTTTTCTCTTTGTGTGCTTGCTGATTTTTGTTATCCTAGTGTCAATTTCGTGTATATCCTTTCTTTAGGCTATCATTTGGTATCAAATCCTTGCTTAGGGTTGTTCCAACATCCCTAAATCTTGGTTTTAGTGTTCTTATATAGAAAATCTCATCAAAAAAGAGTCAAAAAATTAAAAAATACGAAAAAAAAACTGTGTCTTGTGTGTTTGTTGTAGATCCGAATTTTCCAAGTTAGATCTACAAGTTTTTATTGTGTTTTGAAGGTTTATAGTTCTAGATCCTTTCTCTCTAGCACATAGGGAGTCTAGATATACTTTTAGAGTGAAGTTTGGTTGATTTTAAGCTAGATCCACCATTGTTGTGGCTTGTTTAAAGCTTTTTGGAGAAGGTGACATTTTGGGCTTGTGTTGGTGACTTGATTTGTGGCTTATTTTTAGTGGGTTGGGTTTTTTTCGACATAAGGAACCTAGATCCATAAAAAAACCAGATTTGGAGCTCATTTTCTTGGGGGTCAAACTTGGTCAACACTTGAATATTTATATTGTTCATCCATGATCTTCATATCTTAGTGAAGAAGAATATTCAAAGGTGTCTAAAGAGGGAAGAAATGTAGTGGAAAAGTTGTTTGTCTAAGAGCATATTCAAAGAATATTCCATTCTTCCAAAAGGAGGAGGGGACAAGGGGACAAACAAAGTACAAGTGCAACTACATTTCATTTTATTTTCATTGGGGACTTGAAAGAACCCTAAATTGCTTAGTTACTCCCTCAAAATTCGAAACTCTCTTCATCCCAAAGTGGTGTTTGGATGAAATTAGGTTTTGGGAAATTTGAAAATTTCAAAAAGTGACAACCAACCACGTAGTGCCATATCATCACTTGTGCTCAACCAAAATTTGACTCTAAAATTAGATTTCCTAGTTTCTAATTTTTTATTCTATTTTCTTTTAAGCTAATTCTATCACTAATTAACAAACTAGTAAGTGCCTACTAGGTTGGTAATTAGTCTAGAGTTTGTTTATTTCGTGTCTTTGGTTTTTGTGTGCTTTTCTCATTTTTTTAAGTCGTAGTATTTTGTTGGTTCAAGTTCGTGCATCACTTTATTTGAGTTATTTCAAAAAAATATCAATTCCGATTCAAAGATTCTCACCTCTCAAGTAACTGGACCAGTATTACCGATTCTCCAACACTTGTGAAGCCAAGTGTGAGGTGAGGTTGAGTGTGAGTGAAGTGAGGCTTTTGAACTAACTTGTTTTCTATTTTTGTAGGTTGTTTGCTTGCTGTTTTTTTAGGTGCAATTGACCATGGAGCCGAGGATTCTTCAAACCAATCCTTGGGAAATGATATAATGGGAGCCTTGAAGGATCACTTTGAGGCCTTTGCCCAAAAAATAGAGGATAATAATAATGCCTTGAGAAGAGACTTGAAGGGTGTGTTTGACATTAGAAAAGGTAATTTAGTATCCATGAGGTATGACATAATTAGAATTAAAGCGGGGGTTGATAGACTATGTCCACCAAAACCTCCACAAAATTCAAACCACCAATTCCAAACCCATCATCAACCAAATCCAATGCCTCCTCTATACAAGTTAGAATCAAAGGAGAATAAGGTAAAGACTCAATATGGAGAGAAAATAGATGGTGAGGTACAAGAAGAGTGTGAAGAAAAGAGGGTAAGAGAAAGGGAAACCATGGGTAATGAAGTTGGAAGGGAAAAGAAATGTTTGATTGTGGATCTTGTCCACAAAGAATCCTTATTACTCACTAACCCAAATACTAGAATTTTACCGAGTATTTTATCTTCTCATTTGTAGGTTCAAGACCCTAGAATCCCCAAGGAGAAGCCCAAGGAAATTTCCTTCAAACCCTTAGATGAAAGTCCCAATTTTGAGATAAGTGTTGAAGAAGTAAACCCAAAGGGAAACCTTGAAATATTCCCTTGTAATTTGGAGAATAAGGGCTGCCATGATGTAAAACCAAGTGAAGAAAACACTTCTCATAATCTACAAGGTAATAAATCTATTTCCTACACTCCTAAAAACTTGAATTGTTGTGATGTGGCTAGTAATAGTCAAAGTGGTGTAGTTTTAGATTGTATTAGTAAAGAAGTGTATGAATCTTCCTTTTGTGATACTCTTGGAGTTTATAGGTTGAATAAGTAACAAACTCTTGTGGTGAGTATTCAAGCTGATACGGTTAAGGCAACCCCCACAGGTACACGGCCTTTCACACGAAGCCAAGCTCGGGAATTACAAACACTCCAAGCTTTGTTCATGCAAATGGCCGTGTGTGAGTTGTTGATCGAACCAACGAAGGACCTAAACGTTTTTATGTGTGAAGAGGGGTCCTAAAGTATCATAAACTAATCCCCAAGGATGCCACAAGAAAGCAAGGGCGGATGGGTCTTTTAACTCCTTTTGTTGTAGTATAAATAGAACATCATAGTGAGATATCCCTTAGTTTTTGAAAGCTGAAATTTGTAACCTAAAACACAAAAACATTTTCCTCTCTCTTCTTCTCCAAGAAGCCGTCCCTAGATCTCACAAGTAGAGGGATACTTGTGTTGTCTCTTTGGCTAGAAACAAGGGTTTTGAGGTTGTGAGTGCCTCTTGGTCCTCGTAAGAACTTGGTGTTTATATTCATTAGACTTAGGGTCCTCTCTTGATGTTAGGGTTCTTAGTTTCTTGAATGTTATATGTCAAGTTATCTATCTTTCTTTATCTTGTTGTTATTGTGTTGCTCTTGTTTATCTTGAAAGTCTAGTGAAGCCGTGTGGGGCTTGTTTCGATTCACTAGCATCGTTGTATCTCTTGTTGTTCTCGGATTGTGGATTGAAAACCGAAACTATCTCTTGTGTTGTAAGCTGAAAAACCGAAAACTAAAACTTGTTGTTCTTGTGTTGTTGGACTGAAATCCGAACTCTTGTTGTTGCTGGTTTGATCTTGTATCATTTGGTATCAACGCAAGACCGGTTGTGTTCCAACATAACCCATCTTGGGCTAGTTCACGGACTAAACAACTACAAAAAAAAAAAATTCTGAAATCTGTCCACTAAAAGTTGAAAACCGAGAATGATGTTGTATGCTTAGATCTAGGTGTTATTTTGCTTGTTTAGTGAGCTTCTAGTGTTGGTTTCTTTCTCACCAACACTAAGGTGTCTAGATCCGAAAGTTGAGCTTGAAAAATTGAAGATTGTGTAGTGATTTGAAGTGGCCGAAAGTTGTATGTGTTGATAACCAAAAGCAAATCGGTGGTTGTGTGTTTATGTGCTAAAGAAGTTGTGAAGTGTTCATCTTTTGAACTTGTCATCTTGTTCATCTTGTGGAAGTATTCATCTTGTTGTGTGCTCAAGTGGTAAAATTATAAAGTTGATTGTGAAAGACTTGCACCCATCACTTTGTAGCCTTGTCAATCACTTCCCCTAAATCAAGGAACCTTGTTTTGTGGAAATTGTCAACCAAACCCACTTTCTTGAGTTTGAAAAAGAGTTAAGACTTCAAACTTTTAGTTTTCCCACCAAAACACTTTTCAATTTATCACAAGTTGTGTGAATATTAAAGCAAGACAAAAAAATATATATATATATAAATCCGAAGAGAAGAAGAACGTGTGGGGCCATTGCATGCTACCATGTCACTATAAGCTCAACTTAGGATATTCTTTGGTTGCTAATTGTTGATTCTTGGTTTCCCTTACTTGGTCTTAGAACTAATTAACAAACTAGTATTTTCCCACTAGGTTGTCAACTAGTTCCTTGAGCCGTTTATTCGTGTCAACGATTATTTGTGTGCTTTTATTCGTTTGAATGAGTTGCTGATTTTGATTCTAGTCCGGCAAGAATTCTTTGAGTCTTCAAACAAGAATCCATTCCGGATAAGAGCTTACTCAAACCTTGTAAATCTCACGGTTACTAGCCAATTATACAACACTTGTGGAACACGAACTTGTGGTGACTAAAGCGGCTAATACCTTGACGATGGAAGGAACAACATCTCATAATGCGGATACTAATGCCCTTGACTCAATGAGGGCCACTCTCGAGGCCGTTACTCGGACACTTGAAAGGATGAATTCGGAATTTGGGGCCGTGAGAGGGGACTTGGCAGCAATAAGGGGGGAAGTATCGACTATTAGTGGGAGACTAGATCAAGTGGAGAGTCAAAGGAACTCTCGGCCATCGACTCCTCTACATGTCTCTACCAATGGTCATTATCGGACCTCCTCCGCAACCATCACTCCCGAAATGGTCCACCAAATGTTAAATGCACCTCAAGCTCCACTAAATACCACCAACCAATCTACCAACTTTCCACCAAACCGAGACTCCACTAGACCACTACATTTCCAAACTCCTCCAATTCCACAAGAGGGATTTGGGCGCCAAGCACCACCACTAAATCCGAACCCTCCCTTACAAGCTCCACTAAACCAAAGACCACAAATTCCAATTCCTACGAATCAAAATGGCCAAGGCCGACCAGCCCACTTTGATGGATACGGTAGAGAGGAGTATGATGGAGAGGGAGCCTATGATGATGCTTATATGAGGGAGGAGGAGTTAAGAGGGGGTCGGGGAGAACCTAGGAGATACCGGGGGTATGGAGATAGGGGAAACCGACACCAAGAGAGAGACGTAGGCATCAACACCATCAAGTTGAGCCTACCTATCTTTAAGGGTGAAAGTGATCCTGAGGCCTACTTAACTTGGGAATCGGCTTGTGACAAAGTGTTCCAAGTTAATGACATCTCGGAAGAAAGGAAGAGTTGCTATGCTATAGCTCACCTCGAGGGCTATGCTAACACTTGGTGGGAGTATGTTAAGCGATTTGGTAATGAATTGGTTGACGGGCAGCCACCACCTTGGTATCGGTTGAGGTATTTGATGAGACAACGATACCTTCCCGAGAGATACCGACATGAATTGTTTGCTAGATTATATGGCTTGCGGCAAGGAGGCAAGAGTGTGATGGCCTATTTTGACGAGTTCCAACAACTCATGTTGAAACTTGATCACCGTGGGGAGCAAATCAGCCACGACATCATCCGGTTCAAGTGTGGATTGAACAAAGAGATCTCCACTCACTTGACCCTTCATCGGTTTGAAACTATTGACGGTATATTCCAAGCGGCCCTAGAGATTGAAAGGGAACTTAAGGAGAGATCAACCTTCAAGGCAAGGGTCCAAACCCCCTCGGGTTGGGCCAAAAACAAGGACCAACCCGGTCCTACGAAGCTGCCCGAATCCAAAGCAGTCCCCAAGTTTCCTCCAAAGCTGGAAGCTCACAAATATCCCAATCCAAAGGGTTTCCAATGCTTCAAGTGCCAAGGTTGGGGACATAAGGCCAATGAATGCCCGAACCGACGTAATGTGATCCTACGAGAAGGGAAAGTGTACTACCTTGGTGAGGAGGTGGTGTCCGAAAGGGGGGAGGTTGAGGCCGAGCCTCAAGATGGAGAGGAAGCCGAGAATGAACCGAATGAGGAAGGAGTAGATGATAGTGAAGATGTCTATCCACAAGAAGGGGAGTGTGTGGTTCCAAACTTTGTGGTTAGACGCATCATGATTAGTAAGGCGGTAGATGACCCGAGCCAAAGGGAAAATCTATTCCATACTAAGTGCCTTGTAAAGGGGAGTGTGTGCACCTTGGTAATTGATAGTGGTAGTTGTACAAATGTTGCGAGCCATGCTATGGTAAATTTCTTGAAGCTACCGACTACACCACACACTAGTCCTTACAAGCTACAATGGTTGAATGATTGTGGTGAATTGAAGGTCACGCGGCAATGTGTGATTCGGTTTAAGGTGGGCAACTACCACGATGAAGTACTTTGTGACGTGATTCCAATGGAAGCATGTCACTTGTTGTTAGGTAGACCTTGGCAATATGATAGGTCTACTAAACACGATGGGAGGTCCAACCGGTACACGCTTGAGAAGGATGGCCGAAAGGTCACACTTCACCCTCTTTCACCCTCCCAAGTAAATGAGTGGTATCAAAAAATAAGAGAATTAAAAGGGAAGGGGAGGGAACCCGAGAGGGGAGAAAAGGGAAGGGAGGCCGTAGGTGAGGAGGTAGAGCCATCCGAGGCTGTCCCAACGCCAAGGGAAAGGGAAAACGTAGTGATGTTGGCTAGGAGAAAGGAACTTTTTGTGGACCATGATGAAAACAAGCCGATACTACTTTTGGCCCATTGTTTTAATACTAACCCCACTAATTCTTCCATTTCCCCTTTGATTTCTTGTGTGTTGCAGGAGTATGAAGATGTATTCCCTCAAGAACTTCCGCAAGGATTGCCCCCGCTTCGGGGAATTGAGCACCAAATTGATTTGGTGCCGGGTTCACAGCTTCCAAACAAACCGGCCTATAGGAGCAATACCATGGACACTAAGGAGCTTGAAAGACAAGTGGAGGAACTACTCAACAAGGGATACATCAAAGAAAGTATGAGTCCGTGTGCTGTTCCGGTACTTTTGGTACCAAAGAAGGACGGAACGTGGCGCATGTGCGTCGATTGCCGAGCCATCAACAAAATCACTATAAGGTATCGTCATCCAATTCCTAGACTAGATGATATGTTAGATTAGCTCCACGGATCTTGCTTGTTTTCTAAAGTGGACCTTAGGAGCGGCTATCACCAAATTCGCATGCAACCCGGTGATGAGTGGAAGACCGCATTCAAGACCAAATTCGGTCTATATGAGTGGCTGGTCATGCCATTCGGCCTTACCAATGCTCCTAGCACTTTTATGAGGCTAATGAATCATGTAATGAAGCCTTATATTGGAAAGTTTGTGGTAGTTTACTTTGATGATGTGTTGGTGTATAGTAAGTCTATTGATGAACATGTAATGCATTTGAAATGTGTGTTTGATGTACTCCAAAAGGAGAAGTTGTATGCCAACAAGGAGAAGTGTTCTTTTGGTATTGATAAAGTCATATTCTTGGGTTTTGTCGTGAGCTCAAGGGGAGTGGAAGTGGATGATTCCAAGATAGACTCTATACGAAGTTGGCCGACCCCTAAAACTATTGGAGAAATCCGAAGTTTCCACGGGTTGGCAAGCTTTTATAGGAGGTTTGTCAAAGGATTTAGTTCCATATCAGCCCCCTTGACCGAGGTAATTAGAAAGGACGGACCCTTTAAATGGGGTGAAGAGCAAGCTAGGGCTTTTGAGGCCTTGAAAGCTACGCTCATCTCGGCGCCTTTATTGCAATTACCCGATTTTGATAAGATGTTTGAAGTAGAGTGTGATGCTAGTAAGGTTGGCATCGGGGCTGTTTTGATGCAAGAAGGTAAGCCCGTTGCCTATTTCAGTGAAAAGCTCAAAGGGGCAACTCTTAATTACTCGACCTATGATTTGGAGTTGTACGCCCTTGTTAGAGCCTTGGGAAATTGGCAACACTATTTGTGGCCTAAGGAGTTTGTGATACGAACGGATCACGAATCGTTGAAACACCTTAAGAGCCAAGACAAGCTGAATAGGCGTCATGCTAAGTGGATTGAGTTCATCGAAACTTTCCCTTATGTAATTCATTACAAAAGGGGAAAGGAAAATGTTGTCGCCGATGCCTTGTCTTGGAAGCATGTGCTTGTTGCTACCTTGTCTTCAAAGTTAATGGGTTTTGAGAGCTTGCGGATGTTGTATCCCGAGGATCCTACCTTTGCTCCTATTTTTAGGGAATGCGAAGAGTGGGGAAGGGACCGTTGTCTTAAGGAAAATAACCATTCCTCCTACTCTCGGTTCGAGGGGTATTTGTTCAAAGGGAGGAGGTTATGTGTTCCTTCTAGTTCTTGGAGGGAATTACTTGTGAGGGAGGCCCATGACGGAGGCCTCATGGGTCACTTTGGGGTAGACAAGACCCTCGGAATCCTAGAGGAGAACTTCTATTGGCCCAAAATTCGCAAAGATGTCACAAAAATTTGTAATCAATGTGCGGCCTGCCGGAGTGCTAAATCTCGCCTCCAACCTCAAGGATTATACACCCCGCTCCCTACTCCCCTTAGACCTTGGCTGGACATCTCGATGGATTTCGTTTTGGGGCTGCCAAGGACTAGAAAGGGCCGAGATAGTATTTTTGTGGTTGTTGATAGATTCTCTAAAATGGCTCACTTTATTCCATGTGCTAAAACCGAGGACGCTCCTAGTGTAGCTTCATTATTTGTTGAACATGTTGTAAAGCTTCACGGAGTACCAAGGACCATTGTGAGTGATAGGGACTCCAAGTTCCTAAGTCTCTTTTGGAAGTCCATGTGGGGTAGGCTTGGGACGAAGTTATTTTTCTCGACGTCTTGCCACCCACAAACCAACGGCCAAACGGAGGTAGTAAATAGAACCTTAGGGTCTATTCTACGTTCTATGGTTAAAGGTAAACTGACTTCATGGGAAGAACACCTACCCTTGGTGGAATTCGCATACAACCGGGTAATACATTCGAGCACGGGAATGACTCCCTTTGAATGTGTTTACGGCCTAAATCCCCTTACCCCTTTAGATCGCACTCCTTTGTCTAGTGATCTCATGACCAGCTTAGATGGAAATAAAAGAGCCGAGGCCATGAAGAAAATGCATGAGACGGTGCGGATCAAGCTTGAAAAGAAGAATCAAGAGGTTGCAAAACGGGCAAACAAAGGGAGAAGGAAGCTAGTGCTTGAACCCGGAGATTGGGTGTGGGTGCATCTTCGAAAGGATCGGTTTCCAGCTCAAAGGAAGTCCAAATTGCTGCCGAGGGGTGATGGTCCTTTCCAAGTACTTGAGAGAATCAATGACAACGCCTACCAGATTGACCTACCACCGGAATATCAAGTGCACAACACCTTCAACGTCGGAGATCTCTCCCTCGTGGATGCGGTTGAAGATGATCAAATACCGAATTTGAGGTCAAATTCCTCTCAAGATGGAGAGGATGATACGGTTAAGGCAACCCCCACAGGTACACGGCCTTTCACACGAATTCAAGCTCGGGAATTACAAACACTCCAAGCTTTGTTCATGCAAATGGCCGTGTGTGAGTTGTTGATCGAACCAACGAAGGACCTAAACGTTTTTATGTGTGAAGAGGGGTCCTAAAGTGTAATAAACTAATCCCCAAGGATGCCACAAGAAAGCAAGGGCGGATGGGTCTTTTAACTCCTTTTGTTGTAGTATAAATAGAACATCATAGTGAGATATCCCTTAGTTTTTGAAAGCTGAAATTTGTAACCTAAAACACAAAAACATTTTCCTCTCTCTTCTTCTCCAAGAAGCCGTCCCTAGATCTCACAAGTAGAGGGATACTTGTGTTGTCTCTTTGGCTAGAAACAAGGGTTTTGAGGTTGTGAGTGCCTCTTGGTCCTCGTAAGAACTTGGTGTTTATATTCATTAGACTTAGGGTCCTCTCTTGATGTTAGGGTTCTTAGTTTCTTGAATGTTATATGTCAAGTTATCTATCTTTCTTTATCTTGTTGTTATTGTGTTGCTCTTGTTTATCTTGAAAGTCTAGTGAAGCCGTGTGGGGCTTGTTTCGATTCACTAGCATCGTTGTATCTCTTGTTGTTCTCGGATTGTGGATTGAAAACCGAAACTATCTCTTGTGTTGTAAGCTGAAAAACCGAAAACTAAAACTTGTTGTTCTTGTGTTGTTGGACTGAAATCCGAACTCTTGTTGTTGCTGGTTTGATCTTGTATCACAAGCACTAGTTGATCATTTAGATGAAAAAATAAATTCTTTTCGTAAGAATGATTTATGTCTATCTAGTGCTAGCACTATAACTTGAATAAGGTTCCATTATCATGTGACAAGAGTATTAACACACTATATGACCCTCTTGTAGATAATAGCACCTTGAATGATGTCTTCACACTTGATTCCTTCCCATACTACCTCTTTGCCTATGATCATAACCATGTTAATTTTGAATTGGTGTTATGTAGAGGTAGTAAGTTTGGTGGTTGATTTTCTTACTTGAATGATGATGATTGTGAGTTTGGTAGCCTAGCGAAAGGAGTGGGTCACCTCAGAGTAATCTTTTGTCTTTTACTCCCATTTGAACCCAGAATATTTTTGAGTTGTGGAAGATGTAGTTTTGGTTCATTCTCATTATCTTTTAATATTAATTCTATTCACTTCCTTGGTATCCTTTATGCTAACATCTTCACGTAGAATACCAAGGATATGTATGTTTCAAGTGTGAACAACCTTGGAGTGATGAAATATGTGTGTTAAGGGAAACTTTCTTAGCTATAGATGTGTAATTTTGAATGTTTACCTTTCCTTGAAAATAAGTGACATATGTGTGTCTCAGATTGTATTCTCCACTCATTGATGTTTTCTTTAAGTGTGTCCTTTGTGATGTTAGTTGTCTGATTTTCTTACTCCTCACAAAGGATGGTTGGTTGTATTCTAAGAGTGTACCCCCTTGGCATGTTTACCTCACTTATGGTACTAATGCTAACCCTCCTATCTTGAGGATTTTGTGTTTGTTTTACCTCTCTTTGGTTTTGCAAGGTATGAAAATTTAAGGACAAATTCCTTTTAAGATGGAGAGGATGATACAAGCATGAATAGCACAAAAGGATACAAGGCATGGTCAAAGGCTCAAGCTTTTGAATTGGCAAGTGTTTGGATCCTTTTAAAGTCTCGTCAAATTGAAGGAGGAGAAGGAAATCCATACACTCAAGAGACGCCTCACTTGAAGGGTAAAAGGGACTTTTTGCCTTATATTTCAACACCAAAGAGGCTCCCAAAGTTAGGGCTATTATGGTCTTTTAATGGCCTCTTTTTACACTCCAAAGGAGCACCCTTCATTAAGCGTATTTTTGTCATTGTTTGTAATAAGTATAAATAGGCACCTTAGCTCTTATTTTCCTTAGTTTTGAGATACTTAATTGAGTGGCTTTTTATATTGTAATATTAGTGTTAGATTGTAGTCTTTCTCTTCTTCTTAAGAGAGGGAAAACCGAAATTTGACCCTTGATACATTTGAAATTAGTTTTCACTTGTCTTGGATAATTTGGCAAGAAAGGTGTGCTTGAGGAAGTGTGAGTCCTTTGGGTCACCTAAGAGGAAGGTTTGATATTACATTGGTGATGTGTGTTTGAAGGTTTGATACACCTTATAGTGCTATTCATTGGTGGAAGTAAAGGTCTTTCTGCTATCTTTACATTTTATGCAATCTTCTTATTCATCCCCTTTCTAGTGTGTTGTCTTTTCTTTGTGTGCTTGCTGATTTTTGTTATCCTAGTATCAATTTTGTGTATAGGCTTTCTTTAAACTATCAATGCCTAATTTAGATTGTATAATAAAGATTATTATGATAGAAGCACATCATTCAAGGTATTCCATCCATCCATGGTTAACAAAAATGTACCAGATTTGAAAGGGATGTATTGGTGGGGTGACATGAAGAAGAACATTGCAGAGTTTGTAGCCGAATGTCCAAATTGTCAAAGAGTTAAAGTAGAGCATCAAAAGACCAAGGGTTATATCAATGTATAGATCTTCCAATCTGTAAGTGGGACATGATCAAAATGGATTTCGTCACTGGTTTGCCTCGTACATCTCAAAGGTTCGATTCCACATGGGTGATAGTTGATAGGCTTACAAAATTAACACACTTTCTACCGGTTAGGACCACTTACACAGTTGAAGAATATTCCAAATTATATATTTAAGAGATAGTTCGGCTGCACGGAGTTCCAATCTCTATTATATCAGATCGAGGAGCTCAATTTACTACAAACTTTTGGAAGTCTTTCCAGAGAAATTTGAGAACACAAGTGAATCTAAGTACAACTTTTCACCCTCAAACAGATTGACAAGCAGAACGTACCATTCAAACACTTAAAGATATGCTATGATCTTGTGTATTAAACTTTAAAGGTAGTTGGGATGATTATTTACCTCTCATCGAGTTTGCCTACAACAATAGCTATTATTCAAGTATCAAAATGGTACCATATGAATCTTTGTATGGAAGAAAGTGTAGATCACCAATTGGATGGTTTAAAGCGGGTGAAACTGCCTTATTCGAACCAGATCTTGTTCATCAAGCTATGGAAAAGGTTAAAGTGATCAAACAACTACTAGAAATAACCCAAAGTCGACACAAGTCATATGCAGATATTAGAGGGAGGGGGCTAGAGTTTGCTATAGGTGATTGGGTATGCTTGAAGGTGTCACCAATGAAGGGGGTTATGTGATTTGGTAAGAAAATAAAACTAAGTCCATATTATATAGGCCCATACAAGATTACTCGGAGGTTTGGCCAAGTCGCTTATGAATAAGAGCTACCCCGAGAGCTCTCAATAGTTAATCTAGTATTTCACATCTCAATGCTTCATCTCATATCACTCCTACTGAAGATGTACAAGTTATGGAAGATAACTATGAAGAAATACCTATTACTATCCTAGATTGACAAGAAGTTAAGGAATAAATAAATAGCTTATGTAAAAGTGCTTTGGAGGAACCAATAAGTTGGGAAGCTAAATACGCGATGAAATCTAAGTACCCCTATTTGTTCAAATACGAAGAGAAAGTCCAAGATGCTGAATTAGAGTAAGAACAAGTAAGTGTAATATATAAATACTATATGATAATAGGGATATTGAAATTAGGCTTGAACTTGTTTTGGTTGGATAGTTATGCTAACATTTGAGGATGAATGTTCCTATGGGGGGGAGGATGTAACATCCCGTATTTTGCTTTTACTTATTCAATTATATGGAACCTAGTATAGCCTTATGGTATAGGTAATGGATGATATTTGTTATGCAAGTATTAATGGTGTAGATAGAATCACAGATATTTCCCGTACAGTATAATGTGATGCGACTAAGTTAACGTCGATACGACTATTTAAACTTGGGATCGTAAGCTAGTATTTGAATCTAAAGTTTAAAGTGACCAATTGTGTATAAGTTGAATGTTAGATTAAAGGGATTAGGAGCTGGAAATGGAATAAAATATTAAGGTGCTTGCTTGAATTAATTAAGCTAGTGGGTGAGTCACCTACTTAAGCTATTTGGACCAAATTAATGGACCCATAGCTATGGACCAAATTTGGTCCTATATTAATGTGCTCATTTGGGCCCAAAATGAATAAAAGAGGAAGATAATGGATAAATAGCCCAACACACAAATCTGCCAAAGGCCCAAGTTAATTGAGCCCAAAATAAGAATTTAAGTAAGTAGGTGCATCACCTACTTTAAAAATTTGAGCAACTTGAACCCTTAAGTAGGTGAATCACCTACTTGGACCAACTTGACCAATTTTAAGGTCCAAAATACAGCTAAGGAGGTACTGCATTCATGCCTGTAGGTTATTATGTAGAAAGGGGTCCTTGTTGTGTATGATCGAGTTCTGCAGAATATTGGTATGCTTCTTCTTTCTGAAGTTGTCGAGTGTAGAGTTTACTTTGGCTTATATATTTAACGAATACTATGGGATTTGTCCCAAAAGGTGATTAGCAATTTCTCATCCTAGAGGCTTGTAGACGATTATTGTTGTGAGTCAGACAGTCAGTTATATAGTTCAATTGTCCTTATATCATCTTTAGTTACATTTGTCTTTAGATAAATTATTTTTTTTATTATTCTTATTTCCAACTTCAGTTTGGCCTTGACATCCTACTAAAGTAGTTTGCTTTGGTTTCAGTTGATTAATTCAAAGTATGACAAGCAGGTTCCAGTCGTGCCTCTATAATTATTTTTGGGGTGTGAAAATTCTGATTCTCTCTCTAAGAGAGGAAGAAAAGTACAACTAAAGAGTATCTCTAAATAATTTCATCAAATTCTAATGAAAAGAGAAGCAAAATGTTCTATTTATACTATTACATGCCATATGACAAAACTAACCTTAATGAGCTAAGGGAATTGGGTGCCTCTTGAGTGTTTCCTTGGAGTGCAAACTATCTTCATTAACCTTCACTTGAGGTGCCTATTGAGTGTATAAGTTCCCCTCCTTCCTTCTCTTGACCAAGGCTTCAAAATACTCCGAAAAGTCTTCAATTGCTTGCTAATTCTGAAGCCTTGACCCCTTAGATAATTCCTTGTACTTTTGATGCTCCTTGTTCTTGTATCATCCTTTCCATTTTGAAGGAATTTGTACTCAAATTCAGATCTTGCAAAAACCAAAGAGAGAGAATAACAAACACACAATCCTCTTGGTAGAAGGGTTAGTGTTAGTAACTCACTCATATCATCAACCCATGGTTGCTCACACTTGACATATACCTACATATCCTTAGTATTTGACATAAAAAGCTTAGCATAAACAAAACCAAAGACATGAATAGCATTAATATCAAAGATAAGGGAGCATGACCAGCAATTATAACCTTCACACCTCAATAGTATTTTGGGGTCAAATGGGATCCAAGGATAAGGACTTAGGCCGAGATGGCCCACTCCTTTCACTAGGTTACCAAGCCCACGATAATTCAAGGCATTACCCACCACTTGGATAAACAAAAGGCCACAATGAATAAGATATTTATAAGTGATTTTATCACATAATTTCAAAGAACCATGTTCAATATCAAAACCATCATTACTAGCATCAACACTAACTTGAAAGTTTTTAATCACACCCTTCCCATGTTTAAGTAGTGAACTAGTTTGAAGAGCAAGTTGGTCATGGTAAAATTAAGGAAGATATTAAGAGAAGAAGCATTCACACCTATGTCAAACAAACCCGAACCCAACACACTAGAGGGTACATCACAATATTTCAAGCTCAAAGAAGTGCATGGACTAGCCTTAGGAGTTTTGTTCACAACTAAAGAGCTATCAAGTAAAGAAGAATGCACTTGTAAGCCCATCATCACTTCACAAGGCACTAAATAACAATATTTTAAGTTCAAGGAAATGTAGGAAGTAGTGATGTTACCTCGGGTTAGACTTGGGCAGTCCACTAGTTTGTAGCTTTCGGCAATTGGTGCCTTTGGAACTCCCACATGTTTAGGATGCAGTTCTTTTGAATTCTCCCTTGGAAATATATCTTTTTGTACCTGCAAGTAAGAAAAATCAATTCTAGGCAAAATGCTAGCACTTGGGTTAGTGAGTAACAAAGGTTCTTTGTGGACAAGATTCACATTCAAGCATTTTCCTTCCATCCTAACTTCACTACCCACTAATTCCCATTCCTTTTTCCTATTTTCTTCATATTCTCCTTGCACTTCACCATCTATTTTCTCTCCATCTTGAGGCTTGGCCTTATTCTCTTTGGATTCTCTTTTCTCCTTTTTTTCTACTTAGATGAAGGAAATTTGGTTTAGTGTGGTTTAGAGAGGGGGTATCGGTTTTTGTTGAAGATGCATTTGGGTTGGTGGCTCTGGATTTGGTGAAGTGTAGAATATTTGGTTTTGAGGGGTTTGAACTTTTTGAGGGGTTTTGATACAAGTGAAATGGCCGCCTTACCTTTCAATGGCATCATTCAAAGTCACTACGTGAAGAATCAAGCTTTGGTCCCATGGAGGGCAGGGGATCATACTTGTAGGGGTTATTTTGAGCATGCCATCAAACAAAACCATGTGTGGAAGATTGCTTGGAGCCTGAAGACTAGAGGACTCATGGGTTTGGACCACATTTGATGGTTCACGATTTTGGCCCCTTTTATTAATGTTATTTTCTTCTTTTAGCCTTGTCTAAATGACACTCCCTTGTTACCCACCTCATTAAGGGCATTGGAGTCATTTTATCTTTCTTTTGTAATATACTATATATAGTCTATTTTAGGTTATTTCTCTTTAGTTAATGAATGATGAATATTTGAAAGATTTATTCTCTGTTTGGAGAGTGCAACACCTTAGTATAGTTCTTAGTTAGGGCTTGTAAAAGTCATCCTTAGTATAGGGCTTGGAAAAGCCAATATTGTTCTTTGCTTGGAAACGGTGGATCTTAAGGTTAGTGATTCCCTTGGCGGTCACCGTAAGAGTGTAGTGTTGTTGTTACATTAATTAGGGGTTTAGTGTTTGAATCACACTTTGTTCCTAAATCTTGTAACAAATCTATATCTCACTATCTATCCTTTTATTCTTGTAATCTTGTTATTGTTTGTAGTGAACTATTTTTGTGTCTTGTTGAATCCGAAAATTTTTGTTCTTGTTTTCATCTTGTTCTTCACGATTTTTTGCTGTTTTGGGTGTCAAATACACCTTTGTTTCTTGTATTCTTGTTGTATTTGTAGAATTAGAGTGAGGTCTCCATTTGGTCCACTATTTGTTGTGATTTGTGGACTATTTTGGAGGGTGTATAGGACTGTTTTTATGGCTGTTTCATGTTCCTCTTGTTTGTCTTGTATCATTTATTATCAAATAATGGATTTATCTTGTTCCTACAAGATCAATCTTGGGCTTGGTAGTTGAAAGATACAAAAAAGAAAGTTGTATCCTTGGCCGAGAAGTTGGATTCTTGTAGTTGTTGTCTTAGCTAAAAAGTTGAGTCTAGATATAGGTGTTCTTTTGTTTGATTTTTTGTTTCAAGTGTTAGCTTTCTTCTTCTCTAACACTTTTGAGTCTAGATCTAAAGTTGAGCTTGAATTGGTGAGATAGTTGTTGTGAACAAGTTAACGGATGTGTATTGATGTTGTTGTGCTTGGTCGTGTGGTGAACTTTCTTGTGGACTTGAGCTAGAAGTTTTTGGTGTTGTTATTGTTCTTGAAAAGTTTTTGTGTTCTTATTGTTCATCCCAATCTTCAACCCTTGTTAAGACCAAAACACCACACTAAAGCACTTGGACATTTGTTGGATGTTTGTAGTTGACCTTTTTGTTGCAGAATTGTTGTTGATTTTCTTGGTGATTTTTGAGTTGTTCTTGATGTTCTTCTAAACCTTCATACCTTTTTAAAATAAAGTGAAAGTTAGATCCAAAAAGGTCAAGGAAAAAGTGTAAGAACTTTGTTAGTCTTGAAAGACTTACCATCACTCACCAACAAGTCAATCACATCCCAATCACTTTTCCAAAAAAACAAGGGTCCATGTTTTAAGGAAAAGTACTACAAAAGTCAAGTCTTGAAATTTGAAACTAGAAAAAAAAAAGGCTCAAGACTTATTCTTCCCTCCTTAAAACAAATTCCACCCATCCAAATTAAAATTGGTCAAGACTTGGGCTTTGGAAAATAAAAATTGAAGAAACCGCAACCAATACGTGGCTGCCACATCATCAAGTTACTGCTCACACATCGAATTTTGGCTCAAATTTTAGATTATTAGTTTTACTTTATTGTTTTCTTAGTTTCTTGTCTTGATTCTAGAATTAATTAACAACTAGTATCACCTACTTAGTTTTAGATTAATTGTTGAATTTGTTCCTTTCGTGTCTTCGTTATTTGTGTGCTTTTTCTCATTTTTAAATCATAGTAATTTCTTGTTTCAAGTTCGTAAGTAAATTTTATTTTTGTGTCTTGAGTCGATCAAACAACAATCTATTCCGACCGCCAAGTAGAATTGACATCCTATTGACTACCGAAGTATAAGCAACTTTCAATATTCGCTGCTCTAATTGTAAGAATCACAAAGGTGAGTGTATATGAGTGTTAGTGAGAAGCTTTACTACTAATCTTGTTTGTCCATTCTGTTGGTGCAAAGGTGATATAAGGGGAATATGTCTTAGATAGCTGGGGATTATTGTGACTACAACATGGGAGACTATGTTTGTAGTGAGGGGTTTTATGGCTATGAAGTTGAGGGAGACTGTGGGGGCTTTGAAAATAGCCATGATCAAAACTTGGGCAGATTTGAGGGTCTCAGGTTTAGGGGAGAAAATGAGGGGAATGATGTGCCTAGTGCTTATGGTGAATTTGAAGATGATGTAGGACCTCGTGATGGTTCTTATGATGAAGTTGGGGCATGTGATGAGTCTTATACTTCCCCCTCTGAACCTACATTTGGTGTTAACCCTTTCATTTGCAAAGCTTATGAGAGCTATGATGAAAGCACGCGTGTGGAGTGTGAAAGATCGTATTCTTCACCTTGTAGTACTTCTTATCAAGGTCAACATGGTGTGATTGGTTATACTAGCTATAGTAGAGGTTTTCCCATGAGAAGAAGAGGGCAAGAATCTCCAAAACCGATGGGTACTCGTGTGCCTTAAAATGTTGATACAAAGAGGAGTGTACACTCCGGAAAGGTAACTATTTATAGGATACCGGTCTGCCTATGGTGTTGAATGATAGGTACTATGGAAACTACATTACTTCGTCCATGGTTGACTACTTGGGGTTATTTCAAGATCCTTTACTTGTTCCATACTACTTGGGCGAGTTCAAGGTTACTAAGATGGTAAAATTTGTCTTCTCCCAATTTGATTACCATGAGGTGTGGTGCGATATTTTTTCCTTAACCTATGATCATATGAGCTTAGGTGCCGATTGGTTTGCACGACATCAATTTCCTAACGTACAAAATTGGCCTAATGTTGTAAGAGACCAATGAGGAAATCTCCTCATAACGTACTTGCTACCCAAACTGGAAAGAAAAATACTTACCTACTCCAATCTGATTTATGATGAGAGACAAAAGATTAAGAGGAGTAAGGGAGTGCAAGGTACCATCTGAGAGTGGAAAAAGGAGAGGATATGTGGAGCGAAGTGAGGGGATTGCCACCAAACCGTGCTAACATTGGTTTTCCTTCCATTTCTAAGGACATTTGTGTAGGTACCAACATGGCAAGTGAAGGCGAACAATGCCAAAAGGGAGTTGCTGCCCAAGCTTGTGGACGACCTTCACCTCACGGCAAGGAAGAGTCTACTCAAGATTTTAAAGGTAAAATAGCTAACTCTTACACTTTAGTGCATGTGAATGACAATTGTGTGGCTAGTAAGCCATTAAGTGTGAATAGTAGCGTACTTATTTATGAGTCTAATGATTCTTTGCCTCTTGTTGATGATTTACATATTGTGAGTTTGGATAAACTAGTTGATCCTATTGATGATGAAATTGACTCTTCTTGTAAGATCAATTTATGTCCACCTAATGTTGAAGCCTATATGTTGAACGGAAGTACATCGTCTTGTGTAATGTGTGTTGATCAAATTGTTTGTTGAAATTGACCCCCACTTGAGTATGTGTGTGATGTTCTTAATAGAACTCAAGTGAGTGAAGTTTTTGAAAATATTGGTCAACAAAGTGGAAGTGAACCCGAGATCTCTTCTTGGGGTAATCTTGTGTTTGGAACATCCTTGAAACTTGATATTGATTATTTAGAGTGTGAGGAACTTGCTTATTCCAAATCTTTCCGTGAGGTAGATCACACTCTCTTTAGGTGTAATGTCTTATTTGAAGATGATTTAAACACTTCTAATAAAGATAGTGGTGAAAATGATGGTATAACTTGCCTTGGAAACTATAGCCTATATGCTAACCTACTTTGGTGTGACAGCATTCCTCTTAAAGATGGAAATCTCTTCTTGGAAGATGAGAGTACTCTTAGGGGTAAGGAATGTGTAGTTGCGAAATCTACTTCTTCTTTTACTTTGTGTGACTTTATTATTGGGAGTACTCATGGTTATTATTGGGAAACTAGTAGGGAGTACACACATGAAGACACCTTGGTAGAAGTCAATTTGAGTGATACCTTTCTCTACTCTCTATTTGCTTTGGATGATATGCATGCAATTATAGAGAGTATGTCATTTAGTTTGGGAGTAGACCACGGGAAAGGGGAATGTTGCCTAGACCCGTGTCTATGGCTACTTTTCCCATTTGACCCCGGTGCCAAATGTAGAAATGGTGATATTGGTGCAGCCAACTTGTTTCTTGGTCTACATGACAAGCAAAGTATCACTCTTGGTGTATCCCATAACCAAATCGTTCGTACATCTTTCATTGAGTTTTTAATACTCACTTTAAAGGATTCATGGTTATACGTCAAGTATGTACCCCCTTGGCGTGATGATGTTTATTATTGTGCTAACCCTAACCCTCATGCCATGAGGATGTTGTGTTTCTTTGTCCTTTCTCTTGTTTTGCAATGTACGGATTCGAGGTCGAATCCTTTTCAAGAAGGGGAGGATGATACAAGTGAAATGGTCATCTTAGCTTTTGATGGCATCATTCAAAGTCACTATATGAAGAATTAAGCTTTGATCCTATAGAAGGCACGGGATCATACTCTTAAGGGTTATTTTGAGCATTCCATCAAACAAACCCGTGTGTGGAAGATTCCTTAGAGCCTTGAAGACTAGAGGAATCACAGGTTTGGACCACATTTGATGGTTCACGGTTTTAGCCCCTTTTATTAAGGTCATTTTGGTCACTTCTCCTCAAGGTTATTTTGGTCTTTTAGCCTTGTATAAATGACACTCCATTGCTACCCACCTCATTAAGGCATTGGAGTCATTTTATCTTTCTTTTGTAATATACTATATATAGTCTATTTTAGGTCATTTCTCTTTAGTTAATGAATGATGAACATTTGAAAGACTTATTCTCTCTTTTGAGATGCAACACCTTAGTATAGTTCTTAGTTAGGGCTTCAAAAAGTCATCCTTAGTATAGGGCTTGGAAAAGCCAATATTGTTCTTTGCTTGGAAACAGTGGATCTTGAGGTGAGTGATTCCCTTGGCGGTCACCGTAAGAGTGTGGTGGTGGTGTTACATTAATTAGGGTTTTAGTTCTTGAATCACACTTTGTTCCTAAGTCTTGTAACAAATCTATATCTCACTAGCTATCCTTTTATTCTTGAATCTTGTTATTGTTTGTAGTGGACTATTTTTGTGTCTTGTTGAATCCAAAAATTTGTGTTCTTGCTGTCATCTTGTTCTTCATGATTTGTGGCTGTTTTGGGTGTCAAATACACCTTTGTTTCTTGTATTCTTGTTGTATTTGTAAAATCTGAGTAAGGTCTCCATTTGGTCCACGATTTGTTATGATTTGTAGACTGTTTTGGAGGGTGTATTGGACTGTTTTTGTGGTTGTTTTGTGTTCCTCTTGTTTGTCTTGTACCAGGTTTGAACTTGTGGAGGTATTTGGTTCAGATTTGGTGGTGGAGTTTGAGTTCCAAGTCCCTCTTGTTGGACTTGGTTCATTCGGGAATGTAGGGGTCTTTGTAGGGTTCGGTTAGGAGAGGTTTGGGGTGGGTTTAGTGGCTAGTTTTGTGGAGCTGTTAGAGGATTAAGCATTTGGTGGAGGGTTTAGGGGGGGATGTATGGTAGGGAATAGGAGTAGAAGGTCGTGAGTTCCTCCTACTTTCAACACGATCAAGTCTTCCACTAAAAGTGGAAATTTCAGTCCGCATAGCATCTATATCACTCTTCATGTCTCTTCTCAAGACATCATGATTATCATCCATTCTTTGAGCAAAGTATCGACCCAAGGCATCAATTCGATCCATCAAGGCTCCAATAGCATCATTTCCCAATGGTTGGGAAGTAGTACCTTTGGATTCCATGGAAAATGTACCTAAAAAGTGCAAAAACAGCAAGCAAACAACCTACAAAACGAGCAAACACGTTCGTTCAAAAGCCTCACTTCACTCACTCTCAATCTCACCTCACACTTGGCTTCACAAGCATTGGAGAATCGGCAATACTTGGTAAGTTACTTGAGAGGTGAGAAGCTTTGACTCAGAATTGATCTTTTTTTGAAATGACTCAAAATAAGTGATCATGAACTTGAACCAACAAAATACTACGACTTGAAAACGAGAAAAGCACACAAAAAAATGGAGACACGAAATAAACGAACTCTAAACTAATTACCAATCTAGTAGGTACTTACTAGTTTGCTAATTAGTGATGGAATTAACTTAAAAGAAACTAGAATCAAAAATTAGAAACTAGGAAATCTACCTAAGAACTCAATTTGGCCGATTAGCTAGTGATGATGTGGCAGCATATGATTGGATGTTGAGTTTTCAAATTTTTCAACCCTAATTCTCAAGTCTCGGCCTATAACCCTTTTGGTGAAGAAGAATTTCGTTTGGGAGGGAAGATTGAAGGTTTGAAAGCCTTTTTGGAGCTTTAAATGAATTAAAAAAACAAATGGTCCCCCCTTTGTACTTGGAATGTACTTGATTTTGTACTTTGATTATTCCTTTGTCTCTTCTTTCTTTGGATGACAATGAATATCTCAAGGAATATTCTTTCACAAACATCAAGTACACCCTCTTTCTTCTCCTTTTTTGGATCAAACACACTCTTTGAATATTCTTCCTTAGCAAAACTTGATGAACATGGAAGAACAAGATGAATATTTAAGAGTTGACCTAAGTTTGACCCCTAACCAAATGAACTCCAAATCTGATTTTTTTTGTAGATATAGATTCCTTAGGCCAAGGTGAGATCAAATAACAATAAATTACAACAAACCAACGTCCACAACACAAACACCACATGGATCTAGCTTATTGAAGCTTCAAAACGCCATAACCATGGTGGATCTAGCTCAAAATTCACCAAATTTTGTTCCAAATGTAGATCTTGACTCCTAGGTGTTAGAGAACAAGAATATAACACAATAAACCTTCAAAAAACAAAGCAAAATCATTTAGATATAAGACTCTAAATTCGAATCTAACACAAGACAACACTAGACACCATTTGTTTTTTGTATTTTCTGATTTTTAATTCTTTTTTGTTGAGATTTTCCAAATAAGAACACTAAAACCGAGATTTAGGGATGTTGAAACAAACCTAACCAAGGCTTTAATACCAAATGATAGTCTAAAGAAAGGCTAAAACACGAAATTGACACTAGATATGCAAAATCAGCAAGCAGACAAAGAGAAAACAACACTTAGAAAGGAGATGAAGAAGAAAGATTGCATAAATGTAAAGATAGTAGAGTGACCCTTACTTCCACTAGATGATTAAAAAAAGGAGATGTATAAAATATCCACTCACACCTCTCAAATGAAAGATCAGACCACTCTCTTAGGTAGACATAAAGGGAGTCACCTTCCCCAAGCACCAACCTTTCTTGCCAATTTATTAACACAAGTGAAATCAATCACTTAGTGTAAACCCTAATTTTATATTCTCTCTCTAAGAAAGGAATAAAACTACAACTAAAGAGTATCTCTCAACAATTTCATCAAGGTCTAATGAAAAGAGAAGCAAAATGGCCTATTTATACTATTACATGCCAAATGACAAAACTACGCTTAATGAGCTAAGGGAATTGGGCGACTCTTGAGTGTTTCCTTGGAGTGTAAAATGTATTCATTAACCTTCACTTAAGGTGGCTATTGAGTGTATAAGTTCCCCTCATTCCTCTCTTAACCAAGGCTTCAAAATACTTTGAAAAGTTTTCAATTGCTTGATAATTCCGAAGCCTTGACCCCTTAGATAATTCCTTGTACTTTTGATGCTCCTTGTGCTTGTATCACAAGGTAAGTGAAAACACTTATGGTTTAGCTTAATTATCTCATGGATGATTAGGAAAACATGTTATAGGTGCCTAATTATAAATACATGGCAAAAAATAGAACAAGTTACTTGCTTACTTTTTCTTTGTTATTATGAGAATTATTTTCTTCTTTGGTTTAAAGTGTGAAGGAAACTGAAAGTTAAAGTTTTGAGGAGTTCAAATTAAAAGAATAAGTTGCAGAATTGAGGTAAGGTGACTGCTCTATTTTGTTCTCCTTGTATGTGAATTTGCAAGAGAATTATGGATATGTTGTTATTGAGAACTTAAGAGATAATGAGTTTAATAATTGACTGCTACAATAAAAGGAATTTGAGGCTGTTTTGTATGTATAGGTTATGGGCTGCTAGGTTGATGTTGGATAAAGGTATGATTAGTTTTTAATGAAATATAGAAGAAAGGTGTGGCGGTACACCACCAAACCAATTATTGCATTTGTTTACTGCCCAATCTGTTTGGAGTATTATTTGGAATGTGTCATGAACCCGAGGTGGTTTTGGTAAATCTTATAAGAACTTGTATGGTATGTACGGTGTAATTGGAAGAGAAAAGAGTTAAAATAACACCCTTGATTGATATATTAATGGCATACTGCCTGGTTACTATTTTGGGTGAAGTTAAGTAGCCTAAATGTGTTAGTTGGTTGCTAATACTAGTTTACCATATATTCTATTGTAGATAAGTAATCTAAAAGGCGGGAAGTCAAGTCGGGTTAGTTTTGGAGTTATATAACTAGGTATGTAAGGCATACTCTATTTTGCACTCTTTGGCATGAAATCAGACATTTGTTCTATCAAGTAAATTTCCATGGTTATCTTGTAACAAGCAACACATAATAGCAGCATATATCCTATGAAGCCAATGACCTTGTTCCCACTCTCTAACATATTAAAAAACCTCAATACATGCTTATTATTAAACCTACACATCTATCTTCAGTAGAAAATTTTAGGAGTTCTCCATTTGTTCAAATAAGACCCATGTGTTATTTTCAACTCCTAAACACTTCATTTGTGTGCCAACAGTTCCCTACCTCATTGTTGTTGCATTAAGTGTCCATTTATATGTCTCTTCTTAGCAGATTATTGTTTCAAGGTACCATAATATTATTACCACCAAATAACAATCTCAAAGGCTTAAATAACCAGGTATTGTAGATAAATAACCAGTATTGCGTCACTTACTAAGTAACGTAAATCTATAAAATGAGTGGTAGCTCAGGGGCAAGCGCCTAGCATGGGCCGATATCGATACCTTTATTTGTGGTGGTGACTCAGGGGCATAAGCCTAGCATGGTCCAATCCCAATCTTTATATATAGGTGGTAGCTCAGGGGCGTAAGCCTAGCATGGGCCGATCCTAATTTATTTATTTTACCACTGATTAGCTGGTCATTTACATTATATGGATTACAAATATTATGAAGTAAGAAAGGTAAAAATGAAGAAAGGAACATAATGTATGTAGTCCTACAAGTATATATAAAGGTGGTCTACTAGTACTACTTATACACTTGTATCTGATTTCTATTGAGCTCTTATTCATGTGTTGTTATCTTCAGCCTTACATAGTCAGTATATATTTTCGTACTGACGTCCCTAATAGGGGACCAGTATTTTATGCTACAGGCATATTACTTCAGCTCATACACTTCACTAGTAGGAGCGCAGGCTATTCAGTGACTATTGGTGAGCTCCAATTTGATTCGAGGCTTTCCGAGTCTGTTCCATATATTTTGGTATTGTACAGTAAGTTAAGAGTAGGGTGGGGGTTTGTCCCGGCCCTAACTAATTCTATGTATCTTTTAGAGGCTTTATAGACAAATGTAAGGTTATGGTAGTGTCTTACCTTTAGACATGGTGGCCCCAACGGCCAAGTGTTTATATATATAAGTTTGTGCTTGCCTATGTAATTATTCTCATTGATACATAATATCAAATTGTTCAGAACCTTTGGTTGTCATAGTTACATGCATGAGAAGTACAAGGTTATGAATTGGTTCTCTCAGGCCTTTACGGCTATAGGTGTTGTCCGCCCCAATATGATTTGAGGTGTGACAAAGAATTGGGGGCATAACATGATCAAAGAGGGCATCATGGGAGAAACCAAGGGCAAAAAGGATGACAAGGAATCCGAGAGGTGGGCATTAATTCAATCAAGGTTGGCATTCTAATTTTCAAAGGTGGGAGTGATCCGGAAGTGTACATAGCTTAGGAATCCTCTTGTGAAAAGATTTTCAAGGGAATGGCCTTTTCTAAGAAAATAAAAGTTGTTATGCAATTCCTCACTTTGAAGGATATGCAAACACTTGGTGGGATTATACCAAAAATTTGGTGATGTGATGATTGGTGGTCAACCACCTCCTTGGGAGATGCTGAAGATACTTATGAAATGATACAAGCACAAGGAGCACCAAGAGTACAAGATTTTGTCCAAGGTTCAAGTTTTTGATTGAAAACCCTTTTGGAGCCTTTTCAAGCCTTATTCATGCAAATGGGAGCATATGAGAGCATGATGACTCAACCAAGGGAGTGTATTTTCTAAAATGTGAAGAAGTGCTTTGAATACACTCCAAGGCAGCCTTGAATACACTCCAAAGGTGCCTCAAATTAGGGATATTATGGTCTTTTGAGACTACCTTTTACACTCCAAAGGAGCACCCTTATTAAGGATATTTTAGACAGTCTTGTAATAGTATAAATAGACCTTTAACTTCTATTTTTCAGAAGATTTTGATGAATTGAAATTGCGTATTACTCTTAGTGTAGTTTCTTTCCTTAGTGTAGGGCTTGGAAAATCCATCTTAGTGTAGGTCTTGGAAAAGATATCCAAACTTGAGAGATTAATACATTTGATGGATTTCACTTGTGTTGATCAATTGGCAAGAAAGGTGTGATGAGGAGTCTGAATTCCTTTGGTCCACCTAAGAGTGACGTTTGAACTACCATTTATGAGGTGTGTTTGAAGGTTTGATACACTTTCTTGTGCTAATCATTAGTGATAGTAAGAGTCTCATTACCTATCTTTACTTTTATGTCGCTCTTCTTAATCGTCTTTCTTTATTATTTTGTTTATCTTGTGGTTGCTGATTTTTGTGTCTTGAGTCCATAATTTTGTGTATTTGGTTTAGATCTTGTATCATTTGGTATCAGAGCCTTGTTTAGGATTGTTCCAACATCCCTAAATCTTGGTTTTAGTGTTCTTTTTTAGAAAATCTCACTTTCCTGTGCCGAGGATTATCAGAAACAACCTCTCTACTTTTTTGGAGGTAGTGGTATGGACTGCGTACATTCTACCCTCCCCAGACCCCACGATATGGGAAGATACTGGGTTTGTTGTTGTTGTTGTTGTTGATTTAGAAAATCTCACAAAAAAAATTATAAACCCATTTTTATGTTTTGGCAGATTTTTAAATCTTAGATTTACATGTTTTTTGTGTTGTTTTGTTGGTTTCAAGTGCTAGATTCTTTTTCCCTAGAACCTAGGGAGTCTAGATCTACATTTGGAACAAGATTTGTTTTTTTTAACTAGATCCACCATTGTTGTGACTTGTTTGAAGCTTTTAGAGGTGAGATCCATTTTGGGTTTGAATGGGTGACGTGATTGGTGGATGATTTTTTGTTATTTGAGCTCACCTTGGCCAAAGGAACCTAGATCTAAAAGAAAAATTAAATTCGGGGTTCATTTGCCTTATGGTCAAACCTTGGTCAACTTTTGGATATTCATATTATTCTTCCTCAATCTTCATATCTTGTTAGAGAAGAATATTCAGAAGTTCTTGTTTGATCATGAAAAGGGAGGAAAGAGAGTGTATTAGTTGGTCAAGTAGTATTAAGGCTTCGCTTTATTGTTTTAGAGAGAAGTAGAGAGAAATTATGAAATAGAATCCTTTTTTTGTGACTTAGAATAGAAGAAAATGACCAGCAACTTATCCTTATAAAGACCCTATTTTGGCTCTCTCTTTAACTGCATTTTGGACCTCAAATTGATCAAATTGGTCCAAGTAGGTGATGCACCTACTTAAGGAGTTTAATCTTCTCAATGGTCAAAGTAGGTGATACACCTCCCTACTTGATTCCTTGTTGTACTTAGGTAAATTAGGCCTTGGCAGATTTTATTTTTAGGCCCTTTCTCTATTTTCTTTCTTTTTAACTTAGTTTGGGCCCAAATGAGTACATGCATATCGACCCAAATCTTATCCATAGCCTTGGGTCCATTAAGTTGGTCCATATAGCTCAAGTAGGTGACTCACCTACTAGCTTAATTAAGTCTAGCAAGTATATCACAACCTGAGGCTACCCCCTAGTCGCGACGATGGTGCTTCAGTCAAAAGTGACCACAAGATAACCATGAGCTGGTACTTGTTGTGATCAAAGAATGAACTGATAAATAAGGACACATGCAAAAAGCAACTAATTATGCCACAAGGTTTTAATTACTAAAAACACAAATAAATCATCAATCTGAATATCTAAAAACATCTACAAAAATACTAAAATCCGAATGATAACAATGATAAACTAACTGACTGTTTAAATGTCTAAAAAGCCTCTAATTGACTAACTATGGAGTAGATAGAACAAACCCCAAACTAACTCTAACTGAATAGAAATACTGAACTACTGAGATAAACTAAAATAAAGTAATCATGTCCTTGATTGATGAGGACTCACCACAACTGTTGCTGTTAATTAATTGAACTGTCTAAGAACGGTCAAGAAACTGAGAGTCTGATCCTATGATAGAAAACATCATAGCACAAAGAAAAGTATGTGCTCAGTACTTTGAATGTACTATATATGAGATGGGGTTAGGCTGAAATGTATGAATTAACTATACATGTAACTGGCTGAAAAGAATGAAATAACTGAGTGTGCATACATGAAAATTGAAATACTAAGGATGCAAGACCTAGCATATAATGTTTTCGGAAATAAGCTATAAATTGAAATACTAAAATCTAATAATTAAATAACTGGAAGTTTGTATGCTATGGTTAAGGGAGGTATTATCTAACTGACATGCCATAATATGAGCAAATTGGGGTCCAGCCTTTAACCCTAGTTGGAAGGGTGTTAGTACCATGCCAAAGGTACTAACAATGGCTATGAGTTACCCTTATCTGGTAGGTGCTCTAATAAGATACATGTTCCCCACAATTGGCAGGTTGATATCTCCAACCTATGTTGTTATGTAGTTTTGGAATCAAGGAATTGCTACTAAAGGTCACACCCTCTACTAGCAGGTTAGCCCCCATCCTTGGGTTTGCGCGATCCTAAATCCTACTCCTAATTGAACTGACACTGGTTACTTAATACAATTATGATAACATAGATGGACTTATGAGAGAGTGTGTTAGACTTGAGACTTGGTGTGTGCAATTGAAGTGTAAAAGAGGACCTAAATGTACTAAAAATCAGCCAAAATACTACATTTGATAGGCACCTATTCTCTAGGAGTCCTTTTGGTGTTTTTGCCTTTTATTTGTAATAGGATATAAATAGAACAATGTAGGGTTCCTTTCATTTGTTTTGGACATGGAATATTGTATAACACATTGAAACACACAAGTTCTCCCCCTTTTGAGACTTGGCCGAAACTAGGCAACATTGAGTGTGGATTCACTTTTGTTGATTTCATGGCTTGATACGTTGGTGTTTAGAGAAGGTAAAGTCCCTCTTGTTTCAATATAGGAGTGAGGTGTTTGTTGTGTGTAGTGTTAAGGGTCCAAGAGTCCACCAAATTCTTAGGTTCTTAATATTAACCATCACTTGTCTAACTATCATCCCCTTTGTTTCATTGTAATTGTGTAGTATTGTTCTTGTGTTCTTATAGCCGTGTGTTTGTTGTTCTTATCTGTTCATCTTTTGTTCATCATCTTATTTTTGTTAACTTAGTTTGGGTTGGTTGTAAAAAGGTGTCAAACACCTAGATATGTTGTCATTCTTATAACGCTCCGTACATCCCAAACATAGACCAACTTAGCATAGATGAAAGTATTTAAACTCGACATAGGTATTTGAGCTTAAAGTTAAAGGTAAGTGTTAAGTTAAGTAGAGAGATCAATATTTTGGAAAAAATTAAGAGAAAATAAGTGAGGTTCTTGATTGTCTTAATTAAACTAGTAGGTGACTAGTAGGTGCACCACCTACTTATACTATTGGACTGAATTGAGGCCTATATTATTGGACATATTAAAGGCCCAAATTAAGTAAAAGAAAAATGTAACATCCTATATTTTGCTTGTACTTGTTCTAATTATATAGAACCTTTTATAGCTTTGTGGTATAGTAACAGATGAGATTGTTATGCAAGTGTTAATGGTGTAGATAGGATTATAGATGCTGCCTGTGCAGTTTTATAGGATGTGACCAAGTTAAAGTTGATACAACTATTTAAATTTGGGATCTTAAGATAGTATTTGGATCTGAAGTTTAAAGTGACCAAGTATGTATAAGTTGAAGGTTAGATTAAATGGATTAGGAGCTGAAAAATGAACAAAATATTGAGGTGCTTTCTAGGCTTAATTAAGCTAGTAGGTGAGTCACCTACTTGAGCTATTTTGACCAAATTAATGGACATATTGCTATGGACCAGATTTGGGCAATGTAATGTACTCATTTGGGCCTAAATTAATTAGAAGAAGAAGAAAATGGGTATATGGCCCAACACATATAATCTGCCAAGGCCCAAACACAATTGAGCCCAACAAGAAATCAAGAAAGTAGGTGCATCACCTACTTTGAAGTTTCAGCAGCTTGGACCCTTAAGTAGGTGCATCACCTACTTGGACTAATTTGTGGCTGAAAATGAGGTCAATAAGAAAGGTTCTAGAGAGCCAAATATAAGCTCAATATTGCTAGCAGTTCTATTCATTTTAAACACAATTTTTCCCTTTTAAACTTTAGTTTTCTCTCTTTCTTCACGAAGGTTAAGAACAGCAGCCCTAAAAGTCCTTTTAGGGTTCTTGAAGAAACCCTCACTTTTGCAGCCCAAGTTAAGTGAAAACCCTTTAGTTTTTGTTTAGTTATCTCATGGAAGATTATGAAAAGATGTTATAAGTGCTTAATTATATATAATGGCAGAATATAGAATAAGCAATCTGCTCACTTTTCTTTGATACTAAAGAACTTCTCTTTTCTTCTGTGGTTTAAAGTGTGAAGGAAAGTTCAAGTTCTTGAAGAGTTCAATTAAAGGAATAAGTTGTGTAATTGAGGTAAGGTGACTTCTCCATTTTTTTCTCCTTGTATATGAATTTGAAAGAGAGTTATGGATGTGTTTATTGAGAACTCAAGAGATGATGAGTTCAATAATAGGTTGCTACAATAAGAGTGACTTGGGACTGTTTTGAGGACTGTTTTGTATGTTCATGTTATGGGCTGCCATGTTGATGTTGGAGAAGGGTGTGATTATTTTGTATTGAAATATAGAAGAAAGGTGTCGCGGTACACCACCGAACTAATTATTGCCCTTGTTTACTGCCCAATGTGTTTTTGTGTGTTGTTTGGAGGAAGTAATGAACCTGAGGTGGTTCCGGTGATTTTTTAAGGACATGTATGGTATATGGGTGTAATTGGAGGAGAAAGGTTAAGATAACGCCCTTTATTGACAAATTACGTGTTTACTGCCCGATTATTGTTTTGGTGAAGTTAAGTATTCTAAATGTGTTGCTTGGTTGATAATACTAGTTTACTAAATATTCTATTGTAGATAAGTAATATAAAAGGGGGGAAGTCAAGTCAGATTAGTTTCTGAGCTATATAACCAAGTATGTAAGGCATACTCTACTTTGCACTCTTTGGAATTAAATCGGACATTTTGTCCATCAAGTAAGCTTCCGAGGTTATCCTATAACAAATGATACATAATGGCAGCATATCATATCCCATGAAGCGAATGACCTTGTTCCCACTCCCTAATGTGTTAAAACACCTCAATACATTCTTATTATTAAACCTACACATCTATTTTCACTAGAAAATTTCAGAAGTTCTCCGTTTACTCAAATAAGTCCCATGTGTATTTTCATCTTCTAAATACTTTATGTTGTGTGCCAGCAGCTCCCTACCTCATTTTTGTTGCATTAAGTGTTCATTTGTATGCCTCTTAGTAGTAGATTATTGGCTCAAGGCACCATAATGTGATGACCACCAAAGTAACAATCTCAAAGGCTAAATAAACTAAGTAATGTACATCTGTAAAATAAGTAGTAGCTCAGGGGCATAGTCCTAGCATAGGCCGATCTTGATACCTTTATATGTGGGTGGCATCTCAGGGGCATAAGCCTAGCATGGGCCGATCCCAATCTTTATATATAGGTGGCAGCTCTGGGCATAAGCCTAGCATGGGCCAATCCTAATTTATCTATTTACCACTGATCAGTTGTCATTTGCATTATATATGGCTTACAAAGATTATAAAGTAATAATGGTAAAAATAACGAAAGGAATGTAATATATGTTGCTACAAAAGTATATATAAAGGTGGTCTACTAGTACTACTTATACACTTGTATCTGATTTTTATTGAGCTCTTGTATCATGTGTAGTTACCTTCAGCCTTACTATTCAATACATATTTTAATAGTAATGTCCCTTATGGGGGACCTACATTTCATGTTCCAGGCACAGGTACTTCAGCTCATACACCTCACTAGTAGGAGCGCAGGCTTTTCATTGACTATTGGTGAGCTCCAAGTTAATTCAGGGATTTCGTAGTCTATTTCATATATTTTGGTATTATGCAGTGAGTCAAGAGTAGAGCGGGGATTTGTCCCGACCCTAACTAAGTCTATGTATCTTTAGAGGCTTTGTAGACTAATGTAAAATTTTGGTAGTGTTTGTCTTTAGACGTGGTGGCATGAACGTCCTAGTGTTTTATATATAAGTTTGTACTTGCCTATGTAATTATTCTCATCGATACATAGTATCATGTATGTTAGAACCTTTGGTCGTAATAGTTACATGCATGAGAAGTACAAGGTTATGAATTGGTTCTCTGGGTCTTTACGGATATGGGTGCCTGTCCACCCCAATAGGAGTTGAGGCATGAATAAAGTGGTATCAAAGCAGGTCATCCTAGGTTATCTACCTAGCCGTGTCTATATAGAGCTTATTTATGAGAGTGTTGTGTACCACATCTATAAACAGGAGGCTATGGGATATTTAGGGGTTGTTTCTTTTTCTTCATAACTTAGATCGTGCAATAGAGCCTATGTTGTAGGTAAATTGATATTTAACCATTGAACCTATTTTTTCTTCTTATTATTATAGTAAAAATATCGGTTACAAGAAAGAGTAAGAATACAGGTAAGAAGATAGACGTGGCTACCGGGAATGGACCAGCACATCACCACCTAGATGAGGTAATCAAAGTGAGGCTCAAACTGAGTTTGTGTCCCAAACGTTTTCTACTCTTCCATCTCCAGAAGAGCTAAGGAGGAGAAGAACCACATCCTCAGAACTGCCTATTAATGCTACATACCAAGATCTAAGGAATGCGGTGCAATTTTTAGCTCTTAGAGTTGCTGGACAAGCTCAAGGACAAGCCATTCCAACAACAGGTTCTAGTGGTACAAATAGGGCAGCTAGCCTGCGAATGTAGGATTTTCTTAAATTGGATCCTCCTAAATTCACTGGATCGATCTTAATGAAGACCCTTAGGACTTTAATGATCAAACCCAAAGGTCTCTAGATGTCATGCATGTATCAGGTAAACAGACAGTTGAGCTACCAGCATATCGATTGAAAGGGGAGGCAATACTTTGGTACAAAGTTTGGAAAATATCTAGGGGTATCGATGCACTTTCAGCTACTTGGAATGAGTTCAAAGAGGAATTTATTGATCATTACCTTCCATTTGAGATTCGAGAAGCCCATGCAGATCAGTTCCTAAAGCTTTGCTAAGGGAATATGAGCGTGATGGAGTATAGCCTCTTGTTTAACTCTTTGGCTAGGTATCCTCCTAACGTAGTAGCTACGATGGATGATAGAGTACATCGATATGTTGACAGATTGGATCCCTATCTAGTTAGAGATTACACTATTTCTTCTTTTAACAAAGACATGGACATAGCAAGGATACAAGCATTTGCACAAAAAATAAAGGACCAGAGGCAAAGAAGAAGAACACAAGAATTCGAAAGAGGGTATTCCAAGAGGTCTAGATCTACAGGGCAGTTTATAGCATCCCAAGGAGAGCTTAGGCCTCGATTTTAATAGACCACCTAGGCCAGTATCTTCTTATTCTGTAGCTAGTGCTCCACCACAGTTTCAAGGGTCCAAAGGCAACCAATTTGGACAAAGAAGTGAGAGTTAGAGTTCACGAACAGTGGGATATCAAGAACAAGGTATTATGATACAATTAAGGCCTCTTTGGTAGCCATTTAAAAAATTTGGAAAGCTTCATTTAGGTGCATGTTGGTTCGGTTCAAATGTTTTCTTTTGGTGAAGTATGTCAGGACATATAATGAGAGAATGCCCTCAAAGGGGCATAGGTGGTATGGCACAACCTACTGGATTAGCCGTTGCATCATCATCATCGGTGCCTTATTCAGGTAGAGGTGTATAGACTATGAGTCGTGGTAGAGGTGCTAAAGGAAGAGCTAGCTCTAGTGGAGTTCAGAATCATACATATGCTTTAGCAGATCGACAAAATTCAGAGGCTTCTCTAGATGTGGTTATAGTTACATTGTCTATCTTTTCACATGATGTATATGCAATAGTTGATCTGGGTTCTACATTATCATATGTCACTCCATTGGTTGCTGGAAAGATCAAAAGAATAATAGAATTGCTAGTTAAGCTACTTGAAGTATCTACGCTGATTGGTGAATCTATTATAGCTAAGAGAATGTATCAAAATAGTATAATAACTATTTGCGGTCGCAATACAATGGCTGAACTGGTTGAGTTAGAAATGGTAGATTTTGATGCTATAATGGGTAGGGATTGTTTGGGTTCTTGTTATCCCACAGTAGATTGCCGAACTAAGAAGGTATATTTCCATTTTACAAAAGATGCAATCCTTCAATAGAGGGGTAATATTGGTGCACCAAGAGGTAAATTTATTTCTTATTTTAAGGCAAAAAGGATGATTTCTAAGGTTTATATATGTCATCTTGTTAGAGTGAAGGATACAGATGCGGAGGTACCAACTCTTCAAACCATTCCAGTGGTAAATGAATTTCCTAATATATTTCCTGAAGATCTTCTAGGTTTGTCTCTAGAACAAAAAGTGGAGTTTGGTATCGATGCAGTGTATTGTGATGCTTCAAGAATTGCTTAGGATGTGTATTGATGCAGCATGGTAAAGTCATAGTATCTGCCTCAAGACAATTTCGGACACATGAGAAGAATTATCCGACGCATGATCTAGAACTAGAAGCGGTTATAATCGCCTTAAATACATGGCTTCACTACTTTTATGGGATTCATGTTGACATATATACCGACCATAAGAGTTTGCAATATATCTTTAATCAGAAAGACCTAAATTTGAGGCAACGAAGATGGCTTGAGTTACTAAAAGACTATGATGTTGATATTTTGTATCATTCGAGAAAAGCAAATGTCGTAGCTGATGCATTAAGTCATAAGTCTATGGTGGAACCTATGGTAAATCTACATAACGACAAGGTATGACTAAGGATCTACTCCCACTAGCCAATTTGGGGGTTCGCCTTCTTGAAACTCCAGATGAGGGGCTTATTGTGCATAATGCTGCAGAATCTTCCCCAGTAGCTAAAGTGAAAGAGAAGCAATATGCAAATCCCATTCTATTAAAGCTTAAGGAAAATGTGCAATGTGGTTTGATGAATGCATTTGATCTTACACAAGAAGGAGTACTTCGGTGCCAAAATAGAATATGTGTGCCTAATGTAGATGGGCTAAGAAAGAGGATTATGACAGAAGCACATCATTCAAGGTATTCCATCCATCCCAGTCAACAAAAATGTACCATGATTTGAAAAAAATGTATTGGTGGGGTGAAATAAAGAAGAACATTGCAGTGTTTGTAGCCGAATGTCCAAATTGTCAAAGAGTTAAAGTAGAGCACCAAAAGCTCGGGGATTATATGCAATGTATAGATCTTTCAATCTGGAAGTGAGACATGATCAACATGGATTTTATCACTAGTTTGCCTCGTACATCTTGAAGGTTTGATTCCATATGGGTGATAGTTGATAGGCTTACCAAATCAGCACACTTTCTACCGGTTAGGACCACTTTCACAGTTGAAGAATATGCCAAATTATATATTAAAAAGATAGTTCAGCTGCACGGAGTTCCAAAATCTATTATACCATATCAAGGAGCTCAATATACTACAAATTTTTGGAAGTCTTTCCAGAGAAATTTGGGAACACAAGTGAATCTAAGTACAGCTTTTCACCCTCAAATAGATGGACAAGTAGAATGTACCATTCAAACACTTGAAGATATGCTACGAACTTGTGTATTAGACTTTAAAGGTATTTGGGATGATCATTTACCTCTCATAGAGTTCGCCTACAACAATAACAATCATTGAAGTATCAAAATGGCACAATATGAAGATTTGTATGGAAGAAAGTGTAGATCACCAATTAGATGGTTGGAAGCGGGTGACACTACCTTGTTTGGTATAGATCTAGTTCATCAAGCTATGGGAAAGGTTAAAGTGATCCAACAGCGGCTAGAAACAGCCCAAAGTCAACATAAGTCATATACAGATGTTAGAAGGAGAGGGCTAGAGTTTTCTATAGGTGATTGGGTATTCTTGAAGGTGTCACCAATGAAGGGGGTTATGAGATTTTGTAAGAAAGGAAAACTAAGTCCACGTTATATAGGACCATACAAGATTACTCGAAGGTTTGGCCAAGTCACTTATGAATTAGAGCTACCCCAAGAGCTCTCAACAGTTTGTCCAGTATTTCACGTCTCAATGCTCTAAAAGTACATGGGAGATCCATCTCATATTACTCATACTTAAGATGTACAAGTTATGGAAGATCTTACCTATGAAGAATACCTATTGCTATCCTATATCGACAAGTTAAGAAGTTAAGGAATAAAGAAATAGCTTCTGTAAAAGTGCTTTGGAGGAACCAACAAGTAGAAGAGATAACACGGGAAGCTGAAGAAGCGATGAAATCTAAGAACCCCCATTTATTCAAGTACGAAGAAAAAGTCCAAGATGCTTAGTTGGAGAAATTAGAAGTGTAATATATAGGTACTATATGATAATAGGGATATTAAACTTAGGCTTGAACTTATTTTGGTTGGAAAATTATGCTAACATTCGAGGACGAATGTTTCTAAGGGGGGGATGTAACATCTCGTATTTTGCTTGTACTTATTCTAATTATATGGAACCTTTTATAGCCTTATGGTATAGTAACGTATGAGATTGTTATGCAAGTGTTAATGGTGTAGATAGGATTATAGATGCTACCCGTGCAGTTTTATGTGATACGACCAAGTTAAAGACGATACAACTATTTAAATTTGGGATCTTAAGTTAGTATTTGGATCTGAAGTTTAAAGTGACCAAGTGTGTAAAAGTTGAAGGTTAGATTAAAGGGATTAGGAGCTGAAAATTGAAAAAAAATATTGAGGTGCTTGCTGGTCTTAATTAAGCTAGTAGGTGAGTCACCTACTTTACCTATTTTGACCAAATTAATGGACATATTGCTATGGACAGATTGACAGATTACATGTTTACTGCCTGATTACTAATTTGGTGAATTTAAGTATTCTAAATGTGTTGGTTGGTTGCTAATACATGTTTACCATATTGTAGAAAAGTAATATAAAAGGTGGAAAGTCAAGTCAGATTAGTTTCGGAGCTATATAACTAGGTATGTAAGGCATTCTCTATTTTGCACTCTTTGGCATGAAATCGGACATTTGGTCCATCAAGTAAGCTTCCAAGGTTATCCTATAACAAGTGATACATAATGGTAGTGTATCATATATGAAGCAAATTACCTTGTTCCCACTCCCTAATGTGTTAAAACACCTCAATACATTCTTATTATTAAATCTGCACATCTACTTTCACTAGAAAATTTCAAAACCTCTCCATTTACTCAAATAAGACCCATGTGTATTTTCAGCTTCTAAACACTTCATTTTGTGTGCCAACATCTCCCTACCTCATTGTTTTTGCATTAAGTGTTCATTTACATGACTCTTATTAGTAGATTATTGGTTCAAGGCACCATAATATGATGACCACCAAAGTAACAATCTCAAAGGCTAAATAAACTAAGTAACGCAAATCTGTAAAACAAGGGGTAGATTAGGGGCATAAGCCTAGCATGGTACGATCCCAATCTTTATATGTAGGTGGCAGCTCAGGGGCGTAACTAGCATGGGTCGATCCTAATTTATCTATTTACCACTAATCAGTTGTCATTAGCATTATATATGGCTTACAAAGATTATGAAGTAAGAAAGGTAAAATTGAAGAAAGAAACGTATTGTATGTATCCCCACAAGTATATATAAAGGTGGTCTACTAGTATACTTATACACTTGTATTTGATTTCTATTGAGCTCTTGTATTGTGTGTTGTTACCTTCAGCCTTACATATTCAGTACATATTTTCGTACTGACGTCTCTCACGGGGGACCTGCATTTTATGCTGCAGGCACAGGTACTTCAGCTCATACCCCTCACTAGTAGGAGTGAAGGCTTGTCAGTGACTATTGGTGAGCTCCAGGTTAATTTGGGGCTTTTTTAGTCTATTCCATATATTTTAGTATTATGCAGTGAGTCAAGAGTAGGCGGGGGTTTGTCCCGACCCTAACTAAGTCTATGTATCTTTAGAGGCTTTGTAGACTAATGTAAAGTTATGATAGTGTTTGACTTTAGATGTGGTGGACCCAGCGGCCTAGTGTTGTATATATATGTTTGTTCTTGCCTATGTAATTATTCTCATCGATACATAATATCATGTTAGTTAGAACCTTTGGTTTTCATAGTTACATGCATGAGAAGCACAAGGTTATGAATTAGTTCTCTCGGGCCTTTAGCTGTGGGTGCTTGTCCACCCCAATAGGATTTGAGGCGTGAAAAAAAAGGGAAAGATGAGCATCCCAACACCTAATCTATTTAAGGCCCAAATTTCCAACCCAATACCTATTCTATTTGAGGCCCAATATTATGTGATCCAAGTAGAAATAAACCAAGTAGGTGCATCACCTACTTGTACTTTTTGAGTAGCTTAAATATCCAAGTAGGTGTATCACCTACTTGGACTAATTTTAAACAATATGTGGCTGGAAATGAGCAAAAAAGAGGAGGTCAAGTGGAAGGATTTATAAGGTCCAATTAGTTCATTTTCTTTTCATTCTTACTTGCAAAAAAATTAGATTATAATTAGCTTGCTCTCTCTTTTCTCTCAAGCCTAAAACATCTGCTTCTTTTCTCTCCTAGGTTTCTTGAAGAAACCCTCCTTATATCTAGCCAAGGTAAGTGAAAATAACTATGCTTTATATTTAATCCTATCATGGGAAGTTATGGAAATCAAGTTATTGTTTTGTTTGAAATATAGGACAGCCCTTTTTGCCAAGCTTAGTAGTCCACTTCTCTTTAATCTCCAAGATATTTTTCAATAGTATTAGGTTAAACTTGAAGGGAAACTTAGCTTCTTGATGGAGTGCACTTTAAGAAAGATAATTTCAGAAATAAAGGTAAGGTTACTGCCCCAATTTACCCCTCCTTTTGTATAGGCCTTGACGGAGGATTTTATATATGTTGTTGTTAAGAACTCACGGGACGGTGATCGAAACCATGTGTTCAATATCTTATAGTGTGTTGAAGGATTTTGGGACTGTTTAGGTGATGTCTATAGGAGTTGTTGTTGGAGGCAGTGGTAACCTTATGGAATGGTGAAGTGGAGTTGTATTAAAGTATATAAGGAGGGTGTGGTGATACACCAAGTATTTGAGGGGCTGAATAATCTTACTGCCTGTCAAGTGTTTAGCTACTGCTTTACAAGGGTTACATTGTGATTAGTTGCTAATATTAGCTCCATTATATGCTTATATTGTAGATTAACACCTTAAAGGAAAGAAGGCTAATTCATTATAATAGTCAAGTTGCACAACGAGGTATGTAAGGCTATTCTAGTTCATATTCTTTGGCATGGTGTCATATACTCGTGTACCAATAAAGTAAGATTTGTAGATGATCTTTCATGTTAAAAGATACTTTGTGATGGTGTACCAACCCCACTATAGTTAATCGACCTTTTATTTACTGCCCATGGTCTAAAAGTGTGTCAAAGTTTCACATATTTCTCTTATATGAGTCAGTAAGATCCAAGATTATACAAGTTAAAGAGTGTCACATGCTGGATTACAATCTGTCCAAAAGTGCTTTAATTGATTGTATACTTCTTTTGGCCACGCATGTTCTTTTTTAAATATCATTCCCATCATGTTTGGGCATAAGGTGACCTTATACTGTCTTTACCTATTTAGTATATAGTTTATATGTCCTTATGTGGGATATACATTTGTTCCTAATTAGAATCTTCCCATGTGCTTTAATAGTACCCATTCTCACGTACCCTTTTATTTGTTATTACCTAGTAAGTATTTATTGTACAGTCCAAACCTCTTTAGTCGAGGATTTATGTATCTCAACTTGGTATGCACATATTCCCCCATTTGAAACATCTAAATTTCTACACTTCAATCTGCCCCAATTCCTATATGCTAGGTAAGATCAATAGAATCTGCCACAACCCATATATGCTATGTAATGTCACTTGCTTACTAGTTATACACCTTACTAGCTTATTTGTTGGAGGTCATCATCTCCTCGCTTGCCACATGCCTTCTTGGATTATTAGTAAATATGTTTTATGCCCAGTGAGGTTGATAGCCTAAACACTACCACACACACGAAATTGACACAAGAATGAAAAAATCAGCAAGCACACAAAAGGAAAAACAACACTTAGAATGGAGATCAAGAAGAAGAATTGCATGAAATTAAAGATAGATAGAGAAACCCTCACTTCCACCAATGAATAGCACTAGAAGGTGTATCAAACCTTCAAACACACATCACCAATATAAGATCAAACCACTCTCTTAGGTGACCCAAAGGAAACACTCTTTCTCAAGCACACCTTTCTTGCCAAATTTTCCAATACAAGTGAAACCCTAACTTCAAATGTATTCAAGGAACTAATTTCGGGTTTGAGAGCTAAAAATACAAGACTAAAGCTACAATCTATGAATAATATCCAATTTCATCCAAGTCTAATGAAAAGAGAAGTAAAATGGTCTATTTATACCATTACATGCCAAAGGACAAAAATCCCTTAATGAGGACTTAAAAGGAGGCGCCTATAGAGTGCTCTTTTGGAGTGTAAAAAGTCTTCATTATACTTTCTTTGAGGTTCCTATGGAGTGTAAAAATTCTCCTCCTTCCTTCTCTTGACCAAGGCTTCAAAATACTCCAAAAAGTCTTTAATTGCTTGCCAATGATCATCTGGACATATGTATCACATGGCTTACAAATATTATAAAGCAAAGAAGAGTAAAAGTAAAGAAAACATGTAATGTACAGTCTTCCACAAGTGTAAGTAAAGGTGGTTCATTTATCCTTATCTATATATTTATATACATTGACCTCGATTTTCATTAATTTCTTATTTCACTTATGGTTATCTCATGCCTTACATATTCAGTACATTACTTTGTACTGACGTCTCTCATGGGGGACCAGTATTTATGTTGCAGACATAGGTTTTTAGCTAGTAGATCTCCCTAATAAAACACAGGATACTCTGAGACTATTGATGAGATCCAAGTTGATTCGGGGCCTTTTTGAGTCTTTATCATATATATTTTGATGGTTTTACAGTCATGAATTCCATTAGAGGCTTTGTAGACATTGTAAAGAAGTCATATGTATTCATAGGTTCACATGTCATTTATATTGATTTGTCAAATTGGTTGGGATTGTATCTATATACTTTTTATAAGTAAGTCCATTTGTTTAGTAATTCATTTTCTCATCTAGTTTATTTTAATAATATGTATTCCTATAGTTGTTGTCCGCCTTATCTAGTATGAGTGTGACAATTCTTGCATTGTATTCTTGAATCCGAGTGTGGTCTCCATTTGGTCCACGGGTTGTTATTATGGTCGGTCTACTTTAGCTTATCAAAACAGTCCTCCAAAGGACAGATTTGGCAATATTTAAATTTTAAAGGCATTTTGGTCATTTCCTATTATATTATGGACGGGAATATGTGTATATATACATGTATATGAGTTCAAAAACTCATTTTCATCATCAATCATTGAGAAAGAACAAACCCTGGCCAAATTTGACCTTTAAATTACTTTTGATTCAACCGTAGAAATTCCAAAGTAATTCGATAACTGCATTTGTCATCTCGAGAGCTTCAAATGGCACCTATTATTTGTGCAAACAGGATTGCATAATCAAGAGGTGAATTCTAAGGTATGAATATTGTTTGCCTTGTTCTTTTCCATATGTATATGTGTGATAGAGGATTATATGTATTGGTTGTTATTGAAAGGTGATGGAAATAGGGTTATGGACTATTTTACATGGTTTGGTTGTATTGAATTATGGAAGGTGGATATGGTAATTGGGTTATGGAAGGTGGATATGTTAATTGAGTTATGGAAGGTGGATATGGTGATATACTATTGAATTGATGATTATTTATGTCTATGGCTCAATTTGGTTTAATGGATTGGTTGGAAGGATAAATGAATCCAAACTTGATATTAGAGGATGTTGTATGAATATGCATGGCATGTGAATGTAATTGGAGTATAAGAGGGTTAAAGTGACACCCTTTATGGTGTAATTAAGGCTTACTACTCAACCACTAGTTTGGTGAATTCAAATAATTGAATTGTGACGTTTGGTTGCTAATACTAGATTGTTTTATATGTTCATTGTAGATAAGTAATCCGAAAAGACGGGAAGTCCATTTAGGACTAGTATTGAAGGCTGACAGTCAGGTATGTAAAGCATACTCTATACCATATCTTTGGAATGAAAGTGAACAATTGTTCTATTAAGAAAGTTTCCAAAGTTATTTAATAACATGTGATCCATAATGGTTTTGTTTGATGTCCTACGTTACCAATGAACTTGTTTCCACCCTACAAGATATCAAGACATTTCAATACTTACTTGTATTCCAAATCTTACATGTTTATTACACTAATGAATGTCAGAAGGTATCCGATTACTCAAACAAGATCCATGTGCTATTAATAACTCCGAAATGTTTCATTGATATACCAATAATTTCCTACTTCATTGTTATGGCATTGATGACTCCAAAACACTTTATTGATGTCAGGGGTTTATGGGTGGTATCCCAGGGGCTTAAGCCTATCATGGGTCAATCCCAGTTGATATGTACTGGAGGCATCCTAATGGTCACAGTACAATACAGTAATGATTATAAATATGATAAGACCGAAGGTAAAGTGATTGAATAAATACAATGTATAGGTTGTCACAAGTTCTAGTAAGTGTGGTCCACTCCTATTACGATTTATTCATTTGTTTCTGAATTCTATTGAGCTCCTATATCATATGTGATTATCTACAGCTTTACATACTCAGTACATATTTCGTACTGACGTCCCCCACGGGGGACATGCATTTCATGATACAGGCACAGGTACCTCAGCTCATACACCACACAAGTAGGAGCCAGGATATCCAGCTGCTTTTGGTGAGCTCCAGTTTGCTTCGGGGCTTTTCGTGTCATATCCAGTCACTTTTGGTATTGTATAGAAGTTATTTATATGGAAGGGTGTGTTCCAACCTTAGTTAAACTCTATGTATTGTCTAGAGGCTTTGTAGACCTAATGTACAGTCAAGGTGGTGTTTTCCTAATAGACATGATGGCTCCAACGGACAAGTATTGTATATACATATATATGTGTGCTCGAGCTTATACAGGTGATTATTTCCTTTTATATGCGATATGATGCTGTCCGAATTTCAGGTTGTCATAGAGATATGAATGGGAAGTATTAGGTTATGAACTGGTTCCCCCGGGCCTCCTCGGTTACGGGTGCCAGTCCACCCCAATAGGATTTGGGGAGTGATAAAAGTGGTATCAGAGAAGTTCGTCCTAGTGAGTCTACAAAGCTGTGTCTATGTAGAGTCTTGTTTATCGGTGTGTCGTGCACCGCATCTATAAACAGGAGGCTATGGACATTTAGGAATTGTTTCTTTTCCTTATGTCTTAGATCGTGCGATAGAGCCTATATTGAATATGAAGTCATAGTTGACCACTGAATCCGTTTGTTTCTCTTATTATAGTAATGATGCCAGTTACCAGAAGCAAGAATACCGATAAACAAGTAGATGTGGCTACCGGAGAGGGGACTAGTAAGTCACCCACTATACCAGCTAATCAAAGTGAGGCTCTAGCTGAGCATGCATCAGAAACTTCTTCCACTCTGGAAGAAATAAGGGGGAGGAGAACTATATCCCCAGAGCCACCTATTAATATTGTTGATCAAGATCTTAGAAATGCAGTATGAGTTTTGACTCGTATAGTTGCTGGGCAAGCTCAAGGGCAATCCATTCCTACCACGGGTCCTAGTGGTATAGATAGGGCGGCTAGCCTTCGAACACAGGATTTTCTTAAGATGGATCCTCCCACTTTTACTGGATCAGATCTTAACAAGGACCCACAGGACTTTATTGATCAAATTTAAAGGGCCTTAGATGTTATGCATGTAACGGGTAGATAGACAGTGGAGTTAGCGGCGTATAGATTTAAAGGGGAGGCTATGTATTGGCACGAGGACTGGAAATGATCTAGGGGTATTGATGCACCCCCAGGTACTTAGAAAGAGTTCAAAGAGGCATTTCTTTATCATTATCTTCCATTCAAGATTCGTCAGGCCCATGCAGATCAGTTTTTAAATCTTCATCAGGGGAATATGAGCGTGAGAGAGTACAGTCTCCGATTTAATTTCTTATTGAGATATGCTCCTAATGTTGTAGCTACTATGGATGACAAAGTTCATCAATATATGGATAGGCTAGATCCATATCTGGTCAGAGATTGTACTATTGCCACTTTGAACAAAGATATGGACATAGCGAGGATCCAAGCTTTTTCACAAAAAATGGAAGATCAGAGGTAGAGGAGAAGAACACAGGAATTAGAAAGAGGATATTCCAAGAGGGCCAGATCTACAGGGCAGTTCATGGCATCCCTAGGAGGGTTTAGACCACAGTTTTCTACTAGACCACCTAGGCCATTTTCTTCTTATTCTGCAGCTAGTGCCCCACCACAGTTCCAAGGGTCCAGAGGAAATCAATTTGGGCACAGGAGTGAGAGTTAGAGTTCGTGGATAGTGGGGTACCAAGGGCAAGGGAATATGAGCCAATCGAGACCTCATCGAAATCCATGCAATAAATATGGAAGGTATCATTTGGGTGTATGTCGGCTGGGGACCAATGTTTGCTTTTGGTGTGGTATGTCAGGGCATATGATGAGGGAATGCCCACAAAGGGACATAGGGGGTATGGCACGACCTACGAGGTCATTTGTTGCATCATAATCATCGATGCCTTATTTAGGAAGGGGTGCACAACCAATGGGTTGTGTTAGAGGTGATAGAGGAGCCATGAGTTCTAGCGGGGCTCAAAATCATACGTATGCTCTAGCAGATCAATAGAATTTAGAGGATTCCCCAGATGTGGTTACAGGTACGTTGTCTATCTTTTCATTCTATTTATATGCCTTAATTGATCCCAGTTCTACATTATCCTATGTTACTCCATTGGTTGCTGGAAAGTTCAAAAGAATACCCGAACTGTTAGTTAATCCATTTGAAGTTTCCACACCGGTTGGGAAATCTATTATAGCTAGAAGGGTTTACCGAAACTGCATAGTAACTGTTTGTGGTCGCGATACAATGGTTGATCTTGTTGAGTTAGAAATGGTAGATTTTGATGTTATAATGGGTATGGACTGGTTGGCATCTTGTTATGCCACAATTGATTGCTGCACGAAAAAGGTATATTTCCATTTTCCAAATGAATCAGTCCTTGAATGGAAAGGTGAAATTAGCACACCAAGAGGTAGATTTATTTCTTATTTTAAGGCAAGAAGAATGATTTCCAAAGGATATATATATCATTTAGTTAGAGTAAGGGATACAGAAGTGGAGCCACCAACTCTTCACGCTGTTCCAGTGGTAAATGAATTTTTTGATGTATTCCTGAAGATCTTCCAGGTTTGCCTCCTGAACAAGAAGTAGAGTTTGGTATTGATGTAATACCAGGCACCCAACCAATCTCTATTCCTCCGTATAGAATGGCCCCAGCAGAATTACGAGAATTGAAATAGCAATTGAAAGATTTGCTAGAGAAGGGATTCTTAAGGCCTAGTATGTCCCCCTGGGGAGCACCAGTGTTATTTGTACACAAAAAGGATGGCTCGCTGAGGATGTGTATTGATTACCGGCAATTGAATAAGGTGACTATTAAGAATAAATATCCTCTCCCAAGAATTGATGATTTATTTGATCAGCTACAGGGTGCCAAGTTCTTTTGTAAGACTGATTTGAGGTCAGGTTACCACCAAGTGAGGGTCAAAGAGAAGGATATACCAAAGACAGCTTTCCAAACACGTTATAGTCATTATGAGTTTCTAGTTATGTCATTTGGTCTAATAAATGCACCCGCAGCTTTTATGGATTTGATGAATAGGGTGTTTAAGCCATTCCTGGATGTATTTGTGATAGTTTTTATAGATGATATTCTAGTTTATTCTAGATTAGAAGAGGACCATGCCAATCACTTACGACAGGCATTGCAGACTCTTCGTGATTGTAAGCTTTATGCAAAGTTCTCTAAATGTGAGTTTTGGTTAAAGTCGGTGGCATTTTTGGGTCATATTGTATCTAGTGAAGGGATAAAGGTTGATCCTCAAAAGATAGAAGCTGTGAAGAACTGGCCAAGGCCCACAACGCCTATGGAGATTCGTAGTTTTCTCGGGTTGGACGGTTATTATAGAAGGTTTGTTAAAGGCTTTTCTTCCATTTCAGCACCCTTAACCAAGCTAACCCATAAAGCATCCAAATTCCAATGGAATGATACCTGTGAGAAGAGTTTTCAAGATTTAAAGAACAAGTTGATTTCTACACCCGTGTTGGTACTTCCAGAAGGTACCGAAGGGTATACAGTGTATTGTGATGCTTCCAGAAATGGTTTAGGATGTGTATTGATGTAGTATGGTAAGGTAATAGCATATGCTTCTAGACAATTGCGGCCACATGAGAAAAATTATCCTACACACGATCTTGAGCTAGCAGCACTTATTTTTGGTTTAAAGATATGACGCCACTACTTATATGGGGTTCATGTTGATATAGATACTGACCATCAGAGCTTGCAATATATTTTTAATCAGAAGGTTCTAAATTTAAGGCAGTGGAGATGGCTTGAACTATTAAAGAACTATGATGTTGATATCTTGTACCATCCAGGGAAAGAAAATGTGGTAGCTGATGCGTTAAGTCATAAGGCTATGATGGTGCCTATAGAAAGTCAAGGTATGATTAAAGATCTTCACCAGTTAGCTAGTTTGGGAGTTCGCCTTCTTGAAACTCCGGATAAAGAGCTTATCGTACACAATGCTGCGAAATCTTCATTAGTAGCTGAAGTGAAATAGAAGCAATATGCAAATCCTATTTTATTACAGCTTAAGGAGAACGTTCAGAGTGGTGCGACCAAGGTATTTGAGCTTACGCGAGAAGGATAACTTCAGTGCCAAAACCGATTGTGTGTGCTGGATGTAGATGGGCTAAGAAAGAAGATTATGATAGAGGGACATTGTTCAAGATATTCCACTCATCTAGGATCAACCAAAATGTATCAAGATTTGAAAGATATGTATTGGTGGAATGACATGAAGAAGAGCAATGCAGAATTTGTAGCTGAATGTCCAAATTGTCAAAGAGTTAAAGTTGAGCACCAAACACCCGACGGTTATATGCAATGCATTGATCTTCCAAGCTGGAAGTTGATGATAGGAGTTTTTACACGCCTAAGGTGCTATAATTTACCCATATTTTAGCTAAGTTTTGAGGACAAAATATATAATTCATGCACTCTTAGTCCTTTCTCCTGTAAGTGAGCTAACAAACGTGATTAGCAAGTTTTCAGGTATAAATGATGCAGATTTCAGCATTTTATGGATAACTTGACACCAAAGAAAGCTTCACGAAAAAAGGAAAGGAGAGCTTGGACGCCAATGACTAAAAGTGACGCATGGAAAACCTGTCCCAGGAAAAAACAGCATTTCTATTGGGGCGGTAATGTCACGCCTCAAATCCTATTGGGGCGGACAGGCACCCGTAGCCGTAAAGGCCCGAGAGAACCAATTCATAACCTTATACTTCCCATGCCTGTAACTGTAACAACAAAATGTTCTGACGACATAATATTATGCATCGATGAAATTGAGTACACATGCACTCCCAAAACTGATATGTACAACACTTGGCCGGTGGGGCCACCATGTCTAAAATCAGGACACTTCCATAACTTTGCATTAGTCTACAAAGCCTCTAAAAGATACATAGACTTATCCTGGGTCGGGACAAACCCCCGCCCTACTCTAGACTTACTGTACAATACCAAAATATCTAGAGCAGACTTGGAAAGCCCTGAATCAACCTGGAGCTCACCAATAGTCCCTGAATAACCTGCGCTCCTACTAGGGAGTTGTATGAGCTGAAGTGCCTCTGCCTGCAGCATGAAATGCAGGTCCCCCGTGAGGGACATCAGTACGAAAATATGTACTGAATATGTAAGGCGGAAAGTAGCAACACACTTGATACAAAAGCTCAATAGAAATCCGATACAAGTGTATAAGGAGTACTAGTAGACCACCTTTATAAATACTTGTGGGACAATGTACATTACATTCTTTCTTCATTTTACCTTCTTACTTCATAATCTTTGTAATCCATATAACGCAAATGACCAGCTGATCAGTGGTAAAAAAAATATAAATTAGGATCGGCCCATGCTAGGCTTACGCCCCTGAGCTGCCACCTATAAAATGATTGGGATCGGCCCATTCTAGGCTTATGCCCCTGAGCTGCCACCCACAAATAAAGGTATCGAGATTGGCCCATGCTAGGCAAGTGCCCCTGAGCTGCCACTCGTCATTTTACAGATTGCAATACTTAGTTTATTAGCCTTTGAGATTGTTACCTTGGTGGTCATCACATTATGATACCTTGAACCAGTAATACACTAATAAGAGACATGTAAATAGACACTTAACGCAACAACAATGAGTTAGGGAGCTGTTGGCACACAAATAAAGTGTTTAGGAGCTGAAATAACACATGGGTCTTATTTGAACAAACGGAGAACTCCTGAAATTTTCTAGTGAAGATAGACGCGCAGATTTAATAATAAGCACGTATTGAGATGTTCTAATGCGCTAGAGAGTGGGAACAAGGTCATTGGATACATGGAGGGTAATGTGCTGCCATTATGCATCACTTTGTTATAGGATAACCTCAGAAAATTGCTTGATGGAACAATTGTACGATTTCATGCCAAAGAGTGTGAAATAGAGTATGCCTTACATACCTGGTTATTTGATTCCGAAACTAACCCAACTTGACTTCTCGCCTTTTAGATTACTTATCTACAATATAATATATGGTAAACTAGTATTAGTAACCAATCAACACATTTAAGGCACTTAATTTCACCCAAAACAGTAACCGGGCAGCAACTATTACTCTATCAAACAAGGGTGTTATTTTAACCCTTTTGTTCCTCCAATTACACCCACATACCAGATAAGTTCTTATAAGGTTCACCAAAACCACCTCGACTTCATTACACATTCCAAACAATACGCAAAATAGATTGGACAGCAAGCATTAGTTCAGTGGTGTATCACCACATCTTTCTTCTATAATTCATTACAAACTCATCACCCCTTTATCCAACTTCAACCTGGTAGCCCATAACATATACATACAAAACAGTCCACAAAATAGTCCCAAACCCCTTTTATTGTAGTAATCAATTATTGATCTCATCATCTCTTGAGTTCTTCAATAACAAGACATCCATAATCCCCTCTCAAATTCATATATAAGAAAAATAAAATGGGGCAGTCACCGTACCTCAATTCAGCAACTTATCCTTTTAATTGAACTCTTCAAAAGCTTGAACTTTCCTTCACACTTAAACCAAAGAAGAAGAAAAAAGTTCCACAATAACAAGGAAACATGAACAACCAGCTTGTTCTATAATCAGCCATATACTTACAGCCAAACACTTATAACTTGTTTCCCTAATCTCCCATGAGATAATTAAACAAAATCTTAAGTGTTTTTCGCTTACCTTGGGCTGCAAAGGGGAGGGTTTCTTCAAGAACCCTAGAGGGAAACATAGGGCTGCTGCTCTTGTTGTTTTTAAGAGAGTAGAGAGAATTGCTGAAATATGCTCTTTTTTGTGACTTAAAAATGAAGTAAAGTGACCAGCAACTTGGCCTTTTAAAGGCCCTATCTTGTCCACCTCCTTAGCTGCATTTTGGACCACAAAATTGGTCAAATTGGTCCAAGTAGGTGATGCACCTACTTAAGGGTCTAAGCTGCTAAAACTTCAAAGTAGGTGATGCACCTACTTGCATAATTTCTTGTTGGGCTCAATTATATTTGGGCCTTGGCAGATTGGTGTGTTGGGTCACTTATCCATTTTCTTTGTTTTTGTTTGTTCAATTTGGCCCAAATGAGAATATTAGCATAGACCCAAATCTGATCCATAGCCATGGGTCCATTAATTTGACTCAAACAACTTAAGTAGGTTACTCACCTACTAGCTTAAATAAGTCAAGCAAGCACCTCAATATTTTGCTCCATTTTCAGCTTCTAACCCCTTTAGTCTAACCTTCAACTTATGCACACTTGGTCACTTTAAACTTTAGATTCCAATACTAGCTTGCGATTCCAAGTTTAAATAGTTAACTTAACGTTAGCTTAGTCGCATCACACTAAACTATACGGGCTGTTTCTATAATTCCATCTACACCATTAATAATTGCATAACAAATCTCATCCGTTACCTATACCATATGACCATACCAGGTTCCATATAATTAGAATAAGTACAATCAAGTTATGGGATGTTACATCCTTCCCCCCTTAGAAACATTCGTCCGCGAATGTTAGCATAACTGTCCATCCAAAACAAGTTCAAGCCTAAGTTAATATCCCTATTACTATAAAGTACCTATATATTTTTCACTTACTTGTTATTGTTCCAATTCAGCATCTTGGACTTTTTCTTCGTATTTGAACAAATGGGGGTACTTGGATTTCATCGCTTCTTCAGCTTCCCACGTGATCTCTTCTACTTGTTGGTTCCTCCAAAGCACTTTTACAGAAGCTATTTCTTTATTCCTCAACTTCTTAACCTGTCGATCTAGAATAGCAATAGGTATTTCCTCGTAGGTGAGATCTTCTGTAATTTGTACATCTTCAGTAGGGGTAGTATGAGATGAATCTCCAATACACTTTCTAAGCATTGAGACGTGAAATACTGGATGAACTGTTGAGAGCTCTGGGGTAGATTTAATTCATAAGAGACTTATCCAAACTTTCGAGTAATCTGGTATGGGCCTATATAACGTGGACTTAATTTTCCTTTCTTACCAAATCTCATAACCCCCTTCATTGGTGACACCTTCAAGAATACCCAATCACCTATAACAAACTCTAGCCCCCTTCTCCTAACATCCGCATATGACTTATGTCTGCTTTGGGCTATTTCTAGTCATTGTTGGATCACCTTAACCTTTTCCATAGCTTGATGAACAAGATCTGGCCCGAATAAGACAGTTTCACCCGTTTCAAACCTTCCAATGGGTGATCTACACTTTCTTCCATACAAAGCTTCATATGGTGCCATTTTGATACTTGATTGATAGCTATTATTGTAGGCAAACTCGATGAGAGGTAGATGATCATCCCAACTACCTTTAAAGTCCAATACACAAGCTCGTAGCATATCTTCAAGTGTTTGAATGGTACATTCTACTTGTCCATCCGTTTGAGGGTGAAAAGCTGTACTTAGATTCACTTGTGTCCCCAAATTTCTTTGAAAAGACTTCCAAAAATTTACAGTAAATTGAGCTCCTTGATCCGATATAATAGAGATTGGAACTCCATGTAGTCGAACTATCTCCTTAATATATAACTTGGCATATTCTTCAACTGTGTAAGTGGTCCTAACCGGTAGAAAGTGTGCTGATTTGGTAAGCCTATCAACTATCACCCATATGGAATCAAACCTTCGAAATGTACGAGGAAAACCAGTGACGAAATCCATGTTGATCATGTCCCACTTCCAGATTGGAAGATCCATACATTGCATATAACCCCCGGGCTTCTGGTGCTCTACTTTAACTCTTTGACAATTTGGACATTCGGCTACAAAGTTTGCAATGTTCTTCTTTATGTCACCCCACCAATACATCCCTCTCAAATCATGGTACATTTTTGTTGACCCTGGATGGATAGAATACCTTGAATGATGTGCTTCTGTCATAATCCTCTTTCTTAGCCCGTCTATATCAGGTACACACAATCTGTTTTGGCACTGAAGTACCCCTTCTTGCGTAAGCTCAAATGCCTTTGTCAAACCACATTGCACATTTTCCTTAAGCCGTAATAAAATAGGATCTGCATATTGCTTCTCTTTTACTTCAGTTATTAATGAAGATTTTGCTATATTATGCACAATAAACCCTTCATCTGGAGTTTCAAGAAGACGAACCCCCAAATTGGCTAATTGGTGTAGATCCTTAGTCATCCCTTGTCTTTCTATAGATGGCTCCATAGCTTTGCGACTTAACGCATCTGCCACAACATTTGCTTTTCCCGGATGATATAAGATATCAACATCATAGTCTTTTAATAATTCAAGCCATCGTCGCTGCCTCAAATTCAAGTCCTTCTGGTTAAAGATATACTGCAAACTCTTATGGTCAGTGTATATGTTAACATGAATCCCGTACAGGTAGTGACGCCATATCTTTAAGGCAAATATAACCGCTGCTAGCTTCAGATCATGTGTTGGATAAATTTTCTCATGTGGTCGCAATTGTCTCGAGGCATATGCTATGACTTTACCATGCTGCATCAATACACACCCTAACCCAATTCTTGAAGCATCACAATACACTGTATACCCCTCTGTGCCTTCTGGAAGCACCAATACGAGCATAGAAGTCAACTTATTCTTCAAATCATGGAAACTTCTTTCGCATGCATTATTCCATTGAAACTTGGATGCTTTGTGTGTTAGCCTTGTTAAAGGTGCAGAAATTGAAGAAAATCCTTCCACAAACCTTCTATAATAACCTGCCAACCCAAGGAAACTACGAACCTCTGTAGGCATTATAGGTCTTGGCCAGTTCTTCACGGCTTCTATCTTTTGAGTATCAACCTTTATTCCTTCATCAGATACAATATGACCTAAGAATGCCACAGATTTTAACCAAAACTCACACTTAGAGAACTTTGCAAATAGCTTACGATCACGAAGAATCTGCAACACCTGTCGTAAGTGATTGGCATGGTCCTCATTTGATCTCGAATAAACCAGAATATCATCTATAAAAACTATCACAAACACATCCAAGAATGGCTTGAACACCCTATTCATCAAATCCATAAAAGTTGCAGGTGCATTAGTTAGCCCAAAGGACATGACTAGGAATTCGTAATGACCGTACCGTGTTCGAAAAGCTGTCTTGGGTATGTCACTCTCTTTGACCCTCATTTGGTGGTAACCAGATCTTAAATCAATCTTTGAAAACCATTTGGCGCCATGCAACTGATCAAATAAGTCATCAATTCTCGGAAGGGGATATTTGTTCTTAATAGTCACCTTGTTCAGTTGTCTATAGTCAATACACATTCTTAACGATCCATCCTTCTTGCGAACAAATAACACTGGTGCGCCCCAAGGGGAGACACTAGGCCTTATGAATCCTTTTTCTAGCAAGTCTTTCAATTGCTCTTTCAACTCCCTTAATTCTGCAGGGGCCATTCTATGTGGAGGAATTGAGATTGGTTGAGTATCTGGGACCACATCAATACCAAACTCCACTTCTCGTTCTGGAGGCAAACCCGGAAGATCTTCAGGAAATACATCGGGAAATTCACTTACCACCGGAATAGTTGGAAGAGTTGGTGTCTCTGCATTTGTATCCTTCTCTCTAACCAGATGACATATGTAACCCTTGGAAATCATCTTTTTTGCCTTAAAATAAGAAATAAATTTACCTCTTGGCACACCAATATTGCCTCTCCATTCTAGGACTGCCTCTCTTGGGAAATGGAAACACACCCTCTTAGTTCGGCAATCTAATATGGCATAACAAGAGGCCAACCAATCCATACCCATTATAGCATCAAAATCTACCATTTCTAACTGAACCAAGTCAGCCATTGTATCACGACCGCAAATAGTTATTATACAATTTCGATACACTCTCTTAGCTATAACAGATTCACCAATTGGAGTAGATACTTCAAATGGCTTAACTAGTAGTTCTGGTGTTTTTTTGAACTTTTCAGCAACCAATGGAGTGACATATGATATGGTAGAACCCGGATCAATTAATGCATAGACATCATACGAAAAGATGGACAATGTACCTGTAACCACATCTGGAGAAGCCTCTGAATTTTGTCGATCTGCTAAAGCATATGTACGATTCTGAACTCCACTAGAGCTAGTTGTTCCTTTAGCACCTCTACCACGAACCATAGGTTGTACACCCCTACCTGAATAAGGCACCGATGATGATGATGCACAGCTGATCCAGTAGGTCGCGCCACACCACCTATGCCCCTTTGAGGGCATTCTCTCATCATATGTCCTGACATACCACACCAAAAGCAAGCATTTGTTCCGAGCCGACATGCGCCTAAATGAAGCTTTCCACATTGTCTACATGACTGTCGAGGAGGCCTTAATTGGCTCATAATCCCTTTTTCTTGATACCCTGTTGTTCGCGAACTCTGACTCTCATTTCTTTGACCAAACTGGTTACCTTTAGACCCTTGAAATTGTAATGGAGCACTAGCTGTAGAATAAGAAGATAATGTCCTAGGTGGTCTATTAGAAAACCGAGGCCTAAACTCTCCTTGGGATGCCATAAACTGTCCCATAGATCTAGGCCTCTTGGAATACCCCCTTTCTAACTCTTGTGTTCTTCTTCTTTGCCTCTGATCCTCCATTTTTTGTGCAAATGCTTGTATCCTTGCTATATCCATGTCCTTGTTCAAAGCAGCAATGGTACAATCTCTAACCAGATATAGATCCAATCTATCCACATACCGATGAACTCTATCATCCATTGTAGCCACAACATTAGGAGCATACCTAGCCAAAGAGTTAAACCGAAGGCTGTACTCCCTCACACTCATATTTCCTTGGCGAAGATTAAGGAATTGATCTGCACGGGCTTCTCGAATCTCATATGGAAGGTAATGATCAAGAAATGCCTCTTTGAACTCTTTCCAAGTGGCTGGAGGTGCATCGATACCCCTAGATCATTTCCAGTTTTCATACCACAATATAGCCTCCCCCTTGAATCTATATGCTGCTAGCTCAACTGTCTCTTTTCCCAACACATGCATAACATCTAGAACCCTTTGGATTTGATCAATAAAGTCCTGTGGGTCTTCATTAAGATCTGATCCGGTGAAGGTAGGAGGATCCAATTTGAGAAAATCCTGCGTTCGTAGGCTAGCTGCCCTATCTGTACCACTAGAACCTGTAGTTGGAATGGCTTGTCCTTGAGCTTGTCCAGAAACTATACGAGCCAACAATTGTACTGCACTCCTTAAATCTTGATCTGCAGCATTGGTAGGTAGTTCTGAGGATGCAGTTCTTCTCCTTCTTAGCTCTTCTGGAGATGGAAGGGTAGGAGAAGTTTGGGACACAAACTCATCTTGAGCCTCACTTTGATTAGCTCGTCTAGGTGGTGACTTGCTGGTCCCCTCCCTAGCAGCGTCGTCTATCCGCCTACCTGTATTCTTACTCCTTCTTGTAACCGACATCTTTACTATAATAAGAGGAAAAAAATAGGTTCAATGGTTAAATATGATAACCTACAACATAGGCTCTATTGCACGATCTAAGATATAAAGAAAAAAGAAAACCCCTAAATGTCACATAGCCTCCTATTTATAGATGTGGTGCACAACACACCCATAAACAGGACTATATATAGACACGGCTTTGTAAACACCCTAGGACGACTGCTATGATACCACTTTTGTCACGCCTCAAATCCTATTGGGGCGGACAGGCACCCGTAGCCGTAAAGGCCCGAGAGAACCAATTCATAACCTTATACTTCCCATGCCTGTAACTGTAACAACAAAATGTTCTAATGACATAATATTATACATCGATGAAATTGAGTACACATGCACTCCCAAAACTGATATGTACAACACTTGGCCGGCAGAGCCACCATGTCTAAAATCAGGACACTACCATAACTTTACATTAGTCTACAAAGCCTCTAAAAGATACATAGACTTAGCCAGGGTCGGGACAAACCCCCGCCCTACTCTAGACTTACTGTACAATACCAAAATATCTAGAGCAGACTTGGAAAGCCCTGAATCAACCTGGAGCTCACCAATAGTCCCTGAATAACCTGCGCTCCTACTAGGGAGTTGTATGAGCTGAAGTGCCTCTGCCTGCAGCATGAAATGCAGGTCCCCCGTGAGGGACATCAGTACGAAAATATGTACTGAATATGTAAGGCGGAAAGTAGCAACACACTTGATACAAAAGCTCAATAGAAATCCGATACAAGTGTATAAGGAGTACTAGTAGACCACCTTTATAAATACTTGTGGGACAATGTAAATTACATTCTTTCTTCATTTTACCTTCTTACTTCATAATCTTTGTAATCCATATAACTCAAATGACCAGCTGATCAGTGGTAAAAAAAATATAAATTAGGATCGGCCCATGCTAGGCTTACGCCCCTGAGCTGCCACCTATAAAAAGATTGGGATCGGCCCATGCTAGGCTTATGCCCCTGAGCTGCCACCCACAAATAAAGGTATCGAGATTGGCCCATGCTAGGCAAGTGCCCCTGAGCTGCCACTCGTCATTTTACAAATTGCAATACTTAGTTTATTAGCCTTTGAGATTGTTACCTTGGTGGTCATCACATTATGATACCTTGAACCAGTAATACACTAATAAGAGACATGTAAATAGACACTTAACGCAACAACAATGATCTAGGGAGCTGTTGGCACACAAATAAAGTGTTTAGGAGCTGAAATAACACATGGGTCTTATTTGAACAAACGGAGAACTCCTGAAATTTTCTAGTGAAGATAGACGCGCAAATTTAATAATAAGCACGTATTGAGATGTTCTAATGCGCTAGAGAGTGGGAACAAGGTCATTGGATACATGGAGGGTAATGTGCTGCCATTATGCATCACTTTGTTATAGGATAACCTCAGAAAATTGCTTGATGGAACAATTGTACGGTTTCATGCCAAAGAGTGTGAAATAGAGTATGCCTTACATACCTGGTTATTTGATTCCGAAACTAACCCAACTTGACTTCTCGCCTTTTAGATTACTTATCTACAATATAATATATGGTAAACTAGTATTAGTAACCAATCAACACATTTAAGGCACTTAATTTCACCCAAAACAGTAACCGGGCAGCAACTATTACTCTATCAAACAAGGGTGTTATTTTAACCCTTTTGTTCCTCCAATTACACCCACATACCAGATAAGTTCTTATAAGGTTCACCAAAACCACCTCGACTTCATTACACATTCCAAACAATACGCAAAATAGATTGGACAGCAAGCATTAGTTCGGTGGTGTATCACCACATCTTTCTTCTATAATTCATTACAAACTCATCACCCCTTTATCCAACTTCAACCTGGCAGCCCATAACATATACATACAAAACAGTCCACAAAACAGTCCCAAACCCCTTTTATTGTAGTAATCAATTATTGATCTCATCATCTCTTGAGTTCTCAATAACAAGACATCCATAATCCCCTCTCAAATTCATATATAAGAAAAATAAAATGGGGCAGTCACCGTACCTCAATTCAGCAACTTATCCTCTTAATTGAACTCTTCAAAAGCTTGAACTTTCCTTCACACTTAAACCAAAGAAGAAGAAAAAAGTTCCACAATAACAAGGAAACATGAACAACCAGCTTGTTCTGTAATCAGCCATATACTTACAGCCAAACACTTATAACTTGTTTCCCTAATCTCCCATGAGATAATTAAACAAAATCTTAAGTGTTTTTCACTTACCTTGGGCTGCAAAGGGGAGGGTTTCTTCAAGAACCCTAGAAGGAAACATAGGGCTGCTGCTCTTGTTGTTTTTAAGAGAGTAGAGAGAATTGCTGAAATATGCTCTTTTTTGTGACTTAAAAATGAAGTAAAGTGACCAGCAACTTGGCCTTTTAAAGGCCCTATCTTGTCCACCTCCTTAGCTGCATTTTGGACCACAAAATTGGTCAAATTGGTCCAAGTAGGTGATGCACCTACTTAAGGGTCTAAGCTGCTAAAACTTCAAAGTAGGTGATGCACCTACTTGCATAATTTCTTGTTGGGCTCAATTATATTTGGGCCTTGGCAGATTGGTGTGTTGGGTCACTTATCCATTTTCTTTGTTTTTGTTTGTTCAATTTGGCCCAAATGAGAATATTAGCATAGACCCAAATCTGATCCATAGCCATGGGTCCATTAATTTGACTCAAACAACTTAAGTAGGTTACTCACCTACTAGCTTAAATAAGTCAAGCAAGCACCTCAATATTTTGCTCCATTTTCAGCTTCTAACCCCTTTAGTCTAACCTTCAACTTATGCACACTTGGTCACTTTAAACTTTAGATTCCAATACTAGCTTGCGATTCCAAGTTTAAATAGTTAACTTAATGTTAGCTTAGTCGCATCACACTAAACTATACGGGCTGTTTCTATAATTCCATCTACACCATTAATAATTGCATAACAAATCACATCAGTTACTTATACCATATGACCATACCAGGTTCCATATAATTAGAATAAGTACAAGCAAGTTACGGGATGTTACAAGTAATTTATTAGGATTAGGATAAGTACGCAGTAGACTAGTAGGAATAGGATATGGGTATTATAAATACCCTATTTTGCTGAAGCTTTTATTCATTCTGATTATCCTCATTATTCTCATCATTCACATTCTAATTCATTCATCTACAACTCTAAACAATTTGCTTTCAATTAATTCTTATTTACTTTCTCTTCATCTATTCGACTTAAAATTTCCACAACAAGAGAACCGCTACTTGCAAGGTCTTCACGCCACAAGCCCTACCAATATATACTACACGTGAGATCTTTATTTTGGTATAATGATAATGTCTATTATGATTTCCATTGCACTCATGAGTAGCTAAACTTCTCGGTTGGGGACTATCTATTGCTATGAGTTTGTGAATTCTTGACACGTATGCTGCTTATATCATTACTCTCTTTATCTTAATGCAAATTATTGTGGTTGCAAACACATAGAATACGCCAGTATAGCATTAATTGTTCGAAAGAAAAGTTATATGTCTTGAAAAGAGATAATGTCAAGGTAATAGGGCACCAACCCCTATTAAAAAATTAGTGCCGTAACTGGATTAACCTCTTGGAGAATTTATACCATTAGATACGCTTTAAGCTCGAAAGAGTTAAGGTGAAATAGTCCTTGATAGGTCGAAAGACGCCTGGATTTATCATAGAATACAATTCTCTATAAGCACATGCATGTCTGAATTTCGCATAACTCATAGTCAATAGATACGTACAACTCAGAAGGTGGACATAACCCCAGCTCTCAATTCTCATTGATCAAAAACAACTAAACATTCTTTCTTTTTACTTTGCTATTTTCAGTTTTTACTTTGTTATTTTGTTACATTATTGCACGCTACAAAATCCCCCCTTTTTACGAAACTTTCACCAAAAGTCTAATAATCTTTGCTTACTTAGTGACCAAGTATTCTCTGTGGGATTCGACACCCAACCCAGTTGGGTTCTATATTTGACAACGACCGCTTACACTCTTATGAGAGTTGTAGTTTGAGCGTTATCAAATTTTGGCGCCGTTGTCGGGGAATACGGTTGTCTACTAAGTTTGTGATAATTACTAGACCCTTTGGTCAAAGATTCTCGTACTTTACTTTTAGTTGTTGTTTTTGTTTTCTGCAGGTTTTGTTCAGTGCATGCCTAATACTCGAAGTTCTGGTCAACCATTATTACCCATAAACCTTGAACCACAATGTATTGGCAGGATGGAGGCGCAATGTGACATTGAGAGAAGGGTTGCTCAACAGGAGCAGGCTAGATTAGCTGCATTGGTTGCTGCTTAAGTGCATCAACAAAATATCGATAACCCTGGGCGAGCAGCAAATCCTGATAATGAGGACTTGGGTGATGATGGGTTACTAAACCCGAGGTGTGATGCTGAAGTTGTGACACCGGCAAATAGAAGAGATCATCAAGCAAGATTTCGGCCTGAACGCCGAGCTGTGGAAATACCGTTTGATGATGATGATGATGATCTTGATGGAGCTGGTGCCACAGGAGCTATTATTCTTCCGCCATTGGCACCCGAAGCCAAGTTCAATATCACTAGCACCATGATTCAGCTTTTGCAACTCAAGGGATTATTTGGTGGACTAGCAGGCGATGATCCGAATATGCATCTAATCAACTTTATCTCTATATGCAAGTCATTCGACAATCCAGGCGTTGGACAAAATGCTATTCGGCTGCGTTTATTTCCATTGTCTCTATCTGGGGAGGCAACTCTGTGTTTAAACGGGCTGACTCCTGATTCTATCACTAATTAGAGGCAATTGAAAGACGCTTTCCTAGAAAGATTCTTTCCGCCATCCAAGAGAGCACAATTGAGAGATAAAATCAGCAATTTTCGATAGCTTCCAACTGAAGCCCTCCACGAAACATGGGAGAGATTCAAGAAGAAGCTTATGAGGTGCCCAAACCATCACATGACCAATGTTCACTTGATGGAGATACTATATAGATCCTTGAATTCAGTAACTAAACCAGTGGTTGATAATGCGGCTGGAGGATCATTTATGGACCTCACCTTTGTTCAAGCAAGTGATATGCTAGACCGGATGACGAAGCAAAGTAGGGCGTGGCATACCAGAGATTCTGAGGTAGCAAGCCCCACTTTTTCTATAGGCATGACTGCAGAACAAAGGAGAAGAGAAGAAGAACGTGATCAAGATTTGGCGCACATGAAAACACAAGTGGATCTTCTTACAAAGCATCTACTATCAGGGAAGACCGAAAAAGTCAAAGCAGTTGCATCAAAAGAAAGAGAGAAATCCAATTCTGAGGAAGAAGCCAACTACGTGAACAATCAGGGGGTTTCCGAGGCAATGCCCCAGGAAACCAAGGTCAGAACTATTATGATAATTCTGGAAACAAGGACCGGGATCAAGGTAGTTGTAAGAACAAGACTGACAGGAGTGGCGTGAATATTCCTCCTAGACGACGAGAGGCCACTGCATTAGGTTCGGGAAATATGTCAATGGAAGATATGGTGGCTAAGCTGTTGAAAGGAGTGGAAGCAACCAGCACGGGAGTAACTGAGGTAATAAATGACTTGGCCTCAATGAAGCAATTGGTTGACTCATATTCCACTTCAATAAGACAGCTGGAACAACAATTGAGTCAAATTTTAGCCACATTAAATCAAAGAAAAGCTGGCACCCTATCGAGCGACACAGTGCAAAACCTAAGAAACGATGGAACATGCATGGCTGTTACTACCAGAAGTGGTAAGGTGCTAGAAAATTCATCCCAAAGCAAGCAAGTGGATGAAGATATCATAGTAGATGACGCCGTCGAAACTGATGAAGACGATCATGACGTCAGTCCTCGACGTACACAGCTTGAAAAGATCTCTGAACCTAAGCATGATGAAAAAAAAGTCGTGGAGAAAACAATTCCCCTTCCACCACCTCCTTTTCTGCAAAGATTAAAGAAGAGAGCTGATGATACCAAGTTCAATAAATTCATGTCAATGTTAAAACAGCTGACCATTAATGTTCCCTTGGTTGAGGCACTAGAACAAATGCCAGGCTACGCAAAATTTATAAAGGATCTTTTAACAAAGAAGCGAGCAGCAAGTGGTGAGTTGATAGATGTTGTTCATCATTGTAGTGTAATTGCTACCAGATCACTAGTTCAGAAGAAGGCAGACCCAGGAGCCTTCACTATTCCTTGCACTGTCAGATCTTTGAATTTTGCCAAGGCATTATGCGATTTAGGAGCCAGCATCAATTTGATGCCATTATCCATTTACAAAAATTTAGGGACCAAGTTTCAGAATTGGCTAGTTGTTGGAGCATTTTGAAGCCTTGTTGCATATCTTTTATATTTATGCAATCTTCTCCTTCATCTCTTCTTTTATGTATGTTGTTTTCCCTTTGTGTGGTTGCTGATTTTTCCTTCTAGTATCCATTTTTATGTGTTGATAGTCCTCTAGGCTATCATTTAGTATCAAAGTTTTGTTTAGGGGTGTTCCTACATCTCTAAATCTCAGTTTTAGTGTCATTATTAAGAACAACTCATAAAAAAAGAGTCAAAAGTCATAGAAAATCACAAAAACATGATGTCTAGTCTTGTGTTGTTGTAGATCTGAACTTAGAATCTTAGATCTACACGTTTTTATGTTGCTTTTGAAGTTTCTTGTTCTAGATCCTTGCTCTCTAGTACCTCGGGAGTCTAGATCTACTTTTAGAGTGAAGTTTGGTAGAGTTTGAGTTGAGATCCACCATGGCTATGGTGTTTTGAAGCTTTTTGAGCTAGATCCTAAATTGACCTTGTGAATTGGACGTGTTTTGTGGCTGGTTTTTAGTTGGTTGAGTTTGTTTTGGCCTAAGGACCCAAGATCAAAAAGAAAAATTAACATTAGGGCTCATTTGCTTGTTGGTTAAACTTGGTCAACACTTGAATATTCATCTTGTTCATCCATCATCTTCATATCTTAGTGAAGAAGAATATTCAAAGGTGTTTGTTTGATCCAAAATAAGGAACAAAGAGAGTGAAAAAGTTGTTAGTCCAAAATCATATTCCAAGAATATCCAAGTCTTCCAAAAAGGAAGAGGGGACAAGGGGACAAACAAGTAAACTTGAAAGTAAAAGGGGGGACCAACTCATTTTCTAAAACCGAAATCCTTTCATCCCTAAAGGAGTGTTTGGACGAAACAAAGATTTAAGGAAATTGGAAATTTGAAAAAGTGACAACCAACCATGTTGTGCCACATCATTACTAGTGATCAACCAAATTTATCTCTAAAATTAAATTTCTTAGTTTCACCTTTTCTATTCTGGTTTCTTTTAAGCTAATTCAAACACTAATTAGCAAGCTAGTAAATTCCTACTAGATTGGTAATTAGCCTAGAGTTCATTTAATTTGTGTCTTCAGTTTTTGTGAACTTTTCTCGCTTTCAAGTTGTAGGATTTTGTTGGTTCAAGTTCGTACATCACTTTATTTGAGTAATTTCAAACCAAGATCGATTTCTGACCAAAGCTTCTCACCACTCAAGTAACTTGCCAAGTATTTCCAACTGTCCAACACTTGTGAAGCCAAGTGTGAGGAGAGGTTGAGTGAGATTGTGGTGAAGCTTTTGAACTAATTTTTTTGTTCATTTTGTAGGTGTTATCTTGCTTTTTTTTTGGCTTTTGTTAGGTACATTTGAGATGGAATCCAAGGTTACAACATCTCAACTCTTGGATAATGATGTTTTGGGAGCCTAGATGGTTTGGATTGAGGCCCTTGGCCGAGATATGAAGGGTGAAATGGATGCTATGAGGAGAGATGTGAAGAGTGATATGGATGCTATGAAGAGTGAACTGTCCACTTTTAGTGGAAGGCTTGATTGTGTTGAAAGTAGGAGGAACTCACGACCTTCTACTCCTAATCCCTACCATGCATCCTCTAGTGTCCAAGCCAATAACTCTTCCATGACTATAAACCCGAAACCCTCCACCAAATGATTTACCCTCCTCAACCCCCATAAAACCAATCCCAAACACCTCCTAATTGAAACTTGTGAAAACCTCTACTTCCCCATATAAACAAAGTCCAACAAGAAGGACTTGGAACTTAAAATACCCCACCAAATCCGAACATCAAAATGCCCAACCCCTTTGACCAAAGACCAAACCCTCGACTAACGCAAACACCTTCACAAAACCCCAAATACAAAGTACCTAATCTAATGTACCAAATACAAAATCCCCCACAACCTCCAATGCTATAAGTCCAAGTCCCAAATAATCAAAGACCTCATAACCGTCCATTTAGACCTCAAAACCAAAACTATCCTATCCAAGTTGAGGATTATGGTAGATGGGAGAAAGAAGGTTATAATGTTCTTAATGATAACTATTGGTTTGAAGAAGAATGTAACATCCCATATTTTGCTTGTACTTGTTCTAATTATATGAAACCTAGTATAGCCTTATGGTATAGGTAAAGCATAAAGTTTGTTATGCAAGTATTAATGGTGTAGATGGAATTATAGATATGGCCCGTACAGTTTAATGTGATGCGACCAAGTTAATGTCTATATGACTTTTTAAACTTGGGATCGTAAGCTAGTATTTTAATCTAAAGTTTAAACTAACCAAGTGTGTATAAGTTAAAGTCTAGATTAAAGGGATTAGGAGGTGGAAATGGAATAAAATATTGACGTGTTTTCTTAACTTAATTAAGAGAATAGGTGAGTCACCTATACTATTTGGACCAAACTAATAGACCCATGGTTGTGGACCAGATTTGGACCTATATTAATGTACTCATTTGGGCCCAAATTGAATAAAAGAGGAAGAAAATAGATAAATGGCCCAACACACAAATCTGCCAAAGCCCAAGTTAATTGAGCCTAAAATAAGAATTTAAGTAAGTAGGTGCATCACCTACTTTGAAAATTTGAGAAGCTTGAACCCCTAAGTAGATGCATCACCTACTTGGACCAATTTGATCAACTTTAAGGCCCAAAATACAGCTAAGGAGGTGGACAAAATAGGGCCTTTATAAGGCCAAGTTGCTGGTTATTTTACTTTATTTCTAAGTCACAAAAAAGGTATATTTCACAAAATCTCTCTACTCTCTCTAAAACAACAAGGAGCAGCCCTAAAATTCCTTCTAGGGTTCTTGAAGAAACCCTCACCTTTGCATCCCAAGGTAAGTGAAACACTTATGGTTTTGCTTAATTATCTCATGGAAGATGAGAAAAACATGCTATAGGTGCCTAATTAGAAATACATGGAAGAATATAGAACAAACTACTTGCTCACTTTTTCTTTGCTATTAAGAGATCTCTGTTCTTATTTGGTTTAAAGTGTGAAGGAAAGTAAAAGTTGAAGTTTTGAGGAGTTCGACTTAAAAGAATAAGTTGCAGAATTAAGGTAAGGTGACTGCTCCATTTTGTTCTCCTTGTATGTGAATTTGAAAGAGATGATAAGTTCAATAATTGATTGCTACAATAAAAGGGATTTGAGCCTGTTTTGTGGACTGTGTTGTATGTATATAGGTTATGGGCTGCTAGGTTGATATTGGAGAAAGGTATGATTAGTTTGTAATGAAATATAGAAAAAAGGTGTGGCGGTACACCACCAAACAAATTATTGCATTTGTTTACCGCCCAATTTATTTTGAGTATTATTTGGAATGTGTAATGAAGCCGAGGTGGTTTTGGTAAATATTATAAGAATCTATATGGTATGTAGGTGTAATTGGAGGAGAAAAGGATTAAAATAACACCCTTGATTGATATATTAATGGCTTACTGCCCGGTTACTGTTTTGGGTGAAGTTAAGTAGCCTAAATGTGTTAGTTGGTTGCTAATACTAGTTTACCATATATTCTATTATAAATAAGTAATCTAAAAGGCGGGAAATCAAGTCGGGTTAGCTTCGAAGTTATATACCAGGTATGTAAGGGATACTCTATTTTGAACTCTTTGGCATGAAATCAGACATTTGTTCCATCAAGTAAATTTCCAAGGTTATCCTGTAACAAGTGACACATTATAGTAACATATTATATCCCATGAAGCCGATGACCTTGTTCCCACTCTCTAACATGTTAAAACACCTCAATACATGCTTATTATTAAACCTACATGTCTATTTTCACTAGAAAATTTCAGGAGTTCTCCGCTTGTTCAAATAAGACCCATGTGTTATTTTCAGCTCCTAAACACTTCATTTGTGTGCCAACAGCTCCCTACCTCATTGTTGTTGCATTAAGTGTCCATTTATATGTCTCTTCTTAGCAGATTATTAGTTCAAGGTACCATAATGTTATGACCACCAAAGTGACAATCTCAAAGGCTTAATAAACTAACGCAAATTTGTAAAACGAGTGGCAACTCAGGGGCATAAGCCTAGCATGGGCCAATCAAGATACCTTTATATGTGGGTGGCAGCTCAGGGTGAGAAGCCTAGCATGGGCTGATCCCAATCTTTATATATAGGTGGAAGCTCAAGGGCATAAGCCTATCATAGGCCAATCCTAATTTATCTATTTTACCATTGATCAGTTGTTTATTTGCATTATACATGGCTTACAAAGATTATGAAGTATGAAAGGTAAAAATAAAGAAAAGAACGTAATGTATGTAGTCCCACAAGTATATATAAAGGTGGTCTACTAGTACTACTTATACAATTGTATCTAATTTCTATTGAGCTCTTGTATCATGTGTTGTTACCTTCAGCCTAACATATTCAATACATATTTTCATACTAACATTCTCATGGGTGACCTGTATTTTATACTGCAGGCATAGGTAACTAAGCTCATACACCTCATTAGTAGGAGTGCAGGCTATTCAGTGACTATTGGTGAGCTCCAGGTTGACTCGGGGCTCTCCGAGTCTATTCTATATATTTTGGTACTATGCAGTATGTCAAGAGTAGGGTGGGGGTTTATACCGACTCTAACTAAGTCTATGTATCTTTTAGAGGATTTATAGACTAATGTAAAGTTATGGTAGTGTCTTACTTTTAGACATAGTGGCCCCAACGGCCTAGTGTTATATATATAAGTTTGTGCTTGCCTATGTAATTATTCTCACAGATATATAATATCATATTTGTTAGAACCTTTGGTTGTCATAGTTATATGCATGACAAGTCCAAGGTTATGAATTGGTTCTCTCGGGCCTTTACAGCTACGGGTGCCTGTCCTCCCCAATAAGATTTAAGGCATGAAAAAAGAGGTATCATAGAAGGTCGTCCAAGGGTTTCTACAAATCTTTGTCTATATAGAGTCTTATTTATGGGCGTGTTGTGCACCACATCTATAAGCAGTTGGCTATGGGACATTTAGGGGTTGTCTCTTTTTCTTCATATCTTAGATTATGCAATAGAGCCCATATTGTAGGTGAATTCATATTTAACCATTGAACCTATTTTTTCCTCTTATTATAGTAAAGATGCCGGTTACGAGAAGGAGTAAGAATATACGTAAGCAAATAGATGTGGCTTCAATAGAAGGGACCAGCAAGTCACCACCTAGACAAGCTAATCAAAGCGAGGCTCAAGGTAAGTTTGAATCCCAAACTTCTTCTACTCCTCCATCTCTAGAAGAGTTAGTAGAAACAAACCCTAGAACTACCTATTAATGCTACTGACCAATATCTAAGAAATGTGGTACAATAATTTGATCGTATAGTTATTGGACAAGCTCAAGAACAAGCCATTCCAACCACAGGTTCTAGTAGTGCAGATAGGGCAGCTAGCCTACGAGCGTAGGAGTTTTTTAAATTGGATCCTACCACATTCACTGTATCAGATCTTAATGAAGACCCGTAGGACTTTATTGATCAAATCCAAAGGGATCTAGATATCATGCATGTTTAGGGTAAAGAGACAGTTGAGCTAGCAGTATATAAATTCAAAGGGGAGGCTATATTTTGGTATGAAGACTGGAAATGATCTAGTGGTATCGATGCACCTTTAGCTACTTGAAAAGATTTCAAAGAGGAATTTCTTGATCATTACCTTCCACTTGAGATTTGAAAAGCCCGTGCGGATCAGTTCCTGAATCTTCACCAAGGGAATATGAGTGTGAGGGAGTACAACCTCTGGTTTAACTCTTTGGCTATGTATGCTCCAAATGTAGTAGTTACAATGGATGATAGAGTTCATTGATATAGGGATAGATTTGATCCATATCTAGTTAGAGATTATAGTATTGTTATTTGAACAAAGACATAGACATAACAAGGATACAAATATTTGGACAAAACATTGGAAGATCAAAGGCAAAGAAAATGAACACAAGAATTGGAAAGATAGTATTCCAAGAGGTCTAGATCTGCGGGGCAGTTTATGGCATCCCAAGGAAATTTTAGGCCTCAGTTTTCTAATAGACCACCTAGGCCATTATCTTCTTATTCTGCAGGTAGTGCTCCACCACAATTTCAAGGGTCTAAAGGCAACCAGTTTAGGAAAAAAAGTAAGAGTAATAGTTCATGAAAAATAGGGTATCAAAAGGAAGAGACTATGAGCCAATTAAGGCCTCCTCGAAGACCATGTAAACAATGTGGAAAGCTTCATATTGGTGCATATCAGTTCGGGACAAATGTTTGCTTTTGTTGTGATATGTCAGGACATATGATAAGAGAACGCCCTCAAAGGGGCAAGGTGGTATGGCACGACCTTCTAGATCAGCCGTTGCATCATTACCATCGGTGCCTTATTCAAGTAGATTTGTACAACCTATGGTTCCTGGTAGAGGTGCTAAAGGAGAAGCTAGCTCTAGTGGAGTTCGGAATCATACATATGCTTTAGCGGATCGACAAAATTCAGAGGCTTCTCCAGATGTGGTTACAAGTACATTGTCTATATTTTCACATGATGTTTATGCATTAGTTGATCTGGTTCTATATTATCATATGTCACTCCATTGGTTACTGAAAAGTTCAAAAAATACCATAATTTCTAGTTAATCCACTTGAAGTATCTACGTCGATTGGTGAATCTATTATATCTAGGAGAGTGTATCTAAATTGTATAATAACTATTTGCGGTTGTGATACAATGGTTGACCTAGTTGAGTTAGAAATGGTAGATTTTGATGCTATAATGGGTATGGATTGGTTGGGTTCTTGTTATGCCACAATAGATTGCCGAACTAAAAAGGTCTATTTCCATTTTCCAAAAGAGACAATCTTTGAATAGAGGGGTAATATTGGTGTGCCAAGAGGTAAATTTATTCCTTATTTTAAGGCAAAAAGGATGATTTCCAAGGGTTACATATGTCATCTAATTTAGGTAAATAATACAGATGTGGAGCCACCAACTCTTTAAACTATTCCAATAGTAAATGAATTTTCTAATGTATTTCCTGAAGATCTTCTAGGTTTGCCTCTAGAACGAGAAGTAGAGTTTGGTATTGATGTGATTTCAGGTACTCAACCAATTTCAATTCCTCCGTATTGAAAAGAGCAATTGGATTAATAGGGCCTAGTGTACCCCTTGGGGTGCACCAATTTTATTTGTGCATAAGAAGGATGGCTCATTGAAAATGTGTATTGACTATCTACAACTGAACAAGGTGACTATTAAGAACAAATATCCCCTTCCGAGAATTGATGACTTATTTGATCAGTTGCAAGGCGCCAAGTGGTTTTCAAAGATTGATTTGTGGTCTGGTTACCACCAAATGAGGGTCAAAGAGAAAAACATACCCAAGACAACTTTTCGAATATGGTATGGTCATTACGAGTTTTTAGTCATGTCCTTTGGGCTAACTAATGCACCTGCAACTTTTATGGATTTGATGAATAGGGTGTTGAAGCCATTCTTGGATATGTTTGTGATAGTTTTTATAGATGATATTCTGATTTATTCAAGATCAAATGAGAACCATGCCAGTCACTTACAATAGGTGTTACAGATTCTTCGTGATCATAACCTATATGCAATGTTCTCCAAATGTGAGTTTTGGTAAAAATCTATGGCATTCTTAGGTTATATTGCATTTGATGAAGGAATAAAGGTTGATACTCAAAATATAAAAGCTGTGAAGAACTGGCCAAGACCTATAATGCCTATGGAGCTTCGTAGTTTCCTTAGGTTAGCAGGTTATTATAGAAGGTTTGTTGAAGAATTTTCTTCAATTATGCACCTTTAACAAAGCTAACACACAAAGATTCAAAGTTCCAATAGAATGATGCATGTGAAAGAAGTTTCCAAGATCTAAAGAATAAGTAAACTTCTACACCCGTATTGGAACTTCCAGAAGGCACAGAAAGGTATGCAGTGTATTGTGATGCTTCAAGAATTGGATTAGGGTGTGTATTCATGCATCATGGTAAAGTCATAGCATATGCCTCAAGACAATTATGGCCATATGATAAAAATTAACCTATGCATTATCTGGAACTAGCAGTGGTTATATTTTCCTTAAAGATATAGTGTCACTACTTGTATGGGATTCATGTTGACATATATACTGACCACAAGAGTTTGAATTATATCTTTAATCAGAAGGACTTAAATTTGAGGCAGCGAAGATGGCTTGAGTTATTTAAAAACTATGATGTTGATATCTTGTATCATCTAGGAAAAGCAAATGTGGTAGCTGATGCATTAAGTCGTAAGTGTATGGTGGTCACTTTTGGGCAGTCTATAGAATAGCAAGGGATGACTAAGGATCTACACCAACTAGCCAATTTGTGGGTTTGCCTTCTTGAAACTCTAGATGAGGGGCTTATTGTGCATAATGCTGCAGAATCTTCTCTAGTAGATGAAGTAAAAGAGAAGTAATATGCAGATCCCATTCTATTATAGCTTAATGAGAATGTTCAATGTGGTATGACAAAGGCATTTGAGCTTACGCAAGAGGGATTACTTCGGTGCCAAAACAGATTGTGTGTACCTAATATTGATGGGCTAAGAAAGAGGATTATGATAGAAGCACATCATTCAAGGTATTCCATCCATCCAGGGTTAACAAAAATGTACCATGATTTGAAAAGGATGTATTTGTAGGGTGAAATAAAGAAGAACATTGCAGAGTTTGTAGCCGAATGTCCAAATTGTCGAATAGTAAAGTAGAGCACCAAAAGCCCTAAAGTTATATGCAATGTATAGATCTTCTAATCTGGAAGTGGGACATGATCTACATGGATTTCATCACTGGTTTGCCTCGTACATCTCAAAGGTTTGATTCTATATGGGTGATAGTTGATAGGCTTACCAAATCAACATACTTTCTACCTATTAGGACCACTTACACAGTTGAAGAATCTGTCAAATTATATATTAAAGAAATAGTTTGGCTGCACGGAGTTCCAATCTCAATTATATTAGATCGAGGAGCTCAATTTATTACAAATTTTTAGAAGTCTTTCCAGAGAAATTTGGGAACACAAGTGAATCTAAGTACAACTTTTCACCCTCAAACAAATTGATACGCAAAACATACCATTCAAACACTTAAACATATGTTACGATCTTGTGTATTGGAATTTAAAGGTAGCTGGGATAATCGTTTACCTCTCATAGAGTTCACCTACAACAATAGCTATAATTCAAGTATCAAAATGGCACCATATGAAGCTTTGTACGGAAGAAAGTGTAGATCACCAATTAGATGGTTTGAAGCGGGTGACACTACTTTGTTCGGGCTAGATCTAGTTCATAAAGCTATGGGAAAGGTTAAAGTGATCCAACGGTGGCTAAAAATAGCCCAAAGTCAACACAAGTCATATGCAGATGTTAGAAGGAGGGGGCTAGAGTTTTCTATAGGTGATTGGGTATTCTTGAAGGTGTCACCAATGAAGGGGGTTATGATATTTGGTAAGAAAGGAAAATTAAGTCCACGTTATAAAGGACCATACAAGATTACTCGAAGGTTTGGCCAAGTCACTTATGAATTAGAGCTACCCCAAGAGCTCTCAATAGTTCATCCAGTATTTCACATCTCAATGCTTTAAAAGTGCATAGGGAGATCCATCTCATATCACTCCTACTGAAGATGTACAAGTTACGAAAGATCTTACCTATGAAGAAATACCTATTTCTATCATAAATCGACAAGTTAAGAAGTTAAGGAATAAAGAAATAGTTTTTGTAAAAGTGCTTTGGAGGAACCAACAAGTAGAAGAGATAACATGGGAACTGAAGAAGCGATGAAATCTAAGTACCCCTATTTGTTCAAATACAAAGAGAAAGTCCAAGATGCTGAATTAGAGCAATAACAAGTAAGTGTAATATATAAGTACTATGTGATAATAGGGATATTAAACTTAGGCTTGAACTTGTTTTGGTTGGATAGTTATGCTAACATTTGAGAATGAATGTTCCTAAGGGGGGAAGGATGTAACATCCCGTATTTTGCTTGTACTTGTTCAATTATATGGAACCTGGTATAGCCTTGTGGTATAGGTAATAGATAAGATTTGTTATACAAGTATTAATGGTGTAGATGAAATTATAGATGTTGCTCATACAGTTTAATGTGATGCGACCAAGTTAATGTCTATATGACTTTTTAAACTTGGGATCGTAAGCTAGTATTTTAATCTAAAGTTTAAAGTGACCAAGTGTGTATAAGTTAAAGTCTAGATTAAAGGGATTAGGAGCTGGAAATGGAATAAAATATTGAGGTTCTTGCTTGACTTAATTAAGCTAGTAGGTGAGTCACCTACTTAAACTATTTGGACCAAATTAATGGACCCATGGTTATGGACCAGATTTGGGCCTATATTAATGTACTCATTTGGGCCCAAATTGAATAAAAGAGGAAGAAAATGGATAAATGGCCCAACACACAAATCTGCCAATGGCCTAAGATAATTGAGTCCAAAATAAGAATTTAGTAGGTGCATCACCTACTTTGAAAATTTAAGCAGTTTGAACCCTTAAGTAGGTGCATCACCTACTTAGACCAATTTGACCAATTTTAAGGTCCAAAATGCAGCTAAGGAGGTGGATAAATTAGGGACTTTATAAGGCCAAATTGCTGGTCATTTTACTTCATTTCCAAGTCCAAAAAAGAGTATATTTCACAAAATCTCTCTACTCTCTCTAAAACAATAAGGAGCAGCCCTAAAATTCCTTCTAGGGTTCGTGAAGAAACCCTCACCTTTGCAGCCCAAGGTAAGTGAAAACACTTATGGTTTAGCTTAATTATCTCATGTAAGATTACAAAAACATGCTATAGGTTCCTAATTATAAATACATGGCAGAATATAAAACAAGCTACTTGCTCACTTTTTCTTTGTTATTGAGAGATCTTTTTTCTTCTTTGGTTTAAAGTGTGAAGGAAAGTGAAAGTTGAAGTTTTGAGGAGTTCATATTAAATGAATAAGTTGCAGAATTGAGGTAAGGTGACTGCTCCATTTTGTTCTCTTGTATGTGAATTTGAAAGAGAATTATGGATGTGTTGTTATTGAGAACTCAAGAGATAATGAGTTTAATAATTGATTGCTACAATAAAATGTCCTTTGAGGCTATTTTGTGGACTATTTTGTATGTATAGGTTATGGGATTCTAGGTTTATGTTGGATAAAGGTATGATTAGTTTGTAATGAAATATAGAAAAAAAGGTGTGGTGGTATACTACCAAACCAATTATTGTATTTGTTTACTACCCAATCTATTTTGAGTATTGTTTGGAATATGTAATGAAGCCGAGGTGGTTTCGGTAAATCTTATAAGAACCTGTATGGTATGTGAGTGTAATTGGAGGAGAAAAGGGTTAAAATAACACCCTTGATTGATATATTAATAGCATACTTCCCGGTTACTATTTTGGGGTAATTTAAGTAGCCTAAATGAGTTAGTTGGTTGCTAATATTAGTTTACCATATATTCTATTGTAGATAAGTAATCTAAAAGGCGGGAAGTCAAGTCGGGTTAATTTTGGAGTTATACAACCAGGTATGTAAGGCATACTCTATTTTGCACTCTTTGGCATGAAATCAGACATTTGTTGTCACGCCCCAAATCCTATTATGGCAGACAGGCACCCATAGCCGTAGAGGCCCGAGAAAACCAATTCATCACCTTGAAATTCCCATGCAAGTAACTATGACAACCAAAGATTCTGACAAACATAACATTATGTATCGATGAGAATAATTACACATGCAAGCACAAACTGATATATACTACACTTGGCTGTTGGGGCCCCATGTCTAAAGGCAAGACATACCATAACTTTACATTAGTCTACAAATCCTCTAAAATAAACATATACTTAGTTAGGGTTGGGAAAAACCCCCTTCCCTACTCTTAACCTTCTTCACAATACCAAAATATATGAAACAGACTCGAAAATCCCCGAATCAACCTGGTGCTCACCAATAGTCACCAAATAGCTATGCTCCTACTAATGAGGTGTACGAACTGATGTACCTATTCCTGCAGCATGAAATACAGGTCCCCCATGAGGGATGTCAGTACGAAAATATGTACTGAGTATGTAAAGCTAAAGGTAACAACACATGACACAAAAACTTAATAGAAATTAGTTATAAGTAGTACTAGTAAACCATGTTTATATATACTTGTGAGAATACATACATTACGTTCCTTTCTTTATTTTTACCTTATTACTTCATAATCTTTGTAAGCCATATATCATGAAAAAGACTAGCTGATCAGTGGTAAATAGATAAATTAGGATCGGCCCATGCTAGGCTTATGCCCTGAGCTGCCACCTACATATAAAGATTGGGATCAGCCCATTCTAGGATTTTGCCCCTGAGCTTCCACCTACATATAAAGATATCGAGATCGGCCCATGCTAGGCTAATGCCCCTGAGCCGCCACTCGTTTTACATATTTATGTTACTTAGTTTATTTAGCCTTTGAGATTGTCACTTTGGTGGTCATAACATTATGGTTCCTTGAAATAATAACCTACCACTAAGAGACATATAAATAGGCACTTAATGCAACAAAAATGAGGTAGAGAGTTATTGTCACACCAATGATGTGTTTAGGAGCTTAAAATAACACATGGGTCTTAATTGAGTAAATAGAGAACTTCTGAAATTTTCAAATGAAGATAGATGTGAAAGTTTAATAATAAACAAGTATTGAGGTGTTTTGATATGTTAAAGAGCGAGAACAAGGTCGTTGGCTTCTTGGTATACAATACGCTGCTATTATGTGCCTCTTGTTACAGGACAACCTTGGAAACTTACTTGGTGGAACAAATGTTTGATTTCATGCCAAAGAGTACAAAATGGAGCATCCCTTACATACCTGGTTATATAGCTCCGAAACTAACCCGACTTGACTTTTTGCCTTTTATATTACTTATCTATAATAGAATATATGGTAACTAGTATTAGCAACCAACCAACACATTTAGGCACTTAACTTCACCAAAATAGTAACCGGACAGTAAACATGTAATCTGTCAATCAAGGGTGTTATCTTAACCTTTTTCTCCCCCAATTACCCTCACATACCATACATTTCCTTATAAGATCACTAGAACCACCTCATCTTTATTACACCCTCCAAACAACACATAAAAACACATTGGGTAGTAAACAAGGGCAACAATTAGTTCGGTGGTGTACCACCACACCTTTCTTCTATATTTCATTTCAAACTAATCACACCCTTCTCCAATATCAACATGGCAGCACATAACTGAACATATAAAATCATCCACAAAATAGTCCCAAATCACTCTTATTGTAGCAACCCATTATTGAACTCATTATCTCTTGAGTTCTCAATAACAACGCATCCATAATTCTCTTTCAAATTCATATACAAGAATAACAAAATAGAGAATTTACCTTACCTCAATTCTTCAACTTGTGGATTATTTGATTCCATTAAGACCTATGTAGTTTCTTTATCTCTTGGTGATTCCTGTAACCAAATCCTTTGTGCACCTTTTATTGAGCTTTTAATATTTAATTCAAAAGATCCTTGGTTATATTGCAAATATGTGCAAACTTGGTATATTGAGATGATTTGTTGTGCTAACCCTAACCCTCATGCCATGAGGAGTTTGAATTTGTTTGCCCTCTCTTCGGTTTTGCAAGGTTTGGATTCGAGGTTGAATCCTTTTCAAAAGGGGAGGATGATACTAGAATAATGGCTTCCTTAGCTTTCGACGACATCATTCAAAGTCACTATGTGAAGAATCAATCTTTGGTTGCATGGAGGGCATGAGATCATACTTGGAGGGGACATTTTGAGCCTACCATTGATCAAACCCGAGTGTGGAAGATTGCTTGGATCCTTGAAGACTTAAGGACTCTCGAGCTTGGACCACCTTTGTTGGTTCAAGGATTTGGTTCCTTTTATTAAGGGCATTTTGGTCACTTATCCTTAAGGGCATTTTGGATAATTCATATTGTTTTTCAATACACCAAGGCCACCCTTGGTCATTAAGGGTAGAGTGGTCTTTTTTGCCTTCTTTTGTAATATGTTATAAGTAGGACTTCTTAGGTCTTCTCTCATTAGTTTATGAAAGATAAAATATTAAAACAGTAAAAATACCCTCTCTTGAAAGTAGAACACTTAGTCTTATTAGGGTTTGGAAAAGCTAGTATTGATCTTTGCTTGGAAACGGTGGATCTTAAGGTGAGTTGATTCCCTTGGCGGTCACCGTAAGAGTGTGGTTTTTTACATTCATTAGGGGTTTTTGAGTTTAATACACTCTTTAGTTCTTAATCTTTTAATAATCTTGGTCTTACTATCTATCCTTTACTTTTGTTGTTGTCATCTTGTGTAGTGGACTATTTTGGGTCCTTTATTGAATCCGAAACTTGTGTTAGTATTATTCATCTTGTTCCTCACGTTTTGAAGCTGTTTTTTTGGAGTCATATCCTTTTGATAGCAAATCCGAGAGTGGTCTCTATCTTGGTCCTTGGATCCTTAAAATTGTGGACTGATTTGGAGTGTGTTTCGTGCCTTCCTTGTTTTTCTTGTATCACATGGGTTGATGATATGAGTGTGGTACTAATACTAATCCTTCTATCATGAGGAATGTGTGGTTGTTTTCCCTCTCTTTAGTTTTACAAGGTTTGAATTTAAGGTCAAATTCCTTTCAAGATGGAGAAGATGATACAAGTATAAAGATCACAAGGATTACAAGGTCTTGTAGAAGGTTCACGCTTCGGATTTTCAAAGGTTCAAAGCCTCAGATTTGAAATGCTTGAAGACATTTTAGAACCATTACAAAGCCTTGTTTAATTTGAAGATTGGAGAAAGGGTCCTTACACTCCAAGGTTGCCTATACTTGGGATTATTAAGGGAAGTATTGTCTTTTGATAGCTCTCTTTTACACTCCAAAGGAGCACCCTTCACTAAGGGTATTTTAGTCATTATTATGTAATAGTATAAATAGACCTATTAGCTTCTATTTTCCTTAAGACTTTGATGAATTAAAAAAGAGTATTACTCTTAGTGTAGTTTTTTTCCTTAGTGTGGCGCTTGGAGAATGATATAGGACAAATGGCCATCTTATATTTCGATGACTTCTTTAGAGGACAACACACAGAGGCTCAAGACTTGGTCACCTCGAGGATACGAGAATATGCATGGAGGACCCATTTGAAGTATGTCATTACACAAATCCGTGTGTGGAAGATTGCGTGGGGGCTTACATTTGATGCCAATTCGAGACTACAAGTTATGAAGCATGACCCCATGGTTTTGGAGAATTGAAGAAGCACCCTTTATTAAGGGTATTTTGGGGATTTCACATGTTAAAGAAACAACCCATGACCTCCCTTTTCATTAAGGGTATTTTGGTCCATTATACTATATAATAAGCTAGGCTATATATAGTCTCTTATTAGGTCTTTTCTCTTTAGTTTTTGAATGATGAATGTATGAAACACTTGAAAATCCTCTCTCTTGAGAGTAGACCACCTTAGTGTAGTCTTAGTTAGGGCTTGGAAAAGCCATCCTTAGTATAGGGCTTGGAAAAATCAATATTGACCGTTGCTTGGAAACGGTGGATCATGAGGTGAATTGATTTCCTTGGCGGTCACCATAAGAGTTTGATTTTGATTATTACATTAATTAGGGTTAGTGTTGAAATAATCTTGTAATAATCTTGGTCTCACTATCTATCCTTTCATTATTTTGCAAATCCGTGTGTTTTTGTGTTTGTCATCTTGTATCCCTTTGTGTTGCCTATCTTTCTCATATTTTATGGACTGTTTTGGAATCATGGTGGGCTGTTTTTGTATCTTTTGGTATCAAAGCCATCATTGATTTCGTTCCCATAAGATCAATCTTGGGTTTGTTCACTCAAAAAAAATTGTTGAAAAGCTAAAAAACTCAAAAATAGTAATCGGTCCACGTTTTTATGTTTAGACCAAAATTTGAAGCCTGGTTTTCTTGTGATTTTTGTGTGTTTTGTGTGTTTTAGTGTTAGATCTTTGTTTCCTAACATTAGATCTTACAAAAAGAAGTTATTCTACGGGTTTGGTGTCTTGGCCAAAGTGTTGTTGTTGTTTGGCCGAATTTGTATCTAGATTTAGCTGTAATTTTGATTGTCTTTGTTGTTTCTTGTTTTGGTTTTCTTTATCTCTTACACTACTTGAGTCTAATCTAAGTTCTTGAGAAAAAAAATAAAAGTTGTTGTGAGAAGAGTGGACGATTTTCTTGTTGTTATTGTTGAAATTCTTGTATTGTGTTGAAGAAGTCTTGTAAAAGGTTGTTGTTTGATCCAAATTCAAAGGGAAGAGAGTGTGGGCTCTTGTTAGTATTGAAACAACTTTCAAGACATTACCAAAGAGGAAAAAGAACAAAACATCTCCCAAAAGTCTTCATACCAAAAGGGAGTAAGGTCATTTTTCTAGATAAGCCAAAAGAGAAAAGGGGGACAAGACCTCTAAAAGGTTGTCTTGCCAAAAAGGTGAAAGTTGGTAAAGGTTTGAATTTTGAATATAAAGGACTTAAAGTCTTGTTTTTTAACCTACCAAAACTGAAATTCCCCCTCGTCTTTATGAAATTTGAACAACCTAAATTGTGGAACAAAAATTTTCAACTTCGACTATATTTTTTTGTCCATCGACCAATAGTTGAGTGCCACATCATCAATAGCTCAAGAACATTGGAATTCCTAGTTTCACTTTTTTGATTCTATTGGTTTCCATTTTTTTAGTTCTCATAATAATTAGCAAACTAGTAAATACCTACTAGATTGTAGATTAGTTTTTGTGTTTGTCATCTTGTATCCCTTTGTGTTGCCTATCTTTCTCATATTTTATGGACTGTTTTGGAATCTTGGTGGACTGTTTTTGTATCATTTGGTATCAAATCCATCATTGATTTCGTTCCGATAAGATCAATCTTGGGTTTGTTCACTCAAAAAAAATTGTTGAAAAGCTAAAAAACTCAAAAATAGTAATTGTCCACGTTTTTATATTTAGACCAAAATTTGAAGCCTAGTTTTCTTGTGATTTTTGTGTGTTTTAGTGTTAGATCTTTGTTTCCTAACATTAGATCTTACAAAAAGAAGTTATTCTACGGGTTTGGTGTCTTGGCCAAAGTGTTGTTGTTGTTTGGCCGAATTTGTATCTAGATTTAGGTGTCGTTTTGATTGTCTTTGTTTTTTATTGTGTTGGTTTTCTTTCTCTTTTACACTACTTGAGTCTAACCTAAGTTCTTGAGAAAAAAATTAAAAGTTGTTGTGAGAAGAGTGGACGGTTTTGTTGTTGTTGTTGAAATTCTTGTATTGTGTTGAAGAAGTCTTGTAAAAAGTTGTTGTTTGATCCAAATTCAAAGGGAAGAGAATGTGGGCTCTTGTTAGTATTGAAACAACTTTCAAGACATTACCAAAGAGGAAAAAGAACAAAACATCTCCCAAAAGTCTTCATACCAAAAGGGAGTAAGGTCATTTTTCTAGACAAGCCAAAAGAGGAAAGGGGGACAAGACCTCTAAAAGGTTGTCTTGCCAAAAAGGTGAAAGTGGGTAAAGGTTTAAATTTTGAAAATAAAGGACTTAAAGTCTTTTTTGTTAACCTACCAAAACCGAAATTCCCCCTCATCTTTATGAAATTTTAACAACCTAAATTATGGAACAAAAATTTTCAACTTCGACAATATTTTTTTGTCCATCGACCAATAGTCGAGTGCCACATCATCAATAGATCAAGAACGTTGGAATTCCTAGTTTCACTTTTTTGATTCTATTGGTTTCCATTTTGTTAGTTCTCATACTAATTAGCAAACTAGTAAATACCTACTAGATTGAAGGTTAGTTTTTTAGTATGTTTTCTTTCGTGTTCAGCATTGTATTTTGTGCTTTTCTCATTTATAAGTCGTAGTATTTTCATTGTTTCAAGTTCATAAGTAAATTTTGTTTTTGTGTCTTGAGTCGATCAAACAAGAATCCATTTCGTCCACCAAGTAGAATTGACATCCTATTGACTATCAGAGTATAAACAACTTTCAATATTCCCCACTCCAATTGTGATAATCACAAAGGTGGGTGTATACGAGTGTTGGTGAGGAGCTTTTACTACTAATCTTGTTTGTTCATTGTGTAGGTATAAAGGTGATATAAGTGGAACATGTCTTTGATAGCCGAAGATTATTGTGACTACAACATGGGAGACTATGATTATAGTGAGGGGTTTTATGGCTACGAAGTTGAGGGAGATTGCAGAGGCTATGAAAATAGCCATGATCAAAACTTGGGCAGATTTGAGAGTTACGGTTTTGAGGGGGGAAATGAGGTGAATGAAGTTCCAGTGCTTATGGTGAATTTGGAGATGATGTAGGACCTCGTGATGGATCTTATGATGATATTAAGGAATGTGAGGAGTCTTACACTTCTCACTCCGAACCTAGATTTGGTGTTAGGTATAACCTTTTCATTCGCAAAGTTTATGAGAGCTATGATGAGAGTACATGTGAGGAGTGTGAATATTTATATTCTCTACCTTGTAGTGCTTCTTATCAAGGTCGATATAGTGTGAGTTGTTAAACTTGCTCTAGTGGAGGTTATCTAACTAGAAGAAGAGGGTATGCATCTCCAAAATTGAGGGGTACTCTTATTCTTTACAATGTTTATCCGAGAAGGAGTGTACACTCCAGAAAGGTGACCATTTGTGGGATACAGGGATGCCTCTTTGTGTTAAATGATAGGTACTATAGTAACTACATCATTCTATCCATGGTTGACTACTTGGGATTGTTTCGTGAGACTTTACTTGTTCCATACTTCTTGGACGGGTTTAAGGTTACTGAGAGGGTCAAGGTTGTCTTCTCCCAATTTAAATACCATGAGGAGGAGTGGTGCGATATTCTTCCATTGAGATACGGTCATGTGTGCTTAGGATCCAATTGGTTTGCACAACATAGAGTTGCAAATGTCCAAAATTCGCCAAATATTGTAAGAGACCAATGGGGAAATCACCTCGTAACATACATGTTGCCTGAGCCGTAAAGAGAAGTGAATACTTACTCCAATCCTAATATTTATAAGATACAAAATATTGAGAGGAGTAAAGGTTTGCAAGGTGGTAATCTGAGAGTGGAAAAAAGAGAGTTTGTGTGGAGTGAAGTGAGGGGATTGGCACCAAACCGAGTTAACATTGTTTGTCTTTCTATTTCTAAGAAAATTTTTGTAAGTACCGACATAGAAAGTGAAGGAGATCAATGCCAGAGTGAAGTTGCTGCCCAAGCTTGTAGAGTTTCTTCACAACACGGAAAAGGAGAGTCGACTAAAGAACTTCAAGGTAAAATATCTAACTCTTACACTTTTGTGCATGTGAATGATAATTGTGTGGCTATTATCCCATTGAGTGTGAGTAGTAGCTTACTTACTTGTGAGTTTAATGATTCTTTGCCTTTTGTTGATGATGTACATGTTGTGAGTGTGGATACACTAATTGATCCTATTGATGACCAAATTGACTCTTCCTATAAGATCAATTTATGTCCACCTAGTGTTGGAGCCTATATGTTGAACAGAAGTACATCGTCTTGTGTAATTGGTGTTGATCAACCTATTTATGAAAATTGTCCACCACTTAAGTATGTGTGTGATGTGATTAATCAAACTCAAGTGAGTGAAGTATTTAAAAAAGTTAGCCAAAAAAAGGGAGTGAACCCGAGTGCTATTCTTGGGACAATCTTGTGCTTGAAAGCACTTTGAAACTTGATATTTATCTCTTAGAGAGTGAGGAACTTTCTTGTTCCAAATCTGCCCGTGGGTTGGATCATGCACTCTTTAGGTATAATGTCTTGTTTGAAAGTGATATAAATACTCCTAATGAACCTAGTGGTGAAAAAGATGGTATAGCTTACCTTGGAGGCTATAGCCTATATGTTTACCCACTATGGTGTGACAACATTCCTCCAAAAGATGAAAATCGCTTCTTAGAAGATGAGAGTACTCTTAAGGGCAAGGAATGTGTAGTCTTGGAAGATACTCCTTCTTCTACTTTGTGTGACGTTATTGTTTAGAGTACTCATGGTGATGATTGGGAAACTAGTAGTGAGTACACACATGAGGGCACCTTAGTAGAAGTTGACTTGAGTGATACTTTTATCTACTCTCTATTTTCTTTAGATGATATGTATGATACTGTAGAGAGTATGTCATTTAGTTTGGGTGGAGACCATGGGAAAGGGGAGTGTTGTCTAGACCCATGTCTATGGTCGCTCTTTTCGTTTGACCCCAGTTCCAAATATGTAAATGGTGATATTGGTGCACCCAAATTGTATCTTGGTCTATATGACAAGCAAAGTGTCACTCTTGGTGAATCCCATAACCAAATCCTTCGTACATCTTTCATTGATTTTTTAATATTTCATTCAAAGAATCCTTGGTTATATTACAAATATGTGCAACCTTGGTATGTTGAGATGATTTGTTGTGCTAACCCTAACCCTCATGCCATGAGGAGTTTGTATTTGTTTGTCCTCTCTTCGATTTTGCAAGGTTTGGATTTGAGGTCGAATCCTTTTCAAGAAGGGGAGGATGATACGGGACAAATGGCCATCTTATCTTTTGATGACATCTTTAGAGGCCAACACATAGAGAATCAATACTTGGTCACCTCAAGGATACGAGAAAATGCATGAAGGACCCATTTTGAGCTTGTCATTAAACAAACCCGTATGTGGAAGATTGCGTGGGGGCTTATATTTGATGCCAATTCGAGACTACAAGTTATGAAGAGTGACCCCATGGTTTTGGAGCATTGAACAAGCACCCTTTAATAAGGGTATTTTGGGGATTGCACATGTTAAAGAAACAACCCATGACCTCTCCTTTCATTAAGGGTATTTTGGTCCATTATACTATGTAATAAGCTAGGCTATATATAATCTCTTATTAGGTCTTTTCTCTTTAGTTTTTGAATAATGAATGTATGAAACACTTGAAAATCCTCTCTCTTGATAGTAGACCACCTTAGTGTAGTCTTAGTTAGGGCTTGGAAAAGTCATCCTTAGTATAGGGCTTGGAAAAGCCATTATTGACCTTTGCTTGGAAACGGTGGATCGTGAGGTGAGTTGATTTCCTTGGTGATCACCGTAAGAGTGTGGTTTTGATTATTACATTCATTAGGGTTAGTGTTGAAATTCACTTGGTTCTTAATCTTGTAATAATCTTGGTCTCACTATCTATCCTTTCATTATTTTGCAAATCCGTGTGTTTTCGTATTTGTCATCTTGTATCCCTTTGTGTTGCTTGTCTTTCTCAAGTTTTGTGGACTGTTTTGGCATCTTGGAGGACTGTTTTTATATCAGATAAGCCATCTTAGTATAGGTCTTGGAAAAGACATCAAAAACTTAATAGTTTAATACAATTAATGGATTTCATTTATGTTGAACATTTGGCAAGAAAGGTGTGATTGAGGAATTATGAGTCCTTTGGTCCACCTAAAAGGAAGGTTTGAGCTTCTATTAGTGAGGTATGGTTGATGGTTTGATACACCATCTTTTGTTTATCACTTGGTAGGAGTAAAGGTCTTTCTACTACCTTTACATTTTATGCATTCTTGTTCATCTCCTTTTCTTCTAGTTTTTGTTTTTGTTCCTTGTGTGTTCATTTTCGTATTTAGACTTCCTTTAGGCTGTCAGTACCTGATCCTACAAATATACAAAGCTAGTCTACTAGCACTATTTATTCACTGGTATCTGATTTATATTGAGCTCTTGTATCATGTGCTCTTACCGTCCGCCTTACATATTCAGTACATATTTTCATACTGACGTCCCTCATGGGGGACCTTTATCTCATGCTACAGGGATAGGTGCTTCAGCTAATACACCTCTCTAGTAGAATCAAAGGCTATTCAGTGACTATTGGTAAGCTCTGGGTTGATTCGAGGCCTTCCGATTTTGTTCCATATGTTTTGGTATTGTGCAGTAGTCAAGAGTAGGGCAGGGGTTTGTCCCGACCCTAGCTAAGTCAATGTACCTTTTAGAGTCTTTGTAGGCTAATGTAAATTTAAACATAGTAGTGTCTTGTCTTTTAGATGTGGTGGCCCCAATGGCCAAGTGTTGCATATATAATTTTGTGCTTGCCCATGTAGATATTCTTATCAATGCATAATATCATGTTTGTCAGAACCTTTGGTTGTCAAAGTTACATGCATAAGAAGTACAAGGTTATGGATTGTTTCTCTCGGGACTTTACGGCTACAGGTGTTTATTCGCCCCAATAGGATTTGAGGCGTGGTGAATTCCTTTCAAGATGGAGAGGATAATACAAGCCTAAAGTGCTTATGGATTGCAAGGACTTCTCAATGGACCAAGCTTCAGAATTGACCAAGTGTTTAAGAATTTTGAAGTCTTGTTCAAGAGAAGAAAAGGAGGGTAACTTAAACGCTCAAGAGGCACCTCAATTAAAGGGGAAGATGGACTTTACACACTCTAATTTAACACTTAAGAGGTGCCTCCTTTAAGCTCTCATTAAGGGCAGTCTAGTCTTTTATTATGTAATTACATTGCATGTACTTTCCCTATTTATGGGTAACTTGGTATAGTTTTGTGGTATAGGTAACATATGATATTTGTTATGCAAGTGTTAATGGTGTAGATGAAATTATAGATGGTGCCTGTATGTTTTTATGACACGATCAAGTTAATATCGGTACAACTATTTAAACTTGGGATTGTAAGCTGGTATTTGGATCTAAAGTTTAAAGTTACCAAGTGTGTACAAGTTGAAGGTTAGATTAAAGGAATTGAGATCTGGAAATGGAATGAAATATTGAGGTTCTTGCTTGACTTAATTAAGCTAGTAGGTGAGTCACCTACTTAAGTTTTTTGGACCAAATTAATGGACCCATGGCTATAGACCAGATTTGGGCCTAAACTAATGAACTCATTTCGGCCAAATTGAAGAAAAGAGGAAGAAAATGGATAAATGACCCAACACTTAAATTTGCCAAAGGCCCAAGTTAGTTGAGCCCAAAATAAGAATTTAAGCAAGTAGGTGCATCACCTACTTTGAAATTTTGAGCAGCTTGAACCCTTAAGTAGGTGCATCACCTACTTGACTAATTTGTGTCTGGAAATGATGTCAATAATAAAGGCTCAATATAAGATCAATATAGCTGGCCATTTTTCTCATTTTAACCATAATATTCCCTTTTAAATTTCAGCTTTCTCCCTTTCTTAACAAGGATAACAACAACAGCCCTAAAATTTCTTCTAGGGTTCTCAGAGAAACCCTCATCTTTGCAATCTAAGGTAAGTGAAAACACTCAAGTTTTAGCTTAATTATCTCATGAAAGATTAGGAAAACATGCTATAGGTGTCTAATTATAAATACATGGCAGAATATAGAACAGCTACTTGTTCACGTTTTCTTTATTATTAAGAGATCTCTTTTCTTATTTCGTTTAAGTATGAAGGAAAGTTAAAGTTGAAGTTCTTAAGGAGTTCAAATTTAAGTATAAGTTGCAGAATTAAGGTAAGGTGACTGATCCATTTTGTTCTCTTTATATATGAATTTGAGAGAGAAATATGAATGTGTTGTTATTGAGAACTCAAGAGATGATGAGTTCAATAAGTGATTGCTACAATAAAAGGAATTTGGGACTATTTTATGGAATGTTTTTGTATGTATATGTTGTGGGCTGCCAGGTTTATGTTGTAGAAAGGTGTGATTAGTTTGAAACAAAATATAGAAGAAAGGTGTGGCGATATACCACCGAACTAATTATTGCATTTGTTTACTGCCCAATCTGTTTTGCATATTGTTTGGAATGATTAATGAATCTAAGGTAGTTTTGGTGACCCTTATAAGGACATTTATGGTATGTGGGTGTAATTGGAAGAGAAAAGGGTTAAAATAACACCCTTAATTGATATACTAAGAGCTTACGGCCCGGTTACTATTTTAGTAAAGTTAAATAGCCCAAACGTGTTGGTTGGTTGCTAATATTAGTTTACCATATCTTCTATTATAGATAAGTAATCTGAAAGGTGTGAATTCAAGTTTGGTTAGTTTTGGAGTTATATAATCAGGTATGTAAGGCATACTCGATTTTGCACTCTTTGGCATGAAATCGGATATTTGGTCCATCAAGTAAGCTTCCAAGGTTATCCTATAACAAGTGATACATAATGGCAGCATATTATATCCTATGTAGTCAATGACTTTATTCCCACTCTCTAATATGTTAAAACACCTCAATACATGTTTATTATTAAACCTGCACGTCTATTTTCACTAGAGAATTTCAAGAGTTCTCTGTTTACGCAAATAAGACCCATGTATTATTTTTAGCTCCTAAATACTTCATTTGTGTGCCAACAGCTCCCTACCTTATTGTTGCTGCATTAAGCGCCCATTTACATGTCTCTTATGGGTAGATTACTGTTTCAAGGTACCATAATGTTATGACCACCAAAGTAACAATCTCAAAGGTTAAACAAACTAAGTAACATAAATCTGTAAAACAGGTGGCAGCTCAAGGGCATAAGCCTATCATAGGACGATCTCGATACCTTTATATGTGGGTGGCAAATGAAGGGCATAAGCCTAGCATGGGCCGATCCCAATGTTTATTTATAGGTGACAGCTCCGAGGCATAAGCCTAGCATGGGACGATCCCGATTTGTCTATTTACCCTTGATCAGCTGGTCATTTGTATTATATGACTTACAAAGATTATGAAGTAAGAAAGGTAAAATGAAGAAAGAAATGTAATGTACCTAATCCTAAAAATATATAAAGTTGGTCTACTAGCACTATTTATTTACTGGTATCTGATTTCTATTGAGCTTTTGTATCATGTGTTGTTACCTTTAGCCTTACATATTCAGCACATATTTTTGTACTGACGTCCCTTATGGGGACCTGTATTTCATGGTGCAGGCACAGTTGCTTCATCTAATATACCTCGCTAGTAGAAGCACTCAGTGACTATTGGTAAGCTCCAGGTTGATTCGGGGCATTCCGAGTTTATTCCATATATTTTGATATTGTGCAGTAGTCAACAGTAGGGTGGGGGTTTGTCGCGACTCTAGCTAAGTCCATGTATCTTTTAAAGGTTTTGTAGACTAATTTAAAGTTAAACATGGTAGTGTCTTATCTTTTAGATGTGGTGGCCCCAACAACCAACTGTTGCATATATAATTTTATGCTTGCCAATGTAGATATTCTCATCAATTCATACTATCATATTTGTCAGTACCTTTGGTTGTCATAGTTGCATGTATGAGAAGTACAAGGTTATGGATTAGTTCTCTCAGGCCTTTACGGCTATGTGTACCTGTCCGCCCCAATAGGATTTGAGGCATGATAAAAGTGGTAGTAGAGCAGGTCGTCCTAGGGAGTCTACAAAGATGTGTCTGCGTAGAGTCTTACTTATGGATGTGTTGTGCAGCACATCTATAAACAAGACGCTATGGGTATTTAGGGGTTATTTTTTTCACATCTTAGATCGTGCAATAGAGCCCAAGTCATCGGTGAAATCATATTTAACCACTAAACCTATTTTTTCTCTAATTATAGTAAAGATGTTGGTTACAAGAAGGAGTAAGAATACAGGAAAGCGAGTAGACGTGGCTGGCAGAGAAAGGACCAGCAAGTCACCACCTAGACAAGCTAATCATAGTGAGGCTTAAGCTAAGTTTATATCACAAACTTCTTCTACTCCTCCATCTCTAGAAGAACTAAGGAGGAGAAGAACCACATCCTCAGAACCACCTATTATTGCTACTGACCAAGATCTAAGGAGTGCAATGCAATTGTTGGCTTGTATAGTTAACAGACAGGTTCAAGGACAAACTATTCCAACCACACATTCTAGTGGTGCAGATAGGGTAACTAGCCTACGGACACAGGATTTTCTTAAATCGGATCCTTGTACATTCACTTGATAATATATTAATGAAGACCCACAGGTCTTTATTAATTGAATCTAAAGGGATCTAGATGTCAAGCATGTATCGGGTAATGAGACAGTTGAGCAAGCAGCATATAGATTCAAATGGGACGCTATATTTTGGTATGAAGACTGGAAATGATCTATGGGTATTGATGCACCTTCAACTACTTGGAAAGAGTTAAAAGAGGCATTTCTTGATCATTATCTTCCATTTGAGATTCTAGAGGCCTGTCCAGATTAGTTCCTGAATTTTCGCTAAGAGAATATGAGCGTAAGGGAGTACAACCTCCAGTTTAACTCTTTGGCTAGGTATGTATCTAATGTAGTGGCTACTGTGGATGATAGAGTTTATAGATATATGGATAGATTGGAACCATATCAGGTTAGAGATAGTACTATTTCTGCTTTGAACAAAGACATTGTAATACCCCGGAAAATTTTTCATTAAAATTTTGAGCGTAAATGTGTTGGGTTCTATCTTCTAGAATAAATTATAAATTTTTCAAGTGGAATGTCTTAGATTATTACCCACCATTGCGTAGAGTATCGAATAATCTTTCCAATGATATGTGGATCATCCAAGACGGACACCCGAGCGACGAGTTATGAACATTCTGATCAAATCGTGAATAGTAGTGAACAGTAAAACGTGCAAGAAAAAGTACTGAGGCCTGGCGTATTTTTACTCCAACTTCAAACGATCATAACTCCTCGTACACAATGATCTGGGTGAGATACTATATATCAATAGAAAGATACGAGAGTCCTCTTTCTAATGACATTGGTTTCATCCAATTTGAATATTTGAGTAAAACGTTATAGTTGATCTACTTTAGACTATCAAAACAGTCCACCAAAGGACAAATTCGAGAATTTTTTTATTTTTAGGGGCGTTTAGTTAATTCTCCCTCACCCAAAATCTGTCCAAACCCTATAATAAAGCCTATTAGAAGCATTATATGTTATATTTCATCAAACTCCCTCAAAAAGAAAACCCTAAGCTCCTACATCCAACTTCAAGAACCTCCAAAGTTCACCAATAATTCTGCAAATTTATTCAAGATTCCAAGTTCCTAGTTCAAGAACTCCAAGAACCATTATTCAAAGGCACGATTAACATCTGAAAAATGAGTATCGATCTAAAGTTCATCATTCAAGGTATTTGGGGTTTTTCAACAAGAACTCTCTTTTGTTCTTGTGCCCAAAAGTAATTTTCTGTACAAAGGCATAATTTTTATTTGATTTTTATGAATTTGAAGCATGAACCCATATCTTATGATGATTATTATGAAATCTTAATGTTTATAATTTTGAAAGATGAATTGACATGTGTGGAGATATAAAGCATGAATCTTGAATGATATTTATCATGATTTTGATATTTGGGTCGTGAATCCCCATTGAAAATTGTGTTTTTTTAGAAAGTGTGTGTTATAAGCATATTGATGTTGAATATTTGAGATATTTTAAATCATTTAACCTTTTGGTCTTAATGGATTTGTTTTGAACTCGAGTGTGAAAGAAATCCACAACGTGGTTTATTTTGATAGATGGGAAGCATGATGGATCCCGATGTATATTTATATATTACTGAAATTGTTTTGTTCTGGATTGTCTTTGAAATGATATAAGCTAAGTCCAGGAGAAATCTTTAGCACCGAGTGGGAGGTATAAAGCGACCTGATTTATATAGTGATCACTAGTTTGTATGGATTTTATATCCATAGTCCTACTCCTATGGCAAGGATAGGACGGCTCTCCCCAACTTAGGTTGTACGTTGGAATCCATGTAGCTCACATGGTTTATGTCGGTTATAGGATCTCCCAGTGTGTGTGTGTGTTTCCTTATGTCTATGGTGAATGGTGAAGTGATTTGAAAGTGGAATTGTGAAAGTTATTCTTTCAAAAGATTTAAATGATATTTACATTATAAGAATTGATATTCTTGATGAACTGAAAGTGATTAACAAATTATATGATGACTCACATGTGTTATTATACTTATTTCATCTTCTCATGATTATGATGATTTTTTTCGGGCTATGTGAGTCTTTCATACATCCTGCATATTTCTTATAAATATTTATGATGATGATGTTTACACAACTGCATACACCCCCATATACTCGGTTCCTTTCCATGGTACTAACCCACATCTTCGGATGTGGGCTGTATTTTCTTAGAATGTAGGTTTAAGTGCTCAGTTCTAGGTTTGACAGTGATTCTTCGAGCACGCTGTTCTACATCCTCTATTGTGGTGAGTCCTCATATTCTAAGGACGTAATGTCTGATGTTGGTTTTACGAAATTGTTTACATTTTATAACTGAGTATGAGTCAGTTGGGGCATTTCTCAATGGCTCACTGGTTTTATTGATTTTCTTAGAGGCTTGTCAGACTAGTATAGATGTTGGGAGTTGACTAATAAGTCGTATTTTGTTATCTTTTTGAAATTCTTTTATTCTTGGATGATGATTCTGTTGATATTTAAGGGTTATTTATGGAAAATCCATTGATTTGTGTTAAACTGAATGAAAATGGCTCAAAGGGTTAACTTGGGGCTACTCATAGCCTCAAGCACCGTGTGACACTCCGGGATCCGTTTTTGGGGCGTTACAAACTTGGTATCAAAGCGCCTAAGGTTTTAAGGTATCCTAGGGAGTCTGACATGCCGCATTAAGTAGATTCTTGATTATTGGTTTGTAGCGCACCATATTTATGAGCAAGAGGCTACAAGATGATTTAGGAAAAAGTGTGATTCTTTTTTTCAAAAGTCTATCGTGCTTAAAGTGTTTCTCTCTGCTATTGATTCGTGCTCTCCTCTTTCAGAAATATGCCTCCACATCAACCGAGAAGAAATAATGATGGTCAGCAACCTCAACCTACTACCCATTGAATAAAAACATGTTTCATGCTGAATTTCAGGCAGCCTTTCAGGCGTTGGACCAAGCTGTTACTGCAAATATTCAGGCCAACCCGGCCCTGGCTACACAGCAACAGGGAGGTGATTCAGCTGCTGCCAGGATCTGTGACTTCATGCAGATGAATCCGTTGTAATTCTATGGGTCCAAGTCTGATGAGGATCCATGGTTGTTTGTAGAAGAGGTGCGAAAGATTACTCAGGCGATGCATATATCTGAGGAACATAGTATGGAGTTAGTTATGTATAGGTTGAAAGACCTTGCTTATGACTGGGTTATTGCTTGGAGGAAAGGTAGAGATGAGGGAGCTATCCCTACAACTTGGCAAGAGTTCCAGGATATATTCCTGGATAAGTTTTTCCCTTTGGAGATGAGGAAGGCTAAGGTGGGAGAGTTTATAAACCTACGATAGCGCTCTATAGCAATGCTGGCAGTAAGCCAAATCATCCCCTGTGTCCTAAGTATGGTAGGGCTCATTCGGGTGAGTGTTGGGGTGAGAAGAGAGGTTATTTTTGATGTGGTGACATGGGTCACAGAGTTAGAGATTGTCCATAGAATGGACAAGGGCGTCGTGACTATCACCCTTAGAACAAGACTCAGACTGTTAGTGCTCCAGTTCCAGAGACTCGCCCAGCCCCAGCTCCGGGCGCCTCTTCTAGCAATGCTGGCGGGCAGCGCCAGAATAGAGTCTATGCTTTACCGTCCTGTCAGGAATAGAAGGACTCTCCCGATGTTGTTACTAGTATGCTTCATATATTTTAGTCTGATGTGTATGCTTTGTTGGATCCTGGATCCAGTTTCTTATATGTTATACCTTTGATTACTGTGAATTTTGAAATGAGTCCTGAGATTATTCCTGAGCCTATCCTAGTTTCTACCCCACTGGGTAATTCGAATGTTGCCCAGAAAGTGTATAAAAAGTGTCCTGTTACCGTTCTTCATAGAGTCTTATTGGCTAATCTGATTGAGTTAGACATGGTAGATTTTGATAAGATTTTAGGTATGAACTGACTGTATTCTTCTTATGCCTCTATTGATTGTCGAACCCAGTGGTCAAGTTTCAGTTTCCGAGTGCATCCGTGTTTGAGTGGTCTGGGAATTCTGTGTCACCCAAGAGTCATTTTATCTCTTACCTCAATGCTAGAAAGCTTATTTCCAAGGGGTGTATTTACTATTTGGTTAGAGTCAAAGACACTAAGTCTGAGACTCCAACTCTCCTGTCTGTTAACGTCGTCAATGATTTTTCTGATGTCTTTTTGGATATCTCCCAGGGATACCTCCTGATAGAGAGATAGAGTTTGGGATTGATCTTCTTCTCGATACTCAGTCTATTTCTATTCCTCTTTACCGTATGGCCCCTGTAGAACTTAAGGAGTTGAAAAAGAAACTCAAAGATCTACTAGATAAGGGTTTCATAAGGCCCAGTGTTTCTCTTTAGGGTGCTCCTATGTTGTTTGTGAGAAAGAAAGATGGCTCTTTACGTATGTGCATTGATTACCACTAACTAAAAAAAGTCACCATCAAAAACAAGTACCCCCTTCTAAGAATAGATGATCTGTTTGACCAATTTCAAGGTGCAAGTTATTTCTCAAAGATAGACCTTCATTCTGGCTATCATCAACTCAAAGTTAGGGAGTATGACATCTCAAAAACCGCTTTCCGTACTCGTTATGGCCATTTTAAGTTTCTTGTTATGTCTTTCGGGTTAACTAATGTCCCAGCAGCTTTTATGGACCTCATGAATCGAGTGTTCAAATCATATCTGGATATGTTTTTCATAGTGTTCATCGATGATATACTGGTGTACTCTGGGTCATATCATTTCTTCTGAGGGTATTAAATGTGATCCTCAAAAGACTGAAGCTGTTAGAAATTGGCCTAGACCTATTTCTCCAACTGATATCCAAAGTTTCTAGGATTTAGTTGGCTATTACCACTATTTTGTTTAGGGTTTCTCCTCTATAACGTCTCCTATGACTCGTTGACCCAAAAAAAAGTGAAGTTCTTGTGGTCCGAATCTTGTGAGAAGAGTTTCAGGAGTTGAAGACTAGACTCACTTTAGCCCCTGTTTTAACTTTGCCTGATGGTGTTCATGGTTTTGTGGTGTACTGTGATGCTTTGAGAGTTGGGTTGGGTTGGGTTGCGTATTAATGTAGAAGGGTAATATGATAGCTTATGCTTTTAGACAGTTAAAACCTCATGAGAAAAATTACCCTACCCATGACCTTAAGTCGGCTGCTGTTGTGTTTGCTTTGAAAATCTGGAGACACTATTTGTATGGTGTCCATGTTGATGTTTTCACTGATCATAAGAGTCTGCAGTATGTATTTACCCAGAGAGAATTGAATCTTAGGCAGAGACGATAGTTAGAATTGTTAAAGGACTATGATAAGAGTGTACTGTACCATCCGGGCAAGGCCAGTGTTGTGGTGAATGCCCAAAGTAGAGTATCCATGGGTAGTGTTTCGCATGTGGTAGAAGGTAAGAAAGAGTTGGCTTATGATGTACATCGTTTGGCTAAATTGGGGGTTAGGTTGTTTGACTCTGCCGAAGGTAGCATAGGGGTTCAGAGTAGTTCTGAATCCTCCTTGGTTTCGAAAGTGAAGGAAAAGCAATACTTAGTGCTAGTTTGGTCAGACTGAAGGAGTCAGTCGAGGACCAAAAAGTAGAGGTTTTCTCCCAAGGGGGAGATGGTGTGTTGAAATTGTAGGGTAGATTGTGTGTCCTGAATGTTAATGATCTGAGAAAGAGGATTATGGATGAAGCGCATAGGGCGCGATATTCTATTCATCCTGGTGCCACCAAGATGTACCGAGACTTGCGGGAAATCTATTGGTGGAGTGTCATGAAGAAAGATATAGCATCGTTTGTAGCTAAGTGGGCAACATGCCAACAGGTTAAGGTTGAACACCAAAGACCTGATGGTATGATGCAAGAGTTTAGTATTCCCACCTAGAAGTGGGAAGAGATAAATATGGACTTCGTGATTGGTTTACCTCCTTCCCGACACCATCATGATTCCATTTGGGTTGTGGTTGATAGGTTGACTAAGTCTGCTCATTTCTTGCATGTTCACACTTCATATACTGCTGAGGATTATGCTAGATTGTATATCCGAGAGCTAGTCATACTGCATAGAGTTCCCTTGTCTATTACTTCAGATAAGGGTACTCAGTTCACTTCGCAATTTTGAAAAGCTTTTTAGAAGGGTCTTGGTACCCAAGTGCTTTTGAGTTTTGCTTTTAATCTGCAAACCGATGGTCAGGCTGAGCGGACCATCCAGACCTTAGAGGATATGTTGAGAGCTTGTGTACTTGACTTTAAGGGAAGTTCGGATGATCACTTACCGTTGATAGAGTTTGCTTACAATAATAGTTTCCACTCTAGTATTGGCATGGCTCCATTTGAAGCCTTATATGGGAGGAAGTGTAGATCACCCATAGGTTGGTTCAAGGTGGGTGAAGCGGCTATGAGTGGTCCTGATTCGGTATTTGAGGCTATGGAAAAAGTTAAGTTGATTAGGGAAAGGTTGAAAATTGCGAAGAGTCGCCAGAAGTCATATGCGGATGTTAGAAGGAGATACCTTGAGTTTGAAGTTGGTGACCTAGTGTATCTAAAAATTTCACCCATAAGGGGGGTGAAGAAATTCGGAAAGAAGGGGAAGTTTAGTCCCCGTTATGTTGGTCCTTACAAAATTCTTAGTCGTGTTGGTAAGGTAGCTTATGATGTCTAGTTGCCTTACGAGTTGTCCTCTGTTCATCCAATATTCCATGTCTCCATGCTTACAAAGCATATTAGCGATGTTGTGGTAGTGGATTCCTCTGTGAGTTCTGACATTCAAGAAAATCTTTCTTTTGATGAGATTCCTCTTGAGATTCTTAATTTCAGTGTCCGAAGACTAAGGAACAAAGAAGTTCCCTTGGTCAAGGTGTTGTGGCGAAACTAATCTGTTGAGGGTGCAACTTGGGAAGCTAAGGCGGATATGCGATCCAAGTACCCGCACCTATTTTTCGCGAACTTCGATCAAGCCGAAGGTACCGTTCTTTCCTAAATCATGCACTTTTGATAAAATTTGCAGCAGTTCAGCTGTCATTTATTATGTGTTCAGCTATAGTTTCTTGAATTTATGCATTCTATGTTGCATTCGGAGTGAGAAACGATGTGGTGATGAGTCTAACGAATGGTTTCAGCTGTATTCTCTATTTCCTATCTAATCTTGGCATGTCTAGCGTCATTCTAGGATAAATGTTTCCAAGGGGGGTATGATGTAATACCCCGGGAAATTTTTCATTGAAATTTTGTGCGTAAACGTGTTGGGTTCTATCTTCTAGAATGAATTTTAATTTTTTTGTCTGGAATGTCTTATATTTTGACCTACCATTTCTTAAAGTATTGAATAATCTTTCCAATGATATATAGATCATCCAAAACAGACAACTGAGCGACGAGTTATGAACATTTAGTTCGAACCGTGAATAGTAGTAAACAGTAAAATGTGCAGGAAAAAGTACTGAGGCCTGGCATATTTTTTCTCCAAATTTAAATAATCATAACTCCTTATACATAATGATCTGTGTGATCTACTATATATCAATGGAAAGCTCTGCGATTCCTCTTTCTAATGAAATTGGTTTCATCCAATTTGTCTATCGGAGCAAAAAGTTATGATCGATGTAGTTCAGCCTACCAAAAGTGAATTTTTGGGTCAACTTCAAACGATCATAACTCCTCGTACACAATGATCTGGGTGAGATACTATATATCAACAAAAATATACGAGAGTCCTCTTTCTAATGAAATTGGTTTCATCCAATTTGAATATTTGAGTAAAACGTTATAGTTGATCTACTTCAGACTATCAAAACAGTCCACCAAAGGACAGATTCAAAATATTTTAGATTTTTAGGGGCGTTTTGGTCATTTCTCCTCACCCAAAATCCGTCCAAACCCTATATTAAAGCCTATTAGAAGTATTATAAGTTATATTCCATCAAACTCCCTCAAAAATAAAACCCTAAGCTCCTACATCCAACTTCAAGAACCTCCAAAGTTCACCATTAATTCTGCAAATTCATTCAAGATTCCAAGTTCCTAGTTCAAGAACTCCAAGAACCATCATTCAAAGGCACGATTAACATCTCAAAAAGTAGTATCGATCTAAATTTCATCATTCAAGGTATGTGGGGTTTTTCAACAAGAACTCTCTTTCGTTCTTGTGCCCAAAAGTAATTTTCTTTACAAAGGCATGATTTTTATTTGATTTTTATGAATTTGAAGCATGAACCTATATCTTATGATGATTATTATGAAATCTTGATGTTTATGATTTTGAAAGATGAATTTACATGTGTGGAGATATAAAGCATGAATCTTGAACGATATTTATCATAATTTTGATATTTAGGTCGTGAATCCCCATTGGAAATTGTATTTTTTTTAGAAAGTGTGTGTTATAAGCACGTTGATGTTGAATATTTGAGATATTTTGAATGATTTGACCTTTTGGTCTTAATGGAGTTATTTTGAACTCGAGTGTGAAAGAAATCCACAACGTGGTTGATTTTGATATATGGGAATCATGATGGCTCCCGTTATATATTTATATATTACTGAAATTGTTTTGTTGTGGATTTTCTTTGAAATAATATGAGCTAAGTTTGGGAGAAATCTTTAGCACCGAGTGGGAGGTATAAAGCGATCTTACTTCCCTAGAACTACGTGCCCCCATAGGAGTGAGCCTGAGGCTCATTTATATAGTGATCACTAGTTTGTGTGGATTTGATATCGATAGTCCTACTCCTATGGAAAGTATAGGATGGCTCTCCCCAACGTGGGTTGTACGTTGGACTCCATGTAGCTCACATGGTTTATGTCAGTTATAGGATCTCCCAGTGTGTGTGTGTTTCCTTGTGTCTATGGTGAATGGTGAAGTGATTTGAAAGTGGAATTGTGAAAGTTATTCTTTCAAAAGATTTAAATGATATTTACATTATAAGATTTGATATTCTTGATGAAATGAAAGTGATTAACAAATTATATGATGACTCACATGTGTTATTGTACTTATTTCATCCTCTCATGATTATGATGATTTTCTTTGGGCTATGTGAGTCTTTCATACATCCTGCATATTTATTATAAATATTTATGATGATGATGTTTACACAACTGCATACACCCCCATATACTCGGTTCCTTTCCATGGTACTGACCCATATCTTTGGATATAGGCTGTATTTTCTCGGAATGTAGGTTCAGGTGCTCAGTTCTAGGTTTGAGGGTTATTTATGGAAACCCCGTTGATTTGTGTTGAACTGAATGAAAATGGATCAAAGGGTTAGCTTGGGGCTACTCGTAGCCTCAAGCACCGTGTGACGCTCCAACACCTATTTTTTGAGATGTTACAGACATAGACATAGCAAGGATACAAGCTTTTGCACAAAAAATAGCGGATCAGAGGCAAAGAAGAAGAACACAAGAATTGGAAAGAGGGTTTTCTAAGTAGGCTAGATCTATGGGGTAGTTCATGGGATCCCAAGGTGAGTTTAGGCCTTGGTTTTCTATTAGATTGCCTAGGACATTATATTTTTATCCTACAGTTAGTGCTCTACCACAATTTCAAGGGTCCAAAGGCAACCAGTTTGGATAAAAAAGTAAGAGTCAGAGTTCACAGATAGCGGGATATCAAGACTAATGGAGTATGAGCCAATTAAGGCCTCCTCAACAGCCATGTAAACAATTTGGAAAGCTTTATTTAGGCTCATGTTGGTATGGTACAAATGTGATACAATCATGAGGATCACCAAGAGCACAAGATTTTGTCCAAGGTTCAAGCTTCAGAATTAGCAAGCAATTGAAGTCCTTTTTGGAGCATTTTAAAGCCTTGTTCAAGAGAAGAAAGGAAGAGAACTTATACACTCAATAGGCGCCTTAAGTAAAGTTCATTGAAGATATTTTGCAATCCAAAATAACACTCAAGAGTCACCCTATGTTAGGGTTATTATGGTCCTTTAAGACTTTCTTTTTACACTCCAAAGGAGCACTCTTCATTAAGTGTATTTTAGTCCTTGTTTTGTAAGAGTATAAATAGGCACCTTAGCTCTTATTTTCCTTATATTTGAGATAATGAATTGAGTGAATTTTTATATTGTAATCTTAGTGGTAGATTGTAGTCTTCCCCTTCTCCTTAAGAGAGGAAAACCAAAACTTGGACCTTTGATACATTTGGAATTGGTTTTTCACTTGTATTGGGTTATTTGGCAAGAAAGATGTGCTTGAGGAAGTATGAGTCCTTATGGTCACCTAAGAGAGTGGTTTGATCTTACATTGGTGATGTGTGTTTGAAGGTTTTGATACACCTTCTAGTGCTATTCATTAGTGGAAGTGAGGGTCTCTCTTCTATCTTTACTTTATGCATCTCTTCTTCATCTTTTTTCTTCTATGTGTGTTGTTTTTCCTTTGTGTGCTTGCTGATTTTTAGCTATCTAGTGTCAATTTCGTGTTTTAGACTTCCTTTAGGCTATCATTTGGTATCAAAGCCTTGTTTAGGGTTGTTCCAACATCCCTAAATCTTGGTCTTAGTGTTCTTATTAAGAAAATCTCATCAAAAAAGAGTCAAATCCGAAAATTCAAAAAAAAAAAAAAGGTGTCTAGTGTTGTCTTGTGGTAGATCCGAAATTTAATCTTTAGATATACACATTTTTACTTTGTTTTTTAAGTTTCTTGTGTTATATTATTGTTCTCTAACACCTAGGGAGTCTAGATCTACACAGGGAACAAGATTTGGTTGAGTTTGAGCTAAGAACCTCCATGGATATGTTGTTTTTTAAAGCTTTTAAGCTAGATCCGAAATTGGGTTTGTGATTTGGACGAGTTTTGTGGCTGATTTTTACATATTTGAGCTCACCTTGGCCTAAGGAACCTAGATCTACAAAACAAATCAAGATTTGGAGTTCATTTGGTTAGAGGTCAAACTTTGGTCAACTCTTAAATATTCATCTTGTTCTTCCATGTTCATCAAGTCTCGCTAAGGAAGAATATTCAAAGAGTGTGTTTGATCCAAAAAAGGAGAAGAAAGAGAGTGTACTTGGTGTTTGAGAAAGAATATTCCTTGGCATATTCATTGTCATCCAAAAGAAACAAAAGACAAAGGGAATAATCAAGTACAATTGAAAGTACAAGGGGGAACCAATCCATTTTGAATTCATTTGAAGCTCCGAAAGGGCCCCAAACCTTCAATTCCCCCCCCCCCCAAATGAAAATTCTTCTTCTCCAAGGGTGTTCTAAGCCGAGACTTGAAAATTTTGGGTGAAAATTTAGAAAACTCAACTTCCAATCATTGAATGCCACATCATCATAGCTCAACAGCCAAATTAAGTTCTTAGTTAGATTTTCTAGTTTTTAATTGTAGTTTCTTGTTTCAATTTTTTTATTCTATCACTAATTAGTAAACTAGTAAGTATGATACAAGTACGACCACGAAGATAGACGCATGTGAGAATGTAATGAACTCGGGGCTTGGAGTGTGCGAGTAAAGGACTTAAAACACACTAAACCGACCCTAATATCACACTTGGGGTGTAAAGGGGAGCCTTGACACAACAAGGTAGCCCCTAAATACACTTGAAGGGAGCCTAGCTCTTAAAAGGGTATTTTGGACATTTTGTATTTTATTTGTAACCCAGTATAAATAGAACATTGTAGGGCTTTTATACTTAGATTATTCATGATGTTGTAAGTCTTGAAACACAAAGAAACACAAGTCCTCTCTTCTTGAGGCACCAAAACCTAAATTAGGCATAGAGATATGGAACCATTCTTGTTGATCTCATGGCTTGGAAATGTGATGCTTGGGAGGTGGATTCCAACCTTGTCCCTTCATAAGAGATAGGTGAACGTTATATGTAGTGCTAAGGGTCTAAGAGTGGAATATGCTCTTGGGTTCTTAAGAGCATATAGACAAAATGACAGTCTTCAAAAATACTCAAAAGTGTCTCATGATCATGATCATACTTTTATCATCCTCTCCATCTTGAGAGGAATTTGCCCACAAATTCATAACCTCACCTCTTTTACAAAGGCACTTCACAATCTCCTTCACATGGCCATGCATCTTCTACATCTTCCTCGCCTTGCTTTTTAACCTCTTTTTGCTCCCCATCTTGAGGCTTGCCATCAATGTTAGCCGATTCAATTACTACTTCTTCCCTAAGATAGTACAATTTTCCTTCCCTTAGGATCACGTTTCTCCGGTTTGGGCTCTCACTAGCCTTGTGCCCCCACCCTTGGCATTTGAAGCATTGAAATCCCTTGGGATTGGAAGTAGAATTCAATTTACGTTCATACCTTGGAGGATGTTTTTGGACAACCTTGGTAGCCTCGAGTTGGGTAGCCATGAATAAGTTATCTTTAAGATCCCTCTCAACCTCTAAAGCTGAATGGAAGATGCCATCTATGGTGTCGAATTTGTGAAGCGTCATGTAAGTGCAGATGTCCTTGTTTAACCCAACCTTGAAGCGCAGAATGTCATGACTTACTTGCTCTCCTCGGTGGTCAAGTTTCAACATCAATTGTTTAAATTCATCATAGTAATCCATGAAACTCTTGTTCCCTTGCCTCAAATTGTACAATTTAGTAAGGAACTCATGCTTATAAGTCTCAGGCAAGTACATTTGTCGCATAAGGTTCTTCAATCGAAACCAAGGAGGAGGTTGTCCCCCAATTATCTCATTTTCAAACCGTTTAACATACTCCCACCATGTATTAGCATACCCTTCGAAGTGAGCTATAGAATAACAACTTTTTTTCTTCGGTAAGATCATTAAGTTGGAAAATCGTGTCACAAGATGACTCCCATCCAAGGTAGGCTTCGGGATCACTCTCACCTTTGAAAACAGAAAGGCTCACTTTGATGGAATTGAGACCTACATCTCGGTTTGGGTGGCCATCTCTCACCTTTCGACCTAACTCCTCATGTCTACGCCTCATTCTTTCTTCCCTAATTAAATATCATCATACGATCCATAACTATCATGTTGTCCTCCCCTACCATAGCCCTCAACATGGATGGGTCTATTTTGGTTAAGTGGAGCTTGTAGTGGTGGGATTGGATTTGGATAGTGAGGTCTTTGGTCAAGTGGAGTTTGGTTGGGAGGTTTCGGGTTTGGTGATGGTATTTAGGTTCCAAGACCTTCTTGTTGGACTTGGTGGAGTGGAGGATGGCTTGGTCTATCTTGTTCTCAGCTTCGGGAGTAAAGATTGGTTTGATTTATGGCAATTGGTGTATATTGCATTTGGTGCAAGGTCTCGGGAGTATTAGTTGGGAAAATGTTTTGAGGGGTAGAAGTTTGACTCCTTTGGCTTTCCACACGTTCTAATGTCCCACTCATTGATGCCACATCCGTATCTAATTTCTCAAGACCCACATTTAACCTAGCCATATCTGGGGACATAGTTTCAAGGCGAGCCAAAATGAGATTGGTGGCATTATTATCCATTGTTTGAGCATTTGAAGCCTCGGGTTCCATTGTGGTGGTATCGAAAATAACCCTTCAAGTTACGGTCCAATCAAGATACCAAATCAGTCTGCAACATCACACACAACAATACAATGCAAAACCTACAACCCCAAACACCCGATATTTCAAAACAACCTCCCACAATGAGATCCCACCTTCAAGTTTCTTCACACTCAAGCTCAACATTGGTGGATGGCTCAAATAACCTCCAATTTAACTCAAATTTAAACCCTATACTCCTATAGTGTTAGAGAACACAAATCTAATACTAAAAACACAACAAAAATGCAAAATCAAAAACTTAAAATTTGACCTAGGGTCAAAAACGGGTTTAGTATATTTTGGGGGGTTTTCGATTTTGACACTTCTTTTTTGTTGGGATTTTCAATTTCTATACTCTAATAGTGTTAGGGAACAAGATCTAACACTAGAAACACACAAAAAATCAAGTTTTTTGAAAGATCCTAGAAACATGAACAGTAAATTTTTTTTGTTTCAAGATAACAATCCAAAGATTGATTTTGTTGGAACAAAATCAAACTATCAAATGATACGAAACAAACAAGAGAACATGAAATCACACCCCAAAATAGTTCATAAATCACAACAAATCGTGGACAAAATGGGGACTTCTCTCAGATTCACTATCTAGAACAACAAAGAAGAGGATACAAGGTGTTAATACACCAAAACAGCCAGCCAACTACAAGTTTAGCAATACAAGATAAAGCTCCACAATATTACAATAGCAACAAGAAAAAATGGGTTACATTAACAACACAAGAAGCCGAAACTAAAACAAGATACAAGATAGGTAGTTAGACAAGTGTTGATGTAGTCTTAACAACCCAAAAGCATATTCCACTCTTGGACCTTTAAAACTTCTCACAACAAACACCTAACTCTTACAATTGACACAAGAGAGATGTCCACTATCCTAGTACCAATGTATCAAGCAAAATACAACACTCAAGAGAATTCTCCCTTATGTTATGCCCTAGTTTCAATTGGACTCTCTCTCACTCTAAGAGAAGTATTCTTCAATAATAATGATCAAATAAAGAAATAAACCCTACAATGTTCTATTTATACTACATTACAATAATAGACAAAATAACAAAAGGGCGGCCCTTTATGACTAGTCTTCAAAAATACTCAAAAGTGTCAAGATCATGATCATACTTGTATCACCATCTTGAAAGGAATTTGACCTCAAATTCAAATCTTGTAAAACCAAAGAGAGGGAAAACAAGCACACATTCCTCATGATAAGAGGATTAGGGTTAGTGTAACAATTGATATAAGCACGCCAAGGGGGTACACTTTTGATATACAACCAGCAATCCTTTGTTTTGACAATGAAACATTTAGTATGATCATTACAAAGGACATGGCCAATATAGACATCAAGGAGTAAGGAACACAGTCCGATACTATCACATATATCATCAAACCAAAGTTGTTCATTTGAAATATATCCACGGGTCCTTTGTGTGTGACATAAAGAGCTTAGCATGAATGGTACAAAGGAAATGGCTTTGAAAAATATCAAGAGATGAGAAAACTACAATGGTCTTAATGGTTTTACTGTACCCAAAAGGTAAGACTAACTTTGGATTAGGAACCTTAAGATACATTTGTTTCATTACCTCTACAAAGGACCTTATCAAGTATGGTGCCACTATTGATCTTAAGGTCCACCTCACCCATATATCATTATCATTCCAACATGAAAACCAGCCACCAAGATTCCTACCTCTACATAATAACAATTCAAAATTAACATGGTTATCATCATAGGAAAAGAGGTAGTATATGAAGGAATCAAGTGTGAAAACATTATGCCGAGGGGGTACACTTTTAAAATACAACCACCAATCCATTGTTTTGTTAATGAATTACTTAGTATATGCATCACAAAGGATAGGGTCAAAGTAAACATAAAAGGAAAATAAGCACAAACCGCGACAATCCCTTCTTCACCCCACTAGTGTGCCGGGATCAAATGGATGATATAGCCAAGGGTATAAACTGAGATTACACATCCCTTGTGCTAGAGGATTAAAATCATAATCTACCAAGGCATTACTCATAACTTTGCCATACACATTATCACTATGAACTAGGCTAATGTCACGACTTTCATCACACAAATTCAATGAAGCATACCCAATATCATGATCAATATTACAAGTATGAACACCAACTTGAGGATTTTCAATCATGCCATTCACTTGTTCAAGTAGTGAGCTATTCTTAGGAGCACATTGAGCATTATACAGAACAAGAGAACTAACAAGGAGAGATTCATGCTTTTTTGCACTAAGTAAATCTGAAATCACATCACCTTGGCCACTAATATCCATATCACAATATTTTAAACTTAAGGGAGTGTAGACTGTACCATATATTACTTTAGTATGTACTAGGGCAGCCCGTGTGCCTTGTACTCTCGACCAAGAGTGCACTTGGAACACCAACATGTTTTGGAGGGACTTCACTTGTATTTTTCTTTGGAATCCTATCATCTTGTACCTACACATAAATAGAATCAATGCTAGGGAAAATGCTAGCATTCGGGTTAGTGAGTAACAAGGATTCTTTGCTGACAAGATCCACAATCAAGTATTCCTTTCCCCTTCCAACTTCACTACCCATGGTTTCTCTTTCCCTTTTCCTATCTCTTTACATTCTTCTTGAATCTCACTACTAAGTTTCTTTCCATCTTAAGGCTTGACCTTATTCTCCTTGGATTCTAACTTGTAGAGAGGAGGCATTAGATTTGGTTGATGATGGGTTTGGATTTATGGAATGGGGTTTTGTAGAGTGTAGGGTCTTTTGTCAAGTGGATTTAGGACTTGGTGGTTTGAATTTTGTGGAGGGTTTGGTGGACATAGTCTATCAACCCCTGCTTTAATTCTAATCATGTCACCCCTCATGGATCCCAAATCACCTTTCAAGGACCTCAAGTTACCCTTTATAATGTCAAACCCACCCTTGGAAAATGCATTAAACCGAGCCAACAAGACTTCTAATGCATCATTCCAAAGTAAAGGATTACTTGATCCCATGGATTCCATGAGTAATATACCTATACTCAAGAAATAAAAACCTACAAAAAAAACAAACAAGTTAGTTCAAAAAGGCCTCACCACACTCACACTTGGATTTTACCTCACACTTAGTTTCACAAGTGTTGAAAACTTGGCAATACTTTGCAAGTGAATTGAGCGGTGAATATGCCTTGGTCCGGAATCGATTTTTATTTGATATGACTCAAATAAAATAATGCACGGACTTGAACCAACAAAATACTACAAATTAAAAATGAGAAAAGCACACAAAAACCGAAAACACAAAATAAACAAACTCTAGACTAATTACCAACCCAGTAGGTACTACAACTTTGCTAATTAGTGATATAATTTAACATACAAGAAACTAGAATAAAGAATGAGAAACTAAGAAATCTAGTTTAGAGCTTAATTAGGTTGATCAACTAGTGATGACGTGGAATAATTTGGTTGGTTGTTGATTTTGCAAAAAAAATTCAATTCCAAACTTCATGTCTCCGCCAAACACTCTTTAGGAGAAGAATAATCTATTTTGGGATTAAAAATTGAATCTTTGAAAGCCCTTTTGGAGATTCAAATGAATTCAAAAACAATGGTCCCCCCTTTTGTACTTGATTTGTACTTGAGATTCCCTTTGTGTTTATTATTTTCTTCTTTTGGCAAGACTAGGAAGCTTCTTGGAAATTGCCTTTAACAACTTGTACACCCTCTATCCTCCATATTTTTGGATCAAATACACCTCTTGAATACTCTTCCCCAACAAGGTATGATGAAGATTGAAGAACAAGATGAATATTCAAGAGTTGACCAAAGTTTGACCCTCTATCAAATGTCTTTTGGATCTAGGTTCCTTAGGCCAAGACAAACACAACCAACATAAAATCATCCACAAAATTCCACAACCAAGATGATCAAAAACGAGATCCTACCTCAAAAGCTTCAAAAAAGGCACAACAATGGTCGATCTAGCTCAAATTCAACCAAACTTTTCTCTAAACTTAGATCTAGACCCTTTAAGTATTAGAGAACAAGAATCTAACACTAGAAACTATCAAAACAAACTAAAAATGAGTAGATCTAACACACAGATTTTGGATCTACATCAAACAAAACAAGATCTGTCTTTTTTGTGATTTTTCTTTAGATTTGACTCTTTTTTGGTGAGATTTTCTTAGATCCAATGCTTAGAGTTATGGGAACAACTCTAATACATGAATCTTGATACCAAATGATATAAGAATCAATTACTAAAATAAAATTAAGGCCTAAAGAAACAAAATATAGCAACTAGAAGAAAGGGAGATGAAGTAGAAGACACGAATTTAACACAAAACAAGATAGAATTGCATAAAAATAAAAGGATAGTTAGTGAGACATACACCTACACCAATGAATAGCACCAAGGTGTGTATCAAACACCAATACACACAACACCAATTAAGGATAACGCCACACTCTTAGGTGGACCAAAGGAACTCACACTCCTCAATCACACCTTTCTAGCCAATTGATCAACACAAAAGAAATTCATCAAATGTATTAATCCCTAGTTTCAATGTGTATTCTAATACCTACACTAAGATGGGTTTTCCAAGACCTACACTTAGGAAAGAAAATATAATTTGAGTAATACTCAATCAATTCATCCAAGTCGAATGAAAATAGAAGCTAAATGGTCCATTTATACTTATTACAAACAAAGACTAAAATACCCTTAATTAAAGGTTCTCCTTTGGAGTGTAAAAAAGAGCCATCAAAAGACAATATTGCCCTTAATGATCCCAAGTATAGGTGGCCTTTGAGTGTAAGGACCCTTTCTCTAATCTTCAACTTAAATAAGGCTTTGTAATAGTTCCAAAAGGTCTTCAAGAACTTACAAATCTGAGGCTTGAACCTTTGACAATGTGAACAGTGAACCTTTGATAAGACCTTGTAATCCTTGTGCTTTTTATGCTTGTATCACCGCGGAGGACAATGCGGTGGGGGACTCCCTTGTGAAGTTACATTATCATACAGTGATAAATTTGCTTGAGGAGGTTACCAAGCAAAACTGTGGGTGGCATACCCGAGATGCCAAGGTTCCTAAAAGTTCTCCGGATACATCCTTGGTTGAAAAGGAACAAAGAAAATAAGATAAAGTAAATGAGGAGAATATGGCAAAAATGATGACTCAATTAGAGCTTTTGAAAAAATATGTGATGGGTACACCAGCAAAAGTTGTAAATGCCATGGTATCTGATACAAAAATAGCTCACCAAGATGCCAAAACAGTCTACAAAATGTGAGAAGAACAAGCAATACAAAAGGATAAAACATGACAAACATAACAACACATGGATTTGCAAAATAATGAAAGGATAGACAGTGATACCAAGATTATTACAAGATTAAGAACCAAGTGTATTTCAACACTAACCCTAATTAATGTAAAAATCAATACCACACTCTTACGGTGACGACCAAGGAATTCAACTCCCCTCAAGATCCACCATTTCATAGCAAAGGTCAATATTGGCTTTTCCAAGCCCTAAACTAAGGATGGCTTTTCCAAGCCTTAACTAAGACTACACTAAGGTGGTCTACTATCAAGAGAGAGGATTTTTAAGTATTTCATACATTCATCCTTTAAAAACTAAATATAAAAGACCTAATAAGAGACTATATAGACTAGCTTATTACATAGTATAATGGACCAAAATGCCCTTAATAAAAGGGGAGGTCATGGGTTGTTTCTTTAACATGTGCAAACCCCAAAATACCCTTAATGAAGGGTGCTTCTTCAATGCTCCAAAACCATGGGTCATACTTCAAAACTTGTAGTATCGAATTGGGACCAAATGTAAGCCCCCATGCAATCTTCCACACACAGATTTGCTTAATGGCATGCTCAAAATGGGTCCTTCATGTGTGTTCTCATATCCTCGAGATGACCAAGTCTTGACCCTCTATGTGTTGGCCTCTAAAGATGTCATCAAAAGATAAGATGGCCATTTGTCTCGTATCATCCTCCCTTTCTTGAAAAGGATTCGACTTCGAATCCAAACCTTGCAAAACTGAAGAGAGAACAAACAAATACAAACTACTCATGGCATGAGGGTTATGGTTAGCACAACAAATCATCTCAACATACCAAGTTTAGACATATTTTCAATATAACCAAGGATCCTTTGAATGAAATACGTACGAAGAATTTGGTTATGGGATTCACCAAGAGTAACACTTTGCTTTTCATGTAAACCAAGCAACAAGTTGGGTTCACAAACATCACCATTTCCATATTTGGCACCGGAGACGAACGGGAAGAGTGGCCATAAACACGGGTCTAGACAACACTCCCCTTTCCCATGGTCTCCACCCAAACTAAATAACATACTCTCTACAATAGCATACATATCATCGAAATAAAATAGAGAGTAGAGAAAAGTATCTCTCAAGTCGACTTCTACTAATGTGCCCTCATGTGTGTACTCACTACTAGTTTTTCAATCATCACCATGAGTAGTCTCAACAAGAAAGTCACACAAAGTAGAAGGAGTAACTTCCAAGACTACACATTCCTTACCCTTAAGAGTACTCTCATCTTCCAAGAAGAGATTTCCATCTTTAGGAGAAATGTTGTTACACCATAGTGGGTTAATATATAGGCTAGCCTCCAAGGTAAGCTATACTATCTTTTTCACTACTACCTAATGAGTGCATGATCCAACCCATGGGCAGATTTGGAAAAAGCAAGTTCCTCACTCTCTAAGAGATCAATATTAAGTTTCAAAGCAGTTTTAAGCACAAGATTATCCCAAGAATAGCTCTTGGGTTCACTCCCCTTTTGTTGACCAACTTTTTCAAATACTTCACTCACTTGAGTTTGATTAATCACATCACACACATACTCAAGTGGTGGACAATTTTTACAAATAGGTTGATCAACACCAATTACACAAGACGATGTAGTTCCGTTCAACATATAGGCTTCAACACTAGGAGGACATAAATTGATCTTACAAGAAGATTCAATTTGGTCATAAATAGGATCATCTAGTGTATCCACACTCACAACATATACATCATCAACAAAAGGTAAAGAATCATTAGACTCACAAATAAGTAAGCTACTACTCGCACTCACTGGGCTGCTAGCCACACAATTATCATTCACATGCACAAAAGTGTAAGAATTAGCTATTTTACCTTAAAGTTCTTGAGTCGACTCTCCTTTGCTGTGTTGTGCAGGTCCTCTACAAGCTTGGGCAGAAACTTCACTTTGGCATTGCACTCCTTCACTTTCCATGTTGGTACCTACACAAATTTCCTTAGGAATAGAAGGACAAACAATGTTAGCTCGGTTTGGTGGCAATCCCCTCACTTCGCTCCATACAACCTCTCCTTTTTCCACTCTCAGATTACCATCTTGCACACCCTTACTCCTCTCAATATTTTATATCTCATGAGTATTTGAATTGGAGTAATTATTCACTTTTCTTTGTGTCTCGGGCAGCATGTATATCACGAGGTGATTTCCCTACCGGTCTCTTACAACATTAGGCCAATTTTGCGCATTTGGAACACTATGTTGTGCAAACCAATCGACACCTAAGCATAAATAACCGTATGTCAATGGAAGAATATCGCACCACACCTTTTCATGGTATTCAAATTGGGAGAAGACAACTTTGACCTTTTCGGTAACCTAAAACCCGTCCAAGAAAAATGGAACAAGTAAAGGCTCGCGAAACAACCCCAAGTAGTCAACTATGGATGGAACGATGTAGTTACTATAGTACCTATCATTTAAAACAACGAGGCATCTCGGTATCCCAAAAATGGTCACCTTTCTAGAATGTACACTCCTTCTCGGAAAAACATTGTAAAGAACACTAGTACCCCTTAATTTTAGAGATGCATAACATTTTTTTCTCGTTGGACAACCTCCACTAGAGCTAGTATAACCATTCATACTATATCGACCTTGAGAAGAAGTACTACAAGGTGGAGAATATGAATCTTCACACTCCTCATGTGAACTCTCATCATAGCTCTCATAAGCTTTGCAAATGAAAGGTTTATACCTAACACCAAATCTAGGTTCGGAGTGAGAAGTGTAAGACTCCTCACATGCCTCAATGTCATCATAATATCCATCACAAGGTCCTACATCATCTCCAAGTTCCTCATAAGCACTAGGCAATTCATTCACCTTATTTTCTCCCTTAAAATCGTAACTCTCAAATCTGCCCAAGTTTTGATCATGGCTATTTTCATAGCCTCCGCAATCTCCCTCAACTTCGTAGCCATATAACCCCTCACTACAATCATAGTCTCCCATGCTGTAGTTATAATAATCCCCGACTATCGAAGATATGTTCCCCTTATATAACCTTTGTACCTATACAATGAACAAATAATATTAGTTGGAAAAGCTCCTTACCAACACTCGTATACACCCACTTTTGTGATTCTCACAATTGGAGCGGTGAATATTGAAAGTTGCTTATACTCCGGTAGTCAATAGGATGTCAATTCTACTTGGCGGCCAGAATAGATTTTTGTTTGTTCAACTCAAGAAACAAAAACAAAATTTACTTGCAAACTTGAAACAAAGAAAATACTACGACTTATAAACGAGAAAAACACAAAATACAATGCTTAACACGAAATAAGACATACTCAAAAACTAATCTATAATCTAGTAGGTATTTACTAGTTTGCTAATTAGTATGAGAACTAACAAAATGGAAACCAATAGAATCAAAAAAGTGAAACTAGGAATTCCAACATTCTTGATCTATTGATGACATGGCACTCGACTATTGGTTGATGGACAAAAAAATATTGTTGAAGTTGAAAATTTTTGTTCCATAATTTTGGTTGTTCAAATTTCACAAAGATTGGGGGGAATTTCGATTTTGGTAGGTTAACAAACAATACTTTAAGTCCTTTTTTTCAAAATTCAAACCTTGACCAATTTTCACCTTTTTGGCAAGACAACCTTTTAGAGGTCTTGTCCCCCTTCCTCTTTTGGCTTGTCTAGAAAAATGAACTTACTCCCTTTAGGTATGAAGACTTTTGGGAGGTCTTTTGTTCTTTTTCCTCTTTGGTAATTTCTTGAAAGTTGTTTCAAGACTAACAAGAACCCACACTATATTTCCTTTGAATTTAGATCAAACAACAACCTTTTACAAGACTTCTTTAACACAACACAAGAACTTCAACAACAACAACAACAACAAAACCGTCCACTCTTCCCACAATAACTTACAATTTTCTTGCTCAAGAACATGGGTTAGACTGAAGTAGTGTTAGAGAGAAATAAAACCAGAACAAGAAACAACAAATACAATCAGAACGACACCAAAATCTAGACACAAATTCGGCCAAACAACAACAACACTTCGGCAAGGACACCAAACCCATAGAATAACTTCTTTTTGTGAGATTTTCAACCTTGGACACCACTCCTAATGTTAGGAAACAAAGATCTAACACTATAATACACAAAACACACAAAAATCACAATAAAAATAGGCTTCAAATTTTGGCCTAAACACAAAAACGTGGACAGATTACTATTTTTGAGTTTTTTAGCTTTTCAACAATTATTTTTTATTTTTGGGTGAACAAACCCAAAATTGATCTCATGGGAACAAAAACAATGATGTATTTGATACCAAATGATACAAAAATAGCCCACCAAGATGCCAAAATAGTCCACTTAACATGAGAAGAACAAGCAACACAAAGGGATACAAGATGACAAACACAAAAACACACGGATGTACAAAATAATAAAAGGATAGATAGTGAGATCAAGATTATTACAAGATAAAGAACCAGTGTATTTCAACACTAACCCTAATTAATGTAATAATCAAAACCACACTCTTACAGTGACCGCCAAGAAAATTAACTTACCTCAAGATCCACTGTTTCTAAGCAAAGCTCAATATTGGCGTTTCTAAGCCCTATACTAAGGATGGCTTTTCCAAGCCCTAACAAAGACTACACTAAGGTGGTCTACTCTTATGAGAGAGAATTTTCAAGTGTTTCATACATTCATCCTTCAAAAACTAAATATAAAAGGCCTAATAAGAGTCTATATAGCCTAGCTTATTACATAGTATAATGGATCAAAATACCCTTAATAAAAGGGAAGGTCATGGGTTGTTTCTTTAACATGTGCAAACCCCAAAATACCCTTAATGAAGGGTGCTTCTTCAATGCTCCAAAACCATGGGATCACACATCATAACTTGTAGTCTTGAATTGGCATCAAATGTAAGCCCCCACGCAATCTTCCACGCATGGATTTGTTTAATGGAATGCTCAAAGCGGGTCCTCTATGCATGTTCTCGTATCCTCGAGGTGACCAAGTCTTAAGCCTCTATGTTTTGGCCTATAAAGATATCATCAAAATATAAGATGGTCATTTGTCCCGTATCAGTATCAATAGCCTATGAGGATGATAAGGAGGCTAAAAATCTCGATGAGGAGATTGGTACTTGGCAAACTATGTGAGGGGTTCCCACCCCGCCTATCAAAGGCAAGGAGGGAATTAAGGTTGGACGAATCTTGATCGTGATAGGGATTTGATAGATAGAGAGCATGACTATGAGTGCTATGTTCCACCCCGTTATTAGACAAAGAATAAAGACCCAAGTTCCATCAACCCCTACAAATTCAAAACCAAAGATGTCTTGGCGAGAATCTTGATAAGGGTGGAAGGCAAGAACAAGATGGTTCATGAGCTAAAAGGATATTTTTTGCAACTTAATAAAACTATGGTGTCCCACTCTTCCTCTATTAAATAATTGGAGACCCAAATCGGGCAAATTACCAGCTAAATAAATGCTAGGCTAAAGTGTAGTCTTTTTTGTGACACTATTATAAACCTGAAGAATGAAGCTCAAGCTTTAACAATAGTCACTAGGAGTGGGAAGACCCTTGGTGATCACTTGAAAGACGATTTGGGTGAAAATATTCCTAAGGTTAAGTCAAAAGAAGTTCCACCATAATCTTAAGAAGAAGATAAAGATGAAAAGAAGCCGGTGGAATTTGATTAAGAGGCGGTGGAAAATGAGAAACCACAAAGTGATATGATACGTATAATACAAGTCCCTCCCCCATTTTCTCAAAGACTTCAAAGTGAAGAGGAGAGTAATAAACTCAATAAATTTATGGCCAAGCTTAGCGATCTCTCTATCAATATCCCATTGCTTGAAGTGATCCAAGAGATCTCGGGATATGCTAAGCTCATAAAGAAGTTAATGTCAAAGAAGAAGCTCATCGAAGGTGACACGATTGAAGTTAACCATGGTTGTTGTGAGTAGATGGTTGTTGTAAGTAGCAAAATTACTAAAAAAAAAGGAATACCCCAGATTTTTTACCATCCCTTGCACTATCGGAACGCATATATTTGTGAAAGCTCTATGCGACCTCGGTGCGAGTGTAAACCGCATATCTTTTGTCATTTATAAAAATCTCGAATTGGATACCCCAACTCCAACATCTATGAGACTCTTAATGGTGGATCGGTCTATCAAGAGACCAGTCGAGATTTTCTTTGATGTTCTAGTCAAAGTGGATAAATTTATACTTTTGGCAGACTTTGTGGTTTTATATTATCAAATAGATCAAGAGGTTCCCATCATTCTTGGTTGACCTTTCATAACCACCTAAAGAGCCATTGTTGACTTAGAGCTGGGTGAGATGGGTTTAGGGTTCATGAAGATGAGGTCTCCTTTCATGTATGTAAAATAAATAAACAACCCATGGAAATTTAAGAGATATTGGTGATTGATGTTGAATTAAAGAAATGAATTAGCGGGCTCTTGAGGACTCAAATTAAAAAAAAAGGAAGACGTCGTGCCACGACGTAAACTAAGGTGCTATGTGGGAGGCAACCCGCAAATGCAACAAAAGTGGCTCGTATCCTTTATTTTTATTTTTGTAGTTTAGATTTTAGTTTTGACAATTGACTAACCCATGCATTTATGTAGCTATAGTGTGTTGGATAAGTTTGAGAAGGAGAAAGTGTGATTTTTTTACGTGCTGAACTAAACAGGGGAAAATTTGTCCAAATGTTCATAAGCTGAACATAGGAAAATAGAGGAGTAAAAATGCCCCCAGTTACTATGATCGCGGTACATTGGTCACGATTATGGTCACACGTATGTCCGCAATCATGGAACACTAACTACGATTGCGGTTACATCAGTCATATGTCCATCCGAAACTCTATGTCCTCCCAACACTCTCTTTTCAACTTTTCTCTCTAATTAAAACTAGTTCTAGCCAAATTGTGAGCATTCCATCAATATTCTTGCATCACTTATCTGGTAGGTGCCTTGAATCTATGCCTTGATTATAGAAAATAGGCCATAGAATGCATATTATAGAAAAAGGCCTGAAATTGTGTTTTCCATGCTTAAATGCTTCATAAATTATACTTGTGTGGTGTTTAGCTGCTAGAATATGGTGTGCACATGAGTGGGAAGTCTTGAGTACCCAAATTGTATGTGAAATTGAGAAAAATGAAGAATGCACACCAAGTTCTCGATATGTTGGCCGAATGAGTATTCACTAATGGTTTTTGCATTCTAGGGGCATAATCGAGTACCTAGTAGTCTTGTTCAATGCTTTTAGTATAAATCCTTGCTATAGAACATGATTTAGGTTTCAAATTTTAATTTTTGGACATTGAAAAATTGGGTTAAAACTGGTCTCAGATACCGCAATCGCGGTCATCTGCAGCGTTCGTGGCTCTATGGCCCACGATCGTAATAATTAAGGCTGATTTTTTTCCTATGCCAAAAATTCTGCACTTCTAGTTTTTGTCCAAACACCACCAAGTAACCATCCAATGAGCTTTAAAGGACAACATAGCATAGTTTGTGCAAGAATATGTCAATGATTGATATTTTTGTGTTTCTATTGTTTTTTAGGATAATCTCATGGAGAAATACGACCACATCCTATTCATGGCACCCGAGTGCCACACTCTCTTATATGGTGATCTTTCGAGGAAAAATCTACTCCCGGATATTAGAATATGCTTAGATAATGTTTTAGAAAATCTTCCAGCATTTCATGATAGGCTTGTGGCCACAGGGTGGTGGTGTTTTGCCATGGATCCTTGCAAGGAAAATGAGTAATGGGTCAGTGAATTCTATGCCAACCTTAGCATAGTGTCTTTCTTGGATCCATCCAACATGACTATAAAGATCCAGGGAAAGAGGTGGACTTTGGGAGAAAATCAATAATTTCTATGGGCTACCAAATGCAAACATAGGTGAGTTTGAAGAAAAAAGGTGTGAGCCAGGAAGTTGGTCGGCAGAAATACTTTGCTTCGGAAGTAAATTCTCATGGACGGTGACTAAAAGTAACAACCATATGAATGACTTCACTGTCGAGGCTCAGATTTGATTGAATATTATATGTAGTTGAGTCTCTCCTTGCACCCATATGACAGCAGTCCTAGATTTATGGGCTTGGATGGTTTCCTGCATTCTAGATGGCATTCTTTTGAATATTGGTCAGCTCATAGTTTTAGACATAAAATTCTTCAAAAACCAAGGAGGGATACATCTTTTATTTCCCTCTTTGATTTCTAAGATTTGCAGGAGATCTGGGTTGAGAAATACTCTGGAGATACTTGGGTGCGCCCTGGCACTTCCATCTATTTTGAAAATTTAAGGAGAGGACGCACCGAGAAAAAGCAAGAAGAGAAAGATCCATTTGGGGAAGTCAACATGTGAGGAGCCTGATTCTTTTAGGACATCTACCACCGAGCCTCCTGAGGATATTGAAGTTTATATTGCGGCAATCAGGGAGCTCGTGTCAGGTTTTCCCCAGGAGTTGGGAGAGCCCTCCGCTACCCACTATCCATATGTGTCTCGATCTGATTATGAGGAGTATTGGGAGGACCAAAAAAAGAAGGGAGCTAACATTTCTAGGCTTGAGAGAGCCTACTCATCCTTGGCAGAGTTATTTCATGATCTCTGGGTTGTACATGAGAAGATGGTAAAAAGAGAAAAGAAGAGAGATGAGTTCTTTAGCAATATGTGGAAGGGGTGAAGGGCCTATGGAAGGTCCTAAAACCCTGTAATAGACTACCTTCCTCCCGAGTAGAGAGTGATAATAAGGCTCCAGATAAGTGGCCTGGGTTTGAGCAGGCCGATGACAATGCAGAGATTGAGAGTGACAGCAGCTCTTAATGCAGTTTTAGGGAGCACCCTTATCTCTCTTTATTCTTGATTATTTATGCAGCAAGGACACTATTATCTTCTTAGTTGGGGGTGCATGTCTCTGCATTCATTCGATTTGGGCTTGTATTATTGATATTTTTGGATTTTTTCTATTCTTTTGGATAATTTTTATTTTTATTTAGGTTGTAATATTCGAGCACTCTGATGGTGCCCACATTTGTATGAATTAGTTATTTTCTTGGATTTCTAATTTATCTTTATTTTACTTATGGCAATATCGAATGACTTTTTTCCTATGATAGAATGAGTGACGACATTCTTAAGAAAAAAGCATCATGATTGGGTTTTGAGCTATAGATACAGAGAAATTCTAAGTACTCGTGGCATCGAGTACATAAATGCAAGGGAAATATGAGTACCTGTGGCATTTTAAATTTGGAATTGCACTTATACCTATGGCGAAGTTTGAGTAGCCATATGGTTTGCCTGTATGAAAGCCAAAATATGAGATAAAGGCTTGGGTTAGTGCCATATTTAGTAAATTGTGTGTGGTGCAAATGCAAAGCAAACAACCCCTCTGTCTAAAAAATTTCACAAATCAAAGGCATGGACATGAGTGGCCTTGTAACAAAAAATTCTCTTTTTGTCACTCCAAAATTTTTGGCTTGTGGAAATTGATAGATACATCATTTTGGTTTCAAGAAAGAGGGGCAACTGAGCCTCTTTGGCGAATTTGTATGCCATGTGTGCTGAGCTCATTTGTTCAAATCTTATGTGCACTTATGTCATCTAGAACTTGCCTCATTAGTCTCTCGAGGATAATTTTGATTGTACTTTGTTGGTGAGATGATCTTAGGCCATCTTTGTTTCATTAGAAGTCCACTTAAGCCTAAAAATCCTACTTTGTATAGATATTATCCCTAGTCACCTACTTTGAGCCTTTCAACCTCTCTTTGGTAAACACATTGCAAGCCGTGAGCCTTTCAATTTTTATCCCTCTTTTGAACCCTGCCCTCCTTAGACTTAAAATTACAACTTGACGCTAAAAGCCTAAGCTTGAGGTGGTGATAATTGGAAAAGGTAACTTTGGGCCATAAAGTTATAACTGAGTGCCTATGGGCTTAAGCATTGAGAACAAATTAATAAGACAAATAATACTAAATAGAAGCACAAAGGGTGCAAGAAAAAGAAATTAAAAGAAAATAGGTAGACCAAGGAAATAAAAGTAGGCACTTGTGTAAGAAGTGAAAACAAAAAAATAAGTGGCCCATAACCAAAAGTTGGATAGAACAGTGTGATGTAGATGTTAAAGGGGGCTATAGCCATGTTGTTCCTAAATAATATCCTACCCTGCCCCTAACCTACATTACAAGCTCAAAAATCCCTTTATGATTTCCAACCAAGTATTTTCATTGCAGTGGCGATTAAAAATAGGGGCAAGCCTATGGAATGGTACGTGTTAGCATCAAGAGTTCTTGAGAGATAGAGAGTTTCAAACTTAAATTTCTTGTGGCATATTTGATAAATTGGTGTGTCGAATTTTCTTTCTTATGAGGAGCCATGTGAACAAGTTGAGGTGGGTGATTTTTTGTTCTCCCAAAACATGAGCCAAAAAGGAGTATAGTGTAGTTGCGGTCAAAGGTGAGTCATTTCTAGAATATTAGGGATTGTTTCATGGTTTCTCTTTAGAGTCTTTTGACACTTTGAAAATTACATTTTACGTTGAGGGGTGTCGTTAAAATGGATTTGCCCATACATGAAGAGTTATTTGTAGTAGTACTCAAGTTGAGGTCATTGTGAACATTGGGTAATAGAATTTAGGTGTACAAATTCACTGTCTCATGGTAAGAGGTAGTGTTGCTTGAGGACAAGCAAATCTTTAATTTGGGGGTGTAGATGAGTGGTGAACTTACCACTCATTTGCACTGAATATTCATGCACATCACCATGATTTAAATGTATAAGTGAGACAAAGTTATAATTAAAGCACTAATTTCCACATTATGCAGGCATTAGGTCATGACATGGAAAGATGTGGACTTGAGCTAAAAAGGATCAAAAGAGGGAAAAAAAGTGCAGCTGGAAGACCTAGAGCAGAAATAGGCCTCAGTTACCGCATTACGGTCTTCAAACCACGATCTCGGTCAATCAATAAGGTCAAAAGGACGTGATTATGGTGTCCTAACTGCGATTGCGGTAACCACGATCGGTGACAATATTATGCGATCACGGATAAGCGAGAATTTTTCCCAATGACAAATTTGAAATTAGATTTGGAGAATTAGATTTTGGTATTTGTGAAGAATGTCTGCTTTGAACAATCCTTATGATATATTTTTCTTTCTTTTCTTCATAAGTAGTTAAATCTTTTAGTCTAGGGATTATGTTGAACTAAGGTGTAATGGTGTTTGTGTAATGATGTGTTTGTATTATACATAGTTTTTGATTATGGATTCCACTATTATTTAGTTTAAATAGTTGGTATTTGTGGGTGAAAACCCAAAATACGCAAAATACCCAAAATGGGTTTGTTGCGTGAAAACCCCAAACTCTTGAAAGCTCTCATCATCCTTGAAAGAGGGATGTGGGTGAACTTTTGGGAACCCATAGTTTCCTAGAAAGAGGACTATAGGGGGAAAAGCGATAGTGGACAATTATGAACATATCTTACTTTCTTTTTCCATATTAGAGATTAGGTTAAAAGGAGAGAAGGTTATGTCATGGGCATATTCCTAGAAATAGGGATGCCTAATTGAGGTTTTGGACGGCTTTTATTGACACACTCGTTAGGAATTCAAAAGAGTCAAGGAGTGACATCCGTGAGGCCTTGTTAACAAACTAGACTCAAGGACTATTAACCTATCCTACCACGTCCTCAACAATTAGGACCTATACCAAACTATCATGATCCTATGCATACATTGCCCTTAGGTAGACATAATCCCAAGATCTTACTAATTTGAATTCCAAGACAAAAAGTGTTATCATAGTGTGTTTCTTGGCTTGATATTGATAAGATTCTATTCCAACCCCCCCCCCCCCCCCCGCACACACACACAAACTTTTTACATTATGTCTTTTACGTTGTGTACACTTTGGGTATCTTTTTAGTAATTTTGACACTCATAATACTTGAAATCTAAATCTCGCTCCTTGTGGATTCGAACTTGGTAAATTAAGTTTTCTAAGGCATATAACCCTTACCCTTGTTAAATAACTCTAAACCCATGTATTTTACATATGGATTAGTAAGTGTACATGGTGATTTTGAAACCAAATAAAAAGGGTTTTGTTGCCTAATGATGAATAATGTTGTTTCTTGCTTAGACTGGTGTTTATACATATTATTGATGACAAATTACATATGTGGGTGCTTGTTGTATATGGTTTAACATGAGGGTCTTGATTAACCCTAATCTTGATGATTTCTACCATGAAAATAGCTTTGTTAAAGGTATGCACGTAATATGTTTGTGAAAATGTCTAAGTGAATAGTCTAGTCACAAGTTGGTAATGTTTTGAATTAGGGAAATGGCCCAATAAGCATGAATGATTGATAAATGATATCGTAAAGGTATTATGAGACATGTATTGTAGAATTGATGACCTTTTGATAGATGGCTAATAAGGGATTAAAGTTCTTAATCACGAAATTAAATTTGAATAGTGTGTTGAACTAAAATGTAGTGAGAATGTGTTATAAGCTTGCAAATAAAATATGAATAGTTGTATGGATCTTGATGGCCGTAAATTGAATTGAATGATGAATTGAATTAAGTAATTAAGTCCATTGAATTTATTAGTGGTTAAATGGTTGTGCGAAGGCCAAATGTGTGTCTATGGTATTGGTCTAGTGGAAATAAATGAGGTAAGATGTTGTTCGTGAATGTGATCATTTGAAAAATGGTTGCGAAAGGTCTTGTTGTCCATGAAAGGAGTAAGTGGATATCCTTGATCGTTGGTTGATTAAATAGGAAATTGCAATGACCCAAAATCACCTCACGGGATGTCACACGGTGCTTAGGGCTACGAGTAGCCCCAAGCTAACCCTTTGAGCCTGTCACTTCTCATAATAACTTATTCAAGAAGGAATACATAAAACACCAACATTGTCATATCAAGTAAAAGGAAATATGAAGGTAACACTCGGCCCAAACGATCACAAAACTGAAATCTCAACACAACCACAATCTGATAACTAGTCTGACAAAGCCTCTACTACTCCATGAACTCGAGAGCCGTTAGGACAGGTCCCCAATTGACTAAAACTGAACTGAAAGTAATAACATAAAAACTCGAATACTGAAATGTCTGAAGATAGGTCCTCGAACCATGAGGACTCACCACTGGGGAAATGTAGACAAAGGTACTCAAAAATCACTGACGAGGGTGGGGATGAGCACCTATATTATAAGATAATGTAGCACATAGACGTATATGTGGATCAGCACTTGGGAATGTACTGAGTATGTGGGGGTGTATGCATTTACATAAAACAATATCAATACTCTTTAATCAAATCATGTGTGCAAATAGTAATGACTCTCACATGGCTTGAATAAGTCTTAAATGTAAAACTCATAAATTATGTAGAATGAAGCATGTAACACAAAATTCGTGAGTCATTATACTTTGGACTTAAAATTTGTACTCTTCTCTTATTCTCATTACTCATAGGTTGAAGAAACTTTAAACAATACTTTCAACTCATGCATATATCTCATGGAGAGTAAAACTTCTTTAATGCTAAAGAACTTATAATTCTTTTGAACTCAAACACTTGGAACTCGGAATCATATAACTTTGGTTTGAAAACCGATGATCAACTCGTATTAGTAGAGAAAACTACTTTATTCTTTCAAAAATACGCAAAAGCAATTCGTTCACTTTAGAAAATATCTCATCTCAAACCTTTAGGGGAAATATTCAATCTCAATAAAAAATACATTAATTTAGGGAGATAACTTATCTCATAGTTTTAAAGAAAATACATATATCAAGGGGAAATACTTTAGTCTTAGGGAGCAAATCTATAATTTTACTATCAGGAAAATAACTTATATCAAGGGAGGTTCTCTTAACCGACATAAATCATGCGAGCTACATGGAGTCCAACGTTTTGTCCTCCTAAGTAAGAGACCCCACGTTGGGGAGGAGCATCATACTCTTGCCAGGGAGTATAACCTCAATTCAGTGATCACTTATCTCGGCCTCGGGCCCAATATCTCGGCCTAAGGCCCAACCTACAGTGGCACATAGTTCTGGGGTAACAAATCGTAGTAACTTACCCAACTTGATGCGAAATACTACTCCCCTTAGATTATCTTGCTCATCTCATGAAAATCCACTTTAGAATAAGCTCATGGTTCAATAAAAACCCAATAATCAAATCTGTAATATCATGTAGTGAAGTGGATTACAAAACTCCCTGACCATTAGGTCAAAACATTTCTCAATAATCTCAGAATACTCAAATCATGGGTGCTTATAGCATAAGAGTTTATAAAATTGCAAATCTCAAGTAGGGCTCAATAACCCATAATTCATTCTCAAGTTCAAACTCATCAAAAGCATAATAGATAGCATATAGATTCATAACTCATGTAGAAACCTGGAAATTTCAGCAATTTGTCTCAAAATCTCAACATACTCATGTACTTCAATATCTCAAACATTTCAACTATTAGTTTCTCAAGGATTAAAATCATGAGGTATAGATCCAGCTGCAATTTCTCAAGAAACATGTGAAAATCATGCCATTAGACTCTCAATTCATGGGAACCATTAAAATATTGCAATCAATAATAATGGGTGAAAAAACCCTGATTCAAATTCATGTAAAATCTCATAGATTGGAGAAAATCATAGTTTAAATAAGCTTTTGGGCACAAGGTTGAAAGGATTACCCTTGTTCAACACCCCACACACCTTAGATTATGAAATTGGATTAACAAGCTTGCTTTAAACTCTTCTTCGTACTCTTGTGAGAGGGTTCTTGCAACCCTTGAACTTGGGGGACTCAAATCTCAACTCAATTTGTAGAATCTATGGTGAGTTCTTGGATTTCTTGGAGAAGGGTTTTAATGCTCTTGAGGGAGAATCCCTAGCCTTTGGATGTTTTGGGAGATAATGAGGCTATCAAGTTCGTTTGGAATATATCTGGTTGATAAAAGAGTGGAAAGGCCAAAAAACCCTTTTAAAAATGAGCTAAAAATACTGAACGGGGTCTGCGACGGTTGGAGCGATGGTCCATCAGGTCGTCCGTCGCATGATGACCAGAAAAGGGACATACTACTTCTATGTGACGATCGGATCGACAGTCCGTCGTAGGTTTGATGGTCCATCGAATTGTATATCACACGATGGCAGGGATGAGACCACACTGCCTTAGTGACGACGGTCCGTCAGATCGTCCGTCGCACCAGGGCTGTTCTAACAACTCTCACTAAAACAACCATAACTTCTCACCCGATGTCGGATTTAGACGAAATTGGTATTGTTGGAAAGCTAATTCAATTCTCTACATGAAAAAAGTCAAATTTTAGAAAATTCTATATGGTTTAAATACCAATCACTTGGGAAGTCTCTTCTTAATCTTTTAGGGCCGGAATTACACTTCACTTGACAAGCTCTAAGGCCCGAACTATAAGGGAACTTTGCAGGGTCTTACACTATCTTTCCCTTGGAAACATTCTTCCTCGAATGTCACTAGTTAGACTAGGAACATAGGAAAAATAGAGTACACATAGAAGAAGCAATTTGCTAAAAGGCTCAAAATCTCCCTAAACTCTTGAATACCTCAGAAATTGCAAGAACTCATGCAAGAATAGATACATAGCTAAACTTTAGATTAGAAGGGATAAATTAAGGAAGAATAATACCTTCGAATCAATCTGAACTCGAGGAAAAGAGGTGTGGGTACTTGGGTCGCATGTCTGCGTCTGCCTCCAAAGTATCTCCCTCAACTGACTGGTTCCACCACAACACTTTGACCAAGGGAACCTCTTTGTTCCTCAGTCTACGGATCTGAAAATCTAGGATATCAACAAGAATCTTATCGAATGAAAGACTATTTTGAATATCATCACTCTCTGAAGAATCTACCACAACAGAATCACTAATATATTTCTTAAGCAAGGAGACATGAAAAATAGGATGAACGGCTGACAACTCCGCAGGCAACTCAACCTCATAGGCTACTTTGCCAACACAGCTCAATACTTTATACGGGCCAACATAACAGGGACTAAGCTTTCCCTTTTTACCAAACCTTTTCAACCCTTTTATGGGTGAAATATTCAAGTACACCAAACCACCCACTTCAAACTCAAAATCTCATCTCCTCATATCGGCATATGACTTTTGATGACTCTGAGCTGTCTTTAACCTCTCTCTAATCAACTTAACTTTCTTCATAGCTTCAAATACTGCATCAGGACCAATCACAGCAGCTTCACCCACTTCAAACCAACCTATGGGTGATCTACATCTTCTACTATACAATGCTTTAAATAGTGCCATCCCGATGATAGCATGGTAACTATTGTTATAGGTGAACTCTATCAATGGAAAATGCTCATCCCAACTACCTTTGAAATTAAGAGCACACGCCCTAACATGTCTTCTAGGGTCTGAATGGTCCTCTCAGCTTGACCATCTGTCTGAGGATGAAAAACGGAACTCAAAAGAACTTGGATACCAAGACCCTGCTGAAATGCCTTCCAAAACTGAGAAGTAAATTGAGTGACCCTATCCGAAATGATGGATGAGGGAACTCCATACAGCCTGACTAATCCCGGATATACAATCTAGAATAATCCTTAGCTGTATAAGATATATGCACAGGCAAGAAGTGTGCCGACTTAGTCAGCCTGTCTACAACAACCCAAACAGAATTACGATGACGATGCAAAAGAGGTTACGAAGTCCATATTCACCACCTCCCACTTCCAAGTGGGTATACCAAACTCTTGTATCACACCACCAGGTTTGTGGTGCTCTATTTTAACCTATTGTCACATTGCATACTTTACTACAAACTCAGCTATATCCTTCTTCATACCCTTCCACCAATAGATTTCCCACAAGTTGCGGTACATCTTGGTATTGCTGGGATGAATAGAATCCCGCGCGCCATGCACTTCAACCAAATCCTCTGCCTCAGATCATCAACACAAGGAACGCATAATCTACCCTACAATCTCAACACGCCATCTCCCTCTTGGGAGACAACCTCTACTTTTTGGTTCTTAATTGTCTCCTTCAGTCTAACCAAACTAGGATCTCTATCTTGCTTCTCCTTCACTCCCAAAACTAAAGAGGATTCGAAACTACTTTGAACCAAAGTACTTCCCTCAGCTGAATCAAGCAACCTAACACCTAATCTAGCTAGACAATGCACATCATGAGCTAACTCTTTCTTACCTTCCTCTACATGAGCAACACTACCCATAGACAATCTGTTAAAGGCATCCGCCACTATATTGGCCTTGCCCGGGTGATATAACACACTCATATCATAGTCTTTTAACAACTCTAACCACCTCATCTACCTAAGATTCAATTCCCTCTGAGTAACACATACTGCAGGCTCTTATGATCAGTAAACACATCAATATGAACACCATAAAGATAGTGTCTCTAGATTTTCAAAGCAAAGACCATAGCAGCTAACTCAAGATCATGGGTTGGGTAATTCTTCTCATACGGATTTAACTGTCTACAGGCATAGGCTATAACCTTACCTCTTTGCATCAATATACAACCCAAACCAATTCTAGAGGCATTACAATACACCACAAAATCATCTATACCATTAGGCAAAGTCAACACAGGGGTTGAAGTAAGTTGAGTCTTCAACTCCTGAAAAATCTTCTTATAGGAATCTGACCATTGGAACTTAATGTTCTTTTGGGTCAATCGGGTCATGAGAGATGCAATAGAAGATAAATCTTCAACAAAATGGTGGTAGTAGCCCGCTAGACCTAAGAAACTTCTAATGTCAGATGGAGAGATAGGTCTAGGCCAATTTCTTACAATTTTTATCTTTTGGGGATCAACTCTAATACCTTCGGCTAAAATAATATGACCCAAAAAGGCTACAGACCTTAGCCAAAATTCACACTTACTAAATTTGGTGAACAACTGGTGACCCTAAGAGTTTGCAAGACAATTCTAAGGTGATCTGCATGATCATGCTCACTGCGAGAGTAGACAAGGATGTCATCTATGAACACTATGACAAACATATCAAGATATTGCTTCAACACCCAATTCATGAGGTCCATAAGAGTTTTTGGGGAATTGGTTAGCCTGAAAGACATGACTAGAAACTCAAAGTGACCATAGCGGGTTTGGAAGGCTATCTTTGGAATATTACATTCCCTCACTTTAAGTTGATGATAGCCAGATCTAAGGTCTATCTTGGAGAAATAACTTGCACCTTGCAACTGATCAAACAGGTCATCAATTCTCGGAAGAGGGTACCTATTTTTTACTGTGACCTTGTTAAGATGACGATAGTCAATGCACATACGCAAAGAACCATCTTTCTTTCTCACGAATAGAATAGGTTCACCCCAAAAAGAAATATTGGTCCTTATGAAACCTTTGTCTAAAAGATCTTTGAGTTGCCCTTTCAACTCCTTAAGCTCAGCAAGTTCTATATAGTATGGCAGAAAAGAAATAGGATGAGTGTCAAGAAGAAGGTCAATCCCAAATTCTATCTCTCTATCGGGAGGTACCCTAGGAGATCTTCTAGAAAAATATCTGGAAACTGGTTAACAATATCAACTGACTGGATAGTTGGAGCCTTGGACTTAGTGTTTTAAACTCTAACTAAGTGATAGATGCAACCCTTGGATATTAGCTTTTTGTCTTTGAGATAGAAGATAAAATGACTCTTAGGAGATACCAAACTCCTAAACCACTCAAAAATTGGCTCATCGGGGAACTGAAACTTGACCACACGGGTTCGATAGTCTATAGATGCATAACAAGAATGAAGCCAACCCATACCCAGAATAAGGTCAAAATCCACCATGTTTAACTCTATCAAATTAGCAAGTATGACTCTATGAAGAACAGTAACAGGACAATCTCTATACACTTGTTTAGCAACAACTGACTCCCCTACAGGTGTGGAGACAAGGAAAGGCTCAGGAATCTTTTTGGAACTCATTTTGAAATTCACAGCCACAAGTGGGGTCACATAAGAGAGACTTGAGCCAGGGTCCAACAACACATAAACATCAAAACAAAAGATGCGGAGCATACCAGTAACAACATCGGAAGTGTCCTCCTGCTCCTGATAGGATGGTATGGTATAGAATTTGTTCTGACACTGACCGCCAGCAGTCCTAGATGAAGTGCCCTGAATAGAGGCGGGTGGAGTACTTGAGTTGGTGCACTATTAGCCTCTGCTTGAGGTCGGGCATCTCTGTTCCCCTGTCTAGCATGAGGATAATCTCTAAGTTTGTAGCCCTTTTTGCCACAACTAGAACAGCCCCTCAAATCTATGAAACACTCACTACCACACCTAGCACAAGGAGGATAATGGGGCATGTTACTAATATTGTTCTATGACCTAGACATAAAACACCTGCCCTCTTGCTCCTACCTTTCTCTAGGCATGAGAGCATAAGCTAATGAAGGCACTAGCATAGATGGACGTGTCTGAAATTAAGGGTGGTTCCCTCCATGCAACCTAGGTTGGCTAAACTCGTGCTGCTCAGATTTAGCCCTCTTGTTACCCCTCTATCTATATCTCTAATCTTATCCACCTCTATCTATTAGTCATGCATTATCAACCTAGCCAGATCTATATTCCTATGCAGCATCACAGTCCTACACTCCTTCAGTACCAACCCAGAACCAGCAGTCATGAACTTGCTCATACTAGCCCAGGTATCAGAAATCAAATCAGGAGAATACTTGGCCAACTGGTTGAACTTCAAGCAGTACACCTTAATAGTCCTAGAGCCCTACCTTTAGTTCATAAACTCCTCAATCTTTGCCTCCCTCATCTTAAGCAGAAAGAACTTATCCAAGAATGCATCTTAGAATCCTGCCAAGTCATAGGAGCAACATTATCACCTCTACCCTTCCTCTATGATACAACTCAATCATAAGATATGTCCTTCATCCTGTAGGATGACAACTCAACACTTTCTTCCTCAGAAATATGCATCACCTGCATGATCTTTCTCTCCTCCGTAAGGCTCAACAATAGGTCCTCACCTGCCTTGGACCTATAAAACTCTGGCGAATTCATCCGCATAAAATCACAGATCCTAGAAGTAGCTATATCACCTCCTTGTTGATTTACAACTACGGCCTGGTTATTAGCCAAAACGTTGGTGGTGACTGCTTGGGCTAACGCCTAAAAGGCCACCCTGAACTCAGCATGAGACACAATCTCATTGAAAGAATCAACAGATGGGGGTTGCTCATCATTATTTTTGCAGGCATTCTCTCTTTGAAGAGGCATTTTCTGAAATAGGAGAGCGTGAATTATTAGATGAGAGGGATAACTACAGGCATGATGGAATCTGGAAGAAAGACTCTTCTCTTATTCTCATTACTCATAGGCAAAAAAACTTTAAAAAATACTTTCAACTCATGCATATATCTCATGGAGAGTAAAAGTCCTTTAACGCTTAAGAACTTATAACTCTTTTGAACTCAAACACTTGTAACTTGGAATCGTATAACTTTGGTTTAAAAATTGGTGATTAACTTGTATTAGTAGAGAAAACTACTTCCTTCTTTGGAAAATACTCAAAAGCAATTTGTTCACTTTAGAAAATATCTCGTCTCAAACCTTTAGGGGAAATATTCAATCTCAATGGAAAATACATTAGTTTAGGGAAATAACTTATCTCATAGTTTTAGAGAAACTACATATATCAAGGGAAAATACTTTAGTCTTAGGGAGCAAATCTGCAACTTTACTATTAGGAAAATAACTTGTATCAAGAGAGGTTCTCTTAACAAACATAAACCATGCGAGCTACATAGAGTCTAACATTTTGTCCTTCTAAGAAAGAGACCCCACATTGGGGAGGAGCATCATACTCTTTCCAGGGAGTATAAACTCAATTCAGTGGTCACTTATCTCGACCTCGGGCCAAATATCTCGATCTTAGGCCCAAAAATCATCTCAGTCTCAGGACCAACCTATGGTGGCATATAGTTCTGGGGTAAGAAACCATAGTAACTTACCCAAATCAATGCTAACCATATATTATCTCACTCATCTCATGAAAATCCACTTTAGAATAATCTCATGGTTCAATAAAAACCCAATAATCAAATTTGTAATCTCATGTAGTGAAGTGGATTTCAAAAATCCATGACCATTAGGTCTAAACATTTCTTAATAATCTCAGAATACTCAAATCATGGGTGCTTATAGAATAAGAGTTCATAAAATTACAAATCTCAAGTAGGGCTAAATAACACATAATTCATTCTCAGGTTAAAATTCATCAAAAGCATAATAGATAGCATATGGATTTATAACTCATGTAGAAACCTGGAAATTTCAGCAATTTATCTCAAAATCTCAATATACTCATATACTTTAATATCTCAAATATTTCAACTATTAATTTCTCAAGGATTAAAATCAAGGGGTATAGACCCAACTGCAATTTCTCAAGAAAATATGTGAAAATGATACCATTAGACTCTCAATTCATGGGAAACATCAGAATATTGCAATCAATAATAATGGGTGAAAACCCCTAATTCAAATTCATGTAAAATCTCAGAGATTGTAGAAAATCATAGTTTAAATAAGCCTTTGGGAAAAAGGATAAAAGGATTACCCTTGTTCAAAACCCCACATACCTTGGATTATTAAATTGGATGAACAAGCTTGCTTTAAACTTTTTTTCTTACTCTTGAGAGAGGGTTCTTGCAACCTTTGAACTTGGGGAACTCAAATCTCAACTTAATTTGTAGAATCTATGGTGAGTTCTTGGATTTCTTGAAAAAGGGTTTTAGATTTTCTCATGAGGGAGAAATCCTAGCCTTTAGATTTTATGGGAGATAATGAGGTTATCAAGTTCGTTTGGAATATGTCTGATTGATAAAAAAGTGGAAAGGACCAAAAAGCCCTTTTAAAATGAGCTAAAAATACTGAACGGGGTCTGCAATGGTTGGAGCGACAGTCCATAGCAAGTCCGATGGTCCGTCGGGTCGTCCGTCGCATGATGACCTGAAAAAGGACATACTGCCTTGATGCGATAGTCAGATCGATGATCCGTCGCACGTCCGATGATCTGTCGAATCATTTTTTGCATGATGGCCAGGATGAGACCACACTGCCTTAGTGGTGACGGTCCGTCACAGACTCAACGGTCCATTGGATCATCCGTCGCACCTGGTTGGTTTCAATATATCTTAGCAAAACGGCCTTAACTTCTCACCCCGATGCCAAATTTGGATGAAATTGGTATTATTTGAAAGCTAATTCAATTCTCTACATGAAAAAAATTATAATTTGAGAAAATTCTATACGGTTTAAATACCAATCACTTGGGAAGTCTCTTCTCAATCTTTTAGGGCCGAAATTACACTTCACTTAACACGCTCTAAGGCCCGGACTACGAGGAAACTTTGTGAGGTCTTACAGACTTGGTCCCTAAAATATGAACTTGAATTGTGTTTGAATAAAAGGAATATGTAAGAATACTAAAGAGGAATAATTAGTTTTTAGAGGTCTTTATGACCATAAATAAACTTATTTTGTGCTGTGAACTAAGGCCTTGGGCCTACCTATATGATTAATGGCCAATTGGTCCAGCAAAGACCATGTAGTTATGTATGGTGTGCTATGTGGTGGCTTGAATTACCTAAATGGTTCGAAATGATTTGTATGGATGTTAATGCATGAACTATGGGGTTAAGAGTTCAAATGTTAACTAAGGATGGTAATAAGATGACTTGTGTTAAAAGTTCCTCATGTAATGACTTATGGTTAAAGACTTGGTCTACTGACTTATGGTTAAAGTCTCTCGTCTAATGACTTATGGTTAAAGTCCCTCATCTAATGGCTTGTGGTTGTACTCCCTTGCTTAAAGAGATCTTTTAAGGTTAAAATACCTCGCCTTACCAAATGGATTATGGTTATAGTCCCTTTCCTAATATGTGAGCTTGTGATTAGAGTTCCATGCCAATTAAATATGTGAGCATGTGACTAGAGTTCCATACCCAATTGAATGTGTGAGTATGTGATTAGAGTTCTATACTTAATTGAATATATAAGCATGTGATTAGAGTTCCATGCTAAATTGAATGTGTTAGCATGTGATTAGAGTTCCATGCCCAATTGAATGTGTGAGCATGTGGAATAATTGAATGTGTGAGCATGTTATTAAAGTTCTATGCCTAATTAAATGTGTGAGCAAGTGATTAGAGTTCCATGCCTAATTGAATGTGTGACCATGTGATTGGAGTCTTATTCCTAATTGAATGTGTGAGCATGTGGTTATATACCCATGCCTAATTGATTTTGTGTGTGGATCGAGTCCCTTGACTAATGAATTCGTTAAATCAGTTAAATTAGTTAAGTTGGTTTGAGGATTGGATCCTATTTTCTAATGTAATGGAGAGGTTTACGCTCTTAAAATTAGTATGGTAGAAGGTATAAACTTCTTCACTCCATGTCTCATGAATGAATGTTTTAAGAGTAATTGTTACAACTTTCTCCATAATTTGGCATGCTCTATAAACATAGTATAAGTGTCTTCATATATGGTTATCCTAATGTAAATATGAGTGCATATGATGGTTTGATTTGGATGAATAAATGCACTATTTTATCCTTATCCTTGAGTTACATGCTAGCGCCCCAACCGCTAACCATCTTGGATACTATGTCCTCACGTGATATAGGGGCTGGAGCATCTTTTTTTTCTTCTATGCATTGACTGGGTGTTTGTGTGGTTTGAGCATTGACCTTGAAGTGGTGAGCTTCCATACTTCGAAAGACATACCTTTTGTCGTCACCTTATTCTTTGTCATAGACTTATATAGATTTGATACTTGGCTATTGTCGGGGGCATGTACCGACATATTATTTACTCCAGTTTGGTTGAGGCTTTGTGGATGACTGTGGATTTGGGTATATTGACTAGACTGTTTACATTAATGAAATTTTAGATATTGTCTAAGTTTTGTCTATTAGCCATATGTTTCTACTATCTTATAATAAGGTTGGGATTCCCAGACCCTTGGGGTTGTGGTGATGATGATTAGGTTGGGTTATCGGGGTGAGCTTCAATTTATGTGGGCTTAAGGTGCCCCTATGACATGGCCTAATTTTGGGGCATGTAAATACCTATTATTCAACCTCAATCTTGTTATCTCATTATTCATCCTTACATAATGTATTTGGTGATACCATGAATCCTTTTCTTTTGATTCCTATACGTGTTTTGTTAAGGACAATTCCTAATGAGAAGTTACATACTTTATCCAATCCTTAGAAACTCTTGGGATTTTGTTGCATCAGTTATCACTTCATGGTTCTATATATATGATCATATCATAAACATTACAAGTGAGTTCTGAATTCTTAGCATGAATCAGCTCATTTAGGTTAATGGAGTCAAGTCAGCTCAGAAATCAGTTTTATGATGGAAGTTTAAATGTTTCAACTCAACTATATCCTTCATTAGAAGAAATTCCATGTGTACACTATTTCATACTTCGAAAGTCTCAACAAGTTCCTATCCATCATTCGAGGATGAATAATTACAAGAGAGAAATAATGTCCCACCTTATCGGCCTAGACATTGAACCATCGTTCCTACGTGTGTAAACTCTAATCCCATGATTTATATTTTAGTACATGTGACATGATAATTATCCTAGTGTGTGAAGTTCTTAATAGGTGAAAATATTCATAGGAATCACTTAGCGTAAAGTTGAGCAAAGAGCCTTTGATTCGGCCAAATTTTGGTATTCGATTCTACAAGGGTCAACTTTGAATGTGTATAACTTTTGAAATATAAGGCATTTTTCATCTCAATACCCACCAAATTATATATATTTGAATTAGATTTCCAACGATACCAATTTTGCCATAATCTGATACCCGGGCGAAAAGTTATGACAATTTTAGTGAGAAATAGTAAAGGTCAGCGATAGCCCCGCACCGCGAGATCAATTCCACCAGAATTAGGGTCGCATCGGGATGGATAATCCATTGGAATAGGGGCCATGCCACGAGGATTGTTCCCCCACTATTCTAGCTTTCTATGGGCCAAGGGGTAATTTGGTCCTTTTTCCTCAACCCCAATTGTCCAAAACATGATTTGTAACACTCTTAGGGGCATTATTTGCCAATTACCCTCAAAATTTCTCACGTAGAAACCCTTCCCTTCCCAAGAACGAGCAATTCAAGCCTCTCTTCCTAAGAAAAATAAATTCAAGCTTTCTTCCTCAAGAATTCAAGGATTCAAGTTCCAATTTGAAGCTTCCTTTAAGAATTCATTAGTTGAGGTATGTGGAGTATTCATCTGTGGGTTCCTTTCACCTATTCATATTAAAAAAAACCCTCTCTTTTATTAAAATATGGGTTTTTCCTTCATTATGAAATTTCATATGTTCAAGATGAGTTTAATTCATGTTTTTCCTTAGTAATTTGAATTCACTCCATGTCCACAATGATCCCATGAAAATGAGGTTATTTCATGCTTTAAATTTCAATTTCCAATGTCATATTTAAGTGATTTCACATTATAACATCAATTTATGTATTAAAACATGTAAATATGTTGTCCTCTCATGTTTAACACATTCCCATGTTCACATTCATGTTTCTCACCAATTTGTTGAAGTGTCTTATGTTTTGGGTTTTAGAACTATGATTCCATACCACTATTTTAAGCATTGTTATCATATTTTTGTAATCATTCAGTGTTGGTGGGTTATGAACACCTGATACCTATGCGTCTTTACATGATTTCATTTCTAAGAAATGAACCAGTCAAACCATGATTTTTATTACCACCTTCAGAATATCATTTCATGTTGCACATTTATAAGTACCGTACCATGTCATGTTATACAACTAATAGTACTTCCAGTTGGGTGTAACACTTAGCACCGAGTAAACGCAGGGATGACGACTCTCCCATCAGTAGGGGCAGGAGTCATTAGTAGCAGTCCCTAATTCTAGACCTACGGCACCACCATAGATTATAAGTTTTCCCTCATTAGTAGAGGCATGACACCCTCGTCCTTTGGGACATCATCCTTATGGATCCACATCGTCATTCATGTATTAGTACGATTGGCAAGGTACCAACATGCTTCCAACTAAGGTTACAGGTTGGACCCCTATAGCTCATATTGGGGGATGTCAGTTGTAACTAGCTCCCACAGCCTCAGTTCAGTATTCAGAGTATATCAATTCAGGTTTGCATGACCAACTATACAAATATCAGTTATTCAGACATGAGTTATTCAGATTATTTTAGTAGATGTTTTTACTTGGTCTTGCATTCTAAGTTGTATATGTTTATGTCTTTATTCTCAGTATCCGTGCATGATCCTCAGTTTATTTTTACAGCATGTTCAGCTTTACATGAGATTTACATACAGTATTCATGTTTTATCGTTTCCCATCTTCAGATCTACTTATTCTACAAAAGCAAATGTCATGTCTCAAATCCTATTGGGGTGGACAGGCACTTGTACCCGTAAAGGCCCGAGAGAACCAATTCATAACCTTGTACTACTCATACATGTAACTATGACAACCAAAGGTTCTAACAAACATGATATTATGTATCGATGAGAATAATTACATAGGCAAGCACAAAATTATATATACAACACTAAGCCATTGATGCCACCACGTCTAAAGACAAACACTACCAAAATTTTACATTAGTCTACAAAGCCTCTAAAGATACATAGACTTAGTTAGCGTCGGGACAAATCCCCGCTCTACTCTTGACTCGCTGCATAATACCAAAATATATGAAACAGACTCGAAGAGCCCCGAATCAACCTGTAGCTCACCAATAGTCACTAAATAGCCTGCACTCCTACTAGTGAGGTGTATGATATGAAGTACCTGTGCTTACAGCATAAAATACAGGTCCCCCATGAGGGACGTTAGTACAAAAATATGTACTGAATATGTAAGGCTAAAGGAAACAACACATGATACAACTGCTCAATAGAAATCAATACAAGTGTATAAGTAGTACTAGTAGACCACCTTTATATATACTTGTGGGACTACATACATTATATTCCTTTCTTCATTTTTATCTTTCTTACTTTATAATCTTTGTAAGCCATATATAATGCAAATGACCAGCTGATCAGTGGTAAATAGATAAATTAGGATCGGCCCTTGCTAGGCTTACGCCCCTAAGTTGTGACCTACATATAAAGATCGGGATTGGACCATGCTAGGCTTATGCCCCTGAGGTGCCACCCACATATAAAGGTATCGAGATCGGCCCATGCTAGGCTTATGCCCCTGAGCTGCCACTCATTTTAGATTTGTGTTACTTAGTTTATTTAGCCTTTAAGATTGTAACTTTGGTGGTCATAACATTATGGAACCTTGAACCAATAATCTGCGAATAAGAGACATATAAATGGACACTTAATGCAACAACAATGAGGTACGGAGCTACTGGCACACAAATAAAGTATTTAGAAGCTGAAAATACACATAGGTCTTATTTCAGTAAACCGAGAACTTCTGAAATTTTCTAGTGAAAATAGATGTGCAGGTTAAATAATAAGCATGTATTGAGGTGTTTTAACACATTAGAGAGTGGGAAAAAGGTTATTAGCTACATGGAATGTAATATACTGCTATTATGTATCGTTTGTTATAGGATAACCTTGGAAGCTTACTTGATGGAACAAATGTTCGATTTCATGCCAAAGAGTACAAAATGGAGTATGCCTTACATACCTAGTTATATAACTCCAAAACTAATCCGACTTGACTTCCCACCTTTTAGATTACTTATCTACAATAGAATATATAGAAAACTAGTATTAGCAACCAACTACCACATTAGGCTACTTAACTTCACCCAAAATAGTAACCGGGCAGTAAGCCATTAATATATCAATCGAGGGTGTTATTTTAACCCTTTTATCCTCCAATTACACCCAAATACCATAAGGTTCTTATAAGATTTACTAAAACCACCTCGGTTTCATTACACATTCCCAACATTACTCAAAACAGATTGGGCAGTAAACAAATACAATAATTGGTTTGGTGGTATACCGTCACACTTTCTTCTATATTTTATTACAAACTAATCATACTTTTCTCCAACATCAACCTAGCATCCCATAACATATACATACAAAACAACCCACAAAACAGCCTCAAATCCTTTTTATTGTAGCAATCAATTATTGAACTCATCATCTCTTGAGTTCTTAATAACAATTCATCCATAATTCTCTTTCAAATTCACATACAAGGAGAAAAAAATGGAGCAGTCACCTTATCTCAATTCTGCAAATTATTCTTTTAATTTGAACTCCTCAAAACTTCAACTTTCACTTTCCTTCATAATTTAAACCAAAGAAGAAAAGAGATCTCTTAATAACAAAGAAAAAGTGAGCAAGTAGGTTGTTCTATATTCTTCCATGTATTTATAATTAGGCTCCTATAGTATGTTTTCCTAATATTCCCTTGAGATAATTAAGCTAAACCATAAGTGTTTTCACTTACCTTGGGCTGCAAAGGTAAGGGTTTCTTCAAGAACCCTAGAAGGAATTTTAGAGAAGCTCCTTGTTGTTTTTGAGAGAGTAGAGAGATTTAGTGAAACGTACTTTTTTTGTGACTTAGAAATAAAGTAAAATGACCAGCAACTTGGCCTTATAAAGTCCCTATTTTTTCCAACTCCTTAGCTGCATTTTGGACCTTAAAATTGGTCAAATTAGTCTAAGTAGGTGATGTACCCACTTAAGGGTTCAAGCTGCTCAAATTTTCAAAGTAGGTGATGCACCTACTTACTTAAATTCTTATTTTGGGCTCAATTAACTTGGGCCTTTGGCAGATTTGTGTGTTGGTCCATTTATCCATGTTCTTCCTCTTTTATTCAATTTGGGCCTAAATGAGTACATTAGTATAGGCCCAAATCTGGTCCATAGCCATGGGTCCATTAATTTGGTCCAAATAGCTTAAGTAGGTGACTCACCTACTAAGTCACCTACTATCTTAATTAAGTTAAGCAAGCACCTCAATTTTTATTTCATTTCCAGCTCCTAATCCCTTTAATCTAACCTTCAACTTATACACACTTGGTCATTTTAAACTTTAGATTCAAATACTAGCTTACGATCCTAAGTTTAAATGGTTGTATCGACGTTAACTTGGTCGCATCACATTAAACTATACGGGCAGCATCTATAATTCCATCCACACCATTAATACTTTCATAACAAATCTCATCTGTTACCTATACCACAAGGCTCTACCATATTCCATATAATTAGAACAAGTACAAGCAAAATATGGGATGTTACATCCTTCCCCCCTTAGGAACATTCGTCCTCAAATGTTAGCATAACTATCCAACCAAAACAAGTTCAAGCCTAAGTTTGATATCCCTATTATCACCTAGTACTTATATATTACACTTACTTTATGTTGCTCTAATTCAGCATCTTGGAATTTCTCTTCGTATTTGAACAAATGGGGGTACTTAGATTTCATCGCTTCTTCAGCTTCCCATATTATCTCTTCTACTTGTTGGTTCCTCCAAAGAACTATTACAGAAGCTATTTCTTCATTCCTTAACTTCTTAACTTATCGATCTAGGATAGCAATAGTTATTTCTTCATAGGTAAGATCTTTCGTAACTTGTACATCTTTAGTAGGAGTGATATGAGATGGAAATCCCATGCACTTTAAAGCATTGAGACATGAAATACTAGATGAACTGTTGAGATCTCTTAGGGTAGCTCTAATTCATAAGTGACTTGGCCAAACCGCCGAGTAATCTTGTATAGGCCTATATAACATGGACTTTGTAATACCCCGAGACTCTAACCAATAGTGCACCCATGAATCAAGCTCATGAGAAATAAAGTATAATATTTTTTGGGTTGTTTTCTGATCAAGTATGGTGTGTATTAAGGCCATAAAGATGTCCTAACAATTGGGTGAGTAAAAACATTCCTTACCGATTGAATTTTTGGGAAGGATATTGGTATAGTCAACTTCAAATAATAATATCTCTCATTATACATAGAATTTTAGATCTCATGACCTACCAAAATATATATAATTGAATTATCTTTCCAATGATACTAATTTATCCAAATTCCAATATCGGATCAAAAAGTTATAGCCATTTTACTCCAGCATATCAATCTGCAAAAAGGCTGACGACATTTCGAATGGGCTATCACATTTTTTATGCCATTTCTGACGACGACATCACTTTCTGATGATATTTCTGATGATGTTGTCAAACTTAGGCAGAAAATCAAAAATTCAACCCTCTTGTGATGACATTCCGTGACGCTATCTCGGGTCTGACGGCCTGTCACAGATGTGTCAGCCATCTTTTTTCAGCAATTAAGGGGCATTTTTAAAAGGGTATTTTGGTCTTTTCCTCCCATTTTGACCCTCTATATATATCCAAGTAAAGAAGAAAACATCATTCTTCTTCCATTTCATCAATAATACTAGGGTTTCTTTCTCAAAGTCCAATCCAAATCTTCCAAGAACATCAAGAATCCAACAATAAATTTCACAAATTAGTTCAAGATTCAAGGTGCCCAAGTCAAAAGCATCAAGAACCCTAACTCAAGAAGTGGAAAAGGAGTCTATAACAAGTTTCTTCATTCTAATCCATAATCAAGGTATGTGGGGTTTGAACAAGAACACTCCTTTCGTTCTTGTGCCTAAAGATTTAATTGCTATTATTGATTTACATGAATTTGCAAAGTAGGATTGCACCCAAATTTCTCTATTAATTACTTATGAGGTTTGAGTTGGTTAAGTTTTATATTATGATATATTTACTATCATATTTCTTGAATAGAGGATTTATGCCATGAGTTGAATATTCTTATTATGAATTGATGATTTTCGAACGATTTGAGATAAGTGTCATGATTTAAGCTTTCCATGAGAAGTTGATTATTGACTACTTAATGATATTCGAAATTGAGATTCAAGAATGATTCCTATGATGTTTCCTTGAAGCTTTTGATATTTGAAATGATTTGATAAGTAAATATACTTGATGTTGAGAAAGATTATGTTGAGTTGAGTCGAGTTAGGAATCGACAAGATGTTTATGATTCATAGATGAGATATATATATATATATTTATGTTTTGGTCTTTATAATAGACCCATGAGTTGATATTGATTAAGGTGGATTTCCTAAGGCATTCTGAGCTGAGTCTGGGAGGAGTATTTAGCATCCGGCAGGAAATATGGTATTTCCCCAAAACTATGCACCACCGTAGGATTTATATTGATGATTACGGGCCAGAGGCCAAGTATGGGATTCTAATTGAGAAATTGAGGTTGTACTCCTTGGTAAGAGTACGACACCCCGCCAATATGGGGTTCTCTCCTTAGAAAGGCAAAATGTTGGACTCCATGTGGCTCACATGGTGTAGTTATGTTAGTTATAAGAAACTCCCACGTCCATAATAAGCTAAGTAGCTTAAGTTACCGAGTCACTCTATGTTATAAGTCAAAGAGTTTGAGTTGAGTTAAATGATTTATGAGATTTATGAAGTATGTGTTATTACTGATGACTTATGGGAATAATGTTTCAGATAATTCAAGCGATGGGAGGTGTTATTGTCAGTATTCATGATTTTCTTATACATTTATGATATTATTTAAAATATTCCATCCACCCCCACATACTCAGTACATTCCCATGTACTGATTCCCATACTCTTCTGTGTTTTATATTTTCTCGTGATATAGGTTTAGGTGCTCAGTCTTAGCAGCGACAGTGATGTTTCAGTACCTCCATCTACATTCGTACAGTTGGTGAGTCCTCATGGTTCGAGGACCTATGTCCCTTATTTTTGTCTTGATAGTAGATGGTTGATTATTTCCAGTTTAGTACGAGTCAGTTGGGGATCTGTCCCAATGGCTCCTCAGTCTTATGTAGTAGAGGCTTTGTCAGACTAGAGTACCAGTACGTACAGAACTTTAGTATTTTGATTGTACAGGATAGTATTTTTTTTTGTATTCCAGTATGTTCATGACATGACTATTCTTTCTTATTACATCTTGATTATTTTCATACTGATTTATAAAAGTAATGACAGGCTCAGAGGGTCAGCTTAAGGTCGCGTGTAGCCTTAAGCACCATGTGACGTCTTGGGATGGGATCTTAGGGCGTTACAATCTTGGTATCAGAGCGCCTAAGGTTTAAAGAGTCCTAGGGAGTCTGACAAGCCGCATTACAAAGATTCTTGATCATCAGTGTGTAGCACGCCACATCTAAGAGCAAGAGGCTACGAAATATTTTAAGAAAAGTCATTTCCTTCTTTTAGAAGTCTTTTGTCCCTATGATTGTATCTCTCTGCTATTAATTCGTGCTCTTTTATGATAGAAAATGCCTCCTTGTAGAGCTGGAAGAAACAATGAGCGACCTCAACCCATTGATCCTTCAAATGAGATGGTGACTCATGCCGAATTTCGAGCAGCTTTTTAAGTGCTAGGCCAAGAAGTTACCGACAATGCTCAGGCCAATGTTCAGGCCAATGTTCCACCTCCATAAGAAGGTAATTCTATATCAGCTTGAGTTTAAGATTTTATGCGGATGAATCCGCCAGAGTTTTATGGGTCAAGGGCAGGTGAGGACCCCCAGATATATCTTGATGAAGTAAAAAAAATCACCAAAATTATGCACGTAACAGACGAACAAAGTGTGGAGCTAGCTTTCTATCACTTGAAAGATGTTGCTTATGATTGGGTAGAGTTATGGAGGAAGAGTAAAGTGAGAATGCCTCTCCCATGACTTGGCAGTTATTCCAGGATGCGTTCTTAGACCGATTCTTTCCTCCGGAGCTGACGGAATCAAAACTAAAAGAATTTATGAACTTGAGACAAGGCTCTATGACAGTTAAGGAATATTGTCTTAAATTTAACCAATTGTCTAAGTATGCTCCCGGTATGATGGCTGATTCCCAAAACAGTATGAGTAAGTTTTTGACTGGCGTATCGAGTTATATTGTGAAAGAGTGTAGGTCTGCTTTTCTCAATAGGGACATAGATCTTTCTAGATTAATGATACATGCTCAGTAGATTAAAGAAAATAAGGTGAAACAGAGAGAGTGAGAGGGAATAAGAGAGTCATATCAGAGCACCAGGGGTATAGTTAGAGCAGATTTTCTGTAGGGATTCACCCTCAGTTTTAGAGCCGTTCTTTTGTGTCAGCACCGTCATCAGCTAGTGCTCCCGCATCCAGAGTCAGGCAGGAGCAGGGTAATAGACCTACTGTATCTAGGTCTCAGGATAGTGTGAGTAACAGACCTCGTCCTCACCTATTCTGAAGTGCGGTAGAGACCATCCCAGTGAGTGCTTAGTCGATCAAAAGGGCTGCTTTGGTTGCGGTAATTTAGGTCAAAAATTCAGGGATTGCCCATATGCTTGACAAGGGAACCGTGATGTTCATTCCTAGAGTTAGGCTATTAGTGCTCCAGCCCCTTTGGTTCGTCCTACGCCTCCACAGGGTGCCTCGTCTAGTACTACCGGTGGTCAGCGCCAAAATCGCTTTTATGCTATATCACCCCGCCAGAAGTAGGAGAATTCACCAGATGTTGTTACTGGTACGCTCTGTGTATTTTATTTTAATGTGTATGTGTTGATGGACCCTGGGTCAAGTCTTTATTATGTGTCTCCATTAGTGGCTGTGAATTTTGAGATCAATGTTGAAAAGATTCCTGAGCCTTTTGTAGTTTCTACTCTAGTAGGTGAACCTGTTATTGCTAAGCAAGTATATAATAAGTGTCCTATCACTGTCCTTCATAGAGTAACGTTAGTAGATTTGATTGAGCTATACATGGTTGATTTTGACATTATTCTGGGTATGGATTGGCTTCACTCTTATCATGCATCTATAGACTGTCATATCGTGTAGTCAAGTTTCAATTTCCTAATAATCCAGCCTTTGAGTGACTCAAAAATTCTGTATCTCCCAGGAGTCATTTCATATCCTATCTTAAAGCTAGGAAATTGATATCCAAGGGTTGCATCTATCATTTGGTTTGAGTTAAAGATACTAAGTTTGTGACTTTGGCTATACAGTCGATCAGCATTGTTAATGAGTTTTGTGATGTTTATCCAGAAGATCTCCCAGAGGGTACCTCCCGATAGAGAGATAGAATTTGGGATTGATCTTCTCCCCAATATGCAGCCTAATTCTATTCCTCCATATCGTATGGCCCCCGCAGAACTTAAGGAGTTGAAAGAGCAACTCAAAGATTTTCTAGATAAGGGTTTCATAAGGCCTAGCATATCTCCTTGGGGTACACCCGTTCTGTTCATGTGAAAGAAAGATGGTTCATTGTGAATGTCATTGACTATCGTCAGCTTAACAAGGTCACAGTCAAGAACAAGTACCCTCTTCCTAGAATTGATGACTTGTTTGACCAGCTATAACGTGCCAGTTACTTCTCAAAAATAGACTTGAGATTCGGTTATCACCAGCTTAAAGTTAAGGAGCGTGATATTCCAAAGACATCTTTTCGCACCCAATATGGTCATTTTGAGTTTTTAGTCATGTCCTCCGGGCTAACAAATGCTCTAGCAGCTTTTATGGACCTCATGAATCGGGTGTTCAAATAGTACCTAGATATGTTTGTTATTGTGTTCATAGATGATATTCTTGTATACTCCCAAAGTGAGAACGACCATACAGATCATCTCCAAATAGTCTTACAAACCCTTAGAGATCATCAACTATTTTCCAAATTTAGCAAGTGCAAATTTTGGCTAAGGTCATTTGCTTTTCAAGGTCATATTATTTCTTCTAAAAGTATTCGAGTTGATCCCCAAAATATAAAAGTTGTGAAAATTAGCCTAGACCTCCCCGTCTGATATTAGGAGTTTCTTGGGTCTAGCTGGCTACTACCATTGTTTTGTTGAGAGGTTCTCTTCTATTGCATTTCCTTTCACTCGGTCGACCCAAAAAAAAGTTAAATTCCTGTGGTCTGATTCTTGCGAGAAGAGTTTTCAGGATTTGAAGACTCGACTCACTTCGGCCCCTGTGTTGACCCTTCCAAATGGTGTAGATAATTTTATGGTGTACTGTGATGCTTCTAGAGTTGGGTTGGGTTGCGTGTTGATGCAGAAAGGTAAGGTTATAGCCTATGCCTCTAGACAGTTGAAACCACATGAGAAGAACTACCCGACCTATGACCTCGAGTTAGCTGCAGTGGTTTTTACCTTGAAAATCTGGAGACACTATTTGCACGTTGTTCATATTGATGTCTTTATGGATCACAAGAGTTTGCAGTATATGTTTACTCAGAGAAAGTTGAATCTTTGACAGAGGCGATGGCTAGAATTGTTAAAGGACTATGATATGAATGTGCTATATCACCCGAGCAAGGCCAATATAGTGGCAGATGCCCTTAGCAGGTCATCCATGGGTAGTTTAGCACAGGTCAAGAAAAATAGGAAGGAGTTAGCTCGTGAGGTGCATCATCTGGATAGGTTGGGAGTCATATTGCTTGATTCAGCTGAAGGTAATATTTGTGTCCAGAGTAGTTCTGAGTCTTCTGTAGTTTTGGAAGTAAAGGAGAAGCAAGATATGGATCCAGTTTGGTCAGACTAAAGGAGTCAATTAAATACCAAAAGGTGGAGGTTTTCTCCTAAGGGGGAGTTGGTGTATTGATATTTCAGAATAGATTATGTATGCCAGATGTTGAAGATTTAAGGTAGAGAATTATGGCTGAAGCACATGGCATGCGATATTCTATTCATCACGGTGCTATCAAGATGTACCGCGATTTGCGAAAAATCTATTGGTGTAATAGTATGAAAGGGATAGAGCGAAATTTGTAGAGAAGTGTACAACTTGCCAACAGGTTAAGATAGAACACTAAAGACCCGATGGAATGATGCAAGAATTCAGTATTCCTACTAGGAAGTGGGAGGAAGTAAATATGTATTTTTGTAACTGGTTTACCTCCTTCTCGACGTCATCATGATTCGATTTGGGTCATTGTAGACAGGTTGACTAAGTCCATGTATTTCTTTCCAGTGCATACATCTTTTACTGCTGAGGACTATGCTAAGTTATACCATCGAGAGTTAGTCAGGTTGCATGGAGTTCCTTTGTCTATTATCTCCGACAGGGGTACTCAATTTACTTCTCATTTTTGGAGGGCTTTTCAGAAGGGTCTCGGTACCCAAGTTCATCATAGCTCTACTTTTCCTCCATAGACCGATGGTCAGGCTGAGAGGACCATCCAGACCTTGGAGGATATATTGAGGGCATGTGTTCTTGATTTCAAAGGAAGTTGGGATGAACATTTGCCATTAATTGAGTTTACTTACAACAATAGTTTTCATGCTAGCACTGGAATGGCTCCATTGAGGCTTTATACAAAAGGCGATATAGATCACTCATATGTTGGTTTGAAGTGGGTGAAGCCACTGTGAGTGGACCTGATGCTGTGTTTGAGGCTATGGAGAAAGTTAAGCTGATTCAAGAAAGGTTGAAGACAGCCCAGAGTCGTCAGAAGTCATATGCAGATTTGAGAAGAAGAGCTCTTGAGTTTGAGGTTAACGACCTGGTGTACTTAAAGATTTCACCCATGAAGGGGGTGAAAAGATTTGGTAAGAAAGGGAAGCTGAGTCTCCGATACGTTGGCCCTTATAGAGTTTTGAAAAATGTTGGGAAAGCAGCTTATGAAATTGAATTGTCTGCTGAGTTGTCAGTTGTCCATCCTATCTTTCATATTTCTATGCTCAAGAAGCACATTGGTGATTCTGTTGTTGTTGATCCATTAGAAAGTTTTGGTGTTCAGGATAACCTTTCGTATGATGAAGTTTCGGTTGAAATCCTAGATTATCAAGTTCGTAGACTAAGAAATAAGGAAGTTCCCTAGGTCAAAGTTCTGTGGCGAAATCAATCAATCTTGGGTGCTACTTGGGAGGCAGAGGCAGATACACAAATCAGATACCCTCATCTCTTCTCCGCGATTTAAAATCAAGCTGAAGGTACTGTTCTTCCTTAATCCAATTTCCTTCTAATCCAGTGTATTCAGCTATATGGTTATTCTCTCTATGATTCATGCATTTTGTAAAGTACTCGAAATTTTAGAGTGAAGAAAACCCTTTTAATGAGTCGTTCCAGCTATACATCCTCATTTTATCTTGTTTTTGGTGTATCTAGCCACATTCGAGGACGAATGTTTCCAAGGGGGAGATATTGTAATACCCAGAGACTCTAACCAATAGGCAACCATGAATCAAGCTCATGAGAAATAAATTATAATGTTTTGCGTTATTTTTTGATCAAGGATGGTGTGTATTAAGGCCTTAAAGATGTCCTAACAATTAGGTAAATCAAAATATTCCTTACCGATTGAATTCTTGGGAAGGATATTGGTATAGTCAACTTCAAACGATCATATCTCCCATTATAATTGTAATTTTCGAGATCATGACCTATCAACAGATAGATAATAGAATTATATTTCCAACGATACCAATTTCGCCAAAATCCAATATCGAAGCAAAGAGTTATAGCCATTTTACTCCAGCATATCAATCTGAAAAAGGCTGACGACGTTTCTGATGGGCTGTCACATATTTTACTCCATTTCTGACGACTTCATCACTTTTTGATGACATTTCTGACGATGTTGTCAGAATTAGGAATAAAATTGAAAATTTGACCCTTTTGTGACGATATTTCATGACGGCCTATCACGGGTCTGACGGCCTATCACGGATGTCATCAGCCATCTTTTTTCAGCAATTAAGAGGCATTTTTAAAAGGGTATTTTGGTCTTTTCCACCCATTTTGACCCTCTATATATATCCAAGTAAAGAATAAAACTTCATTCTTCTTCCATTTCATCAAGAATACTATGGTTTCTCTCTTAAAGTCCAATCCAAATCTTCTAAGATCATCAAGAATCCAACCATAAATTTCACAAATTGGTTCAACATTCAAGGTACCCAAGTCAAAAGCATCAAGAACCCTAAATCAATAAGTGGAAAAGGAGTCTATAACAAGTTTCTTCATTCTAATCCATAATCAAGGTATGTGGGGTTTGAACAAGAACACTCCTTTCGTTTTTGTGCATAAAGATTTAATTGCTATTATTAATTTAAATGAATTTGCAAAGTGGGATTGCACCCAAATTTCTCTATTAATGACTTATGAGGTTTGAGTTGGTTAAGTTTGATATTATGATATATTTACCATCATATTTCTTGAATTGAGGATTTATGCCATGAGTTGAATATTCTTATTATGAATTGATGATTTTCGAACGATTTGAGATAAGTGTCATGATTTAAGCTTCCCATGAGAAGTTGATTATTGACCACATAATGATATTAGAACTTGAGAGTCAAGAATGTGTCCTATGATGTTTCCTTGAATCTTTTGATATTTGAAATGATTTGATAAGCAAATATAGTTAATGTTGAGAAAGATTGTGTTGAGTTGAGTCGAGTTAGAAATTCACAATATGTTTATGATTCACAGATGAGATATATATATTTATGTTTTGGTCTATATAATAGACCCATGAGTTGATATTGATTAAGGTGGATTTCCTAATGCGTTCTAAGCCAAGTCTAGGTGGAGTATTTAGCACCAAGCAAGAAATGTGGTATTTTCCCAAAACTACGTGCCACCGTAGGATTGATATTGATGATTGTGGGCAAGAGGTTGAGTATGGGATTGTGATTGAGAAATTGAGGTTGTACTCCTTGGCAAGAGTACGACACCCCCGCCAATGTGGGGTTCTCTACTTAGGACGGTAAAACATTGGACTTCATACGGCTCACATGGTGTAGTTATGTTGGTTATAAGAAAATCCCACGTCCATAATGATCTAAGTACCTTAAGTTACCGAGTCACTCTAAGTCATGAGTCAAAGAGTTTGAATTGAGTTAAATAATTTATGAGATTTATGAAGCATGTGTTATTACTGATGACTTATGGGAATAATGTTTCAGATAATTCAAGTGAAGGAAGGTATTATTGTCATCATGCATGATTTTCCTATACATTTATGATACATTTCACTAGTCATATTATTTTAGGAAGGAGTAACTTTCTCAAAAATCCAACTTTTGGGAAGATCAATTTTTTTCCATTTAATGGGTCTTCTGTATCGGCCCATACTAGGTTTATGCCCCTGAGATGCCACTCATTTTACATTTGCATTAGTTTATTTAGCCTTTGAGATTGTAACTTTGGTGGTCATAACATTATGGTACCTTAAACCAATAATCTGCTAATAAGAGACATATAAATGGACACTTAATTCAACAACAATGAGGTAGGGATCTATTGGCACACAAAGAAAGAGTTTAGAAGTTGAAAATACACATGGTTCTTATTTGAGTAAATGGAGAACTTTTGAAATTATCTAGTGAAAATAGATGTGTAGGTTAAATAATAAGCATGTATCGAGGTGTTTTAACACATTAGAGAGTGGAAACAAGATCATTGGCAACATGGAATGTAATGTGCTGCTATTATATATCACCTTTTAACCTAATCGAAACAACACAACATCCTCAAATATCGAATGAATATGAAATATATAACAAGATAAATATAATAAAACTAATGATAATTCATGATATGTCAATACCAACCACTGGTAACCGTCCATCAAATAGTCAACCAAACTACCCAAGTCCAAGTAGTCCAACAAAGCCTCTACAAAATTAAAATCAATTAAATATCGAGACATACACCGGACAGTAGCCAAAACAAAGTCTAAACAAGGTCTAAGACATAGTAAATAAGGACCAAGAAATGAAGCCTTTCAAAGTATGGAAACTCTCCATTTCAATTCAACTCATGAACTTAACTTGAGCACCTGATCACTGCATAGGAAAAGTAGAAGAATTTTTGGTGTCTGTATCGCATGGGGATACAACGTCCGAAGACAGTTAGCGGTTGGACCACTAGTATGTAACTCAAGGATAGAGGAATAAAATAATGCCATGACAATAGTTTAAAACTAGAACAACATCCAAAGCATGATATCATATGAATTACATATACATATATATATAAAAATATATAATATTACATATCGGGGTAGGGAGCAAGTCTTAACATGATCTTCAAAAACCTTAACTCTGGCAGTGTAGAATAACCATCATATAACAAGGCTCCTACGAGTTATATAGGCCCATCTCTCTCCTAGTTGGAAAGGGCCCAGTGCGTATAGCTGCATGAACCAAAGAATATCCATATCCGTATATGCCTTTATGGGGGACTCAAACCTCCCGGCATAATCAAGGAGACTTAAGCACCAATAAATATAATATGATGGACATGAACCTCCCATTTATATATTCAATTTGGGGGACTCGAACCTCTGTGTCACGTCTCAAATCCTACTAGGGCGAACAGGAACCCGTAGCCATAAAGGGCCAAGAAAACCAATCCATAACCTTGTACTTCTCATGTATGTAGCTATGACAACCAAAGGTTCTGACAAACATGATATTATGCATTGATAAGAATATCTACATTGGTAAGCACAAAATTATATATACAACACTTGGCCATTGGGGCCACCACATCTAAAATACAAGATACTACCTTGTTTAACTTTACATTAGTCTACAAAGCCTCTAAAAGATACATGGACTTAGCTAGCGTCAGGACAAACCCCTGCCATACTCTTGACTACTACATAATACCAAAATATATGGAACAAACTCAGAAAGCCCCGAATCAACCTGGAGCTCCCAAAATATATGGAACAAACTCAGAAAGCCCCGAATCAACCTGGAGCTCACCAATAGTCATTAAATAGTTTATACTTCTACTAGCGAGGTGTATTAGCAGAAGCATCTGTGCCTACAGCATGAAATATAGGTCCCCCATGAGGGACATTAGTATGAAAATATGTACTGAATATGTGAAATGAGTACGACCATGAGGATGGACGAGAACGAGTGCATATTCAATCTGTCTAAGGAAGTGCACAAGTAAAGTGTGAAAGATGGCCTAAATGCACTAAAAACATCCCCTAAGTTACACTTGATGGGCACCTCACCCTTGAGGGGTATTATGGTTATTTTGTATTCTATTTTGTAATACACTATATGTAGAGCCTCTTAGGGTTTTTAGTCTTAGATATTTATTGCTATTGAAAGTTGTAAGAACAACATTTCTCTCTTGTGATAAAGGACTATGGCCGAAACATTGTAACTAGGATTTCCAACTTGAGTGCGGAATCATTCGTGTTGGATTCATGCTTGGAATGTTGGGTGCTAGAGGAGGTTGAGGTCTCTCTTGTGCTCACCGAAGAGATAGGTATTTTTAGTGTGTAGTGTTAAGGGTCCAAGAGTGGAATAGGCTCTTGGGTTCTTAAGATTATACCTTCACTTTGCCATTCTATCTATCTTTACGTATATTTCTTGGACTCTTTGTTATTGTTCTAGTCAAAACCGTGTGTTGTTATTTCCATTGTGTTATTATCTATCTTGTTCTTCATTTTGTTATCTTGATACTCTTTTTGTTAGTTTATGGTGGCTATTTTGGTGCCAAATACACCATTGTTATCTCGTATTATTGTTGTTGTAGTGAATCCGAGAGTGGTCTCCAAAAAGATCCTCGGATCCTTAAGATCAGTGGACTAATCGGGAGTGTGTTTTTATGCTTCCGTTGTCTTTCTCGTATCAATATGTAAGGCTGAAGGTAACAACATATGATACAAGAGCTCAATAGAAATCAGATACCAGTGAATAAATAGTGCTAGTAGACCACATTTATATATTTGTAGGATCAGGTACATTATATTCCTTTTTTCATTTTACCTTTCTTACGTCATAATCTTTGTAAGTCATATAATACAAATAACAACTGATCAGTGGTAAATAGACAAATTGGGATCAGCCCATGCTAGGTTTATGCCCCTGAGCTGCTACACATAAATAAATATTAGGATCGGCCCATGATAGGTTTATATCCCTGAGATGCCACCCACATATAAAGGTATCGAGATCGACCCATGCTAGGCTTATGCCCCTGAGCTACTACTCATTTTACAGATTTGCATTACTTAGTTTGTTTAACCTTTGATATTGTTACTTTGGTGGTCATAACATTAAGGTACCTTGAAACAGTAATCTACCAATAAGAGACATGTAAATGGGCACTTAATGCAACAATAATGAGGTAGGGAGCTGTTCGCACACAAATGAAGTATTTAGGAGCTGAAAATAACACATGGGTATTATTTGAGTAAACGGATAACTCCTGAAATTCTCTAGTGAAAATAGACGTTCAGGTTTAATAATAAGCATGTATTGAGGTGTTTTACCATGTTAGAGAGTGGGAATTGCCATTATGTATCACTTGTTATAGGATAACCTTGGAATCTTACTTGATAGACCAAATGTCCGATTTTATACCAAAGAGTGCAAAATAGAGTATGCCTTACATACCAGATTATATAACTCCGAAACTAACCAAACTTGACTTTCCGCCTTTTAGATTACTTATCTATAATATAATATATGGTAAACTAATATTAGCAACCAACTGATACGTTTGGGATATTTAACTTCACCAAAATAGTAACCAAGCAATAAACTCTTAATCTATCAATTAAGGGTGTTATTTTAACCCTTTTCTCTTCCAATTACACCCACATACCATACATGTCCTTATAAGGTTCACCAAACCCACTTTGTCTTCATTACACATTCCAAATAATATTCAAAACAGATTGGGCAGTAAACAAATGTAATAATTAGTTTGGTGGTATACTGCCACACTTTTTTTATATATTTCGTTACAAACCAATCACACCTTTCTCCAACATCAACCTAGCAGCCCACAATATATACATACAAAAACAATCCATAAAATAGTTCCAAATCACTTTTATTGTAGCAATCACTTATTGAAAGCATCATCTCTTGAGTTCTCAATAACAACACATTATAATTTTCTCTCAAATTTGTATATAAGAAGAACAAAATGTAGAAGTCACCTTACCTTAATTCTACAACTTATACTTAAATTTGAACTCCTCAAGAACTTCATCTTTCACTTTCCTTCATACTTTAAACCAAAAAAAAAAAGATCTCTTAATAACATAGAAAAAATGAGCAAGTAGTTGTTCTATATTCTGCCATGTATTTATACTTAGACACATATAGCATGTTTTCCTAATATTCCATGAGATAATTACGCTAAAACTTGAGTGTTTTCACCTACCTTAGCTTGCAAAGATGAGGGTTTCTTTAAGAAACCTAGAAAGAATTTTAGGGCTGCTGTTGTTATCCTTGTTATGAAAGGGAAAAAGCTGAAATCTTAAAGGGAATATTCTGGTTAAAATGAGCAAAATGGCCAGCTATATTAATCTTATATTGATCCCTTATTAGTGACCTCATTTCCAGCTACAAATTAGTTAAGTAGGTGATGCACCTACTTAAGGGTTCAAGTGCTCAAAATTTAAAATTAGGTGATGCACCTACCTGCTTAAATTCTTATTTTGGGCTCAATTAACTTAGGGCTTTTGCAGATTTAGTGACCTTATTTCCAGCTACAAATTAGTTAAGTAGGTGATGCACCTACTTAAGGGTTCAAGTGCTCAAAATTTAAAATTAGGTGATGCACCTACCTGCTTAAATTCTTATTTTGGGCTCAATTAACTTAGGGCTTTTGCAGATTTAAGTGTTGGGCCATTTCTCCATTTTCTTCCTCTTTTCTTCAATTTGGCCCAAATGTGTACATTAGTTTAGGCCCAAATCTGGTCCATAGCCATAGGTCCATTAATTTGGTCCAAATAACTTAAGTAAGTGACTCACCTACTAGCTTAACCAAGTCAAGAAAGAACCTCAATATTTTATTCAATTTTTAGCTTCTAATTCCTTTAATCTAACCTTCAACTTGTACACACTTGGTCAATTTAAACCTTAGATCCAAATACTATCTTACAATCCCAAGTTTAAATAGTTGTATCGATGTTAACTTGATCGTGTCATATAAAAACGTACGGGCAGCATCTATAATTTAATCTACACCATTAATAATTGCATAACAAATCTCATCTGTTACCTATACCACAAGACTATACCAAGTTACCTATAAATAGGGAAAGTACATGCAATGTAAGGGGTGTCACATCCTCCCCTCCTTAGAAATATACATCCTCAAATGTTAGCATAACTATCCAACCAAAACAAGTTCAAGCCTAATTTAAACATCCCTACTATCACATAGTACTTATATATTATACTTTTTATTGTTCCAATTCAGCATATTGGACTTATTCTTTGTATTTGAACAAATGGGGGTACTTAGATTTCATCGCTTCTTCAGCTTCCCATGTTATCTGTTCTACTTATTGGATTCTCTAAAGCACTTTATCGAAGCTATTTATTTATTCCTTTACTTTTCAACTTGTCGATCTAGGATAGTATTAGGTATTTATTCATAGGTGAGATCTTTCGTAACTTGTATATCTTCAGTAGGAGTAATATGAGATGGATCACCTATGCACTTCCGAAGCATTGAGACGTGAAATACTAGATGAATAGTTGAGAGCTCTTGGGGTAGCTCTAATTCATAAGCAACTTGGCCAAACCTCTGAGTAATCTTGTATGGGCCTATATAACAAGGAATTAGTTTTCCTTTCTTACCAAATCTCATAACCACCTTCATTGGTGACACCTTTAAGAATACCCAATCACCTATAGAAAACTCTAGCCCCCTTTTTCTAACATCTGTATATGACTTGTGTCGACTTTGGGATGTCTCCAGCTATTGTTGGATAACTTTAACCTTTTCCATAGCTTGATTAACAAGATCTGGCCCGAATAAGGCAGTTTCACCCACTCCAAACCATCCAATTGGTGATTTACACTTTCTTCCATACAAAGCTTCATATGGCGCCATTTGAATACTTGAATGATAGCTATTATTGTAGGTGAACTCGATGAGATGTATATGATCATACCAACAACCTTTAAAGTCCAATACACAAGCTCGTAGCATATCTTCAAGTGTTTGAATAGTATGTTCTACTTGTCCATCTGTTTGAGGGTGAACAGTTGTACTTAGATTCACTTGTGTCCCCAAATTTCTCTGAAAAGACTTCCAAAAATTTACAGCAAATTGAGCTCCTCGATCTGATATAATAGAGATTGGAACTCCGTGCAGTCGAACTATCTCTTTGATATACAATTTAGCATACTTTTCAACTGTATAAGTCGTCCTAATCGGTAGGAAGTGTGCTAATTTGGTAAGCCTATCAACTATCACCCATATGGAATAAAAGTTTTGAGATGTACGCGGCAAACCAGTGACAAAATCCATGCTAATCATATCCCACTTCTAGATTGGAAGATCTATACATTGCATATGACCCTTGGGCTTTTGATGCTCTACTTTAACACTTTGACAATTTGGACATTCGGCTACAAATTCTGCAACGTTCTTTTTCATGTCACCCTACCAATATATTCCTTTTAAATCATGATACATTTTAGTTGACCCCAGGTGGAAGGAATACCTTGAATAATATGCCTCTATCATAATCCTCTTTTTTAGCCTATCTACATTAGGCACACATAATCAGTTTTGGCACCGAAGTACTCCCTCTTGCGTTAACTTAAATAACGTTGTCATACCACATTGTACATTCTCCTTAAGTTGTAATAGTATGGGATCTGCTTATTTCTACTCTTTTACTTCAACTACTAATGAAGTTTCTGCCGCATTATAAATAATAAGCCCTTTATCTGGAGTTTCACGAAGGCAAACTCCCAAATTGGCTAGTTGGTATAGATCTTTAGTCATCCCTTGTCTTTCTATAGATGGTACCATGGTCTTCCAACTTAACACATCTGCTACCATATTTGCTCTCCCCGGATGATACAAGATATCAACGTCATAGACTTTTATAATTCAAGTCGTCTTCGCTGCCTCAAATTTAGGTCCTTCTGATTAAAGATATATTGCAAACTCTTGTAGTAGGTATATATGTCAACGTGAATCCCATACAAGTTGTAACACTATATCTTTAAGGCAAATATAACCGCTACTAGTTCCAAATCATGCATCGGATAATTCTTCTCATGTGGCCGTAATTATCTTGAGGCATATGATATGACTTTACCATGCTTGTACTTCTCATGCATATAACTATGACAACCCAAAGTTCTGACAAATATGATATTATGCATTGATGAGAATATCTATATTGGCAAGCACAAAATTATACATGCAACACTTGGCCGTTAGGGCCACCACATCTAAAAGACAAGACACTACCATGTTTAACTTTACATTAGTCTACAAAGCCTCTAAAAGATACATGGACTTAGCTAGGGTCGGGATAAACCCCCACCCTACTCTTGACTACTGCACAATACCAAAACATATAGAACAAACTCGGAAAGCCCCAAATCAACCTGGAGCTCACCAATAGTCACTGAATAACCTGTGTTTCTACTGGCAAGGTGTATTACTTGAAGCACCTGTTCCTGCAGTATGAAATATAGGTACCCCGTAAGGGACGTCATTACAAAACTATGTACTGAATATGTAAGGCTGAAGGTAATAACACATGATACAAAAGCACAATAGAAATCAGATACCAGTGAATAAATAGTGCTAGTAGACCACATTTATATATTTGTAGGATCAGGTACATTACATTTCTTTCTTCATTTTACCTTTATTACTTCATAATCTTTGTAAGTCATACAATACAAATGACCAGTTGATTAGTGGTAAATAGACAAATCGAGATCGGCCCATGCTAGGCTTACGCCCCTGAGCTGCCACCCATAAATAAACGTTGGGATCGACCCATGCTAGGTTTATGCCCCTGAGATTCCACCCACATTTAGGTATCGACATCAGCCCATGTTAGGCTTATGCCTCTGAACTGCCACTCATTTTAAAGATTTGCATTACTTAGTTTTTTTAACCTTTGAGATTGTTACTTTGGTGGTCATAACATTATAGTACCTTCAAACAGTAAGCTACCAATAAGAGATATGTAATTGGGCACTTAATGCAACAACAATGAGGTAGGTAGCTGTTAGAACACAAGATAAAGTGATTAGGAGCTGAAAATAACACATGGGTCTTATTTGAGTAAACAGAAAACTCCAGAAATTCTCTAGTGAAAATAGACGTGCAGGTTTAATAATAAGTATGTATCGAGGTATTTTAACATGTTATAGAGAGTGGGAACAAGGTCATTGACTACATGGGATATACTACACTGCCATTATGTATCACTTGTTATAGGATAACCTTGGAATCTTACTTGATGAACCAAATGTCCGATTTCATGCCAAAGGGTACAAAATAGAGTATGTCTTACATACGAGATTATATAACTCCGAAACTAGCCAAACTTGACTTCCCGCCTTTCAGATTACTTATCTACAATAGAAGATATGGTAAACTAATATTAACAACTAACCGGCACATTTGGGCTATTTAACTTCACCAAAATAGTAACTGGGCAATAAGCTCTTAATATATCAATTAAGGGTGTTATTTTAACCCTTTTCTCTTCCAATTACATCCACATACCATACATGTCCTTATAAGGTCCACCAAAACCACCTTGGCTTCATTACATATTCAAAATAATACGCCAAACAGATTGGGCAGTAAACAAATGCAACAATTAGTTCAGTGGTATACCGCTACACCTTTCTTCTATATTTCATTAAAGCCCAATTAAAATAATTATTGCACAAACACAACAATTTATCCAATTACTTATAAAAGGCATTCCATATGTATCGTCATACCAACCCCACTTGTTAGTTTACAACTTGCCATAACCAGGATTAATCATCTTAGGACTCGAATCCATTTTCTAAACAAAGACATCAATTTAGTTCAAAACATAATTCAACTTGTGAGAAGATCATTCCCATTGTCAATTTTACAAACAGGTTGCGGGCATAATTTATCAAAGCCAAATTTATTAGATTTTGGGGTTCAACCATGACCCCTCAAATAAATCATTATTCCCATGCAACCACATGTGTAAAACAATAATTAAAACATGCTTAATCATAAATTAAATTATGAGGAAGTAATACCCAATAATATTCATTCAAACCCTCAATCTTGGTTTTTAAAACCACCATTAATGACTTATGAACAATGTTTTAATATATGTTTTTAGTGAACTAACAATGAGGGAAGAGTCACAAGCCTGAGTTACGAAGATTCACGGAGAGAATTTGATCCTTAAGCCCTTAGATGACCACTTTGAAGAAACCTGGCCCAATATTTCTTGAGGGGTTTTTAAGAGAGTTTAGAGAGAGTTTTATTTGCAAAGGGTATAATGAATGAACAAAATATGTTATTAGATGTAGGGTCTTAAGCGCTTAGGGTGGAAAATGTCCAAAGTGCCCCCAGCTTAGCTGTAGAAAACCCGCATTTCTTGTGAAAGCATGAATAAGGGCAAATAAAGATAACTTCAAAGAACACTAGAGATCATGAAATAAGGAATGATTTCTAATATATTTTGTAGTCTCTCTCGATAATAAGTATGGCGCACTTCACACCTATGGTCAAGACTCTATGTAACGCGACTTGTCCGACTCCCTAGGACTCATTTTGATACCAAGTTCGTAACATCTTAAGTATACCCCCTAGATACCACACGATGCTTAGGACTACAAATAGCCTCAAAGCTAACCTAAGATATCTATTCAACTCTGAACTCTAATAAGATAAATTGTAAAACATGAGCGAAAATTGAAGATAACTGATAAACTAGGTTCAATTAAATGTCAATCTCAATGTATACTACAATCAATAATATTCAAAAATGAGAGAAACTGAAAGAACACATCGTCCAACTAGTCTTAACAAGACCCTGCTAAAACTGAAGAGCTATTGGGACAGACCCTAGCTAGTCCAAAACTGAAAACATAATAACTGAAAACATAAAGCAAGCTTTTGAACCCAACGCAAGTCTGGCCCTCGAAATATGAGGACTGACCAATTAGATTAATATAAGAAATGGTACGCAGGACTAGTTGTGCTGCTAGGGTTGAATACCTGAATCTACATTCTGAAATAATATAATCACACAGACATATATGTGGTTAGTTTTTATGGAATATACTGACTATGTGGGGGTGAATGCAACAAGTAAAACTGATAAACTGCTCATAAAACATACATGCTAAGTGTAAATAAGCTCAACATAATCATGAGAGAACTGAAATATGAAATATTATAAGTCACGAATAGTAAATCATAAGTTGATAATATGAATTAGCATAAGCTTAAGTTATAAAGTTATAAGACAATATCTATCAATGCTTATGAGCCATTACACATAGTTTCTATATTCTCAAAATCGACATAAATCAGTGAGCTAGCATGGATTCCAATGTCTAGCCCACACTGAGGAGGGTTGTTCTATCCTTTCCATCGGTATAGAACCTGAACTAAACTGTAGTAATCACTAAACTGATCCCTATGGAGGCAAGGATACACTCTCTAGTGAGGCCCCTTAAACCTACGGTGAAACATAGTTTTTGTAAAATAGGATGCGATGAGCCCACATTCCCCTCTCGGTGCTAAATACAACTCCAAATATATATATATATATATATATATATATATATATATATTCACATTAAACATATGAGGTTATAAATCTGAAAACCTATTATGTTTCTGTTAATCAATCATACTCATGAATAACTATGTGAATTTTATATGTGTTTATATCTTAAAATATTATGAAAGAACTAGCTGCTCAATAACCCTAATATTGTCTATTTATATTACACCAAAAATTAAGGAGAAAATAAACAGATTGCCCTTTCCATAGGGTGGCCTTGGAGTGTAAGTTTATTACACTTCAAGGCCCCTCATCACACTTACAACATTTAGACCATTAGGTGGATCAATCACCAACTCACAAACGGCCATTTGCATGAACAAGGCTTGGAGTTTTTATAACTCCTGAGCTTGGCTACGTGTGAATGGTCATGAACTTGTTTGATAGCTTGCTACATTTATATTATCCTCTCCATCTTGAGAGAAATTTGACCTCAAATTTGGAATTTGGTCATCTTCAATCGTATCCATGAGAGAAAGATTACACACGATAAAAGTGTTGTGCACTTGATATTCCAATGGAAGGTCAATCTTGTAGGCGTTGTCATTGATTTTATCAAGTAATTGGAATGGACCATTACCCCTCGATATCAATTTAGACTTTCTTTGAGATGGAAATCGATCCTTTCGAAGATACACCAACACCAAATCTCTTGGATCAAGAATGAGTTTCTTCTCCCCTTGTTGGCCCTTCTGGAAATTTCTTGGTTTTTCTTCTCAAGTCAAAGCCGCACCTTCTCATATAACTTCTTCATAGAGTCTTCCCGCTTGATTCCATTTAAGCTAATCATGAGATCACTTGGCAAAGGTGTTAAATCCAAAGAGGTAAGGGAATTGTGGCCGTATACACACTCAAAGGGAGTCATTTCTGTACTTGAGTGTATGATACGATTATAGGAAAACTCAATCAATGGTAAGTGCTCCTCCCATTAACCATGAAACGTAGCATAGAACCCAAAGTCCTATTTACAACTTTCATTTGGCCATCATTTTATGGGTTGCAAGACATAGAGAACAACAACTTGGTACTAAGCCTACCTCAAGTGGACTTCTAAAAGTGACTTAGGAACTTAGAGTCCCTATCACTCACAATGGTCCTTGAAACGCCATGCAATTTGATAATATTATCAATAAATAAAGAGGCCACACTAGGTGCGTCATCAAATTTAGAGCAAGGAATAAAGTGCGCCATCTTAAAATATCGATCGACTACAACAAAGATACTATCCCGACCTCGTCCAGTCCTTGGCAGCCCCAATACGAAATCATAGATATATCAAGCCAAGGCGATGGCTAGAATTGTTAAAGGACTATGATATGAATGTGCTATATCACCCGAGCAAGGCCAATATAGTGGCAGATGCCCTTAGCAGGTCATCCATGGGTAGTGTAGCACAGGTCAAGAAAAATAGGAAGGAGTTAGCTCGTAAGGTGCATCATCTGGATAGGTTGGGAGTCATATTGCTTGATTCAGCTGAAGGTAATATTTGTGTCCAGAGTAGTTCTGAGTCTTCTGTAGTTTTGGAAGTAAAGGAGAAGCAAGATATGGATCCAGTTTGGTCAGACTAAAGGAGTCAATTAAATACCAAAAGGTGGAGGTTTTCTCCTAAGGGGGAGTTGGTGTATTGATATTTCAGAATAGATTATGTATGCCAGATGTTGAAGATTTAAGGTAGAGAATTATGGCTGAAGCACATGGCATGCGATATTCTATTCATCACGGTGCTATCAAGATGTACCGCGATTTGCAAAAAATCTATTGGTGTAATAGTATGAAAGGGATAGAGCGAAATTTGTAGAGAAGTGTACAACTTGCCAACAGGTTAAGATAGAACACTAAAGACCCGATGGAATGATGCAAGAATTCAGTATTCCTACTAGGAAGTGGGAGGAAGTAAATATGTATTTTTGTAACTGGTTTACCTCCTTCTCGACGTCATCATGATTCGATTTGGGTCATTGTAGACAGGTTGACTAAGTCCATGTATTTCTTTCCAGTGCATATATCTTTTACTGCTGAGGACTATGCTAAGTTATACCATCGAGAGTTAGTCAGGTTGCATGGAGTTCCTTTGTCTATTATCTCCGACAGGGGTACTCAATTTACTTCTCATTTTTGGAGGGCTTTTCAGAAGGGTCTCGGTACCCAAGTTCATCATAGCTCTACTTTTCCTCCATAGACCGATGGTCAGGCTGAGAGGACCATCCAGACCTTGGAGGATATATTGAGGGCATGTGTTCTTGATTTCAAAGGAAGTTGGGATGAACATTTGCCATTAATTGAGTTTACTTACAACAATAGTTTTTATGCTAGCACTGGAATGGCTCCATTGAGGCTTTATACGAAAGGCGATATAGATCACTCATATGTTGGTTTGAAGTGGGTGAAGCCACTGTGAGTGGACCTGATGCTGTGTTTGAGGCTATGGAGAAAGTTAAGCTGATTCAAGAAAGGTTGAAGACAGCCCAGAGTCGTCAGAAGTCATATGCACATTTGAGAAGAAGAGCTCTTGAGTTTGAGGTTAACGACCTGGTGTACTTAAAGATTTCACCCATGAAGGGGGTGAAAAGATTTGGTAAGAAAGGGAAGCTGAGTCTCCGATACGTTGGCCCTTATAGAGTTTTGAAAAATGTTGGGAAAGCAGCTTATGAAATTGAATTGTCTGCTGAGTTGTCAGTTGTCCATCCTATCTTTCATATTTCTATGCTCAAGAAGCACATTGGTGATTCTGTTGTTGTTGATCCATTAGAAAGTTTTGGTGTTCAGGATAACCTTTCGTATGATGAAGTTTCGGTTGAAATCCTAGATTATCAAGTTCGTAGACTAAGAAATAAGGAAGTTCCCTAGGTCAAAGTTCTGTGGCGAAATCAATCAATCTTGGGTGCTACTTGGGAGGCAGAGGCAGATACACAAATCAGATACCCTCATCTCTTCTCCGCGATTTAAAATCAAGCTGAAGGTACTGTTCTTCCTTAATCCAATTTCCTTCTAATCCAGTGTATTCAGCTATATGGTTATTCTCTCTATGATTCATGCATTTTGTAAAGTACTCGAAATTTTAGAGTGAAGAAAACCCTTTTAATGAGTCGTTCCAGCTATACATCCTCATTTTATCTTGTTTTCGGTGTATCTAGCCACATTCAAGGACGAATGTTTCCAAGGGGGAGATATTGTAATACCCAGAGACTCTAACCAATAGGCAACCATGAATCAAGCTCATGAGAAACAAATTATAATGTTTTGCGTTATTTTTTGATCAAGGATGGTGTGTATTAAGGCCTTAAAGATGTCCTAACAATTAGGTAAATCAAAATATTTCTTGGGAAGGATATTGGTATAGTCAACTTCAAACGATCATATCTCCCATTATAATTGTAATTTTCGAGCTCATGACCTATCAACAGATAGATAATAGAATTATATTTCCAACGATACCAATTTCGCCAAAATCCGATATCGAAGCAAAGAGTTATAGCCATTTTACTCCAGCATATCAATCTGAAAAAGGCTGACGACGTTTCTGATGGACTGTCACATATTTTACTCCATTTCTGACGACTTCATCACTTTTTGATGACATTTCTGACGATGTTGTCAGAATTAGGAATAAAATTGAAAATTTGACCCTTTTGTGACGATATTTCATGACAGCCTATCACGGGTCTGACGGCCTATCACGGATGTCATCAGCCATCTTTTTTCAGCAATTAAGAGGCATTTTTAAAAGGGTATTTTGGTCTTTTCCACCCATTTTGACCCTCTATATATATCCAAGTAAAGAATAAAACTTCATTCTTCTTCCATTTCATCAAGAATACTATGGTTTCTCTCTTAAAGTCCAATCCAAATCTTCTAAGAACATCAAGAATCCAACCATAAATTTCACAAATTGGTTCAACATTCAAGGTACCCAAGTCAAAAGCATCAAGAACCCTAAATCAATAAGTGGAAAAGGAGTCTATAACAAGTTTCTTCATTCTAATCCATAATCAAGGTATGTGGGGTTTGAACAAGAACACTCCTTTCGTTTTTGTGCATAAAGATTTAATTGCTATTATTAATTTAAATGAATTTGCAAAGTGGGATTGCACCCAAATTTCTCTATTAATGACTTATGAGGTTTGAGTTGGTTAAGTTTGATATTATGATATATTTACCATCATATTTCTTGAATTGAGGATTTATGCCATGAGTTGAATATTCTTATTATGAATTGATGATTTTCGAACGATTTGAGATAAGTGTCATGATTTAAGCTTTCCATGAGAAGTTGATTATTGACCACATAATGATATTAGAACTTGAGAGTCAAGAATGTGTCCTATGATGTTTCCTTGAATCTTTTGATATTTGAAATGATTTGATAAGCAAATATAGTTGATGTTGAGAAAGATTGTGTTGAGTTGAGTCGAGTTAGAAATTCACAATATGTTTATGATTCACAGATGAGATATATATATTTATGTTTTGGTCTATATAATAGACCCATGAGTTGATATTGATTAAGGTGGATTTCCTAATGCGTTCTAAGCCAAGTCTAGGTGGAGTATTTAGCACCAAGCAAGAAATGTGGTATTTTCCCAAAACTACGTGCCACCGTAGGATTGATATTGATGATTGTGGGCAAGAGGTTGAGTATGGGATTGTGATTGAGAAATTGAGGTTGTACTCCTTGGCAAGAGTACGACACCCCCGCCAATGTGGGATTCTCTACTTAGGACGGTAAAACATTGGACTCCATACGGCTCACATGGTGTAGTTATGTTGGTTATAAGAAAATCCCACGTCCATAATGATATAAGTACCTTAAGTTACCGAGTCACTCTAAGTCATGAGTCAAAGAGTTTGAATTGAGTTAAATAATTTATGAGATTTATGAAGCATGTGTTATTACTGATGACTTATGGGAATAATGTTTCAGATAATTCAAGTGAAGGAAGGTATTATTGTCATCATGCATGATTTTCTTATACATTTATGATACATTTCACTAGTCATATTATTTTAGGAAGGAGTAACTTTCTCAAAAATCCAACTTTTGGGAAGATCAATTTTTTTCCATTTAATGGGTCTTCTGTATCGGCCCATACTAGGTTTATGCCCCTGAGATGCCACTCATTTTACATTTGCATTAGTTTATTTAGCCTTTGAGATTGTAACTTTGGTGGTCATAACATTATGGTACCTTAAACCAATAATCTGCTAATAAGAGACATATAAATGGACACTTAATTCAACAACAATGAGGTAGGGATCTATTGGCACACAAAGAAAGAGTTTAGAAGTTGAAAATACACATGGTTCTTATTTGAGTAAATGGAGAACTTTTGAAATTATCTAGTGAAAATAGATGTGTAGGTTAAATAATAAGCATGTATCGAGGTGTTTTAACACATTAGAGAGTGGAAACAAGATCATTGGCAACATGGAATGTAATGTGCTGCTATTATATATCACCTTTTAACCTAATTGAAACAACACAACATCCTCAAATATCGAATGAATATGAAATATATAATAAGATAAATATAATAAAACTAATGATAATTCATGATATGTCAATACCAACCACTGGTAACCGTCCATCAAATAGTCAACCAAACTACCCAAGTCCAAGTAGTCCAACAAAGCCTCTACAAAATTAAAATCAATTAAATATCGAGACATACACCGGACAGTAGCCAAAACAAAGTCTAAACAAGGTCTAAGACATAGTAAATAAGGACCAAGAAATGAAGCCTTTCAAAGTATGGAAACTCTCCATTTCAATTCAACTCATGAACTTAACTTGAGCACCTGATCACTGCATAGGAAAAGTAGAAGAATTTTTGGTGTCTGTATCGCATGGGGATACAACGTCCGAAGACAGTTAGCGGTTGGACCACTAGTATGTAACTCAAGGATAGAGGAATAAAATAATGCCATGACAATAGTTTAAAACTAGAACAACATCCAAAGCATGATATCATATGAATTACATATACATATATATATAAAAATATATAATATTACATATCGGGGTAGGGAGCAAGTCTTAACATGATCTTCAAAAACCTTAACTCTGGCAGTGTAGAATAACCATCATATAACAAGGCTCCTACGAGTTATATAGGCCTATCTCTCTCCTAGTTGGAAAGGGCCCAGTGCGTATAGCTGCATGAACCAAAGAATATCCATATCCGTATATGCCTTTATGGGGGACTCAAACCTCCCGGCATAATCAAGGAGACTTAAGCACCAATAAATATAATATGATGGACATGAACCTCCCATTTATATATTCAATTTGGGGGACTCGAACCTCTGTGTCACATCTCAAATCCTACTAGGGCGAACAGGAACCCGTAGCCATAAAGGGCCAAGAAAACCAATCCATAACCTTGTACTTCTCATGTATGTAGCTATGACAACCAAAGGTTCTGACAAACATGATATTATGCATTGATAAGAATATCTACATTGGTAAGCACAAAATTATATATACAACACTTGGCCATTGGGGCCACCACATCTAAAATACAAGATACTACCTTGTTTAACTTTACATTAGTCTACAAAGCCTCTAAAAGATACATGGACTTAGCTAGCGTCAGGACAAACCCCTGCCATACTCTTGACTACTACATAATACCAAAATATATGGAACAAACTCAGAAAGCCCCGAATCAACCTGGAGCTCCCAAAATATATGGAACAAACTCAGAAAGCCCCGAATCAACCTGGAGCTCACCAATAGTCATTAAATAGTTTATACTTCTACTAGCGAGGTGTATTAGCAGAAGCATCTGTGCCTACAGCATGAAATATAGGTCCCCCATGAGGGACATTAGTATGAAAATATGTACTGAATATGTGAAATGAGTACGACCATGAGGATGGACGAGAACGAGTGCATATTCAATCTGTCTAAGGAAGTGCACAAGTAAAGTGTGAAAGATGGCCTAAATGCACTAAAAACATCCCCTAAGTTACACTTGATGGGCACCTCACCCTTGAGGGGTATTATGGTTATTTTGTATTCTATTTTGTAATACACTATATGTAGAGCCTCTTAGGGTTTTTAGTCTTAGATATTTATTGCTATTGAAAGTTGTAAGAACAACATTTCTCTCTTGTGATAAAGGACTATGGCCGAAACATTGTAACTAGGATTTCCAACTTGAGTGCGGAATCATTCGTGTTGGATTCATGCTTGGAATGTTGGGTGCTAGAGGAGGTTGAGGTCTCTCTTGTGCTCACCGAAGAGATAGGTATTTTTAGTGTGTAGTGTTAAGGGTCCAAGAGTGGAATAGGCTCTTGGGTTCTTAAGATTATACCTTCACTTTGCCATTCTATCTATCTTTACGTATATTTCTTGGACTCTTTGTTATTGTTCTAGTCAAAACCGTGTGTTGTTATTTCCATTGTGTTATTATCTATCTTGTTCTTCATTTTGTTATCTTGATACTCTTTTTGTTAGTTTATGGTGGCTATTTTGGTGCCAAATACACCATTGTTATCTCGTATTATTGTTGTTGTAGTGAATCCGAGAGTGGTCTCCAAAAAGATCCTCGGATCCTTAAGATCAGTGGACTAATCGGGAGTGTGTTTTTATGCTTCCGTTGTCTTTCTCGTATCAATATGTAAGGCTGAAGGTAACAACATATGATACAAGAGCTCAATAGAAATCAGATACCAGTGAATAAATAGTGCTAGTAGACCACATTTATATATTTGTAGGATCAGGTACATTATATTCCTTTTTTCATTTTACCTTTCTTACGTCATAATCTTTGTAAGTCATATAATACAAATAACAACTGATCAGTGGTAAATAGACAAATTGGGATCAGCCCATGCTAGGTTTATGCCCCTGAGCTGCTACACATAAATAAATATTAGGATCGGCCCATGATAGGTTTATATCCCTGAGATGCCACCCACATATAAAGGTATCGAGATCGACCCATGCTAGGCTTATGCCCCTGAGCTACTACTCATTTTACAGATTTGCATTACTTAGTTTGTTTAACCTTTGATATTGTTACTTTGGTGGTCATAACATTAAGGTACCTTGAAACAGTAATCTACCAATAAGAGACATGTAAATGGGCACTTAATGCAACAATAATGAGGTAGGGAGCTGTTCGCACACAAATGAAGTATTTAGGAGCTGAAAATAACACATGGGTATTATTTGAGTAAACGGATAACTCCTGAAATTCTCTAGTGAAAATAGACGTTCAGGTTTAATAATAAGCATGTATTGAGGTGTTTTACCATGTTAGAGAGTGGGAATTGCCATTATGTATCACTTGTTATAGGATAACCTTGGAATCTTACTTGATAGACCAAATGTCCGATTTTATACCAAAGAGTGCAAAATAGAGTATGCCTTACATACCAGATTATATAACTCCGAAACTAACCAAACTTGACTTTCCGCCTTTTAGATTACTTATCTATAATATAATATATGGTAAACTAATATTAGCAACCAACTGATACGTTTGGGATATTTAACTTCACCAAAATAGTAACCAAGCAATAAACTCTTAATCTATCAATTAAGGGTGTTATTTTAACCCTTTTCTCTTCCAATTACACCCACATACCATACATGTCCTTATAAGGTTCACCAAACCCACTTTGTCTTCATTACACATTCCAAATAATATTCAAAACAGATTGGGTAGTAAACAAATGTAATAATTAGTTTGGTGGTATACTGCCACACTTTTTTTATATATTTCGTTACAAACCAATCACACCTTTCTCCAACATCAACCTAGCAGCCCACAATATATACATACAAAAACAATCCATAAAATAGTTCCAAATCACTTTTATTGTAGCAATCACTTATTGAAAGCATCATCTCTTGAGTTCTCAATAACAACACATTATAATTTTCTCTCAAATTTGTATATAAGAAGAACAAAATGTAGAAGTCACCTTACCTTAATTCTACAACTTATACTTAAATTTGAACTCCTCAAGAACTTCATCTTTCACTTTCCTTCATACTTTAAACCAAAAAAAAAAGATCTCTTAATAACATAGAAAAAATGAGCAAGTAGTTGTTCTATATTCTGCCATGTATTTATACTTAGACACATATAGCATGTTTTCCTAATATTCCATGAGATAATTACGCTAAAACTTGAGTGTTTTCACCTACCTTAGCTTGCAAAGATGAGGGTTTCTTTAAGAAACCTAGAAAGAATTTTAGGGCTGCTGTTGTTATCCTTGTTATGAAAGGGAAAAAGCTGAAATCTTAAAGGGAATATTCTGGTTAAAATGAGCAAAATGGCCAGCTATATTAATCTTATATTGATCCCTTATTAGTGACCTCATTTCCAGCTACAAATTAGTTAAGTAGGTGATGCACCTACTTAAGGGTTCAAGTGCTCAAAATTTAAAATTAGGTGATGCACCTACCTGCTTAAATTCTTATTTTGGGCTCAATTAACTTAGGGCTTTTGCAGATTTAGTGACCTCATTTCCAGCTACAAATTAGTTAAGTAGGTGATGCACCTACTTAAGGGTTCAAGTGCTCAAAATTTAAAATTAGGTGATGCACCTACCTGCTTAAATTCTTATTTTGGGCTCAATTAACTTAGGGCTTTTGCAGATTTAAGTGTTGGGCCATTTCTCCATTTTCTTCCTCTTTTCTTCAATTTGGCCCAAATGTGTACATTAGTTTAGGCCCAAATCTGGTCCATAGCCATAGGTCCATTAATTTGGTCCAAATAACTTAAGTAAGTGACTCACCTACTAGCTTAACCAAGTCAAGAAAGAACCTCAATATTTTATTCAATTTTTAGCTTCTAATTCCTTTAATCTAACCTTCAACTTGTACACACTTGGTCAATTTAAACCTTAGATCCAAATACTATCTTACAATCCCAAGTTTAAATAGTTGTATCGATGTTAACTTGATCGTGTCATATAAAAACGTACGGGCAGCATCTATAATTTAATCTACACCATTAATAATTGCATAACAAATCTCATCTGTTACCTATACCACAAGACTATACCAAGTTACCTATAAATAGGGAAAGTACATGCAATGTAAGGGGTGTCACATCCTCCCCTCCTTAGAAATATACATCCTCAAATGTTAGCATAACTATCCAACCAAAACAAGTTCAAGCCTAATTTAAACATCCCTACTATCACATAGTACTTATATATTATACTTTTTATTGTTCCAATTCAGCATATTGGACTTATTCTTTGTATTTGAACAAATGGGGGTACTTAGATTTCATCGCTTCTTCAGCTTCCCATGTTATCTGTTCTACTTATTGGATTCTCTAAAGCACTTTATCGAAGCTATTTATTTATTCCTTTACTTTTCAACTTGTCGATCTAGGATAGTATTAGGTATTTATTCATAGGTGAGATCTTTCGTAACTTGTATATCTTCAGTAGGAGTAATATGAGATGGATCACCTATGCACTTCCGAAGCATTGAGACGTGAAATACTAGATGAATAGTTGAGAGCTCTTGGGGTAGCTCTAATTCATAAGCAACTTGGCCAAAACTCTGAGTAATCTTGTATGGGCCTATATAACAAGGAATTAGTTTTCCTTTCTTACCAAATCTCATAACCACCTTCATTGGTGACACCTTTAAGAATACCCAATCACCTATAGAAAACTCTAGCCCCCTTTTTCTAACATCTGTATATGACTTGTGTCGACTTTGGGATGTCTCCAGCTATTGTTGGATAACTTTAACCTTTTCCATAGCTTGATTAACAAGATCTGGCCCGAATAAGGCAGTTTCACCCACTCCAAACCATCCAATTGGTGATTTACACTTTCTTCCATACAAAGCTCCATATGGCGCCATTTGAATACTTGAATGATAGCTATTATTGTAGGTGAACTCGATGAGATGTATATGATCATACCAACAACCTTTAAAGTCCAATACACAAGCTTGTAGCATATCTTCAGGTGTTTGAATAGTATGTTCTACTTGTCCATCTGTTTGAGGGTGAACAGTTGTACTTAGATTCACTTGTGTCCCCAAATTTCTCTGAAAAGACTTCCAAAAATTTACAGCAAATTGAGCTCCTCGATCTGATATAATAGAGATTGGAACTCCGTGCAGTCGAACTATCTCTTTGATATACAATTTAGCATACTTTTCAACTGTATAAGTCGTCCTAATCGGTAGGAAGTGTGCTAATTTGGTAAGCCTATCAACTATCACCCATATGGAATAAAAATTTTGAGATGTACGCGGCAAACCAGTGACAAAATCCATGCTAATCATATCCCACTTCTAGATTGGAAGATCTATACATTGCATATGACCCTTGGGCTTTTGATGCTCTACTTTAACACTTTGACAATTTGGACATTCGGCTACAAATTCTGCAACGTTCTTTTTCATGTCACCCTACCAATATATTCCTTTTAAATCATGATACATTTTAGTTGACCCCAGGTGGAAGGAATACCTTGAATAATATGCCTCTATCATAATCCTCTTTTTTAGCCTATCTACATTAGGCACACATAATCAGTTTTGGCACCGAAGTACTCCCTCTTGCGTTAACTTAAATAACGTTGTCATACCACATTGTACATTCTCCTTAAGTTGTAATAGTATGGGATCTGCTTATTTCTACTCTTTTACTTCAACTACTAATGAAGTTTCTGCCGCATTATAAATAATAAGCCCTTTATCTGGAGTTTCACGAAGGCAAACTCCCAAATTGGCTAGTTGGTATAGATCTTTAGTCATCCCTTGTCTTTCTATAGATGGTACCATGGTCTTCCAACTTAACACATCTGCTACCATATTTGCTCTCCCCGGATGATACAAGATATCAACGTCATAGACTTTTATAATTCAAGTCGTCTTCGCTGCCTCAAATTTAGGTCCTTCTGATTAAAGATATATTGCAAACTCTTGTAGTAGGTATATATGTCAACGTGAATCCCATACAAGTTGTAACACTATATCTTTAAGGCAAATATAACCGCTACTAGTTCCAAATCATGCATCGGATAATTCTTCTCATGTGGCCGTAATTATCTTGAGGCATATGATATGACTTTACCATGCTTGTACTTCTCATGCATATAACTATGACAACCCAAAGTTCTGACAAATATGATATTATGCATTGATGAGAATATCTATATTGGCAAGCACAAAATTATACATGCAACACTTGGCCGTTGGGGCCACCACATCTAAAAGACAAGACACTACCATGTTTAACTTCACATTAGTCTACAAAGCCTCTAAAAGATACATGGACTTAGCTAGGATCGGGATAAACCCCCACCCTACTCTTGACTACTGCACAATACCAAAACATATGGAACAAACTCGGAAAGCCCCAAATCAACCTGGAGCTCACCAATAGTCACTGAATAACCTGTGTTTCTACTGGCAAGGTGTATTACTTGAAGCACCTGTTCCTGCAGTATGAAATATAGGTACCCCGTAAGGGACGTCATTACAAAAATATGTACTGAATATGTAAGGCTTAAGGTAATAACACATGATACAAAAGCACAATAGAAATCAGATACCAGTGAATAAATAGTGCTAGTAGACCACATTTATATATTTGTAGGATCAGGTACATTACATTTCTTTCTTCATTTTACCTTTATTACTTCATAATCTTTGTAAGTCATACAATACAAATGACCAGTTGATTAGTGGTAAATAGACAAATCGAGATCGGCCCATGCTAGGCTTACGCCCCTGAGCTGCCACCCATAAATAAACGTTGGGATCGACCCATGCTAGGTTTATGCCCCTGAGATTCCACCCACATTTAGGTATCGACATCATCCCATGTTAGGCTTATGCCTCTGAACTGCCACTCATTTTAAAGATTTGCATTACTTAGTTTTTTTAACCTTTGAGATTGTTACTTTGGTGGTCATAACATTATAGTACCTTCAAACAGTAAGCTACCAATAAGAGATATGTAATTGGGCACTTAATGCAACAACAATGAGGTAGGTAGCTGTTAGAACACAAGATAAAGTGATTAGGAGCTGAAAATAACACATGGGTCTTATTTGAGTAAATAGAAAACTCCAGAAATTCTCTAGTGAAAATAGACGTGCAGGTTTAATAATAAGTATGTATCGAGGTATTTTAACATGTTATAGAGAGTGGGAACAAGGTCATTGACTACATGGGATATACTACACTGCCATTATGTATCACTTGTTATAGGATAACCTTGGAATCTTACTTGATGAACCAAATGTCCGATTTCATGCCAAAGGGTACAAAATAGAGTATGTCTTACATACGAGATTATATAACTCCGAAACTAGCCAAACTTGACTTCCCGCCTTTCAGATTACTTATCTACAATAGAAGATATGGTAAACTAATATTAACAACTAACCGGCACATTTGGGCTATTTAACTTCACCAAAATAGTAACTGGGCAATAAGCTCTTAATATATCAATTAAGGGTGTTATTTTAACCCTTTTCTCTTCCAATTACATCCACATACCATACATGTCCTTATAAGGTCCACCAAAACCACCTTGGCTTCATTACATATTCAAAATAATACACCAAACAGATTGGGCAGTAAACAAATGCAACAATTAGTTCAGTGGTATACCGCTACACCTTTCTTCTATATTTCATTAAAGCCCAATTAAAATAATTATTGCACAAACACAACAATTTATCCAATTACTTATAAAAGGCATTCCATATGTATCGTCATACCAACCCCATTTGTTAGTTTACAACTTGCCATAACCAGGATTAATCATCTTAGGACTCGAATCCATTGTCTAAACAAAGACATCAATTTAGTTCAAAACATAATTCAACTTGTGAGAAGATCATTCCCATAGTCAATTTTACAAACAAGTTGCGGGCATAATTTATCAAAGCCAAATTTATTAGATTTTGGGGTTCAACCATGACCCCTCAAATAAATCATTATTCCCATGCAACCACATGTGTAAAACAATAATTAAAACATGCTTAATCATAAATTAAATTATGAGGAAGTAATACCCAATAATATTCATTCAAACCCTCAATCTTGGTTTTTAAAACCACCATTAATGACTTATGAACAATGTTTTAATATATGTTTTTAGTGAACTAACAATGAGGGAAGAGTCACAAGCCTGAGTTACGAAGATTCACGAAGAGAATTTGATCCTTAAGCCCTTAGATGACCACTTTGAAGAAACCTGGCCCAATATTTCTTGAGGGGTTTTTAAGAGAGTTTAGAGAGAGTTTTATTTGCAAAGGGTATAATGAATAAACAAAATATGTTATTAGATGTGGGGTCTTAAGCGCTTAGGGTGGAAAATGTCCAAAGTGCCCCCAGCTTAGCTGTAGAAAACCCGCATTTCTTGTGAAAGCATGAATAAGGGCAAATAAAGATAACTTCAAAGAACACTAGAGATCATGAAATAAGGAATGATTTCTAATATATTTTGTAGTCTCTCTCGATAATAAGTATGGTGCACTTCACACCTATGGTCAAGACTCTATGTAACGCGACTTGTCCGACTCCCTAGGACTCATTTTGATACCAAGTTCGTAACATCTTAAGTATACCCCCTAGATACCACACGATGCTTAGGACTACAAATAGCCTCAAAGCTAACCTAAGATATCTATTCAACTCTGAACTCTAATAAGATAAATTGTAAAACATGAGCGAAAATTGAAGATAACTGATAAACTAGGTTCAATTAAATGTCAATCTCAATGTATACTACAATCAATAATATTCAAAAATGAGAGAAACTGAAAGAACACATCGTCCAACTAGTCTTAACAAGACCCTGCTAAAACTAAAGAGCTATTGGGACAGACCCTAGCTAGTCCAAAACTGAAAACATAATAACTGAAAACATAAAGCAAGCTTTTGAACCCAACGCAAGTCTGGCCCTCGAAATATGAGGACTGACCAATTAGATTAATATAAGAAATGGTACGCAGGACTAGTTGTGCTGCTAGGGTCGAATACCTGAATCTACATTCTGAAATAATATAATCACACAGACATATATGTGGTTAGTTTTTATGGAATATACTGACTATGTGGGGGTGAATGCAACAAGTAAAACTGATAAACTGCTCATAAAACATATATGCTAAGTGTAAATAAGCTCAACATAATCATGAGAGAACTGAAATATGAAATATTATAAGTCACGAATAGTAAATCATAAGTTGATAATCTGAATTAGCATAAGCTTAAGTTATAAAGTTATAAGACAATATCTATCAATGCTTATGAGCCATTACACATAGTTTCTAAAATCTTCTTTACTATAGGATATTCTCAAAATCGACATAAATCAGTGAGCTAGCATGGATTCCAATGTCTAGCCCACACTGAGGAGGGTTGTTCTATCCTTTCCATCGGTATAGAACCTGAACTAAACTGTAGTAATCACTAAACTGATCCCTATGGAGGCAAGAATACACTCTCTAGTGAGTCCCCTTAAACCTACGGTGAAACATAGTTTTTGTAAAATAGGATGCGATGAGCCCACATTCCCCTCTCGGTGCTAAATACAACTCCAAATATATATATATATATATATATATATATATATATATATTCACATTAAACATATGAGGTTATAAATCTGAAAACCTATTATGTTTCTGTTAATCAATCATACTCATGAATAACTATGTGAATTTTATATGTGTTTATATCTTAAAATATTATGAAAGAACTAGCTGCTCAATAACCCTAATATTGTCTATTTATATTACACCAAAAATTAAGGAGAAAATAAACAGATTGCCCTTTCCATAGGGTGGCCTTGGAGTGTAAGTTTATTACACTTCAAGGCCCCTCATCACACTTACAATATTTATACCATTAGGTGGATCAATCACCAACTCACAAACGGCCATTTGCATGAACATGGCTTGGAGTTTTTATAACTCCTGAGCTTGGCTACGTGTGAATGGTCATGAACTTGTTGGATAGCTTGCTACATTTATATTATCCTCTCCATCTTGAGAGAAATTTGACCTAAAATTTGGAATTTGGTCATCTTCAATCGTATCCATGAGAGAAAGATTACACACGATAAAAGTGTTGTGCACTTGATATTCCAATGGAAGGTCAATCTTGTAGGCGTTGTCATTGATTTTATCAAGTAATTGGAATGGACCATTACCCCTCGATATCAATTTAGACTTTCTTTGAGATGGAAATCGATCCTTTCGAAGATACACCAACACCAAATCTCTTGGATCAAGAATGAGTTTCTTCTCCCCTTGTTGGCCCTTCTGGAAATTTCTTGGTCTTTCTTCTCAAGTCAAAGCCGCACCTTCTCATATAACTTCTTCATAGAGTCTTCCCGCTTGATTCCATTTAAGCTAATCATGAGATCACTTGGCAAAGGTGTTAAATCCAAAGAGGTAAGGGAATTGTGGCCGTATACACACTCAAAGGGAGTCATTTCTGTACTTGAGTGTATGACACGATTATAGGAAAACTCAATCAATGGTAAGTGCTCCTCCCATTAACCATGAAACGTAGCATAGAACCCAAAGTCCTATTTACAACTTTCATTTGGCCATCATTTTATGGGTTGCAAGACATAGAGAACAACAACTTGGTACTAAGCCTACCTCAAGTGGACTTCTAAAAGTGACTTAGGAACTTAGAGTCCCTATCACTCACAATGGTCCTTGAAACGCCATGTAATTTGATAATATTATCAATAAATAAAGAGGCCACACTAGGTGCGTCATCAAATTTAGAGCAAGGAATAAAGTGCGCCATCTTAAAATATCGATCGACTACAACAAAGATACTATCCCGACCTCGTCCAGTCCTTGGCAGCCCCAATATGAAATCATAGATATATCAAGCCAAGGACGTAGAGGGGTGAGTAGCGGGGTGTACAACCCATGAGGTAGGAGCTAAGATTTGGCTCCTTTGCATACTACACATTGGCCATAAATCCTAACCACATTCTCATGCATTCTTGGCCAATAGAATTGCTCCTCCAATATTTTGAGGGTCTTTTCAACCCCAAAATGACCCATTAGACCGTCATCATGTGCTTATCTCATAAACAACTATCTCCAAGAGCTAGAGAATATACACAATTGTCTACCTTTAAATAAGTAACCATCAAACTTTGCATAGAGATTTGAACCCCTAGCCGAATCCCACTTGTCCCTACCCAATTCTTCGTCTTCCCTAAAGATAGGAGCAAAGTGAGGGTCCTCAAGATATAATCCTCTTAAGCTCTCAAAACCCATCAATTTTGACGACAAAGTGAACACAAGAACATGTTTTCTAGACAAAGCATTGGCTACTACATTGTCCTTACCCTTCTTGTATTGGATAACATAAGGGAAGGTCTTGAGAAACTCAATCCATTTGGCATGCCGTTTGTTATGCTTCTATTGTGCCCGAAGATGCTTTAAGGATTCATGGTCCGTTCGGATTACGATCTCCTTAGGCCATAAATAGTGTTGCCAAGTGGCCAAGGCTCTAATCAAGGCATACAACTCTAAATCATACGGGAGTAGTTTAGAGTTGCTCTTTTGAGATTTTGGCTAAAGTAAGCAATGGGTTTTAAATCTTGCATGAAAATAGCCTTTATGCCTACTTTACCCACATCGCACTCGACTTCGAATGTCTTATCAAAGTTGGGCAATTGTAACAAAGGCGCAAAGATGAGCATAGCTTTCAAAGCTTCAAAAGTCTTGGCTTGCTTATCACCCCACTTGAAGGGTTGATCTTTCTGAATGATCTCGGTCAAGGGGCGACTATGGTGCTAAATCTTTTGACAAACCTTCTATAAAAACTAGCCAAACCATGCAAGATTCTTACTTCTTCAATGGTTTGTGGGATTGGCCAACTTTTCATAGCGTTTATCTTGGATTCATCCACTTCGAACCCTCTTGAACTAACAACAAAACCCAAGAAAACAACTTCATTAACACTAAAGGAGCATTTTTCCAGATTTGCATACAGTTTTTCCTTTCTAAGGACATCAAAGATATATTGTAAATGCATCACATGCTCATCTAAAGACTTGTTATAGACCAAGAAATCATCAAAATAGACAACAACAAACTTTCCAATAAATGGCTTCATCACATTATTCATTAGCCTCATGAAAGTATTTGGAGCATTTGTTAGGCTGAATGGCATAACCATCCATTCATAGAGACCAAAATTGGTCTTGAAGGCAGTTTTCCATTCATCACCGGGTTGTATTCTTATTTGGTGATAGCCACTCCTTAAATCAATCTTGAAAAATAAACACGAACTATTCAATTCATTAAGCATATCATCTAACCTAGGGATAGGATAACGATATTTTACCATAATCTTTTTGATGGCTCAACAGTCTACACACATACGCCACGTTCCATATTTCTTAGGCACTAGTAGCACTGGAACCATGCACGGACTCATGCTCTCCTTGATATACTCTTTGTTGAGGAGTTCCTCAACTTGACATTGCAATTCCTTGGTGTCTGCAAGGTTGCTTCAATAAGCTGGCTTGTTTGGCAATTGTGAGCCCGACATAAAATCAATTTGGTGCTTAATTCCCTGAAGTGGGGGCAATCCTTGCAGAAGTTCTTCGGGAAATACATCTTCATAATCTTGAAACACACAAGAAATCAAAGGAGAAATATAATAATTAGTGGGGTTAGTGTTAAACAATGATCCAAAAGTAATATTGGCATATCCTCATCATGATCCATGAAGAGTTCCTTCTTTCTAACCAACATCAACATGTTTTTCTTCCCCTTTGATGTTGAGAAAGCCTCGAATACCCCTACTGCCCCACCTACGGGTTCCCCTATTTTTTCTTGTTTTTCAGATTTTTTCCCCTTTTTCTTCAACTCTCTCATCTTTTGATGCCACTCATTTACTTGGGAAGGCAAAAGAGGATGAATTGTGACCTTTCGGCCATCCTTTTCAAATATATATCGATTGGACCTCCCATCATGTTTGGTAGACCTATCATATTGCAAGGTCTACCTAACAACAAGTGACACGCTTGCATTGGTATCACGTCACAAAGCACTTCATCGTGGTAGTTTCCCACCTTAAATCGTATCACACATTGCCTTGTGACCTTTAATTCACCACATTCATTCAACCATTGCAACTTGCAAGAACTAGTGTGCGGTGTAGTTGGCAACTTCAAAAAGTTTACCATAGCAACACTAACAACATTTGCACAACTACCACTATCGATCACCAAAGTGCACACACTCCCCTTTACAAGACATTTAGTATGGAATAGATTTTCCCTTTGACTTGGGTCATCTATTGCCTTACTAATCATGCCACACCTAACTACAAAGTTTAGAACCACACACTCCCCTTCTTGCAGATAAATATCTTCACCAACATCATCATCATCACCATGTAGTCCATTCTTGGGTTCCTCTCTATTTTGAGGCCCGGCCTCATCCTCCCCCTTTTTAAGACCACTTCTTCACCAAGGTAATACAATCTCATTTCCCGTAGAATCACGTTGCGTCGGTTTGGATATTCATTGGCTTTATGTCCCCAACCTTGGCACTTGAAATATTGGAATCCTTTTGGATTAGGATACTTATAAACTTCTTGCTATGGAGGAATTTTGTAGACTGTTTTGGGCTCAGGAAGCCTTGTAGTGGCGGTTTGGTCCTTGTTTTTGGGCCAACCCAAAGAGGATTGAGCCATCTCCTTGCTTCTAGGCCAACCTGAGGTGGATTGTCCCCTTTTCTTGAATAACGACCTCTTTTTAATTTCTCTTTCAATCTCAAGAGCCGCTTGAAAAATACCTTCAACGGTATCAAACTTGTGAAGTGTTAAATGAGTAGAGATCTCTTTGTTTAACCCACACTTGAACCGGATAATGTCATGACTGATTTATTCCCTACGATGATAAATCTTCAACATGAGTTGTTGAAACTCATCATAATATGCCATCACACTTTTCTTACCTTGACGCAAGTTGTACAATCTAGCCAGCAACTCATAGCGTAACTCTCGGGAAGGCACCGTTGTCTCATCAAGTACCTCAACCGAAACCAAGGTAGTGGCTGCCCATCAACTAATTCATTACCAAACTGTTTGACATACTCCCACCAAGTGTTAGCATGACCCTCAAAATGAGCAATGGCATAATAATTTTTCTTTTCTTTCGAGTTATCATTAGCCTGGAAAACTTTGTCACAAGCCGATTCCCAAGCTAAGTAGACCTCGAGGTCACTTTCACCTTTAAAGATCGGTAGGCTTAACTTGATGGTGTTGATTCCTAAATCTCTCTCTTAGTGTTGGTTTCCCTTTTCTCCATACCTTCAATATCTCCATTGATCTCCACAACCCCCTCTCATTTCCTCCTCCTTCATATAAGAATCCTCAAAGGCTCTATATCCTTCATATCCCTCTCTACTATATTCCTCAAAGTGGGCTAGACGGTTTTGGACATTTTGAACATGATTTGAAGGAGTTGGATTTTATGGAGGTGGTGGTCTTTGGTTTAATGGAGCTTGGCAGGGAGGATTTAGATTTAGCGGAGGTACTTGACGTTCAAGTACCTCTTATGGAACTTGAGGAGTTTGGAAATATATTGTTCTAGAGGGGTCATGGTTTGGAGGGAAATAAGTGGTTTGGCTTGCGGCATTTAGTGGAGCTTGGGGTGTATTTAGCACTTGGTGCACTATTTTGGGAGTGATGATTGCGGATGAAGTTCTATCATTCCCAGTTGCAGAAATATGTAGAGGAGTAGAAGGGCAAGACTTCCTTTGACTCTTCAGTTGTTCTAATCTCCCACTAATAGACAACACATCTCCCTTTATTGTTCTCAAATCCCCTCTCACAGCTCCAACTTCCGTATTCAACCTTACAAGTGTTCGGGTAACGGCCTCAAGAGTGGCCCTCATAGAGTCAAGGGCATTAGTATCCATATTTTGGGACGTAGTCCCTTCCATTGTCAAGGTATTACCTTTAAAATCAGCAAACAAGTTAGTGAAAAAAAATCCTCTCCACACTTACACTCTTGGGATCACCTCACACTTTAGTTCCACAAGTGTTGTAGATTGGCTAGTAACCCATGAATCCTTAAGGTATGAGTAAGCTCTTATCCGAAGTAGATTCTTTTTTATAGACCCAAAGAATTCTCGTCGGACTAGAACCAAGAAGTAGCAACGTATTCAAAAGATAAAAGCACCCAAGTAATCGTTGACATGAGCAAACGGATTCAAATGACTAGTTGATAACCTAGTAGGAATGTACTAGTTTGTTAATTAGTTCTAGAACCAAGTAAGGAAACCAAGAATCAACAATTAGAAACTAGAAAATATCCAAATTTGAGCTTATTAGTGACGTGGCAGTAGCAATGGTGACGTGGCAATATGTAATTGGTCTTAGTCCCACACAACAATTTTTTTGTCACAAATCTAAAATTTCAATATTCACACAACTTGTAATGAATGACAATTGGTTTTGGAGGAAAAGTAAAAGTCTTGTACTCTTTTTAACTTTTCAAACTCAAAAAGGTGAGATTTGACTATACTAATCCAACAAAACAAGGTCCCTTGATTTAAGAAAAAGTGGTTGTCAAGTCTAGAAAGTGATGTGTGCAAGTCTTCTCACCAACAACTTTATAACTTTTGCCTTACAACCTTTTGGATCTATTTTACACCTTTGTTGTCTTAAGTTGTAAGAATAGATGAAGAACAAGATGAACTCCACAACAACCTTCAAGAACAAAATATCAACTTCTTCAAGAACACAACACAAAACCACCAATTGTCATCAACAAGGTACAACCTACGGCCTACTTCAAGTTGCCACAACAATGGTCAATATTATAAGTTCAACTTTAGATCTAGACACTTTTAGTGTTGGTGAGAAAGAAACCAACATTAGAAACACACTAAACAAGTAAAATAACACCTAAATCTAAACACACAAACTCGAATCTTGGCCAAGATAACAAGATGGACATATTTCTCTTTTTCTTTTTCTGGAATTTTCAGATTTCAACAATTTTTTTTTAATTTTCATCCAAGAGAGCCCAAGATTGGTAGTGTACGAACACAACCAGCCTTGCTTTGATACCAAATGATACAATATCAAGTCCACAATGCAAGAATCCAGCAAGAACAACAAGATGAACAAACTAACACAAAAAAACAACAAGTTGAACAACAAGTGCTAGTGAATCGAAATAGGCCACACACAGCTTCACTAGGCTTTAAAAATCACATTTTTAGAATAAGATGATAAAGTTTTCAACAAGAACCAGCAATTCAACAAGGTGCTAATGAATTGAAAGAGCCCCACACGGCTTCACTAGACTTCAAGATTACAAAACACAATCCTAACAAGATTACAAAAAGATAGTAACTTGACATGTAATATTCAAGAGTCTAAGAACCCTAACAGAAAGAGAGAACCGTAATACTAAAGAATATTAACACCAAGTTCTTACTTGGACCAAGAGGAGCTCTATGACCTCAAGATCCTTGTTTCTAGCCAAGATACAACACAAGTAGCACTTTACTTGTGAGTTTTCAGATTTGGGGCTTCTCCAATGGAAGAGTGACAAATTCCTCAATATTACAAGTGTTTATGTCTCAAAAAATTATGAAAGAACTAGCTACTCAATAACCCTAATATTGTCTATTTATATTACTCCATGAATGAAGGAGAAAATGACCAGATTACCCTTTCCATAGGGTGGACTTGGAGGCAGAGGCAGATACACAAATCAGATACCCTCATCTCTTCTCCGCGATTTAAAATCAAGCTGAAGGTACTGTTCTTCCTTAATCCAATTTCCTTCTAATCCAGTGTATTCAGCTATATGGTTATTCTCTCTATGATTCATGCATTTTGTAAAGTACTCGAAATTTTAGAGTGAAGAAAACCCTTTTAATGAGTCGTTCCAGCTATACATCCTCATTTTATCTTGTTTTTGGTGTATCTAGCCACATTCGAGGACGAATGTTTCCAAGGGGGAGATATTGTAATACCCAGAGACTCTAACCAATAGGCAACCATGAATCAAGCTCATGAGAAATAAATTATAATGTTTTGCGTTATTTTTTGATCAAGGATGGTGTGTATTAAGGCCTTAAAGATGTCCTAACAATTAGGTAAATCAAAATATTCCTTACCGATTGAATTCTTGGGAAGGATATTGGTATAGTCAACTTCAAACGATCATATCTCCCATTATAATTGTAATTTTCGAGATCATGACCTATCAACAGATAGATAATAGAATTATATTTCCAACGATACCAATTTCGCCAAAATCCAATATCGAAGCAAAGAGTTATAGCCATTTTACTCCAGCATATCAATCTGAAAAAGGCTGACGACGTTTCTGATGGGCTGTCACATATTTTACTCCATTTCTGACGACTTCATCACTTTTTGATGACATTTCTGACGATGTTGTCAGAATTAGGAATAAAATTGAAAATTTGACCCTTTTGTGACGATATTTCATGACGGCCTATCACGGGTCTGACGGCCTATCACGGATGTCATCAGCCATCTTTTTTCAGCAATTAAGAGGCATTTTTAAAAGGGTATTTTGGTCTTTTCCACCCATTTTGACCCTCTATATATATCCAAGTAAAGAATAAAACTTCATTCTTCTTCCATTTCATCAAGAATACTATGGTTTCTCTCTTAAAGTCCAATCCAAATCTTCTAAGAACATCAAGAATCCAACCATAAATTTCACAAATTGGTTCAACATTCAAGGTACCCAAGTCAAAAGCATCAAGAACCCTAAATCAATAAGTGGAAAAGGAGTCTATAACAAGTTTCTTCATTCCAATCCATAATCAAGGTATGTGGGGTTTGAACAAGAACACTCCTTTCGTTTTTTTGCATAAAGATTTAATTGCTATTATTAATTTAAATGAATTTGCAAAGTGGGATTGCACCCAAATTTCTCTATTAATGACTTATGAGGTTTGAGTTGGTTAAGTTTGATATTATGATATATTTACCATCATATTTCTTGAATTGAGGATTTATGCCATGAGTTGAATATTCTTATTATGAATTGATGATTTTCGAACGATTTGAGATAAGTGTCATGATTTAAGCTTTCCATGAGAAGTTGATTATTGACCACATAATGATATTAGAACTTGAGAGTCAAGAATGTGTCCTATGATGTTTCCTTGAATCTTTTGATATTTGAAATGATTTGATAAGCAAATATAGTTGATGTTGAGAAAGATTGTGTTGAGTTGAGTCGAGTTAGAAATTCACAATATGTTTATGATTCATAGATGAGATATATATATTTATGTTTTGGTCTATATAATAGACCCATGAGTTGATATTGATTAAGGTGGATTTCCTAATGCGTTCTAAGCCAAGTCTAGGTGGAGTATTTAGTACCAAGCAAGAAATGTGGTATTTCCCCAAAACTACGTGCCACCGTAGGATTGATATTGATGATTGTGGGCAAGAGGTTGAGTATGGGATTGTGATTGAGAAATTGAGGTTGTACTCCTTGGCAAGAGTACGACACCCCCGCCAATGTGGGGTTCTCTACTTAGGACGGTAAAACATTGGACTCCATACGGCTCACATGGTGTAGTTATGTTGGTTATAAGAAAATCCCACGTCCATAATGATCTAAGTACCTTAAGTTACCGAGTCACTCTAAGTCATGAGTCAAAGAGTTTGAATTGAGTTAAATAATTTATGAGATTTATGAAGCATGTGTTATTACTGATGACTTATGGGAATAATGTTTCAGATAATTCAAGTGAAGGAAGGTATTATTGTCATCATGCATGATTTTCTTATACATTTATGATACATTTCACTAGTCATATTATTTTAGGAAGGAGTAACTTTCTCAAAAATCCAACTTTTGGGAAGATCAATTTTTTTCCATTTAATGGGTCTTCTGTATCGGCCCATACTAGGTTTATGCCCCTGAGATGCCACTCATTTTACATTTGCATTAGTTTATTTAGCCTTTGAGATTGTAACTTTGGTGGTCATAACATTATGGTACCTTAAACCAATAATCTGCTAATAAGAGACATATAAATGGACACTTAATTCAACAACAATGAGGTAGGGATCTATTGGCACACAAAGAAAGAGTTTAGAAGTTGAAAATACACATGGTTCTTATTTGAGTAAATGGAGAACTTTTGAAATTATCTAGTGAAAATAGATGTGTAGGTTAAATAATAAGCATGTATCGAGGTGTTTTAACACATTAGAGAGTGGAAACAAGATCATTGGCAACATGGAATGTAATGTGCTGCTATTATATATCACCTTTTAACCTAATCGAAACAACACAACATCCTCAAATATCGAATGAATATGAAATATATAACAAGATAAATATAATAAAACTAATGATAATTCATGATATGTCAATACCAACCACTGGTAACCGTCCATCAAATAGTCAACCAAACTACCCAAGTCCAAGTAGTCCAACAAAGCCTCTACAAAATTAAAATCAATTAAATATCGAGACATACACCGGACAGTAGCCAAAACAAAGTCTAAACAAGGTCTAAGACATAGTAAATAAGGACCAAGAAATGAAGCCTTTCAAAGTATGGAAACTCTCCATTTCAATTCAACTCATGAACTTAACTTGAGCACCTGATCACTGCATAGGAAAAGTAGAAGAATTTTTGGTGTCTGTATCGCATGGGGATACAACGTCCGAAGACAGTTAGCGGTTGGACCACTAGTATGTAACTCAAGGATAGAGGAATAAAATAATGCCATGACAATAGTTTAAAACTAGAACAACATCCAAAGCATGATATCATATGAATTACATATACATATATATATAAAAATATATAATATTACATATCGGGGTAGGGAGCAAGTCTTAACATGATCTTCAAAAACCTTAACTCTGGCAGTGTAGAATAACCATCATATAACAAGGCTCCTACGAGTTATATAGGCCTATCTCTCTCCTAGTTGGAAAGGGCCCAGTGCGTATAGCTGCATGAACCAAAGAATATCCATATCCGTATATGCCTTTATGGGGGACTCAAACCTCCCGGCATAATCAAGGAGACTTAAGCACCAATAAATATAATATGATGGACATGAACCTCCCATTTATATATTCAATTTGGGGGACTCGAACCTCTGTGTCACGTCTCAAATCCTACTAGGGCGAACAGGAACCCGTAGCCATAAAGGGCCAAGAAAACCAATCCATAACCTTGTACTTCTCATGTATGTAGCTATGACAACCAAAGGTTCTGACAAACATGATATTATGCATTGATAAGAATATCTACATTGGTAAGCACAAAATTATATATACAACACTTGGCCATTGGGGCCACCACATCTAAAATACAAGATACTACCTTGTTTAACTTTACATTAGTCTACAAAGCCTCTAAAAGATACATGGACTTAGCTAGCGTCAGGACAAACCCCTGCCATACTCTTGACTACTACATAATACCAAAATATATGGAACAAACTCAGAAAGCCCCGAATCAACCTGGAGCTCCCAAAATATATGGAACAAACTCAGAAAGCCCCGAATCAACCTGGAGCTCACCAATAGTCATTAAATAGTTTATATTTCTACTAGCGAGGTGTATTAGCAGAAGCATCTGTGCCTACAGCATGAAATATAGGTCCCCCATGAGGGACATTAGTATGAAAATATGTACTGAATATGTGAAATGAGTACGACCATGAGGATGGACGAGAACGAGTGCATATTCAATCTGTCTAAGGAAGTGCACAAGTAAAGTGTGAAAGATGGCCTAAATGCACTAAAAACATCCCCTAAGTTACACTTGATGGGCACCTCACCCTTGAGGGGTATTATGGTTATTTTGTATTCTATTTTGTAATACACTATATGTAGAGCCTCTTAGGGTTTTTAGTCTTAGATATTTATTGCTATTGAAAGTTGTAAGAACAACATTTCTCTCTTGTGATAAAGGACTATGGCCGAAACATTGTAACTAGGATTTCCAACTTGAGTGCGGAATCATTCGTGTTGGATTCATGCTTGGAATGTTGGGTGCTAGAGGAGGTTGAGGTCTCTCTTGTGCTCACCGAAGAGATAGGTATTTTTAGTGTGTAGTGTTAAGGGTCCAAGAGTGGAATAGGCTCTTGGGTTCTTAAGATTATACCTTCACTTTGCCATTCTATCTATCTTTACGTATATTTCTTGGACTCTTTGTTATTGTTCTAGTCAAAACCGTGTGTTGTTATTTCCATTGTGTTATTATCTATCTTGTTCTTCATTTTGTTATCTTGATACTCTTTTTGTTAGTTTATGGTGGCTATTTTGGTGCCAAATACACCATTGTTATCTCGTATTATTGTTGTTGTAGTGAATCCGAGAGTGGTCTCCAAAAAGATCCTCGGATCCTTAAGATCAGTGGACTAATCGGGAGTGTGTTTTTATGCTTCCGTTGTCTTTCTCGTATCAATATGTAAGGCTGAAGGTAACAACATATGATACAAGAGCTCAATAGAAATCAGATACCAGTGAATAAATAGTGCTAGTAGACCACATTTATATATTTGTAGGATCAGGTACATTATATTCCTTTTTTCATTTTACCTTTCTTACGTCATAATCTTTGTAAGTCATATAATACAAATAACAACTGATCAGTGGTAAATAGACAAATTGGGATCAGCCCATGCTAGGTTTATGCCCCTGAGCTGCTACACATAAATAAATATTAGGATCGTCCCATGATAGGTTTATATCCCTGAGATGCCACCCACATATAAAGGTATCGAGATCGACCCATGCTAGGCTTATGCCCCTAAGCTACTACTCATTTTACAGATTTGCATTACTTAGTTTGTTTAACCTTTGATATTGTTACTTTGGTGGTCATAACATTAAGGTACCTTGAAACAGTAATCTACCAATAAGAAACATGTAAATGGGCACTTAATGCAACAATAATGAGGTAGGGAGCTGTTGGCATACAAATGAAGTATTTAGGAGCTGAAAATAACACATGGGTATTATTTGAGTAAACGGATAACTCCTGAAATTCTCTAGTGAATATAGACGTTCAGGTTTAATAATAAGCATGTATTGAGGTGTTTTACCATGTTAGAGAGTGGGAATTGCCATTATGTATCACTTGTTATAGGATAACCTTGGAATCTTACTTGATAGACCAAATGTCCGATTTTATACCAAAGAGTGCAAAATAGAGTATGCCTTACATACCAGATTATATAACTCCGAAACTAACCAAACTTGACTTTCCGCCTTTTAGATTACTTATCTATAATATAATATATGGTAAACTAATATTAGCAACCAACTGATACGTTTGGGATATTTAACTTCACCAAAATAGTAACCAAGCAATAAACTCTTAATCTATCAATTAAGGGTGTTATTTTAACCCTTTTCTCTTCCAATTACACCCACATACCATACATGTCCTTATAAGGTTCACCAAACCCACTTTGTCTTCATTACACATTCCAAATAATATTCAAAACAGATTGGGCAGTAAACAAATGTAATAATTAGTTTGGTGGTATACTGCCACACTTTTTTTATATATTTCGTTACAAACCAATCACACCTTTCTCCAACATCAACCTAGCAGCCCACAATATATACATACAAAAACAATCCATAAAATAGTTCCAAATCACTTTTATTGTAGCAATCACTTATTGAAAGCATCATCTCTTGAGTTCTCAATAACAACACATTATAATTTTCTCTCAAATTTGTATATAAGAAGAACAAAATGTAGAAGTCACCTTACCTTAATTCTACAACTTATACTTAAATTTGAACTCCTCAAGAACTTCATCTTTCACTTTCCTTCATACTTTAAACCAAAAAAAAAAGATCTCTTAATAACATAGAAAAAATGAGCAAGTAGTTGTTCTATATTCTTCCATGTATTTATACTTAGACACATATAGCATGTTTTCCTAATATTCCATGAGATAATTACGCTAAAACTTGAGTGTTTTCACCTACCTTAGCTTGCAAAGATGAGGGTTTCTTTAAGAAACCTAGAAAGAATTTTAGGGCTGCTGTTGTTATCCTTGTTATGAAAGGGAAAAAGCTGAAATCTTAAAGGGAATATTCTGGTTAAAATGAGCAAAATGGCCAGCTATATTAATCTTATATTGATCCCTTATTAGTGACCTCATTTCCAGCTACAAATTAGTTAAGTAGGTGATGCACCTACTTAAGGGTTCAAGTGCTCAAAATTTAAAATTAGGTGATGCACCTACCTGCTTAAATTCTTATTTTGGGCTCAATTAACTTAGGGCTTTTGCAGATTTAGTGACCTCATTTCCAGCTACAAATTAGTTAAGTAGGTGATGCACCTACTTAAGGGTTCAAGTGCTCAAAATTTAAAATTAGGTGATGCACCTACCTGCTTAAATTCTTATTTTGGGCTCAATTAACTTAGGGCTTTTGCAGATTTAAGTGTTGGTCCATTTCTCCATTTTCTTCATCTTTTCTTCAATTTGGCCCAAATGTGTACATTAGTTTAGGCCCAAATCTGGTCCATAGCCATAGGTCCATTAATTTGGTCCAAATAACTTAAGTAAGTGACTCACCTACTAGCTTAACCAAGTCAAGAAAGAACCTCAATATTTTATTCAATTTTTAGCTTCTAATTCCTTTAATCTAACCTTCAACTTGTACACACTTGGTCAATTTAAACCTTAGATCCAAATACTATCTTACAATCCCAAGTTTAAATAGTTGTATCGATGTTAACTTGATCGTGTCATATAAAAACGTACGGGCAGCATCTATAATTTAATCTACACCATTAATAATTGCATAACAAATCTCATCTGTTACCTATACCACAAGACTATACCAAGTTACCTATAAATAGGGAAAGTATATGCAATGTAAGGGGTGTCACATCCTCCCCTCCTTAGAAATATACATCCTCAAATGTTAGCATAACTATCCAACCAAAACAAGTTCAAGCCTAATTTAAACATCCCTACTATCACATAGTACTTATATATTATACTTTTTATTGTTCCAATTCAGCATATTGGACTTATTCTTTGTATTTGAACAAATGGGGGTACTTAGATTTCATCGCTTCTTCAGCTTCCCATGTTATCTGTTCTACTTATTGGATTCTCTAAAGCACTTTATCGAAGCTATTTATTTATTCCTTTACTTTTCAACTTGTCGATCTAGGATAGTATTAGGTATTTATTCATAGGTGAGATCTTTCGTAACTTGTATATCTTCAGTAGGAGTAATATGAGATGGATCACCTATGCACTTCCGAAGCATTGAGACGTGAAATACTAGATGAATAGTTGAGAGCTCTTGGGGTAGCTCTAATTCATAAGCAACTTGGCCAAACCTCTGAGTAATCTTGTATGGGCCTATATAACAAGGAATTAGTTTTCCTTTCTTACCAAATCTCATAACCACCTTCATTTGTGAAACCTTTAAGAATACCCAATCACCTATAGAAAACTCTAGCCCCCTTTTTCTAACATCTGTATATGACTTGTGTCGACTTTGGGATATCTCCAGCTATTGTTGGATAACTTTAACCTTTTCCATAGCTTGATTAACAAGATCTGGCCCGAATAAGGCAGTTTCACCCACTCCAAACCATCCAATTGGTGATTTACACTTTCTTCCATACAAAGCTTCATATGGCGCCATTTGAATACTTGAATGATAGCTATTATTGTAGGTGAACTCGATGAGATGTATATGATCATACCAACAACCTTTAAAGTCCAATACACAAGCTCGTAGCATATCTTCAGGTGTTTGAATAGTATGTTCTACTTGTCCATCTGTTTGAGGGTGAACAGTTGTACTTAGATTCACTTGTGTCCCCAAATTTCTCTGAAAAGACTTCCAAAAATTTACAGCAAATTGAGCTCCTCGATCTGATATAATAGAGATTGGAACTCCGTGCAGTCGAACTATCTCTTTGATATACAATTTAGCATACTTTTCAACTGTATAAGTCGTCCTAATCGGTAGGAAGTGTGCTAATTTGGTAAGCCTATCAACTATCACCCATATGGAATAAAAATTTTGAGATGTACGCGGCAAACCAGTGACAAAATCCATGCTAATCATATCCCACTTCTAGATTGGAAGATCTATACATTGCATATGACCCTTGGGCTTTTGATGCTCTACTTTAACACTTTGACAATTTGGACATTCGGCTACAAATTCTGCAACGTTCTTTTTCATGTCACCCTACCAATATATTCCTTTTAAATCATGATACATTTTAGTTGACCCCAGGTGGAAGGAATACCTTGAATAATATGCCTCTATCATAATCCTCTTTTTTAGCCTATCTACATTAGGCACACATAATCAGTTTTGGCACCGAAGTACTCCCTCTTGCGTTAACTTAAATAACGTTGTCATACCACATTGTACATTCTCCTTAAGTTGTAATAGTATGGGATCTGCTTATTTCTACTCTTTTACTTCAACTACTAATGAAGTTTCTGCCGCATTATAAATAATAAGCCCTTTATCTGGAGTTTCACGAAGGCAAACTCCCAAATTGGCTAGTTGGTATAGATCTTTAGTCATCCCTTGTCTTTCTATAGATGGTACCATGGTCTTCCAACTTAACACATCTGCTACCATATTTGCTCTCCCCGGATGATACAAGATATCAACGTCATAGACTTTTATAATTCAAGTCGTCTTCGCTGCCTCAAATTTAGGTCCTTCTGATTAAAGATATATTGCAAACTCTTGTAGTAGGTATATATGTCAACGTGAATCCCATACAAGTTGTAACACTATATCTTTAAGGCAAATATAACCGCTACTAGTTCCAAATCATGCATCGGATAATTCTTCTCATGTGGCCGTAATTATCTTGAGGCATATGATATGACTTTACCATGCTTTTACTTCTCATGCATATAACTATGACAACCCAAAGTTCTGACAAATATGATATTATGCATTGATGAGAATATCTATATTGGCAAGCACAAAATTATACATGCAACACTTGGCCGTTGGGGCCACCACATCTAAAAGACAAGACACTACCATGTTTAACTTCACATTAGTCTACAAAGCCTCTAAAAGATACATGGACTTAGCTAGGATCGGGATAAACCCCCACCCTACTCTTGACTACTGCACAATACCAAAACATATGGAACAAACTCGAAAAGCCCCAAATCAACCTGGAGCTCACCAATAGTCACTGAATAACCTGTGTTTCTACTGGCAAGGTGTATTACTTGAAGCACCTGTTCCTGCAGTATGAAATATAGGTACCCCGTAAGGGACGTCATTACAAAAATATGTACTGAATATGTAAGGCTGAAGGTAATAACACATGATACAAAAGCACAATAGAAATCAGATACCAGTGAATAAATAGTGCTAGTAGACCACATTTATATATTTGTAGGATCAGGTACATTACATTTCTTTCTTCATTTTACCTTTATTACTTCATAATCTTTGTAAGTCATACAATACAAATGACCAGTTGATTAGTGGTAAATAGACAAATCGAGATCGGCCCATGCTAGGCTTACGCCCCTGAGCTGCCACCCATAAATAAACGTTGGGATCGACCCATGCTAGGTTTATGCCTCTGAGATTCCACCCACATTTAGGTATCGACATCATCCCATGTTAGGCTTATGCCTCTGAACTGCCACTCATTTTAAAGATTTGCATTACTTAGTTTTTTTAACCTTTGAGATTGTTACTTTGGTGGTCATAACATTATAGTACCTTCAAACAGTAAGCTACCAATAAGAGATATGTAATTGGGCACTTAATGCAACAACAATGAGGTAGGTAGCTGTTAGAACACAAGATAAAGTGATTAGGAGTTGAAAATAACACATGGGTCTTATTTGAGTAAACAGAAAACTCCAGAAATTCTCTAGTGAAAATAGACGTGCAGGTTTAATAATAAGTATGTATCGAGGTATTTTAACATGTTATAGAGAGTGGGAACAAGGTCATTGACTACATGGGATATACTACACTGCCATTATGTATCACTTGTTATAGGATAACCTTGGAATCTTACTTGATGAACCAAATGTCCGATTTCATGCCAAAGGGTACAAAATAGAGTATGTCTTACATACGAGATTATATAACTCCGAAACTAGCCAAACTTGACTTCCCGCCTTTCAGATTACTTATCTACAATAGAAGATATGGTAAACTAATATTAACAACTAACCGGCACATTTGGGCTATTTAACTTCACCAAAATAGTAACTGGGCAATAAGCTCTTAATATATCAATTAAGGGTGTTATTTTAACCCTTTTCTCTTCCAATTACATCCACATACCATACATGTCCTTATAAGGTCCACCAAAACCACCTTGGCTTCATTACATATTCAAAATAATACGCCAAACAGATTGGGCAGTAAACAAATGCAACAATTAGTTCAGTGGTATACCGCTACACCTTTCTTCTATATTTCATTAAAGCCCAATTAAAATAATTATTGCACAAACACAACAATTTATCCAATTACTTATAAAAGGCATTCCATATGTATCGTCATACCAACCCCATTTGTTAGTTTACAACTTGCCATAACCAGGATTAATCATCTTAGGACTCGAATCCATTGTCTAAACAAAGACATCAATTTAGTTCAAAACATAATTCAACTTGTGAGAAGATCATTCCCATAGTCAATTTTACAAACAAGTTGCGGGCATAATTTATCAAAGCCAAATTTATTAGATTTTGGGGTTCAACCATGACCCCTCAAATAAATCATTATTCCCATGCAACCACATGTGTAAAACAATAATTAAAACATGCTTAATCATAAATTAAATTATGAGGAAGTAATACCCAATAATATTCATTCAAACCCTCAATCTTGGTTTTTAAAACCACCATTACTGACTTATGAACAATGTTTTAATATATGTTTTTAGTGAACTAACAATGAGGGAAGAGTCACAAGCCTGAGTTACGAAGATTCACGAAGAGAATTTGATCCTTAAGCCCTTAGATGACCACTTTGAAGAAACCTGGCCCAATATTTCTTGAGGGGTTTTTAAGAGAGTTTAGAGAGAGTTTTATTTGCAAAGGGTATAATGAATGAACAAAATATGTTATTAGATGTGGGGTCTTAAGCGCTTAGGGTGGAAAATGTCCAAAGTGCCCCCAGCTTAGCTGTAGAAAACCCGCATTTCTTGTGAAAGCATGAATAAGGGCAAATAAAGATAACTTCAAAAAACACTAGAGATCATGAAATAAGGAATGATTTCTAATATATTTTGTAGTCTCTCTCGATAATAAGTATGGCGCACTTCACACCTATGGTCAAGACTCTATGTAATGCGACTTGTCCGACTCCCTAGGACTCATTTTGATACCAAGTTCGTAACATCTTAAGTATACCCCCTAGATACCACACGATGCTTAGGACTACAAATAGCCTCAAAGCTAACCTAAGATATCTATTCAACTCTGAACTCTAATAAGATAAATTGTAAAACATGAGCGAAAATTGAAGATAACTGATAAACTAGGTTCAATTAAATGTCAATCTCAATGTATACTACAATCAATAATATTCAAAAATGAGAGAAACTGAAAGAACACATCGTCCAACTAGTCTTAACAAGACCCTGCTAAAACTGAAGAGCTATTGGGACAGACCCTAGCTAGTCCAAAACTGAAAACATAATAACTGAAAACATAAAGCAAGCTTTTGAACCCAACGCAAGTCTGGCCCTCGAAATATGAGGACTGACCAATTAGATTAATATAAGAAATGGTACGCAGGACTAGTTGTGCTGCTAGGGTCGAATACCTGAATCTACATTCTGAAATAATATAATCACACAGACATATATGTGGTTAGTTTTTATGGAATATACTGACTATGTGGGGGTGAATGCAACAAGTAAAACTGATAAACTGCTCATAAAACATACATGCTAAGTGTAAATAAGCTCAACATAATCATGAGAGAACTGAAATATGAAACATTATAAGTCACGAATAGTAAATCATAAGTTGATAATCTGAATTAGCATAAGCTTAAGTTATAAAGTTATAAGACAATATCTATCAATGCTTATGAGCCATTACACATAGTTTCTAAAATCTTCTTTACTATAGGATATTCTCAAAATCGACATAAATCAGTGAGCTAGCATGGATTCCAATGTCTAGCCCACACTGAGGAGGGTTGTTCTATCCTTTCCATCGGTATAGAACCTGAACTAAACTGTAGTAATCACTAAACTGATCCCTATGGAGGCAAGGATACACTCTCTAGTGAGGCCCCTTAAACCTACGGTGAAACATAGTTTTTGTAAAATAGGATGCGATGAGCCCACATTCCCCTCTCGGTGCTAAATACAACTCCAAATATATATATATATATATATATATATATATATATATTCACATTAAACATATGAGGTTATAGATCTGAAAACCTATTATGTTTCTGTTAATCAATCATACTCATGAATAACTATGTGAATTTTATATGTGTTTATATCTTAAAATATTATGAAAGAACTAGCTGCTCAATAACCCTAATATTGTCTATTTATATTACACCAAAAATTAGGGAGAAAATAAACAGATTGCCCTTTCCATAGGGTGGCCTTGGAGTGTAAGTTTATTACACTTCAAGGCCCCTCATCACACTTACAATATTTAGACCATTAGGTGGATCAATCACCAACTCACAAATGGCCATTTGCATGAACAAGGCTTGGAGTTTTTATAACTCCTGAGCTTGGCTACGTGTGAATGGTCATGAACTTGTTGGATAGCTTGCTACATTTATATTATCCTCTCCATCTTGAGAGAAATTTGACCTAAAATTTGGAATTTGGTCATCTTCAATCGTATCCATGAGAGAAAGATTACACACGATAAAAGTGTTGTGCACTTGATATTCCAATGGAAGGTCAATCTTGTAGGCGTTGTCATTGATTTTATCAAGTAATTGGAATGGACCATTACCCCTCGATATCAATTTAGACTTTCTTTGAGATGGAAATCGATCCTTTCGAAGATACACCAACACCAAATCTCTTGGATCAAGAATGAGTTTCTTCTCCCCTTGTTGGCCCTTCTAGAAATTTCTTGGTCTTTCTTCTCAAGTCAAAGCCGCACCTTCTCATATAACTTCTTCATAGAGTCTTCCCGCTTGATTCCATTTAAGCTAATCATGAGATCACTTGGCAAAGGTGTTAAATCCAAAGAGGTAAGGGAATTGTGGCCGTATACACACTCAAAGGGAGTCATTTCTGTACTTGAGTGTATGACACGATTATAGGAAAACTCAATCAATGGTAAGTGCTCCTCCCATTAACCATGAAACGTAGCATAGAACCCAAAGTCCTATTTACAACTTTCATTTGGCCATCATTTTATGGGTTGCAAGACATAGAGAACAACAACTTGGTACTAAGCCTACCTCAAGTGGACTTCTAAAAGTGACTTAGGAACTTAGAGTCCCTATCACTCATAATGGTCCTTGAAACGCCATGTAATTTGATAATATTATCAATAAATAAAGAGGCCACACTAGGTGCGTCATCAAATTTAGAGCAAGGAATAAAGTGCGCCATCTTAAAATATCGATCGACTACAACAAAGATACTATCCCGACCTCGTCCAGTCCTTGGCAGCCCCAATACGAAATCATAGATATATCAAGCCAAGGACGTAGAGGGGTGAGTAGCGGGGTGTACAACCCATGAGGTAGGAGCTAAGATTTGGCTCCTTTGCATACTACACATTGGCCATAAATCCTAACCACATTCTCATGCATTCTTGGCCAATAGAATTGCTCCTCCAATATTTTGAGGGTCTTTTCAACCCCAAAATGACCCATTAGACCGTCATCATGTGCTTATCTCATAAACAACTATCTCCAAGAGCTAGAGAATATACACAATTGTCTACCTTTAAATAAGTAACCATCAAACTTTGCATAGAGATTTGAACCCCTAGCCGAATCCCACTTGTCCCTACCCAATTCTTCGTCTTCCCTAAAGATAGGAGCAAAGTGAGGGTCCTCAAGATATAATCCTCTTAAGCTCTCAAAACCCATCAATTTTGACGACAAAGTGAACACAAGAACATGTTTTCTAGACAAAGCATTGGCTACTACTTTGTCCTTACCCTTCTTGTATTGGATAACATAAGGGAAGGTCTTGAGAAACTCAATCCATTTGGCATGCCGTTTGTTATGCTTCTATTGTGCCCGAAGATGCTTTAAGGATTCATGGTCCGTTCGGATCACGATCTCCTTAGGCCATAAATAGTGTTGCCAAGTGGCCAAGGCTCTAATCAAGGCATACAACTCTAAATCATACGGGAGTAGTTTAGAGTTGCTCCTTTGAGATTTTGGCTAAAGTAAGCAATGGGTTTTAAATCTTGCATGAAAATAGCCTTTATGCCTACTTTACCCACATCGCACTCGACTTCGAATGTCTTATCAAAGTTGGGCAATTGTAACAAAGGCGCAAAGATGAGCATAGCTTTCAAAGCTTCAAAAGTCTTGGCTTGCTTATCACCCCACTTGAAGGGTTGATCTTTCTGAATGATCTCGGTCAAGGGGCGACTATGGTGCTAAATCTTTTGACAAACCTTCTATAAAAACTAGCCAAACCATGCAAGATTCTTACTTCTTCAACGGTTTGTGGGATTGGCCAACTTTTCATAGCGTTTATCTTGGATTCATCCACTTCGAACCCTCTTGAACTAACAACAAAACCCAAGAAAACAACTTCATTAACACTAAAGGAGCATTTTTCCAGATTTGCATACAGTTTTTCCTTTCTAAGGACATCAAAGATATATTGTAAATGCATCACATGCTCATCTAAAGACTTGTTATAAACCAAGACATCATCAAAATAGACAACAACAAACTTTCCAATAAATGGCTTCATCACATTATTCATTAGCCTCATGAAAGTATTTGGAGCATTTGTTAGGCTGAATGGCATAACCATCCATTCATAGAGACCAAAATTGGTCTTGAAGGCAGTTTTCCATTCATCACCGGGTTGCATTCTTATTTGGTGATAGCCACTCCTTAAATCAATCTTGAAAAATAAACACGAACTATTCAATTCATTAAGCATATCATCTAACCTAGGGATAGGATAACGATATTTTACCATAATCTTTTTGATGGCTCAACAGTCTACACACATACGCCACGTTCCATATTTCTTAGGCACTAGTAGCACTGGAACCATGCACGGACTCATGCTCTCCTTGATATACTCTTTGTTGAGGAGTTCCTCAACTTGACATTGCAATTCCTTGGTGTCTGCAAGGTTGCTTCAATAAGCTGGCTTGTTTGGCAATTGTGAGCCCGACATAAAATCAATTTGGTGCTTAATTCCCTGAAGTGGGGGCAATCCTTGCAGAAGTTCTTCGGGAAATACATCTTCATAATCTTGAAACACACAAGAAATCAAAGGAGAAATATAATAATTAGTGGGGTTAGTGTTAAACAATGATCCAAAAGTAATATTGGCATATCCTCATCATGATCCATGAAGAGTTCCTTCTTTCTAACCAACATCAACATGTTTTTCTTCCCCTTTGATGTTGAGAAAGCCTCGAATACCCCTACTGCCCCACCTACGGGTTCCCCTATTTTTTCTTGTTTTTTAGATTTTTTCCCCTTTTTCTTCAACTCTCTCATCTTTTGATGCCACTCATTTACTTGGGAAGGCAAAAGAGGATGAATTGTGACCTTTCGGCCATCCTTTTCAAATATATATCGATTGAACCTCCCATCATGTTTGGTAGACCTATCATATTGCAAGGTCTACCTAACAACAAGTGACACGCTTGCATTGGTATCACGTCACAAAGCACTTCATCGTGGTAGTTTCCCACCTTAAATCGTATCACACATTGCCTTGTGACCTTTAATTCACTACATTCATTCAACCATTGCAACTTGCAAGAACTAGTGTGCGGTGTAGTTGGCAACTTCAAAAAGTTTACCATAGTAACACTAACAACATTTGCACAACTACCACTATCGATCACCAAAGTGCACACACTCCCCTTTACAAGACATTTAGTATGGAATAGATTTTCCCTTTGACTTGGGTCATCTATTGCCTTACTAATCATGCCACACCTAACTACAAAGTTTAGAACCACACACTCCCCTTCTTGCAGATAAATATCTTCACCAACATCATCATCATCACCATGTATTCCATTCTTGGGTTCCTCTCTATTTTGAGGCCCGGCCTCATCCTCCCCCTTTTTAAGACCACTTCTTCACCAAGGTAATACAATCTCATTTCCCGTAGAATCACGTTGCGTCGGTTTGGATATTCATTGGCTTTATGTCCCCAACCTTGGCACTTGAAATATTGGAATCCTTTTGGATTAGGATACTTATAAACTTCTTGCTATGGAGGAATTTTGTAGACTGTTTTGGGCTTAGGAAGCCTTGTAGTGGCGGTTTGGTCCTTGTTTTTGGGCCAACCCAAAGAGGATTGAGCCATCTCCTTGCTTCTAGGCCAACCTGAGGTGGATTGTCCCCTTTTCTTGAATAACGACCTCTTTTTAATTTCTCTTTCAATCTCAAGAGCCGCTTGAAAAATACCTTCAATGGTATCAAACTTGTGAAGTGTTAAATGAGTGGAGATCTCTTTGTTTAACCCACACTTGAACCGGATAATGTCATGACTGATTTATTCCCTACGATGATAAATCTTCAACATGAGTTGTTGAAACTCATCATAATATGCCATCACACTTTTCTTACCTTGACGCAAGTTGTACAATCTAGCAAGCAACTCATAGCGTAACTCTCGGGAAGGCACCGTTGTCTCATCAAGTACCTCAACCGAAACCAAGGTAGTGGCTTCCCATCAACTAATTCATTACCAAACTGTTTGACATACTCCCACCAAGTGTTAGCATGACCCTCAAAATGAGCAATGGCATAATAATTTTTCTTTTCTTTCGAGTTATCATTAGCCTGGAAAACTTTGTCACAAGCCGATTCCCAAGCTAAGTAGACCTCGAGGTCACTTTCACCTTTAAAGATCGGTAGGCTTAACTTGATGGTGTTGATTCCTACATCTCTCTCTTAGTGTTGGTTTCCCTTTTCTCCATACCTTCAATATCTCCATTGATCTCCACAACCCCCTCTCATTTCCTCCTCCTTCATATAAGAATCCTCAAAGGCTCTATATCCTTCATATCCCTCTCTACTATATTCCTCAAAGTGGGCTAGACGGTTTTGGACATTTTGAACATGATTTGAAGGAGTTGGATTTTATGGAGGTGGTGGTCTTTGGTTTAATGGAGCTTGGCAGGGAGGATTTAGATTTAGCGGAGGTACTTGACGTTCAAGTACCTCTTATGGAACTTGAGGAGTTTGGAAATATATTGTTCTAGAGGGGTCATGGTTTGGAGGGAAATAAGTGGTTTGGCTTGCGGCATTTAGTGGATCTTGGGGTGTATTTAGCACTTGGTGCACTATTTTGGGAGTGATGATTGCGGATGAAGTTCTATCATTCCCAGTTGTAGAAATATGTAGAGGAGTAGAAGGGCGAGACTTCCTTTGACTCTTCAGTTGTTCTAATCTCCCACTAATAGACAACACATCTCCCTTTATTGTTCTCAAATCCCCTCTCACAGCTCCAACTTCCGTATTCAACCTTACAAGTGTTCGGGTAACGGCCTCAAGAGTGGCCCTCATAGAGTCAAGGGCATTAGTATCCATATTTTGGGACGTAGTCCCTTCCATTGTCAAGGTATTACCTTTAAAATCAGCAAACAAGTTAGTGAAAAAAAATCCTCTCCACACTTACACTCTTGGGATCACCTCACACTTTAGTTCCACAAGTGTTGTAGATTGGCTAGTAACCCATGAATCCTTAAGGTATGAGTAAGCTCTTATCCGAAGTAGATTCTTTTTTATAGACCCAAAGAATTCTCGTCGGACTAGAACCAAGAAGTAGCAACGTATTCAAAAGATAAAAGCACCCAAGTAATCGTTGACATGAGCAAACGGATTCAAATGACTAGTTGATAACCTAGTAGGAATGTACTAGTTTGTTAATTAGTTCTAGAACCAAGTAAGGAAACCAAGAATCAACAATTAGAAACTAGAAAATATCCAAATTTGAGCTTATTAGTGACGTGGCAGTAGCAATGGTGACGTGGCAACATGTAATTGGTCTTAGTCCCACACAACAATTTTTTTGTCACAAATCTAAAATTTCAATATTCACACAACTTGTAATGAATGACAATTGGTTTTGGAGGAAAAGTAAAAGTCTTGTACTCTTTTTAACTTTTCAAACTCAAAAAGGTGAGATTTGACTATACTAATCCAACAAAACAAGGTCCCTTGATTTAAGAAAAAGTGGTTGTCAAGTCTAGAAAGTGATGTGTGCAAGTCTTCTCACCAACAACTTTATAACTTTTGCCTTACAACCTTTTGGATCTATTTTACACCTTTGTTGTCTTAAGTTGTAAGAATAGATGAAGAACAAGATGAACTCCACAACAACCTTCAAGAACAAAATATCAACTTCTTCAAGAACACAACACAAAACCACCAATTGTCATCAACAAGGTACAACCTACGGCCTACTTCAAGTTGCCACAACAATGGTCAATATTATAAGTTCAACTTTAGATCTAGACACTTTTAGTGTTGGTGAGAAAGAAACCAACATTAGAAACACACTAAACAAGTATAATAACACCTAAATCTAAACACACAAACTCGAATCTTGGCCAAGATAACAAGATGGACATATTTCTCTTTTTCTTTTTCTGGAATTTTCAGATTTCAACAATTTTTTTTTAATTTTCATCCAAGAGAGCCCAAGATTGGTAGTGTACGAACACAACCAGCCTTGCTTTGATACCAAATGATACAATATCAAGTCCACAATGCAAGAATCCAGCAAGAACAACAAGATGAACAAACTAACACAAAAAAACAACAAGTTGAACAACAAGTGCTAGTGAATCGAAATAGGCCACACACAGCTTCACTAGGCTTTAAAAATCACATTTTTAGAATAAGATGATAAAGTTTTCAACAAGAACCAGCAATTCAACAAGGTGCTAATGAATTGAAAGAGCCCCACACGGCTTCACTAGACTTCAAGATTACAAAACACAATCCTAACAAGATTACAAAAAGATAGTAACTTGACATGTAATATTCAAGAGTCTAAGAACCCTAACAGAAAGAGAGAACCGTAATACTAAAGAATATTAACACCAAGTTCTTACTTGGACCAAGAGGAGCTCTATGACCTCAAGATCCTTGTTTCTAGCCAAGATACAACACAAGTAGCACTTTACTTGTGAGTTTTCAGATTTGGGGCTTCTCCAATGGAAGAGTGACAAATTCCTCAATATTACAAGTGTTTATGTCTCAAAAAATTATGAAAGAACTAGCTACTCAATAACCCTAATATTGTCTATTTATATTACTCCATGAATGAAGAAGAAAATGACCAGATTACCCTTTCCATAGGGTGGACTTGGAGTGTAAGTTTATTACACTTCAAGGCCCCTCTTCACACTTAAAAACATTTAGACCATTAGGTGGATCAATCACCAGCTCACAAATAGTCATTTGCATGAACAAGGCTTGGAGTTTTTGTAACTCCCGAGCTTGGCTACGTGTGAATAGTTGTGAACTTGTTGGACAACTTGCTACACCCGTATCAAAATCCCACATACCCGAACTTAGTAAATTTTTTGAGGGGAACTTGAATTTGAACCTTGCAACTTTAAATTTTGGTAAAAAACTCTTCTTTTATATTCTTGAGGGTTTTGGGAGAAAAGAGATCATTTAATCTGAGTTGGGAGGGTGCGATTTGTGTTTAATATGATTGGAAAGTCGTTTAATAGGTAAAAGACCAAAAAGACCTTGAATAAAAAAAATAAAAAAACAAAATTGGTGTTTACGTGCCCTTGGGCGTGGCACACCCTTATTGTGCCACTTTATGGGCGTGTCACGCCCTTATCACGGCATATCCAGAGCATGGCACGCTCTTATCGTGGACCCTCACTATTTTAGGATCCCAAAATGACCCCAAACGAATTTTGAGAATTCTGAAACATTACCTAATGATCCCGCTATCATTCCTAATCATAATTCCACCCAGAAATCACCATTTAACACGAAGAAAATACCAAAATAAATTCATTGAAAATTTTAGGGTCAAACAATCTTCCTGCTTAATAGATTGTAATATGTTATAATGTTGATCCTAGATTAAATAATTATCCCACCAACCTTTTAATTGACTAGTAAATTCTGCAATAATCATCTCTACAATAGTTCTATCATGATTTTCATTAGCTTTGCAAATTATGTTGTACATCAACGTTTGATGTACTATTGTAGCAATTTGCTTATCATTATAATCATTTATGTTCCATTCATAAATTTCTTTTCCATTTTAACTATTGGAGATCACTATTTCTTGTTCCTTAAGAAAATACCTTGAGGACTAGGCCTAAGATAGTAGTACATTCTTGGGATTTGTTTTATAACATGCTTTTTCGAGATCTTATTAATCTCAATTGTGAATTTATAATTATCAAAATTATCATTTGTGCTCAACAAACTAATTTTTAATCCATTAAATTTTCCTTGTAATAATTTGTCTACATCTTTAAGACCTTTTTTTTAATTGAAGGGTTCTTATGTCATGGGGAGGTTTAATACTTGTAATATCAATTGAGACCTGTACTTTTCCTTTAGTATTGCCAGGCTCTATTTTTTTATTTCTGAAAATAGTTTATCAATTCTATCATGAATGAAAATAATTTGTTCACCTAATATGCTCATATAAATATTAGCATAGTTTTGTTGTTTAATCATAGTATTAATATGTTGAGCCGTAATAATACCAGTATCATTTTCAAGTAATTTTGTAACAGTAAAAAAATAAACCATTTTATTATCCTTTTTAAGTTGAAAGGATTGTTGGGGAGGAAATACTGGTGATTTCTTCTTATTTCACCATTACTATAATTATAATCTCTTTCTAACATGAAAATATAACTATCAACATATCTTGTCATAAACAATGGAATAAAAATAATTATTTTATTATGAGTGAAAAGACTCTCATAAAAAATTTCCTGAAATAAATTTTGTCCGTCTTTATTAAAATTTTGAAAAAATCATTTTCTAAAAACTTTTGGGGTTTAAAGAACTTAATTTGAGATTCTTTGTCTTGTAATTCATTTTAAATCTGTAGAAAAATTCATTTCGAATTCTATTGGGTCCAGGTCTGGAATAAAATTAGCTATATTATCTCTATTCAACCTAATATTACTATTTTTATTATTTTCCCCAGTCTGAGAAGTAGAAGTTGTAGATAGGGAATTTACTATATGATCAATCGGAGAAATATAAGAAGAAGTTGTCTAGTTAATCTAGATGCAATAAGATTATCAGTTCTATTTATTAGAGGCATGAATTTCGAAAATCTTATTTTAACAATATCATTTGTGGTTTGTTCAATCTCAGTAATTTCACTATTCATATTATTTTAGGAAGGAGTAACTTTCTCAAAAATCCAACTTTTGGGAAGATCAATTTTTTTCCATTTAATGGGTCTTCATTTAATAACTTTTGACCTATCAAATTTAGTTTCTATTAAAATAGTTTCATTCTTAAAGTTCATTATTTTACATATAGGATTTAAAGTATATAAAGATTTATAATAAATTCTATAACATATACATATAGCCATATAGTTTAATACTTAATATTAAAGCATTTAGAGAATTCTAATCATTCAAAGATATTTGTAAATTAGGATAAACATTCAAATATACAGGACCAAAAACTAAGCTTGTTTGTACTGTCCTTATAAGAGATTTTTTTTTTAATTTTGATTTCTTTCATTTTTTAAAGAAGTTATAAAACTCCGAGATAAACTTGTTAAGGTAAGTGATTTAAATATAACTTGTATTAATCCAATATGCATAGATCTATGAATTTTCATATAAGGGCCAAATCAGTTTTAGATAATAGTCTAAATGTAGCATGATTGTCATCAACAATAATAGTTTCTTCAATTATTTTAACAACTTGTTTAATATGGACTTTGTACATTTACCCTCTCTAAACTCCACTTAGTGGAAATATACTAGGTATGATGTTATTGTTGTTTAATACTTAATTTTTTAAAAATTTCCATTTATTATATAAGTTTGGGTTGGACTTTAGGAAGTGTCCTTTTATTAAGAAGGTCTAAATATTGGAGCATATCATATTCTTCCTTTTCACTGTTTTTAATAGTAGTATTTTCTTAAACAATATTCATAATAAAGGATGTGTTGAATGGATAACACCTATCACTATTAATATCACATGACTCTTTCACGTTGATGAGAATCGAATCGCTTCAATGATATTATAGGTTATCTTTACGTGTTAATAATTTCGATATTAATAATCCTGATTTATTACATGCCCAAATATGACCATAAACACCTTCTTCGGCTTCAATGAGCCTTCTAACAAGATCTCCAATATAACCTAAACCGATTATTTCTATCAAAATTATTTTTGCGACCTTATCATTTTTTTAAAGTTCTCTCTGTAATTTCTCTTCAGTTTGTATATTGTATGAATTTCTAATTATTGTAATTTGTAAATTTATGATTTATTTTGATTCAAAATGATAATTTATAATTTTGTTGAAAATTGGCCAACTACTAATTAAATATTTTTTTCCCATAAAATTATGAGAAAATACCCTATTTCACCCTTAAACTATACCAGAACAACTAAGACACACCTCAACTTAACGGGAGTCCTATTACCCCTGAACAAATTAAAAGTGTAATTTTGACACCCTTAGTGCCTACGTGGCACACACGTGTGCCTACGTGGATCCTTCAGTGTATTGTATCATGTAGGCACTAAGAGTGTCAACATTATACTTTTAATTAGTTCAGGGTAATAAGACCCCCTTTAAGTTGAGGTGTATCTCAACCATTTTGGGTATAGTTCAAGAGTGAAATAGAGCATTATCTCTAAAATTAATAATACGTTTATTTATAATATATAGAGAGATTAATATTTTATCATTTTATAATAAAAAAAATCACTAGTAATAATAAAATTAAGAAGTTTGAATGTGGCGAAAAAGAGGGAGAATAATTATTTATTTTTAAATTTAAATAAATGATTTAAATTTGAAGAGGGTTCGGGTGATGTGCAAATGAGGATATGGGATGCTGAATAATTTTACTACTCCCTTCGTTTAAAAGAGAAGAACATACTTTGACTTGGTATAAAGTTTAAGAAAATAAAGATTGAATCTTGTGACCTTAAATTAAAATTGTATTAAATATATTAAAATATCTTTTAATCTTGTAATTCTAAATATGTCATGTGAAAAGTTAAAATTAAAATATTGAAAAAAAAAAGTCATTTTTTAAAACGGAGGGAAGACTATTAAAATGCAGTCAATGAAAAGATTGGTTAAACCTAGAAGAGACGTTTGTCAAAGAAAGACTTGATTCTTTGTGGTAGAAAGCATACGCGCCAACGTAATAGAGAACAATGGCAGTTAGCGGCCGTACTTTTACAGCGGATGACATAGTAGAAAAGTCTCCAAACGATAAGCGTTTGTACAGATGCATGCAACTCCCTAATGGCCTCTGTGCTCTTCTGGTTCACGATCCTGATATCTACCCCAATGGACTTCCAGAACATTCTGGAAACTGCGAAAAAAACGAAGACGATGATGATGAGGATAGTGAAGATAGCGATTTTGAAGGAGGAGGAGGAGGAGGAGAAGAAGAAGAAGAAGAAAGTGATAACGCTGATGAAGAAGCAGGTGATGTTCGAGACAAAGGTCCTTCACTGAAAAAGGTCGGTGATGTATATATAATCATCATCAAATTGAAGGTAGCTATTCAATTTCTTGGTTTTTCATCCTTGGTTGGCATTTTGCAGGCAGCAGCTGCAATGTGTGTAAGAACCGGCAGTTTCTCTGATCCTTATGATGCTCAGGGTCTTGCACATTTTCTTGGTTAGTGTTGTATATATTATGATTATTAAAATACTTCGTCCTTCACAAATCTTGTGGTGGTTGTGCAAACTAGCTGATTGATTATATTGTTCATCAAGAGTACAAATTGTTGACTCTTGCTTGAACATCTACTCAATTGCTTCATTGATTAGGTGTAGTTTTAAATAGCACTTGACCGAGTTAAGGGTTGTGGAGACCTTATTCCGTGTGTTCAAGTCCCCTTTATTTTGGGATATGGAAGATTCAAAAGGTGGAGACTATCTAAATTTTGTTGACAAAGATTTTAAACAGACAAAATAAGTAATCGAAAAGTGCTTGATTATTACTTTATAAAAAAGTAGCAAGAATTGCTTGGCCAGCTATTATAAAGTGAGAACAGTAGTGGGTGGAGAGAGAAGGACAGTTAAGACTGTAGCTTAAGCCTAGTTTTATGACAAAGAGAAACATAATTGTTGTGGACTATTTAGATATTATGGGAAGAAATACCTTCTCTGATTCTGGGATAAATCCTTCTAAGTCGTAGAATTGGGGAAAAGTCGTATGAGATTATTGAATCAAGAATAAAATTTGTCAACATAAATGATAGCATTTGACAAGTCATAATATCTTGGGTGTTAGAAGAGCGGGCTTATTATCCACCTAATTTCGGTCCGTGCGCCATTCACTTTCGGGGATTTCTAGGTTTTTAAAAGTTCACGTCTTCACAACTGCATGAGGTTGTTTTGCAACTATATAGAAACTGGCTTAGAAGGAAGATGGAAGTATTTATAGAAAGTGGAAGAATATTATTCAACTTTATTCTTATGTCGTCTTTCAACTCTTCAACTATTTTGAAAGATATCAAAGTGGTATTCGTGAAAGGAAGCACCAAATCTATTGTTATTATTCCGGAGATGGGTGAAAGTTTGTGGGTGGCTGGATTATGCTAGTAAAATCATCAAATTGGTGGAGAAAAGTTCATATCTACAGGAGATGTCTGTAATGAAGTGGATTTATGCCCAAGTTGCTAAGATAACAAGGTGGTGAAAAGAACATATTAAAATCTTAAAAAGAAGGAAAACATAGTAATATAATCTTAGTTGGCAAAAACACCCTCAGATTAAGAATAAAGTACTTGTATCTTTGTTTTGTTGGTTGTTTGGCGATTTCAGATGTTGCTCCTAGTTTCTGGAAATTTTAAAAAATACGCAAATAGAAATTAAAAAATTCCGACTTGAGTTAAAGAATCAAATAGTATTTCTTTCATGTTTGAATTTCCATGAAGAAGTGAAGTGAAAAGATGGTTGCGGGGCTTTCAAAAATCTTGATTAACATCATGAATGGTTCTCACCGATCCATGTTTTTCAATGTAGAAATTGGCATTTTGATCATGTATTGATTAAATGGGTTGGTTTTCCAACTCATTTTCCATTGGAGAACATTTTAAAGAGATTGGTGACATACTTAGTGACTTTCTAGAAATGGAAGATGACATGGATTTAGAGTTACATGAGGTAGGCCGAAATTCTTGTGCCACTTGCATTTCAAATTCTCGATTGCTATAGTGTTTTTTGATGCGGAATTTGGATTTAGTGTTGCAACGTTGGTGGAATCAAGGTATTGGGTAAAAAAGCTGGTCGACATGAAATTTTTGATTTATCGGAGAAGTGCACTTGAAAATTGAGGGTTGATTCATTTGACTTCTAACACTAATTCATCATTGTATTCTATCATGCTTACATAATGCCTGTCAAATTTGTGGCCCAATTCAAATTTTAAGTATGTTAGAAGATATGTTGCTCGCATTCTCCAAAAATATTGCCGCACCCGTGTTGGATCCTCCAAAGTGCACTACTTTTGGTGTATTCAACACACATTCGTCAATAAGCAACATAGGTCATAGAAGGCCAACGTGCGAAAGAACCTCTAATTTATACCTGGTAGGCTGCAACCTTTTTATAAGAAGAAAAATAGCAAAGACGGCCCATCAGTTCCTACTAAAAATGCTTGTCAAACACGGGATGATGTTTAAAAACTTATATAGGTCAAGCTACCGATCCATGTCTCATGGCTACTTCTGAAGTTTTTCAAATTTTCCTCCATTAATTTCCAAAACATCCGATATTGAGACGGAGGCTGGAAACCTCATTGAAATTACCCTGTTATAAAGAGACAAAAACTATATAAATGTCGGGAATGGTGGAATTTGAAGGTGCAATAGTTTCAAAATCTACTCATTTGGATGTTTACGTCCAAGATATCTCTGTTAGGTAGGATGAAAACTTATTTTGGATAATGTTGATGGTGAAAGAGGAGAGTTGGATCAAGTCTGTTTGAGATAGTGTTCCATTTAACATTATATTAAAAAGAACTCCATTCATTAGAGACGGTAGAGATGGTAAGATACCAGAGTCTTGAAGAAGAATTTGACAAGGTATGCAATTGAATCATGGTATACTCTTTCTTGTATAAAGGTGAAGCTCACAATTCCAACGATAATAATTTAAGTAGGTGTTTGGCCATATATTACATATATTTCATTTTATTTGAAATTTATGGAGTTTGGAGTTGGAGTTGCTGATGGAGTTGTGTTTGGTTATAGTTTTTGCAAAGAATATTTGAAATAATGTTCATGTTTGAATATACTTTACATAAAAAATACAAAGTGTTATTTATATGCAAAACTACCATGGTTGACTAATTTATCTAGAACAAACAACCAAATATGCTCTAAAAGACTGATATCACATAATAGATAGTCCTACAGTGTCATAAATTTGGTCCCATATATGCGCTACTACATGCTCTTACACTTTGCCAATTTTAAATACTATTACAATGATCATTAGTGCAACATTATCATGAGGCTCAAAAAGCTCAAGTGACAAAACCCCGCCAGGACCATTGGAAAATATACACCTCATGCGCTGGTCAGATGTACGATTTTTAGATGAGATTTGGGTCGGGCGTGTGAGTGCCTTTTTGATCGATTATTTGAGCTGTTATTTTTTTGTCGGAGTCGTCCAGGTTTTTTGAGCAATTCATATCAGGTTTCTTTTGATTTCGATCATCGGGTTAAGGTTTTGGCATGGTCAGATTGGATTTTTCGGGTGATATCTTCGTTTTTCAATGTGATCCAAGTCAGATTTTGCCTTCTTGGAGGTCGCCCACCTGCTCCAACACTACCTATCTTATTTTTAGAATTAATTGGCACCTAGATATACGTTTTTTGTGCTTCCACTCAGATTTCAGGCAACTTTCATGCTAGATTTTAGGCCAATTTGAGTTTTTAGATCTTATCCTTGTTTTAGATATTCTTTTGCACCTTTCGACGACTTTCGCCGTTATATTTTGCGATCACACATTTCGAGTTTCTTGAATTTTGACTTCAATTAATTTGTTGTTTGTGTTATACTCCTGTTCATAGGTGATGAGGAGGGCATGGATGCCCCAGTTTGTAGGTGTGAGAAGCTAGCTTTGGATGGTTTTCGGCGGGGTAGGGGTAGGCCGAAGAAGTACTGGGGAGAGGTGATTAGGCGGGACATGAAGCAGTTACATCTCACTGAGGACATGACCCTAGATAGGAAGATCTGGAAGACGCGAATTAGGGCAGAAGGCTAGGGTCAGTTTGGGTCGCTAGTGTAGGGAATTACTTGGTGGGGGTATTATTCTTGTTATGATACCTTGTTTCATGCTTTATTACGAATCTGATTACTTTTCTCTGTTTACTATTACTTGTGGGTGTTGTATTTATGTTATGCCATCTTGTTCCATGCTTTAAAAATGAATTTGTTTAGTATTCCGTGTCTCGAGCCGTGGGTCTATCGGAAACAGCCTTTCTACTTCTTTAGAGGTAGAGTTATGGACTGCGTACATCTTACCCTCCCCAGACCTCACTATGTGGGAATACACTGGGTTTGTTGTTGTTGTTGTTGTTGTTGTGTTATACTCCTATTCCAAAATAAGTGGTATTTTTAGCTTAGGCACACCCCTTAAGAAACTATTCATTCCTAGAAAGTAAAACGTAATTTTACTAACCCACCATAGATAAACAACAACAACATACCCGGTGTATTCCTACATAGTGGGGGGTTTGGGAGGGTAGAGTGTACGCAAACCATACTACTATCTCAGGTGAAGTAGAAAGACTGTTTTCGATAGGTAAAATACCTTGAAAAAGATGTAACTCTTTAGTAGTTTCTTGGTTATTTAAAACTCTTTTCTTTTTAAAAGTTGGGTATAATTGGAAGAACATTATTAATGTCTTCTTGATTATCTATAACACCACTTATTTTGAAACAAAATAAGTATTTTTTCTTTGGTCCACTATGATATTTTGGGTCCTAGTAGTGTCAGTTTATGGATCTCCTTGTGAGAAATATTGGAGAAAAATATTATTGAATTGTATATCTACATAATTTATGAGTCCCTATTTATAGACACTAAATTACAGTTCTTTTCCGTGTAGTTTTTTATATACTATTCCTATTCCTACTAGGATTCTATATACTATTCGTATTTCTATTCTAATACTCCACCTCAAGCTGGTGCATTCAAGTTATATGTACCTAGTTTGTTACAAATGTAATTAATACGAGGACTTTTGAGAGACTCGGTGAATATATTTGCAAGTTGATCACTTGACTTCACAGATTTTGTAACAATATCTCCTAAGAGTATCTTTTCTCTGAAAAAGTGACAATCAATTTCAATGTGCTTAGTTCTTATGAAACACTGGATTTGATGCAATATGAGGGGCACACGTCAAATGATTAACCACTGCAAAGATTAAAAGGACACCCAGGGACATAAAAGAACAGAGTCTAGATTGACAGAAGATAGGGATTTAGCTTGTCCAACTTATTTTGATTTTGTTTGGATCCCATTGGCTAAAGTAATAGCAGAAAGAGATTGTGAATAAGCAATATCAGACATTAGTGATGTGTTATTAGTAATATGATTAGAGGCACCCGAGTCCATGACTCATGATCTAAGAGTTCTAGACTGTGAAACACAAGCAAAAGAATTACCAGCAACAAAAGCATTAGGCTGAGCAACCGAGGCTACTTGTGGGGAATCGAATTCCCAAGCAACCAAAGTTTCTAAACGATAATCCAATGCAAGTTAATCCAAGCTCTCACATACACTCACAAGAGAGTAAGTTCATTAGCATCAAAGTTACCCTCAAAATACACACACTCACAAGAGTATTCATTAGCATCAAAGTTACCCTCAAAATGAAAGAAAACTCCTATTTATAGTTCAGGATTAATTATTACAACTTGTGGACCCAAAAATAACCCATTTGTAACAAGAAACGCAAATCAGCCCGCCTGGAGCAGATGGGGCGCATCTCTCTGCTCCTGTTTTGACCTGCTCAAGTAGATTAGGAGTAGGTTGGGCGCACCTCAGGCATAGATGGGGCACAGGTCCCCCCACCAAGGGGCTTTTTAGTCCAGTCTCTCACCCCTTTGACCTCTCCATGGTCACTCAACCCTCTTTGAAGGTAATCATCATCCATTTGGCACCTTTTGTGATACAAGATCAAACATACAAGAAGAAATCAAGAGAACAACAAGAACAACAACAATAGAGAATCAAAGGCCCCACTCGGCTTCTCTATGTTTTTAAGGCAACAATAACAATATGCATAAGATAGATAACACAAGATTGCAATAACTATAGTGAATCGAAAGAGCCCCACACGGCTTCACTATATCAACACTCAAACAACAAGGTTACAAGATGATGGATAGTAACTTGACACAAAATATCCTAGAATCTAAGAACCCTAACATGAAGATTAGGATCTTAAGACTAAAAGATATTAACACCAAGTTCTTACTTAGATCAAGAGGAACTCGTGAACCTTAAGACCTCAAGTTTTTAGCAAAGGAACAACACAAGTGTTACTAAACTTTGTTGTACTAGTTTCGGGTTTCCACTCTCAAGAACAAGAGAGAGAAATGTTCAATATTACAAGACTTGTTGTGAAATATCATGAATGAACTAAGCAAGAGAAGTAACCCTAATATTGTCTATATATAGTACACCATAAAATGAAAGGGAAATGACCCTTCTAGCCTTGGTCATGGGCGTCTTTGGAGTGTAATAAACTTACACTTCAAAGTCCCTCTTCACACTTCAAAACATGGAATCCCTTAGATGGATTAATTACACACTCGCACACGGCCATTTGCATGAACATGGCTTGGAGTTTTTGGAACTTCCAAGCTTGGCTACGTGTGAATGGTCTTGAGCTAGTTGCACTTGTATCATCCTCTCCATCTTGAAGGGAATTTGTCCTCAAATTCGTTGGATGTTCATCCTCAATCGTGGCAATAGGAGAGAGGTCACATATGTTGAAGGTGTTGTGCACTTGGTATTTCGGAGGGAGTTCAATTTTGTAGGCATTATCATTGATTCTTTCAAGTACTTGAAAGGGACCATCACCCCTCGACATCAACTTGGTTTTCCTTTGTGAAGGAAACCGGTCTTTTCTAAGGTGCTCCCAAACCCAATCTCCCGATTCAAGAACAAGCTTTCTTCTTCCCTTGTTTGCTCTTTTAGCAATCTCTTGTTTTTTCTTCTCAAGCCGTTGCCTCACTTTCTCATGCAATTTCTTCATGGCTTCGGCCTTCTTGCTTCCATCTAAGCTGATCATAAAATCACTTGGCAAAGGAGTTAAATCCAATAGGGTGAGGGGGTTGATGCCATATACACATTCAAAGGGAGTCATTCCTGTACTTGAGTGTATAACCCGATTGTTTGCAAATTCCACCAAAGGTAGGTGATCCTCCCATGAAGCCATTTTGCCTTTAACCATTGATCGTAACATAGAACCCAAAGTCCTATTTACAACCTCGGTTTGGCCAACGGTTTGTGGGTGGCAAGATGTTGAGAATAGCAATCTTGTGCCAAGCCTACCCTACATTGACTTCCAAAATTGACTAAGGAACTTAGAGTCCCTATCACTTACAATGGTCCTCGGAACACCATGCAATTTGACAACATTTTCAACAAACAAAGAAGCCATACTTGATGCATCTTCACTTTTTGAACAAGGAATGAAATGTGCCATCTTAGAAAACCGATCAACCACAACAAAAATGCTATCCCTACCTTGTCTGGTCCTCAACAATCCTAACACAAAATTCATAGATATATCAAGCCAAGGACGTAAAGGAGTGGGCAGCGGGGTATACAACCCGTGAGGTAAGAGCTGAGACTTGGCTCCCTTGCAATCTACACATTGATCGGAAATCCTAGCCACATCCTTGTGCATTCTAGGCCAATAGAATTGCTCCTCCAGTATCCCAAGGGTCTTGCCAATCCCAAAGTGACCCATTAGACCACCATCGTGTGCTTCCCTTACAAATAACTCTCTCTAAGAGCTAGAGGGTACGCACAATCGTCTACCTTTAAACATGTAACCATCAAACTTGGCATAGGGATTTGAACCCCTATTCGAAAGCCACTTGTCCCTACCCACTTCTTTGCATTCCCTAAAGATAGGAGTAAAGTGAGTGTCCTCGGGATACAATGCCTTTAGGCTCTCAAAACCCATTAACTTTGAAGACGAAGTGTCACAAGTACATGTTTTCTAGACAAGGCGTCGACAACCACATTGTCTACATGTTTTCTAGACAAGGCATCGACAACCACATTGTCCTTACCCTTCTTGTATTGAATAACATAAAGGAAGGTTTCTAGAAACTCAATCTATTTGGCATGTCGTTTGTTAAGCTTGTCTTGTGCCCGAAGGTGTTTCGAGGATTCATGGTCTGTTCGGATCACAAATTCCTTGGGCCACAAGTAGTGTTGCCAATTACCCAATGCTCTAATCAAGGCATACAACTCTAAATCATACGTGGAGTAGTTTAGAGTAGCACCTTTGAGCTTTTCACTAAAATAAACAATGGGTTTTAAATCTTGCATCAAAACAACCCCTATGCCTACTTTACTAGCATCGCATTCAACTTCGAACGTCTTATCAAAGTTTGACAATTGTAACAAAGGCGCGGAAATGAGCATAGCTTTCAAAGCTTCAAAAGCCTTAGCTTGCTCTTCACCCTACTTGAAAGGTTGGTTTTTCCGAATGACCTTGGTCAAGGGGTCGGCTATGGTGCTAAATCCTTTGACAAACCTTCTATAAAAACTAGCCAACCCGTGGAAGTTTCTTACTTCACCAACGGTTTGTGGGATTGGCCAATTTTTGATAGCGTCTTTCTTGGATTCATCCACTTCGGACCCTCTTGAACTAACAACAAAACCCAAGAAAGCAACTTCATTAACACCAAAGGAACACTTCTCTAGATTAGCATATAACTTCTCCTTGCGGAGGACATCAAACACATTGTAAATGCTTTACATGCTCATCTAAGGACTTGCTATAAACCAAAACATCATCAAAGTAGACAACAACAAACTTTCCAATAAATGGCTTCATCACATTATTCATTAGCCTCATGAAAGTACTTGGAGCATTTGTTAGGTTGAATGGCATAACCATCCATTCATAGAGACCAAATTTGGTCTTGAAGGCGGTTTTCCCCTCATCACCGGGTTGCATTCTTATTTGTTGATAGCCGCTCCTTAAGTCAATCTTGGAAAATAGCCACGACCCATTTAATCCATCAAGCTTATCATCTAACCTAGGGATAGGGTGACGATATTTTACCATAATCTTGTTAATGGCTCTGCAGTCCACACATACGCCAAGTTTTGTCTTTCTTAGGCACCAATAGCACCGGAACTGCGCATGGACTTATGCTTTCTTTGATGTACCCTTTGTTGAGAAGTTCCTCAACTTGTCGTTTTAGTTCTTTGGTGTCCGTAGGGTTGCTTCTATAAGTTGGTTTGTTTGGCAATTGTGAGCCCAACACAGAGTCAATTTGATGCTTAATTCCCCGAAGTGGGGGCAACCCTTGCGGAAGTTCTATGGGAAAAACATCTTCATAATCCTGTAACACACAAGAGAAATCAAAGGAGAAATAGATGAATTAGTAGGGTTAGTGTTAAAACAATGAACCAATAGAAGCATAGGTGTGTCGTCATCGTAATCCAAGAAGAGTTCCTTCTTTCTAACCAACATCACCATGTTTTCTCTCCCTTTTGATGTTGAGGTAGCCTCGGGTTCCTTTACTGCCCCACCCTCGGGTCCCTCTCCTTTTTCTCACTCTCGGCTTTCTTGCCTTTTTCTTTCAATTCCCTCATCTTTTGATGCAAGTCATTTACTTGCGAAGGTAAGAGAGGATGAAGTGTGACCTTTCAGCCATCCTTCTCAAGTGTATGTCGGTTGGACCTTCCATCATGTTTGGTAGACCTATCATATTGCCAAGGTCTACCTAACAACAGGTGACAAGATTGCATTGGCATCACGTCACAAAGCACTTTGTCATGGTAGTTTCCCACCTTAAATCGTATCACACATTGCCTTGTGATCTTCAATTCACCACATTCATTCAACCATTGCAACTTGTAAGGGCTAGTATGAGGTGTAGTCGGCAATTTCAAAAAGTTCACCATGGCAACACTAACAACATTTGCACAACTACCACTATCTATCACCAATGTACACACACTACCCTTTACAAGGCACTTAGTATGGAATAGATTTTCCCTTTGGCTAGGATCATCTATTGCCTTACTAATCATGACACGCCTCACTACAAAGTTCGGAACCACATACTCTCCTTCTTGCGGATAAACATCTTCCCCATCATCATCATCATGTGGCTCACCCTCGGTTTCCTCTCCATCTTGAGGCTCGGCCTCATTCTCCTCTCTTTCAACACCCACCTCCTCACCAAGGTAATACAACCTTCCTTCCCTTAGGATCACATTGCATCGGTTTGGACATTCATTGGCTTTATGTCCCTAACCTTGGCACTTGAAACGTTGGAACCCTTTAGGATTAGGATACTTGTGAGCTTCTTGCTTTGGAGGGAATTTGTGGACTGTTTTGGGCTCGGGCAACCTTGTAGTGACGGGTTGGTCCTTGTTTTTGGGCCAACCCGAGGAGGATTGAGCCATTCCTTCTTTCTAGGCCAACCCGAGGTTGATTGTCCCCTTGCCTTGAACGAAGACCTCTCTTTAAGTTCCTTTTCAATCTCAAAAGCCGCTTGGAAAATACCATCAATGGTATCAAACTTGTGAAGTGTCAAATGAGTGGAGATCTTTTTGTTCAACCCACACTTGAACCGAATGATGTCATGACCAATTTGTTCCCCCAGATGATCAAGCTTCAACATGAGTTGTTGAAACTCATCATAATATGCCATCACGCTTTTGTTCCCTTGTCGCAAGTTGTACAACCTAGCAAACAATTCATGTCTATAACTCTCAGGAAGGTACCGTTGTCTCATGAGATACCTCAACCTAAACCAAGGTGGTGGCTGCCCATCTATCAACTCATTACCAAAACGCTTGACGTATTCCCACCAAGTGTTAGCATAACTCTCCAAGTGAGCTATTGCATAACAACTTTTCTTTTCTTTCGAGATGTCATTGACTTGAAAAACCTTGTCACAAGCCGATTCCCAAGCAAGGTAGGTCTCGGGATCACTTTCACCCTTAAAGATAGGTAGGCTCAATTTGATGGTATTGATGCCTACGTCTCTCTCTTGGTGAGGGTTTACCCTTTCCCCTTACGAGGGTATCTCCTTGGATCCACACGGCCTCCTCTCATATCCTCCTCCCTCATGTAAGCATCATCAAAGGCTCCATACCTTTCATAATCCTTTCTACCATATTCCTCAAAGTGGACTGGACGATTTTGGTTATTTGGGACTTGATTTGGAGGAATTGGATTTTGCGGAGGTAATGGTCTTTGGTTTAGTGGAGCTTGGAGGGGATGGTTCAGGTTTAGTGGAGGTAATTGACATCCAAGTCCTTCTTGTGGAATTTGAGGAATTTGGGAAGGTAAAGGTAGTTTGGCTTGCGGCATTTAGTGGAGCTTGTGGTGGATTTAGCATTTGGTGCAATGTCTCGGGAGTAATGGTGGCGGAGGAAGTTCTTTCATGTCCACTTGAAGAAACATCTTGAGGAGTAGAAGGGCGAGAGTTCCTTTGACTCTCCACTTGTTCTAATCTCCCACTTATCATCGACACATCCTTCTTAATTGATGTCAAGTTCCCTTTCACGGCTCCAACTTCCGTATTCAACCTTTCAAGTGATCGGGTAATAGCCTCAAGAGTGACCCTCATAGTCTCAAGAGCATTGGTATCCATGTTTTGAGACGTGGTTCCCTCCATTGTTAAGGTATCACCTACAAAATCAACAAACAAGTTAGTGTAAACCTCTCATCACTTACTCTTATTCGGATCACCTCACACTTAAGTTCCACAAGTGTTGTAAATTGGCTAGTAACCCGTGAATCCTTAAGGTATGAGTATGCTCTTGTCCGGAGTAGATTCTTTTTTGAAGACTCAAAGAATTCTCGTCGGACTAGAACCATGAAGTAACAACATATTCAAAAGATAAAAAGCACCAAGTTATCGTTGACACAAACAAAAGGATTCAAAGGACTAAGTGATAACCTAGTAGGAATGTACTAGCTTGTTAATTAGTTCTAGAACCAAATTAATGAAACCAAGAATCAACAATTAGAAACTAGAAAGTCCAAACTTGAGCTTAATATTGACGTGTACAGTAGCAAGGGTGACGTGGCAGCATACAATTGGCCTAGGTCCCACCCAATTTTAGTCACACTTTTGAAATTATGGAAGACAATTGGTTTTGGATGGAAAGTATAAGTCTTGAATCTTTTGTAAGTCCAATCCCAAAAAGATAGACTTGACTTGTACTAGTCCTACAAAACACAAGGTCCTTGAAACAAGGAAAAGTAGTTGAAAAGTAGATGTCAAGTCTGTGAAGTGATGGGTTCAAGTCTTCTCACAACAAGCTTCACAACTTTTATCTTCACCTTTTTGAATCTATGTTGCACTTTTTGTTGGTTAAGCTATAAGAGTGAAGAACAAGATGAACACATCATCAAACCTTCAAGAACATAACTACTTCTCAAGAACACAACACCACCACCACCAATCGTCCACCAATCTTCAACAACAAGGCTCAACACACGGCCAACTTCAAGTCACCACAACATTAGCCAATATTATGAGCTCAACTTTAGATCTAGACACTTTTAATGTTGGTGAGAAAGAAACCAACACTAGAAACACACTAAACAAGCAAAAATCTACTAGATTTATTCACAAAACTCTTGGCCAAGTCAACACCACAAGACTACAAGTTTTGGCCAAGGTCCAACACACAATGTTTCTAACTTTGGTAAGATCTTCCCAAGATTGATTTTGTGAGAACAAAATCAAGCCTTGAGTTTTGATACCAAATGATACAAGATCAAGCATACAACAATAAATTAAGAGAATCACAAGAACAACAACAATAGAGAATCAAAGGCCCCACTCGGCTCTCTATGTTTTCAAGGCAACAACAATAGTATGCAACAAGATAGATAGATAACACAAGATTGCAATAACTGTAGTGAATCGAAAGAGCCCCACACGGCTTCACTATATCAACACACAAACAACAAGGTTACAAGTTGATGGATAGTAACTTGACACAAAATATCTTAGAATCTAAGAACCCTAACATGAAGATTAGGACCCTAAGACTAAAAGATATTAACACTAAGTTTTTACTTAGATCAAGAGGAACTCATGAACCTCAAGACCTCAAGTTTCTAGCCAAGGAACAACGCAAGTGTTACTATACTTTCTTGTACTAGTTTTGGGTTTCCACTCTCTCATTCAATATTACAAGACTTGTCGTGAAATATCATGAATGAACGAAGTAAGAGAAATAACCCTAATATTGTCTATATATAGTACACCATAAAATGAAAGAGAAATGACCCTTCTAGCCTTGGTCATGGGCGGCTTTGGAGTGTAATAAACTTACACTTCAAAGTCCCTCTTCATACTTCAAAACATGGAATCCCTTAGATGGATTAATTACACACTCGCACACGACCATTTGCATGAACGTGGCTTGGAGTTTTTGTAACTGGGGGCTTGGCTACGGGCGAATGGTCTTGAGCTAGTTGCACTTGTCTCATTTTGGTAGCACTAAGGAGTCGTCAAGCACCTCTAACTTCATGAGCATCCCATCCAAAGGTCTAGAGGCAATTTGGATTGTATCATCATCTCCTTCTTGAAAAAGATTCGTCCTCGAAAATCTACAACCTTAAAGCACAAGAGAAGAACAAACAACCAATACATCCTCGAAGCACGAGGGTTAGCACAAGGATTAATAATAATATATCCATTCCAAGGAGGTACACATTTGACATATGACCAACGCTCTTTTGTTATCAATAAAACAAGTTCATCATACACTACACTAAGGTGTTGACCATAAGAAGCATTATGAAACAAGGAAACTACCAAGGTCGTAAGACACAGGTGTTTCTTTGTTTCACGATAAGCCCATAACCAAAAACTCCCACCTCTTTCTAAAACGAATCCAATATCAACATGGACGTCATGAAAGTCATGAAGAAGATGAAGGAGCACGCTGGAGCAAGTTGGGCGTACTTTAGGCGCACCTTAGGAGCAGACCAAGCGCAGAAGGTACTGCTTTGACCTGCTTTAGCAGGTCAGGCGCACCTCCAGCGCAGGTGGCCCGAAACCAGCTGGAACAAGGGTCGAAAATGCCCTCCTTGTAGGCCCCCGTTGTCTCTTTCTTTTGGAATATTCCTTGGGCCCTTTGGATATGCTTTTAGACCAATACTTTTGCTTGCTTTTCCTTTCTCTTTATTGGATCAAACAAGAACTTTTAGATGAGTTTGCCTCTTCTAGATATGAATGCCTTCAAGAACACTATGAACACCAAATTTTCCAACTCTTTCACCTTTGTTCGGAATGCAACGAAATTTGGAACTCAAACTCCTTTCACATTTCTAAAAACATTTCCAATAACGTTAAGCCTCAATTTTCATCCAATTTCTTCAAAATTTTGAACCCAGCTAGTTTGTTCATGCTTCAAGAACACAAAAATGGTGACATCTTGAAACTTCTCCAAATAACACAACTTAGATATAGGGTTCTTTTGGTGTGGGAAACACTTTGCAACACTTTTTAACCGAAAAACCAACACCAAATTAGCAAGACCTAAGTACCCACTTCACTATTTTCTTCCAGAACAAGCTCAACAATGGTGGCCTACTACAATATTCTTCCAAACACACCAAATGGTCAAGTTCCTACCTAAATATCACTAGATGGAACAAATCTACTGTAGAAACAACAATAAGGACTCAAAAACACAGTTTTTCCGGGGTTTTTCTTTGGAACATTTTTTTTTATTTTACAAGATATCTAACCTAAGATTGAATTTGTAGGAACAAATCCAAGCTCGTCTCTGATACCAAATGATATCGAAACAAACTACGGAATCGAAAACTAAACTAAGAAACGGAGAATGAAAGATAAAGATAGATCGGAAAACAATAAGATAGACACAATGAAAGGAATTGATAGCAAACAAATGGTATATTTAACCTTTAATCCTCTATTCAATAAACCAAACAAAACATCTAAATCATACGTTGACCACAAGGAAATCGAATTCCCAAGCAACCAAAGTTTATAAGTGATAATCCAACGCATGCTAATCTAAGCTCACACGCACTCACAAGAGAGTAAGTCTATTAGCATCAAAGTTACCCTAAAAATGAAAGAGAACTCTTTTTTATAATCTAGGGTTAATTATTATAACTTATGGGCCCAAAAGTGACCCATTTATAACCAAAAGCGCAAATCAGCCTGCCTGTAGCAGATGGGGCTCATCTTAGGAGCAAATGCTTATTTTTTAACCTACTCAAGTAGATAAGGAGTAGGTTGGGTGCATCACAGGTGTAGATGGGGCGTAGGTCCCCTCAGAGGGGCTTTTTAGCCCTGTCTCGCACTCCTTTGACCCTCTAAGGTCCCTCGACCTTTCTTGAAGGTAGTCATCATCCATTTGACACCTTTTGATAGCACTAAGGAGTTGTGAAACACCTCGAGCTTTATGAGCATCCTATCCAAAGGTCCGTAAGCAATTTGGATTGTTTCAGGAACTCGTCATATTCTGTCCGACTCTGAGCAGTATAAGCATTATTAGATGGTCGATTGTTTGGCTTTGAGCAGTATAAGCATTATTAGATGTTCGATTGTTCGACTCTGAGCAACATGAGCATTACTACATGGTCGATTAGGCTGAGCAACAGAGGTTACTTGTGGAGATGTATGATTACTTTCTCATTACTGAGGAGCTAATTATATTTTTTTTTGGTAGCAGTAAGATCATAACTGGGTGGTGGACCATGCAAAACACAACATGTCCTGAGTGCGTTCAACCTTATGACAATAGCTACAATTAGATTGAGATTTTCCATAACGTCCTCCTTGCCGATTCTCAGTAGATTGAAATGTTCGTTTTTCCATGGTTTGAGATGCGGGAATAGAAGATTTAACGACGGGTGATGAAACTACATTGTGACTGGGAGGCACGGCAATGCGAAGTAGATGAGAGAATAACTCATCAATTGTAGGAATTGTAGGACTAGCTAAAATATAATCACCTACTGAATCATGGTTAGTAGGAAGTCTAGCAAGTGTAAGTACTGGAAATGGTCTGTGCTTTTGTTGTTTTCCACTTATAATGACGGGCATCAATGTTTCAAATTCCTTTATGAGTGCTTGTACCTATCCCAAGTAAGTAGACATTGGATTCTTGTTTCTTTAAGTTGGTCATCGGATATATCACATCATAAAAATGAGATATGTCATCAGTGTATAAAGCACATGCCCTGTGTCAAACTAATTTCTATAATGGGCAAAACAAGGGCATCAACTTGAAATCAATAGATCGCCATAAAAGACTATATAATTAAGCGTCAGCCTCTTCTATTGTTCTTTGGCTTTCACATGACTTGCTTTTTATCTAACACACTAGCCTTGGTCATTAAGTGATTTTGAACGCCTTTATCTTTGCACCACAACTCAATCGAGGAAGCCCAAGCTAAATAATTTGAACTACCCATTAATGGTTCAGAAGTGATCATAGGGCTTGAACTTTCAATTCTAGTATTTTGGAGCAAAAAATATCACACCCAAAAGACATCTTGTTAATTTTGACTTGAAAGCAACAAGAAACAGAGATTTGAATGTATGAGAATTCAAATCGGGAAAAATGGTAGGAGTATGGTCGGATTACTTGGACGACTTTGATAGAAGAAAAATTCAGAAACTAGATCAGAAAAGGCCACACTTGCCTGACGCGTGACACAAATCTCACCAAAAATTCTGACTGTCGTCGGCGCATCAGAGTGCGTAAGGTGATGTTTTTTGATGGTTCTTGTGAGGTTTGGTCGCCTGAAATTTTGAGCCTCGTGGTAGTGTTGGTTTTCACACGACACTTACCAAACAGAAGATGGCACAAATCAATCATCGTAAATTGACTCACGAATTGAGTTTTATTTTCCTAAAGTTTCTCACCAATGCTATGATACCATGTGAGAAATATTGGACAAAAATGAATCGTGTATGTACATATACCTTGAGACTTTATTTATAGACACTACATTACAATCCATTTCCAATTAGGTTTTTGTGTATTGTTCCTATTCCTACTAGGATTCTATATAGTATTTCTATTCCTATTCTAACGCTTCTTATGGAAGTCATTGGGATGCAATTGTTCGAATTCTGCGATCTATCAAGTCTACTCCGGTAAAGGACTACTTTTTTAGGATCGAGGCCATGATAGATCGTTGGAAATACAAATGCTGATTAGGTAGGATCACCTTCTGTTAGACATGTTAGACATTCAACTTTCTGATATTGTGTTTTTTTAGTAAGAGGTGATTTGGTGTCCTAAAAGAGTAAGAAACAAAGTGTGGTTGCTCGATTTAGTATAAAAGTATAATATTAACAATGGCTATAGCAACTTGTGAGCTAGTTTGGATTAAATAGTTTCTTAGAGAACTCAAATTTGGAGATATCAGTTGGATGTAATTTGTGTGTGATAACCAAGTGGCCTTACATATCGCATCAAATTTGATATTCATGAGAGGATGAAGTACATTGAGATTGACTCTCACTTTGTTAGATAAAAAGATACTCTCGAGAGATTTCGTTGTAAAATTTGTCACCTCAAGTGATTAGCTTGCGTGTCCGCATATTAGTGACATCTGTAACAATCTTGGACATGACTTGTATGCACCAACTTGAGGTGAGTGCTAGAATATGATTTATATATAGTTATTCCAAATGGAAAATGATTATAATGTGGTGTCTAAGCAGGACTTATAGTAACAATGTCGATACATAATGCAATAATATTTTCCCTTTAACAATACAAAGTTCTTTTGTAGCCTTTATTAGGATATAACAATACGTATTGGTTGGTACTTGCATAGTACATCGGGAATATAACAATTGTCTGACGATAAGATCCTATATTTCATTACATGTATTATTCTATGCCTGGTTTAAGGGAACTCTTTCTTTTCTGCCAGAATCACCAAGCAATGACGCTTAACATGACGATGTTCCATATGTATTTAAGTTGTTTCCTTATGTTCTCCTAATGTCATCTCCGCATGTTACTTTCAGTAATGCTCAAACCACCCGTTACACCCTAACATATTTTCTGATAAAGTAAATAAATTTCATTAATGAAGGGTAAAAACGCCCATATACAAAGTAGTATACCAAAAATAGAAAATCTAACAAAAAGATATGATTTTTAAGGCATGAGGCCTTATTTTGTAGAATCACACCCCAAATATATTTAGGAACAAGTAGGGTGTTCATACTCTGATAGATATTAAATTACCATATAGAAATTGAAATTTTGATACCTAAATTTCGGTATTTGTACTGATACAAGCCAAATCAGCGTTAACCTTTCAAGGACTATAATTCAAGGCAGACGTCCCTAAGCCACGATCATCTCAGGGATGCAAGGACACGTTTGGAGGACCCTTTTCAAGCTCCCAAGAACTCAAAACTACGTGTGAAGGATAGCTTGGAGCCGGGGGCCAAATTCACCTCAAGACTTTAACTAGGAGCAAGCTCGAGGACTACAAACACTCCAAAGATTATTGATGAAGCTAGATGTGCTTCAAACCATCTTGATACCATTTAAGAAGTGTTGTGGGTTGCCCAATGCATACAAGAAGAATCGAGGGCCATTGGAGAGGTCGTTGGAGGGTCTAAAGGAGCTCGAAGGAAATTTGGAGTGATCTACAAAGTCACCTGTGCCCGCAGGTGACTGACCTGCGACCACAGATGGCATCAACACCCTTCACTTGCTCCAACGGATGGCCTGCCAGTGTTATAAAAGTCACTCGCCACGTCGCCAATGGCAAATGGCGAGGCATAGTCTCCTCCAGCCTTCGTGGTGCTGCGACATCCAAAAGTAACGCCTATGCGATAAAGGCGACATGGTGAGGCGGCGAGGCAAGGCGACAATGGTGTCACCTTAAAATTTTTTTTTTTTACAAAATTAGGGTTTTAGGTATAAAAAGTAATTTTGTGGCTTATTTTCCTATTTTGCTCTACCATCTTACTCGGTTGGCTCTTCCACGGCTACCCTAAAGCAAGTCACAAGTTCGACTTTGACTTCGGCGACTCCAACTACTTTGGTAAGTACTCATTTCTCTTACTGTTTTCTTCTTTCTTCTTTTTCTTACTCCGGCCATCTGACGACTCAACAGTGATTTTCGCATACTGATTTTTTTTCTTCTTTTTTCTCTTCTTAGTGTTCTTCCTTTGTTTTTCTTCCTCTGTATCACTTGTAACTGTAACAATAAGCTTAAACAGTGTATTATGTAAAAAGATTTTTTTTTAAAAATAACTTATAGGACATAGTAATATACTAATTAAATGACTTGATCACTAATAGCTATTTCAATTTCAATGGCGTCTTAATCTACTACTAGCAAACAAAGGGACATTGGATGGAATTATGGTACGCAAGGACCACCAAAAGATGCGGTGATATGCAATTTTTGTGGGACGTACTATCACTGGTGGTATTACTCGATTCAAGCAACATTTGATAGGTGGAAATAAAAATGTCAAGATATGTAGAACTTGTCCGACAAATATTAGGGATGAAGTAAAGGAATTTGTTGATAGCAAAGTCGCAACAAATCCAAAGAATCAAAGATATGTACCATCGTATAATATTGTTGATGATGATGATGATATGAATGAACATAAAAAATGATGCCTCCCTTCAAATCTCAGAAAAATGTCTTTGAGTGGTAGTGTATCATCCTCTACACGAGATGTGACGAAAGGTCCTATTAATAGGTTTTTTCTACAAAAGCCACAACACAATACAGGCTTTGAAAAGCAGGAGTAAGAGGAGGACGAGGAATTGATGACACAAAAAAGATCTTAAGGGAGCGGGTGGTAAATGCTTTCGCGGTATGGATGTATGATGCGGGCCTCCGGTTTAATTGTGTCAATTATGATTCATTTGCTAACTTTATAGAAGCGGTAGGACAACATGGCTCGGGAATGGAGCCACCTACCTATCATAAAGTTAAGAGTTACTCAATTAAAGAAAGATGTGAAGAAAGTTGATGAACTTGATGAGAAGCATAAGGTTCAGTGGCAAAAGTATGGTTGTTCCATTATGATGGATAAATGGACAACACACGATGCAAAAATGATCATTAATATTTTATTTTTAATATGAACAACACAAAGTAGGTCTGCAGGGATTTATTGTCAGACTCCCACAAAAATATCTGTACCATAGTTTCCCCTCATAACTATCTGACTCGGCCGATTGTCCTTTGTTGTTGCTCTATGAAATTGTAGAATTAGCTTGGAAACTATTGAACCTTGTTGGAAATCAATGTTTGAACTCCTCATTTTTTGGGTGGACTTTCTTACACTGTCACCTGTTTAATGTTAGACATCCTCCATGACTTCTGGCATAATCATATTGAAGCTACATCTTTATTATAGAATTATATATCCTAGGTCCTTGGTTTAGGACGTAGCAAAGGTTTTTTTGTGATGGTTTACTAAATTAGTCCATATAAAAATCAGTTCAAATAAATCATTGACAATTTAAACAAGTGATTGCCCTTCTTTGTTATGAATGTATGTAAGTCGAAGTCGAATTAACTATGGTTATCAATTCATTGTACTGCAAAATTTTGTAACTGAACTTAAAAATACCGAACCATACTGAATTAATTTTGTATGCTATGGTATAGTATTTTGGAAATTGAAAATACCGTACCGAAGTTTTCAATAACGTACTATACTATCATGCCCACCCTCGGCACAAGGTCCATTTCTACCATGAATTTGAACAACACAAAGTAGGTCTGCAGGGATTTATTGTCAGACTCCCATGAAAAAATATCAACACCATAGTTTAAATCCCCTCATAACTATCTAACTCGGCCGATTGTCCTTTGTTGTTACTCTATGAAATTGTAGAATTAGCTTGGAAACTATTGAACCTTGTTGGAAATCAATGTTTGAACTCCTTATTTTTTTTGGGTGGACTTTTTTTACACTTTGTCACCTGTTTAATGTCAGACATCCTCCATGGCTTCAGGCATAATCATATTGAAGCTACATCTTTGTTAGAATTATATATCCGAGGTCCTTGGTTTAGGACCTAGCAAAGGTTTATTTTTGTGACGGTTTACTAAATTAGTCCATATAAAAGTTAGTTCAAATAAATCATTGACAATTTAAACAATTGATTGCCCTTTCTTTGTTCTTTTTTGGATGAAATGCTTTGTACCAAGTCTTGGAGAGTTGCCTCTCCTCACTTGGGCAAATTCATGCTCGTTTTTTTCTTCTGGGAGAATCGTGTATCCTGAATGATTTTCTAAGATCATTTCAATTCGGTAGTTTCCAACGGCTAATGTGTAAACTACTAGGCACCATATTGTGAAGATCTAAAAACCACTGGATTCTTGAGCTTTAGTTCCTGACTTGTTTCGTAAAGGATACGCAATATTTCCATTGCCAAATAAAGTTATTGCAAGATGTCCTATTAAACATATTGTTTAGCTTCAATTGGAAGTTTGATTTTGTTATCTTGGTGATTGAGCTCATGAGACATTTGAGCAAACGTATGAATCTGTCCATAAGAATTAAGTACTAGCATTTTACACTTTGTCTGGGGAGAAGGGAATGGGGAGAAGGGAAAGGATGGATGTCAAAAGTTTTTTTTTCTCAGGCTTTTCATTCAGCAAAAGGGGGGAAATAAATAGAAAGTGAAATAGCCATCTTCTGTTTTTGATAGCTGAGAATCCCTGACTGCCAGTATGTGCACTACTTGGAATTCGGTGGATAGTGGGTCTGGCCCTCTACCTTTCTTCTGTGGAATGTGGGGAAGAGATACCAGGAGAAGGGAGCCTTGGAGTAACTGGTTAAGTTGCTGCCATGTGACCAGGTCACAGGTTCAAACCTAGGAAACAACCTCTGACAGAAATGCAAGCTAAGCCTGCGTACAATACACCCTTAGGGGTCGTTTGGTTGTAAAATAAGTTATGTTGGGATTAGTTATGCTGAGATTAGTTGTCTTGGGATTAGTTATCTTGGTATTATTTTTTAGTGGTTGTTTGGTTTGTGGTACTAACAATGATATGTATTGCATTCTTTCCAAGAATAGATAGTTTGTTTACAAAAATACTCTTCACCTTATTTAGCTTAATATTTTATGGTAAATTACTTATTTTGTTCTAAATTCTATAAAATGTTGATAATTCCATTTTTTGTTTAAAAAATTCATCATCAAAAAATGTGAAAAAGAATTACCCTCATTTTACATTATTTAATATCATTAATATTTGGAAGGTTGAATTTTTTTTTTTAGAATCAAATTTTCAAACATGTTTAACTATATATAAAAAAATAATTTTTTATTTAATAATTAAGCATGTACTAAGTTAGAAAGAGAATGTCAAGATACTTTAATTACTTATCCATGATAAATTTCTTAGGAAAAATGAAAATTTGAAGCAAGATTAATAACTACAAAATAGAAAGACAATGAATCCTTGGATCAATTTTGAATTTGATTGTATAAATAGTTTTTATGGTGTCACTTATCATTTTTTCATGACTCGTCACTTTTGTAGCATATTTGATGTGAGGACTATTAAAATCTCACAATAATAATTAGAGGCTTTGAAGGGTAATTTTGTCATTTTATGATTTTATTCCAAGGTAAATTATGGTGGGATTATTTATACCACCTCTTGGGTGGGATAACTTATCCCGGTACTATTTGTTAATCCCGGGATTAGTTATCCCGAATTTAACAACCAAACATAGCACCAAAAATTTTCTTCCAGGACTATTTGAGTTAGTACCTTACACCAAACGACCCCTTATGACGAGGCCCTTCCCCGGATCCTACGCATAGCGGGAGCTTTAGTGCACCGGGCTACCCTTTTTTTATTTTCTTGCCTTTCTTCTGTCTTAAATCATGTTAATATGACAGTTTTTTAGTATAGTATTCAATTTCCTTTTTTATCTTCTTTTCCTCCTACCCAAACAAAATATTATTCTAAAATTTTACTTTCTCATTCACCATTGTCAATGCTGAAGATCATATCACAAAATTGACTTTGGTAATGTGCATTTGATATCATTCGTCTTGACACTCAAGTAATCCATCCTATTTGTTATGCATTCAGAACACATGCTATTCATGGGAAGCACCGAATTTCCTGATGAAAATGAGGTGCGCCATTCTTTGCTTGCCTCTGGATATACGTGTGGTGTCGTCCTCTGATTATTTCTCAATCTCACTTAAAAATTATCATTCGTTCAAACCTAGTGATGTTTTCTTTGCAATTTCTCACATCTCATACTTATGTTGAAGCATTTAGAAATATGAGTCCATGACTTAAGAGGAATGAAGTGCCAATTCTTGCAGCCAATTCGAGAATGTGAATCTCAGTTTGACTCTTTTCTTTGCTAGTATGATAGTTACTTGTCCAAGCATGGAGGGTGTTCAAATGCATATACAGAAACAGAACACACCTGCTACCATTTTGAAGTTAAGAGAGATTGCCTTAAGGGCGCCCTGAGAAGGTAAAATGCATGTTTTATGTCTCTCTTAAGTTTATGCGCACTAGGTAATTATGTAACCTATGAGACGAAAGGGGTCTTGTTTGCAGCTTCTTTTTATGTATTTGCAACTTCCTTCATATTAATGCGAAGTTACTAGAAATTTTCCAGTGTTTTGTATAATAGGCGTTATTCAGTCTGCACATAGTTTCATCTCGCTGTCATGTGCAATTGGTTATTCTTACCACTCAGAAAGTGCATGAATATTTGCGTATATGTATATGCCTGATGTAGTATAGACTGGATAAAAACATGTTACAAGGTGTCAAATGAAGGATTGCATGACTAGCACCAATGGCCACAGGACGTGTCATTATTTTTTTAAAAAATTAAAATGCTGTAAAAAATGCCCTCTCCTAAGTAACATTGTTTTTTTTTATAAAGTAACTTTTGTATATTGACTAAGACATCACATAGGTTGTGCAGAAATCATATTTACAATGCAAAAGGAAGAACAACAGATCAAAAGAACCTAGCAGATTCCTAGGATATATATGATTGACTCAGTATTTTTCTTTGTAGATTTGTTGACACCAAAAACAAAAAAGTCTAATGCAATTCAATTTGATTTTCTGTACTGAATTGCTTGTGTCATCAAAACATATGGAATTCCTTTCTTTCCAGATTGTCCACCATATACAAGCTGGGACAATCCTCTATCCTTGTATGCAACTCCTGCTCCTGCCTCCTCCCAGCTAAAGAGAACCTCTGTTATCTTCCGGGGCATTGCCTGAGATTGGTAAAGATCCTCCATAGCTGATATGTAACTTTGCTATGCAAGAATAGATGGCCGACTGTCTCAAGTTCTTCCCCACAAAGAAAAGTATCTTGAACAAAGGGGGATCCCTCTCCTGCTAAGATTATCTTGGGTTAAAACAGCTTCATGTGCTAATAACCATGTGAAACACGAGACCTTGAAAGGTATCAATGTGTTTCCAAGGCCAATGAGCTATATGTTGATTATCTTGATTCAACAACTTGTAAGCTGAATTTACTTTAAAGATTAGATGTCTTCTTTCCGGCATAGACAATCTGCTCCCTCCTGTAAACCTTTCAAATCTTCCAGCACTTTGAAAAACTCAGTCAATGTGTCCACTTTCCAGTCATTTAAATTCCTTCTGAGCTCTATGTTCCACCCCTGTGAGGACCATGCATCTGCTACTGTCATCTGATGTTGCATATCCAGTACATGAAGACTAGGAAATATGTCTTTCAGACACCCCCTACCCAGCCAGTTAACTTCCCAAAATGAAGTTTTGTACCCATTGTTCACCTTTATGGAGGTGTGATTCCTCATAAAAGGACACAATACTCTGACAGATCTCCACAGACTCCACAGACTGACTCCATAAGGAGGAGTGATATAGCATCCAGGCTGGTCCACCTGCATTAAGATTGACAGGCTTCAATGAAATCAAGAAGATGCTTATGATGGAAGAAGAGCCCAAGAACGAGTCCAAGAATTATGGAGAAGAATGGACAAAGTGCTACACATATTTCATGATTCAAGTCCAAGCCCAAAAGGAAGAAGATTGAGCCCATATGGGTTGTGAGTAAATTTGGAAACTTTTTCTTATTTTCTTAGGAGAGAATTTTTGGTATTATTTTTAATGCTTTCCTAGTCCTAGTAGGATTTTATTTATTAATTCCATAATAGTAGATCCTAATCCTATGCTATTTGGGATAGTTTTTTCCTAGTCCTTGTTAGATTTGATAAAGGTAGATTCCAATTCCATGCTATTTGGGATAATTTTTTTTCCCTATATATAGGGATGAGTTTTTTTATTTTTAATCAGACAATATTATTATTAATTGAGAGTTTATCTTATTTACACCTTTGTGTGTGGCTACTTGGGATTTATCTTGCAATCCTATAAGAACGATTTTTTAGGAGGTAAGATTAATTTTTAATTTGATGTATTTGGTTTCTATTAAAGTTAATTAAAGAAGGTGATTAGTCTTATACTAATTGTTGTCTTTAGTTTCTTTGAAATAGGGGTCTAGATCACTTTTGATCTAAGTTCTTGAATTGACTCTATTAGTATCATAATTAGTCTTAATTCGCTAATTTTGAATACTAAGATCTAATAGGGTTCTTAGCACTTAACCTCGAAATTGGAAATTTTATTCTCCAATTTTGTCTATCTTCGCTTCCGCATTATTTTCTTGTTTATTAACGTAACCCGATTCTTATCAAGTGGTATCAGAGCGGTTCTTTCAAGGTTCTGTTCTTGATAATCTTGGGAGTTTCAACCAAAAAAAACACTCAAAAAAATTTTTTTTTCATTGTTAAGCTACATAGACAAAAAACACAGAGAAAAAAACGAAATAAAAAAGAAAGAAAATTTATCTATTTGAGAATTAAGGTATTATAAAAAAAAAATTCAGATTTTTTTGTGTTTCTTGATTTCCAACATCAACAAGGAAAATCAAGTAGAGGGGATTTTGAAAATTTTTCTATTTACACAAATTGGTCTTTTTTCCTTGTCTCATCAAATCCAATTTATCTGGATATTGATAAATTCTTTTCTTTCTATATCTTACTTCTAAAAAATTGTTGCTAATAGGGTTGTATAGATAAATCCTAAAGGATCCAGCCAAAGGTAGTAATTTGAGTAGGAAAAGGGCTTGAAAGGGTGAGATAAAAAAAAGGGTCAAATTGAGAGTTTTTGTTTTCTTTTAACTTTTAGAGATGTCTCAAAAAGATACTGATGCTGGGACTCAAAACAACGACATAGCCGAGGCACTTAGAAGGATTTCTGCTCGACTCGATGCATTAGAGGTCACCCAAAACCTACCTAATCTGGTGAGTATAACTGATTTTAGGATAAGCGTTTTTCATACAAGGTGTGGGATAAAAGATAGTATTTGCTCGATGATTATTGATTTTGAAAGTGATGCTAATGTGATAAGTTCATACGTGGTGGATAATTTGAAACTTACATGCATCAAACACAATGATTTCGGTTAACTTAAGGTGACTAAGCAATGCATGATTTCTTTCTTCATTGGAAGGTACTCTGATAATGTTCTGTGTGATGTAATTCCAATGCAAGATTGTCATATCAAGCTTGGGTGTTCATGGCAGTTTGATAGGAATGCAATTTATGATAAGGGGAAGAATAGAGTTTCTCTTAAGCTAAACGAAAGAAAATATAAACTTGTACCTTTAACTCCATCCCAAGTTTATGAAGATCACAAACGTGTGAAAGAAGCAATGGAAAATTTTGAGAGAGAAAAGAATGATAGGAGTAAGGGGGAGCATGTTGATATTCTAAGAGAGGAAAGAAGGACGATTGTGTTGTGTGAAGAGAACGGGATGTCAAGTGAGGTCAAGAGAAAAGAAAGGAGAGATGATCATGAGAGTAATACAGAGAGGGATAATAATGAGGTAGAGAAAGAGAACCAAAGGAGTTTGAGTGAGGTACTCATGGAAAAATTTGCATTAAAAAGTCTTCAGTGGATGAACTTAATACTAAGGTGGTTGAAACTACATGCCCCATTGAGTAAGTGTTTGTTCATAAGAAGGATATAGGTAAAGAGAATTATTTTGGACTTGACAAGAAGTCCAACAAGGCAGATGTAGATCTAACGCTAATGAGCAAGAAAAAACGAGGTAATATTATTCCTTTGCTACATAAGACCAAATTAAGGCATGACTCCTCAAGTCTTGGTAATTGTAAAGAAAAAAAAATGTTTGCTACTAATGATGAGGAAATCCGTGACTATTATGATACAAGTGATCAAATGCCCATTGTTGGACCTATTCATGATTCCTTGTCGGTGAATTTAGCAGCTACTTAGAATTTAATGGAGATTATATTTTGAGATTGAAAGATTCTTCTAACCTTTAGAATTTATGCTTATGCGAATAAATGTTATGTGGAAAAATCTTCAAGTGTAATTGATGATGCTTGGCTATATCATAAAAGTGTTAAATTTGATACATATTTTATGGAGCTTATGACGTCTTTGATAAGTCCAGTGGAGTACTTTATTGATAGAGCCAAATTGGAGAGAAACATATCATTCCCTACGTCATCTAAACATGAATATTGTTGTGCTCATACAAGGAAGATAATTTTCTATTGGGATGACGATGTCCACATGCTTTATAAAGGTGATTTTATACATGCAAGGATTAAGTGGGTTAAGTGGACACATGGTCACTGTCTTGTTTTGTTCCTACCATTGTTGTTTTCAAGTAATGGATGTTGTTTGCTATTGTATGTCGTCTTGATTATGCGAGATTCAAATTCGAGGACGGATTGTTTTCAAGAAGAGGGGGAATGATAGCATCCAAGCTGGTCTACTTGCATTAAGATTGACGGGCTTCAATGAAATCAAGAAGATGCTTATGATGGAAGAAGAGCCTAAGAATGAGTCCAAGAATTATGGAGAAGAATGGGCAAAGTGCTACACATATTTCATGATTCAAGTCCAAGCCCAAAAGGAAGAAGATTAAGCCCATATGGGTTGTGAGTAAATTTGAAAACTTTTCTTATTTTCTTAGGAGAGAATTTTTGGTATTATTTTTAATGCTTTCCTAGTCCTAGGAGGATTTTATTTATTATTTCCATAATAGTAGATCCTAATCCCATGCTGTCGGGGATAGTTTTTTTCTAGTCCTTGTTAGATTTGATAAAGGTAGATTCCAATTCCATGCTATTTGGGATGGTTTTTTTTCCCTATATATAGGGATGAGTTTTGTTATTTTCAATCAGACAATATTATTATTAATTGAGAGTTTATCTTATTTACACCTTTGTGTGTGGCTACTTGGGATTTATCTTGCAATCCTATAAGAACGATTCTTTAGGAGGTAAGATTAATTCTTAATTTGATATCTTTGGTTTCTATTAAATTTAATTAAAGGTGATTAGTCTTATACTAATTGTTGTCTTTTAGTTTCTTTGAAATAGGGGTCTAGATCACTTTTGATCTAAGTTCTTGAATTGACTCTATTAATATCATAATTAATCTTAATCTGCTAATTTTAAATACTAAGATCAATTAGGGTTCTTAGCACTTAACTTCGAAATTGGGGATTTTATTCTCCAATTTTGTCTATCTTTAATTTCTTGCCTTTAATCTTAGTATTTTCGCTTCCGCATTATTTTCTTATTTATTAACGTAACCCGATTCTTGTCAGAGAGTGTACTTCATTAGGCATCCAACTATTGCCTTCCCCGTACTTCGCTCTGATAATATCACTCTGATAGTTTTCTTCTTGCAGATTTACCCTCTTCTATCTGTATGTCTGATGTGGGATTTCACTCGGTATGTTGTTGTTGTTGTACCTATTATGTTTGGTGCAGTGTATAAACTATATGGAAAGATGCTACATGGTGCAAAAAGAAGGATTGCATGACAGGCGCCAATGGCCGCACGACATGTGGCATCACGTTTTAAAAAAATAAAATGCATATTCCCCCAAGTTTCATTTGTTACAATATAATCCAAAATAGTGTCGTTCTTGCAAATTTGCCTCTTCTACCCAAGAAGAATCACCTCCTTTCCACCACTAACACCACCTGGACCCACCTTCTACCTGCTACAACCACCTTCTTCCACCACCAATAAACCAACACAGTCCCCCATATCAGCACCATCAAAGATGTGACCAACAACTAAAATTCTACTCCAAGAATCTACCGGAAAAATTGAGATGCCAACAATGGTGTGCACAAAAAGAGTGAAAATTCCATCTGTTCAGCTAAAACCAGAGGAAGAAACTGATGATGCTGATGGTGGTGCAGTGGATAAGGATAGTAATGCAGCAGTAAATCAGTTTCCTGATCACTGCATGATGCACCTCCCTATTCGCTTTATTGTTTTACTTCTTTGTAGTTCTTCTTCCCCCTTATCTTGACATTCCTCTGGGCATTAATGGGGAGCTCCGTGATATGGGTGTCATGGGCTCGAGACCATTCACTAGGAGTCAAGCTTAGGACCTACAAAGGCTTCAAGGCACGTTTATGAAAATGGACGTGTTTGAGCATGTTTTGAACCCTCCCAAGGGAGTGTACTCATTGACATGTGAAGACTTGCCTTAGGTGTTTTAAAACACACCAAGGCTGCCCAAGTTTGCACTCCAAACCCGCCCCTTTTCATTAAGGGTAGAGGGGTCTTTTCTCATCACTTTGTATTAGACTATATATAGAATTCTCTTTGTCTTGTTTCCTTAGTTATTTCATTATTCAAGTTGTATCATTTGGAAACCTCATTCCTCTCAAGAGAGTGTAGACCACCCTAGACTTCACAAGTGAAGGTTCCACTTGTGCTGTGTATTGGCTAGAAACGTGAGGTCTTGAGTGAACCGAGTTCCTCTTGGGTTCAATGTAAGAACTTGGTGTTAGTTTACATGTTTGTAGGGTTTTTTGAGCTTAATATACTCTTTAGTTCCTATCTTATATGTTCTCTTTATGTCGAGTTGTTTATCCATTGTCTCTTAAGTTTGTTTTGCTTTCTTGTTGCTGTTGGTGTCTAGTATTTTGTGGACTGTTTTGTATACGTTGTGGACTGATTTGAGCCTTCTTAGATACCGTTTGGTATCATTTTGTATCAAAGCAAGGCTGGTTGTGTTCCTACACTACCAATCTTGGGCTCTCTTAGTCGAAAAATCAGAAAGTAAAGAGAGTTGAAGTGTTCTTGTTCTTGGCCGAGGCGTCTTTGTTGTTGTTGTTGTGTTTGGCCGAGAAAAGTGTCTAGATCTAGGTGTGTTTTTGTTTGTCGTAGTAGTTTCTTGTGTTGGCTTCTTGATTTACTAGCACTTCTTGAGTCTTAAGTCCAAGATTTGAGCTTTTGACAAGTTGTTGAAGGTTGTGGACGGCTAGAGTTGAAGTTGTTCTTGTTGTTCTTGAAGTGTGTTCATAAAGTGTTGTTTGATCTTGAAAGAAAAAAAAAAGTGAGAGAGACTTTGTGTTTGTGTTGGAAACAATTTCAAGACAACACCAATGTTACCAAAAAGAAGTAAGACACCTTTTCAAGACTTGACAAAAGAGGAAAGAGACAAGACCACCCAACAAGCTGTCTTGCCAAAAGAGTGCAAGTAGGTAGAAGACTTTTGACTCTTGAAAAGAGAGTCTAAAAGCCTTGTAAACCTACACCATAGCCGAATCTTCTTCCTCAAAGGTGGGATTGAACAACTAAAGTCTTGGAATCAAAATTTCTTCAACTTCAACAACATGTCCAATGTCAAATAGTTATTGGCCACGTCATCAACAAGACTCAAATTCTTGGAATTCCTAGTTTCTTTCTTTGTCTCCATTAGTTTCATTTTGTTGACTCCTATACTAGTTGGCAACTAGTAAGTATCTACTAAGTTATGAACTAGTTTTTGAGTACTTCTTTCGTGTTAGCTTTACTTGTGGTGCTTTGTTCGTTTATAATTCGTAGTCGTTCTTGGTTCAAGCACGTATAAAACTTCTTTGAGTCTTAAAAACAAAAATCCATTCACCCAAAGAGTAGACTCACTCCCAAGCTCTTATGAGTTGCTAGCCGGTTTACAACACTTGAAGGACTAAGTGTGAGGAGACCAAGTGTGAAGAGCGTGGTGAGAGTATTTTTGAACTAACGTGTGTTTGTTTTGTTGGTACAAGTGCAAATGGAACCCGAGACTTCCAATGCTCCAACCGTAGACAATACTGTCACAAATGTTATCTTGGCTAGTCTTGAAACTGTCTGGAGACATGGCTAGGGTGAATGCAAATGTTGAGAAGTTGGGTTCGGATGTGGCCTTTAATGAGTGGGAGGTTGGAGAGGGTGGAAAGCCAAAGGAGTTCTCGACACCCCTCAAAACACCTCACCTACTATTACTTTCGAGACCTTGCACCAAAGGTTGTATCCACCAAGTGCTACAAACCAAGTCAATCTTTACTCCCAAAGCCGAGAACAAGATGGACCTAGCCATTCCTCACTCCACCAAGTTCCACAAGGAGGACTTGGAACCCAAATGCCACCCATAAACCCGAATCCTCCATTCCAAAATCCTCCAATTCAAAGACCCTCACTGCAAACCCACCATAACAAATCCCACTTGTCCAAAATCCACCATTCAAGAAGAGGTGTACGGTAGGGATAACCTTAGGGAAGGCTATAGAGTGTATGATGACCCTTACTTGATGGAAGATGGGATTAGTGGTAGAAGGATGGAGCCAAGCGGAAACTGTGGGCTTGAGGGTAGAGTTGGCCACGGGAATCATCAAGGTGTTAGAGATAGGGATGTAGGCCTTAATACTATCAAAATGGGACTTCCAATCTTCAAGGGCGAGAGTGATCCCGAAGAATTTCTTGCATGGGAATTCGTATGTAAGAGGGTCTTCTAAGTGAATGATCTTATCAATGAGAAGAAGAGTTATGCGATTGCTCATTTTGAGGGATATGCTACTATATGGTGGGAGTATGTTAAGCGTTTAGGCAATGTCTTGATTGAAGGGCAACCCCCTCCTTGGTTTCGGCTAAGGTATCTTATGAGGCAAAGATATCTACTCGAAAGCTATCAACATGTTTCCTTGCTAAATTGTATAACTTGAAGCAAGGAAACAACAGTGAGTGGCTTAATATGATGAGTTTCAACAATTCATTTTGAAACTTGATCATAGAGGGGAGCAAGTGAGTCACGATATCATTCGGTTTAGGGTCGTCCTAAACAAAGAAATCTCAACACATGATTCTTCATAAGTTTGAAACTATTGAAGGGATCTTTCAAGCGGCTTTAGAGATTGAGAGGGGGAATAAAGAGAGGTCGGCATATAAGACCAAGGGTTATCAAGGGTCCTCGGGTTAGACCAAGGGCAAGGAAGTGACTCCATCAACTTTGGGGTGGAACAAGTCCAACCACCTTCCATCCAATGCTTCTCAACCCGTGAACAAGGCTGCCCAACATCCACCTCCAAGGTATGAAGGTAAACTGAGTACTACTTCCAATTCCAAGGGATTCCAATGCTTCAAATGCCACGGGTGGGGACACAAGGCTAGTGAGTGTCCTAACCGGAGAAATGTGATCCTAAGGTAGGAAAAATTTTATTTCTTGGGGGAAGAAGTGGGAATTGAAACGGTTGTGAATGATGAAGCCTCTCAAGATGGAGAGGGAGAGTGGGCCGAAAGGCCCAGTGATGGTGATGAGGAAGATGCTTGGCCATAAGAGGGTGAACTTGAAGTACCTAATTATGTGGTACGGAGAGTTATGATTAGTAAGACGTTGGATGATCCTAGCCAAAGAGAAAACCTCTTTCATATACTAAGGCCTCATTTGTTTGCACTTAATGGAGGTCTGAATCTGAATGGTTCAGACTTTAGACCATTAAGTGCATTTGTTTTTTATTGAAATTTAGCTCTTATTAGGTCTAAATAGGTCGTAATCATTCAGATCTAGAACCAAGTCTTAATAGGTCTGATGAGATTTTTGGTGTTGAATAATATTCACCACTCTATTCATAATAATCATCAGTCACCACCACTAACCACCTCTGCCATTGCCACCATTGTCAACTACCACCTCCACCATCGCAACGACCATTGACAACAAATATCACTACCAACCACTATTGTCAACCGCTACCACACCTACTACCTCTATTATTCTAATTATATTCACCGCCACCACCGCCATCAGTAGCACCGCCATCAATAGCATCACCATCATCAACCAGTACTGGCCAATCTCTACTACCGACCAACTCATCTATCGCAACTAGCACCACCATTAACTACGACTAATACATACCTCCACACATTCTTCGGCCGCCACCACCATTGTCAGTAGTAACGCTACCTACCATAGTTATAATTTATCTCTATTAATAACCATCTCCACCGTTACAAAAAAACATCTCCAACCAGCACCAACATAGCGTCAACCATCATGCATTCATGTTTCATCCAACACATTCAACACCTCAAATTACTAACATCAAGCAACGTCACATCACAACCACCACCACCATCAATCGCCACCATCATAACAGTCACTACAATACCAACCATCACAACTATCACCATCAATGTTATTAATCACTAACATCAATCATTGTCACCGCAACCACCATTATAAACTATCTCAACTATCACTAACAAATATAAATGTTTTTTTCTCAATCAAATAATAATTTTGTTGTATGAAATTATATACTTTTCTAATATATAATTAATTTTCTATTTGAATTATATATACAAATAATTTTTTTTGCACATTTAGATGTTGAAAAACAATCTTAATCATTCAGTTTTCAGATCTAGAGACAACATCTTAATCATTCAGATTCAGACGTCTGAATCTTACAAAAAAATGCAGCCTAAGTGTCTCATTAAGGGGAGTGTGTTTCTTGATTGTTGATAGTGGAAGTTGTGCCAATGTGGCTAGTGCTGCATTGGTGGAACACTTGAAGTTGCCTACCACTCCACATACAAGTCCATATAAGCTCCAATGGTTGAACGAATGTGGAGAATTGAAGGTAACCTGACAAATAATGATTCGGTTTAAAGTGGGAAACTATGAAGATGAGGTACTTTGAGATAGCATCCCAGTGCAAGCTTATCACCTATTGTTGGGGTGGCCATGGCAATATGATAGGTCGACCAATGCTGGCAACGGACCGGAACTGGTACCGCTGGACCGGTTTCACTGAAATCGGAACTGGTACCGGAACTTCCTTACCGGATTTGCTGCCGGAAACGGAATTAATGGAACTGGAATACCGGAATTTTACCCTGATTCGCACCGGTCCATTGGTTATCGGTGTGAAACCGGGTTGGACCGGAACATCACCGGAAGTTTACCGGAAGAGACGCAGAATGTCCTACGTAGTACTTATTGTTTTTTACAACTTTTAATTTAAATTTACTTTTAATTTAAATTTTATATATATATATATATATATATATATTAACTCATAATGGCCTTAACTTTATATATATATCAACTTATATAATTTATATAAGTTTAGAGGGATGGCCTTGGCTCAGTGGTAAGCTTGCTTATCGTGGTGTGCCAGGGTCGAGGGTTCGAAACGCCCCTCCAGCAAAGCTGGGGTGAGGGCGCGTAGGTCAGGCCCGGAGTGGTCCCCCCTCCCCGACACCTATGGAGTAGGTATGAACCGGGTCGTCCCTTTTTCCCTTTATATATATATATATATTAATTATATAATTTATTAACTTTGTTTTAATAAGTTTAAGTTTTAATATATCTTAAAAAGTTTAACATTGTAACTTAAAAAATATGTCTTAAGTTTAAGTTAATAAATATAACATGTTTTAATATATATTAAACTTAAAAATGTATCTTAAATTTAAAAATATATTGTAACTTTATAAAGTTTTGTATTAAACTTTTTTTCCCTATAATTGCAACAAACAAAAGACAAATTTTAAAATAAAATTAGGCGAATAGCCGTTATATTTATGCTAATTTCATACGTTGTACATTTTTTACAAAGATATTAAAAGAAAATCTAATCTACGCAGCCATTTTCCTGTTTGAATTAGATCTCTATTGTAGAATCTTATTGATATCTAAATTGTCTATAATAGTTTAGGCGTAACTTTTCTATTTCTTCGGAAGATAAATCTTTCGGAATTGGTCTTTTTCCTTGTTCCTCCATTGCTTCCATTCCATCATCACTATTTTCCTTAAAAATTTCATCTTCAACATGGGGCGGTAATTTTGGGAGGCCAAAATTTCTTCATTCGGCATTGATCCAATTTCTAAATAATACCGAAATCTCCAAACTATCCCTTGCTAACGAATATCGATGATCTCCAATTATAAATCTTTCTGCACTAAAAGCTTGCTCCGAAGCAACTGAAGAAGCTTGAGTTGATGGCATATCTCGAACCATCCTTGAAACTTTTGGAAATTGTCTGATACGGGTCTTCCACCATGATAAAAGTTGTTTTCCAGTTTCATATGTAATACTTTCCCGGTCCTGCGAAAGATACGAATCAAAATCATTACTCCTACAACATTGAAGACCAAGTTCTTTACCTATGTCGTCATCTAAATCATCATATCTTCGTCTAGAAGTAGGAGGTTCGATCGACCTAATATTTTGTTCCATAACTTGATACAAGTTATATAGTTTCTTAGCTTTAGGCACTATGCTAGCACAACAAGTGTCAACTGATGGCTTTTCACGAGGTCCAATTTCTAAGTTGTATAATTTTTGAACCAACATCACTGAACCATGTTCTTTATAAAATGAGTTGAATAAAATAGCTGTCAAATAAATTTGTGGAATAGGAAAATAATTTTTTTTAAATTTAGCAACCATAGCTTCAATTGCCTCTTTGTAAGGGTATATTTTTTTATATTCAGCAAGTACTTTAGAAATAGCAGTAATAGTTACTAAAATAGAAGTAGTTGGAGTATATTGAGCAGATACCGTGTTCATAGCTTGATAAAAAGTTTTCAAAAATTTACAAAGTATTTCTACTTCAGTCCAATCATCTTCATCTAGCATTAAATGAACATCCTCATTATAAGCATTATAAACTAATTGTATAGGTTTACGATATATAAAAGCAACTTCAAGCATTTGAAACAAAGAATTCCATCTAGCAGGAATTTCTTTTGGAACTTTTCTATATGGAAGATCACATTGCTTACGTTTATATTTAAAATTATCCATTACATCCTTTCTTTTATTTTTAAAAATATAACTACAAGCAATTCGAACTTTAAGACAACCATTTTCAAACAAATGAACACCATCATGTACTATCAAATTTAAAATATGTGCAGAACATCTAACATGAAAATAATCTTGATCCATTAGACATAATCTAGTTTGTAACTCTTCAATAACTTTCAAATTATTTGAAGCATTATCTAATGTGCATGCCATAGGTTTACCAATAAATCTAAAATATTTCATGCTCTTCGCTATTGTACTATACATACCGGTTTTAGACTCGTCAACATATTTATAAGCAATAATTCTTTTTTGCATGTTCCAATTGTGATCAATCAAATGAGCCGTAGAGTAAAATAATCATTACCGACAACACTACGACCCATATCAGAAGTAACAAATATTCTACCATCAAATTTATCAAATAAGCAACGAAGAAAATGGCAATGTTCACCTTGAAATTTAAAAATATCATTTTTAATTGTATTTCGTGAAAAATCTTTAAAGAGGGATTATGTACTCATTGAATATAATGAATAAAACCGGGATGCGAAGGAAAACTAAAAGACAAACCCATAACAACAACCATTTTCGCTAGTTCTTCTCTATCTACATCTTCACGATATGTCGATGATGAACGTGGGCCAGTCGGGTTAAACATGTCTAAACGCGTTTGAACCATATTACCTTCTACAGATTCATGCACAAATGGTGTACCATCCTTTTTTGCCTTAGCCTTATTTTTTAGATGAATAGCAACCCTGTCCCGCCATTTGTTCCCCCGATCAAATGTTTAAAAACAGTTTTGCATTTATTGCAAGTAGCAGTACTTTTTACCCTATCATTCTCCATAAATTTCCAAACTAAAGACCTTTTAGTACGTTCGGTACCTTTGTCCCTAGTAAATTCCGATAAAGGGGGAAGTTCTTCACCGTGTTCTGGTAATTTCGTAACCGGACTAGTAGGGGTAGGGGTATCACCTTACTCTTGTTCTTCTATATCATCTTCCGGTAAGTCTTCCTCAAAATTATCATAACGCCTACTTAGGGTCTCATTATCTAATTTCATACCGATACCAACATCAAAACCATTAGACTGTGATAAAGAAGTTTCATTAAATTTAGGCGGTAATGAACTAGTAGTAGCCTTATTTTTTTATTCCTACAAAAAACCTTACCAAAGATTGGTTTTTTACCACTACTAATTTTTTCGAAATCCTTAATTAAAATTAAATAAAATTAAAATATTAAAACAAGCAATACAAATATTATAAATTAAATAATTAATGCAAGTAAACAAATGTAGATACTAAAAAATAAAAATATAGATATTAACGTAAATAAAAAGAGATTAGAGTTGGAACGAATATACCGAACGTTCGCATAAAAGCAGATGTATACCTAATGTCGGAATTAAAAGATGATAATTGAAGGTTTTAATATCTTCAAAAAATCTTCAACTCCAACTAATATAATAATTATAAATATTTAGTGAGAATGTGCGAATATTAAGAGAAAGTATGAGAATTGAGCATATTTGTGTGAAAAAAGAATTGAAATGAAGGATATTTATAATGAAAATTTTAAGGGGTAGTGTTGGGGTAATATGTGTGGGGGGGGGTGGTGTTGCAACGGTAATGGCAACGACTCTTTTAGCCGTTGATGCCAAATTGCCAATTGCCAAACCCAATTAATTTTTTTTTTTTACAGAAATTCTTAAATACAACCAAATTTTAGTTCCAAATTTATCACCAAATTTATAACTAAAATTTGCTGAACAATTACCAACAAACTTAATTAAGAAAAAACTTCACCAGTTTTGACGCGTCGCCGGACCGGAACCGGTCAACCGGTATTGAAACCGGTCAATCGGAACCGGAATTATCGGAATTTTTCTATGGTTTGCACCGGTATCTTCTTCATCTATTCTTCTTCTAGTGGCTGATATTTGCTTCTTTAGTCTTAAATTTCAGTTATTAGGTTAGTTCTTGTATCAATCCTATCCCTAGGTTAGATGATATGCTTGATGAATTAAACGGCTTTTGTGTGTTTTCTAAGGTTGATCTTTGGAGTGGTTATCACCAAATCCGAATGCAACCGGGTGATGAATGAAAGACCGCATTCAAGACTAAGTTTGGTCTATATGAATGGATGGTCATGCCATTCGGTCTTACTAACGCTCCTAGTACCTTTTTGCGGCTAATAAATCATGCGATGAAGCCGTTTATTAGAAAGTTTGTGGTTTTGTACTTCGATGATGTTTTGGTTTATAGTAAGTCCTTTAACAAACATGTATTACATTTAAAGAGTGTTTGATGTCCTTAGGAAGGAAAAGTTGTATGCTAATATTGAGAAATGCTCTTTTGGTGTTGATAAAGTTGTGTTTTTGGGATTTGTTGTGAGTTCAAAGGGGGTAGAGGTCGATGACACCAAGATAACTGCCATTAAAAATTGGCCAACCCCTCAAACCGTTGTGAAGTAAGGAGCTTCCACGGGTTGACAAGTTTTATAGGAGGTTTGTCAAAGGGTTTAACACCATTGCCGCCCCCTTGATCGAGATAATTCGAAAAGACCAACCCTTCAAATAGGGTGATGAGTAAGCTAAGGCTTTCGAGTCCTTGAAGGCTATGCTCATCTCGGCACCATTGTTGCAATTGCCTAATTTTGATGTTTGAAGTAGAGTGTGATGCTAGCAAGGTTGGCATAGGCACAGTTTTGATGCAAGAATTGAAGCCTATTGCTTACTTTAGTGAAAAGCTCAAAGGTGCTATTCTAAACTACTACACGTATGATTTAGAGTTGTATGCCTTGATTAGAGCGTTAGGCAGGCAACACTATCTTTGGCTCAAGGAATTCGTGATTCGAACGGACCATGAGTCCTTGAAGCATCTTCGGGTACAAGACAAACTTAACAAAGGACATGCCAAATAGATTGAGTTTCTTGAAACCTTTCCCTATGTAATTCAATACAAAAAGGGTAAGGATAAAGTGGTGGCCGATGCTTTGTGTAGAAAACATGTTCTTGTGTCTACCTTGTCGTCCAAGCTAATGGGGTTTGAAAGCCTCAAGTCTTTCCAATGACCCTCACTTCGCTCCTATCTCTAGGAAAAGTGAAGCATTGGGTAGGGAGAAGTGGCTTTTGGCTAGGGTTAAAATCCCTATGCCAAGTTTGATGGTTACTTATTTAGGGGAAAACGATTGTCTGTACCCTCTAGCTTATGGAGGGAGTTGTTTGTGAGGGAAGCACAGGATGACGGTCTCATGGGTCATCTTGGAATTGACAAGACCCTAGGGATATTGGAGGAGCAATTCTATTGGCCAAAGATGCGTAAAGATGTTGCAAAAGTATGCGGCCAATGCATGGATTGTAGGAGTTCTAAGTCTCGGCTCCTTTCTTAAGGGTTGTACTCCCCACTTCCCACTCTTTTACGTCCTTGGTTTGATATTTTTATGGATTTTGTGTTGGGGCTGCCGAGGACTAAAAAGAGGTAGGGATAGTATTTTGTTGTTGTTGACCGTTTCTCCAAAATGGCACATTTTATTCCTTGCTCAAAGAGTGATGATGCATCTAGCGTAGCTTCCTTAGCCACTTTTGGAAGTCAATGTGGGGTAGGCTTGGCACAAAGTTGTTGTTTTCCACTTCCTGCCACTCACAAACCGATGGCCAAACAGAAGTAGTGAATAGGACCTTGGGTTCTATGCTACGGTCCTTGGTTAGAGTAAAATGACTACTTAGGAAGATCACCTACCTTTAATTGAATTTGCTTACAGGGGTGGTCCATTCAAGCACGGGCATGACGCCCTTTGAATGTGTCTACGGCTTCAACCCCCTAATCCCTTTAGATCTAACTCCTTTGCCAAGTAGTGTTGTGATTAGCCTAATAGGAACAAGTGGGCGGAGCTATGAAAAGATTGCATGAGAAGGTAAAGTTGCGGCTAGAGAAGACAAAGCAAGAGGTTGCCAAAAGAGTCAACAAGGGGAGGAGGAAGCTTGTCCTTGAGCCGGGGATTGGGTGTGGGTGCACCTTAGAAAAGATCGATTCCCAATCCAACGGAAGGCCAAGTTGATGCCAAGAGGCGATGGTCCTTTTCAAGTACTTGAAAGAATCAACGATAATGCTTACAAGATAGACTGACTTACCTCCAGAATACCAAGTACATAACACGTTCAACGTGTGTGACCTTTCACGGATTGATGCAATTGAAGATGATGAAGCCGTGAGTTTGATGTCAAACTCCTCTCAAGATGGAGAGGTTGATATGGGTGTCATGGACTCGAGACCATTCACTAGGAGTCAAGCTCAGGACCTACAAAGGCTTCAAGGCACGTTTATGAAAATGGACGTGTTTGAGCATGTTTTGAACCCGCCCAAGGGAGTGTACGCATTGACATGTGAAGACTTGCCTTAGGTGTTTTAAAACACACCAAGGCTGCCCAAGTTTGCACTCCAAACCCGCCCCTTTTCATTAAGGGTGGAGGGGTCTTTTCTCATCACTTTGTATTAGACTATATATAGAATTCTCTTAGTTTTGTTTCCTTAGTTAGTTCATTATTCAAGTTGTATCATTTTGAAACCTCATTCCTCTCAAGCACCTGAAACTTGACTTCACAAGTGAAGGTTCCACTTGTGTTGTGTATTGGCTAGAAACGTGAGTTCTTGAGTGAACCGAGTTCCTTTTGGGTTCAACGTAAGAACTTGGTGTTAGTTTACATGTTTGTAGGGTTTTTTGAGTTTAATGTACTCTTTAGTTCCTATCTTATATGTTCTCTTTATGTCGAGTTGTTTATCCATTGTCTCTCAAGTTTGTTTTGCTTTCTTGTTGCTGTTGGTGTCTAGTATTTTGTGGACTGTTTTGTATACGTTGTGGACTGATTTGAGCCTTCTTAGATACCGTTTGGTATCACTCCGTCACCTTATTGACGGAATTTTCAGTTTTCTCAGTAAGTCCATTCCATCCTTCATTGAATGTATTTTAGAATAATCACTGATCTTGACAGCCCATTGATAGTGATTATTGACATGAACCTACCATATTTTCTGAAATTTATGGAACAATAAATGTGGGTAGATATGTCTTTACGTCTCCAAGATTTGCCTTGCCTGTAAAACCTGAAGCCTCCCCTAGCCTTTTGCAATTCCACAAAAGAGCCCCTCGACTCAGGCTCGTTCTCCTTGTGCACCCTAGCACTCTCTACCCACTCAAACCATGTGCCCTTTGAAGCTCTCGGCTCAGTGAGTTTGTAAAATTTACCTCCTAATCGGAAGTATATTCTGTTCTCCATGATCATGAAGAAATGGAAGAGAAGGAAGAATGAGTGAGAAGGTTGCTCTGGCAAAAGAAGTTTGTTGGAGAAGGATCCCTAGGATCAGAAGGGCCATTAGGATGTTATCTTGGGGAATGTGCCTGTGAGCTTAGTTCTGTTAGATATTTTGTTGCCAGATGAAAATTCCTCCTTAAGAGAGTCTAATCCATTTCTTACCTTGCAAGGTAGAGGAAACAAAGACAGGACAAAGTTCATTTTTATATATGGTGGATAAGATAGACATAACCAAAACTCTGCCTAAATCTTGAAATATGACATAAGTAGGAAGAGCATCCAGAACCCCCTCTAACTAGGATGACCCTTCCACCCAATGACAGATAATAAATATTCATTCCAAGTAACATGCCTCTTTTCACACCTTTCCATGACTCTATTCTAGATATCTGAAGTTTCACTTTTTTCACCTAATGAAAGCCCTAAATAAACAGTAGGTAGGGATCACATAGTACATGAATATGGTCCACTTCTGTGACTGCAAAAATTATACTCTTGGGCCCAGCTTCAAAAAAATAAAAGCAGCTTCAAAAAGTTAATACTCTTGGGCCAGTTTACATGTAGCCCTGACACTTGCTTCAAAGATCACCAAAGTGGTTCTCAAGTATTTCACTTGATTCATATCAACATCAACAAAAAAAAAAAGAAAAAGAAAAAAGGCCAATGAAAATCATCTACATATAATAAGTGATCGCAGTTCCAGTGTTCTCCCTAGTTTTAGCTTTAAATTCCATACCTGGTCCTTTGCTACCTAAAAAATGTGATTCAATCCTTCCATAGCAATAAGAAAAAGGAAAGGAGGAGGGGGTCACCTTGTCTCAAAACTCTCTCAAAAGAAATGAAACCTTCTGGAGACCCATTCACCAAGATCCAGAATTTAACAGTCTTTATACAAAAAGAATCCATCTAATCCACTTCTTACCAATGCCCTCATCTCTGAGAACTTTAAGAAGGAAGTTCCAATTAACTGTCACAGCCCATAGGCCTTCTCAATATCAAAGTTTGCAAAGGATGCCTGCTTCTTGTCCTTTAAGTTGGGAATCAACACTCATTAGCTATCAAGGCTGCATCCATAATTTTTCTACCACTTATAAAATCCATTTGATGCCGATCCACCAACTTGTTGATCACTCTCTTGAGCCTATCTATGGGTAACTTGGATATGATTTACACACACTCCCAATCAGACTAATGGGTCTGAAGTTTGTGTGTCTCTTGGCGCACCATTCTTAGGAATTGATGCAGCATAAGTTGCATTAAAGCTCTTTTCAAAATATTCACTTCTATGAAAATTCCTAGTAGTGTTCATCGGAAACAACCTCTCTACCTCTTCGGCGGTAGCGGTATGGACTGCATACGTCTTACCCTCCCCAGACCGCTGTGGGAAGACACTGGGTTTGTTGTTATTGTTATTGTATAGATCCTCTTTCACAATCTCCCAGAAGCAGAGGAAGAATCATAGAATAGCCATCTGGACCTGTGACTTTGTTTGCAACACATGACAACACCTCTTGTTCTTCAAATTCTTTGTAACCATTCATTCTCCTCTTCAGTAACTTTAGAGCCCTCTTGAATATTGAGAATAGGCCCCCAAGATTCTGTCTCTGTGTAAAGTTTAAATTCACCATTTCTCCCTTCAATTCTTTCTGGATCAGTGATGGTATCTCCCTCCATTGCTTCCATTCCATCATCACTATTTTCCTAAAAAATTTCATCTATTTTGTCTTCAATTTGGGGCAGTAATTTTGGGAGCATTACTTTGTTCGGCATTGATCCAATCTCTAAATAGTTTCGAAATCTCCAAACTATCCTTTATATCAATGATCTCCAATTATAAATCTTCCTGCGCTAAAAGCTTGCTCCGAAGCAATTGTAGAAGCTTGAGTTGATAGCACATCTCGAACCATCCTTGAAAGTTTTGAAAATTGTCTGATACGGGTTTTACACCATGATAAAAGAAGTTGTTTTCCAGTTTCATCTCTAATATTTTCCCGATCCTGAGAAAGATATGAATCAAAATCATTACTCCTACAACATTGAAGATCAAGTTCTTCCCCCATCTCGTCAACTAAATCATCATATATACGTCTAAAAGTAGGAGGTTCGACCGGCGCAATATTTTGTTCCATAACTTGATACAAGTTATATAAACTCCTAGCTTTAGGTACTATGCTAGCACAACAAGTGTCAACTGATGGCTTTTCCCGAGGTCCAATTTCTAAATTGTTGTATAATTTTTTAACCACATCATTACACTATATACTTTGTAAAATATGTTCAATAAAGTAGCTGTCAAATAAATTTGTGGAATAGGAAAATAATATTTTTTAAATTTATCAACCATAGCTTCAATTGCCTCTTTGTAAGGGCATTTTTTTATATTCAGCAAGTACTTTAGAAATAACAGTAATAGTTACTAAAATAGAAGAAATAGTTGGAGTATATTGAGCAGATACCGTGTTCGTAGCTTGATAAAAAGTTTTCAAAAATTTACAAATTTCTTCCCCTTTAATCCAATCATCTTCATCTAGCATTAAATTAACATTCGAATTATAAGTATTATAAACTAATTGTATAGGTTTACGATATATAAAAGCAACTTCAAGCATTTGAAACAAAGAATTCCATCTAGTAGGAACTTCTTTTGGAACTTTTCTATTTGGAAGGTCACATTGTCTACATTTATACTCCCTCCGTTTCAAATTATGTGTCATCATTTCCTTTTTAGTCCGTCCCAAAATACGTGTCGCCTTTCCTTATTAGGCAACTTTTTAAAGACACAATTACTCTTTTACCCTTATTGGTCCTACTTAATTAAAAAAAAAGATATTGGCACATTTTTTGATAAAGGATAATTTGGTAAACTTTACCAAGTCTTCCCTTTTTTCTTAAACTCCGTGTCCGGTTAAATGGCGACACATAAAATGGGACGGAGGGAGTATTTAAAATCATCCATTACACTCTTTTTATTTTTAAAAATATAACTACAAACAATTCGAACTTTACAACAACCATTTCCAAACAACACAATACCATCATGTACTATCAAATTTAACATATGTGCAGTACATCTAACATGAAAATGATCTTCATCCATAGGACATAGTCTAGTTTTTAACTCTTCAACAACTTTCAAATTATTAGAAGCATTATCTAATGTGTATGCCATATCAACAAATCTAAAATATTTCATGCTATCCGTTTTTGTATTAGCTATAAAGATACCGGTTTTAGTCTCGTCAACATATTTATAAGCAATAATTTTTTTTTGCATGTTTCAATCGTGATCAATCCAATGAGTTGTGAGAATGAAATAATCATCACCGACAACACTATGACCCATATCAAAAGTAATAGATATTCTACCATCAAATTTATCAAATAAGCAACGAAGAAAATGGCAATGTTCAGCTTGAAGTTTAAAAATATCATTTTTAATTGTATTTCGTGAAAAACCTTTAAAAGATTGATTATATACTCGTTGAATCTAATGAATAAAACCGGGATGCGAAGGAAAACTAAAAGACAAACCCATAACAACAACTATTTTCGCTAGTTCTTCTCTATCTAAATCTTCACTATATGTCGATGATGAATTTAGGCCAGCCGGGTTAAACATGTCTAAACGCGTTTGAATCATATTACCTCCTACAGATTCTCGCGTAAAAGGTGTACCATCTTTTTTTGCCTTAGCCTTATTTTTTTGTCGAATAAATTCTTTATTACATTTCAGCAAATGCGTAGTTAGCAACCCTGTCCTGTCATTCTTTCCCCTGGTCGAATGTTTAAAAACTCTCTGGCATTAATTGCAAGTAGCGGTACTTTTTACCTTATCATGCTCTATAAATTTCCAAACTAAAGACCTTTTAGTACGTTCAGTACCTTTAGCCCTAGTAAATTCCGATAAAGGGGATGTTCTTCATGGTGTTCCGGTAATTCCATAATCGGACTAGTAGGGGTAGAGATATTACCTAACCCTTGTTCTTCTATATCATCTTCTTCCGATAAGTCTTCCTCAAAATTATCTTAACGCCTGCTTAGGGTTTCATGATTTAATTCCATACCGATACCAACATCGAAACCATTAGGCTGTGATAAAGAAGTTTCCCTAAATCTAGGCGGTAATGAACTAGTAGTAGCCTTACTTTTTTTATTTCTATGAAAAACCTTACCAAAGATCAGTTTTAAATAAAATTAAAATATTTAAACAAGCAATATAAATATTATAAATTAAAAAATTAATGTAAGTTACAAATGTAGATACTAAAAAATAAAAATATAGATATTAAAATTGAAGTAAATAAAAAGAGATTAAAGTTGGAACGAATATACCGAACGTTGCGTAAAAGCAGACGTGTATACCTAGTGTCAAAATTAAAAGATGATAATTGAAGCTTGTAATATCTTCAAAGCAATCTTCAACTCCAACTAATACAATAACTATAAATATTTAGAGAGAGTATGGGAATATTAAGAGAGAGTATGAGAAATTGAGAATATTTGTGAGGAAAAAGAATAGATATAAAAGGGTATTTATAGTGGAAATTTAGTGGGGTAATTTGGGGGGGGGGGGGGGAGCATAGCCGTTGTTGGCTAAAACAATTGAAAAATAATAAATTGAAAGAGCCGTTGGAGTAACGTTCTTTTGACAAATTGGCAGCCAACGGTTAAAAACAATTAAAATAAATAAATAAATTTCCAACGGTCAAACACACTGTCCGGTCATTGCCGGACCGGAACTCAAAATAACCGGAGAAATCATTCTAGATGCACCAGTACCATATTCTGGACCATTGGGTATCGGTATACCGGTTGAAACCGGTACCGTTGTGTTGCCGGAAACGGAGTAACTGGAACAGAACGGAAAATTCCGGTTCCGTTGCCACCCTTACCTCCATCCACCAATTTTCAAATTTGAAGGTAGGTTTCCAGAAATCCCACTCCTCACATTCTAGAGATGCAGGGCAGTGATCTGAGATGATCCTGGTTAGCACAGACTCACAGACTATTTAATCTTGCTGAACTTTTCATCCATTCCACCAAGTATAATAATCTATCAATTCTTTAGGAGCATTCTTTATGATACCCATAAGCCAAGTGTATTTTACACCAAGGAAAGGAGGATTAATGAGTTCAAGATCCTCAGTGATATTAAAGAATTCCTTCATAGCTCTCCACTTAGCTCTGATGTAATCTTTTATTTCTAATAGGTGTTCAGACTTAAATTTACATTAAGTGGCCTTTTCTTTATCTTACCCCAACCCAACTCGCCTGTGACCAACTGGATTTTTTTTTAAAAAGGTGGTTATATTCTTTACCTTGATATGTCTCCTTTTCAGGTTTTCTCAATTTTTTGTTTCACCTTTGGTTAAAGCTGAAGCCATGGAGCGGGAGGTTCTAGCTGTGGAGTCGGGTATGCAGTACTATAATTTTCTTGATCTCACTAACCCCAGTGTCTTACCAATTTAAATTCTGTTATCTGATGGTTGTGTTACAGAATTTAATCAGGTCTTACAAAATGATTCTTGCCGCCTGCAGCAACTACAATGTTATACGTCTAATCCCGGCCATCCCTTTAACCGGTTCTTTTGGGGTAATCTTACGACATCAAAATCATCTCTGTTTTGTCTTTTCCTTTGGATGATATATTTTAATCTATGAACTGCCCTTTCATGATCTTCTCGTGATATTGTGAAGGGAACAAGAAGAGCCTTGCCGATGCGGTGGAGAAAGGAGTCAATTTGAGGGAACAGATTCTAAGACTATACCATGACAATTATCGTGGTGGATCCATGAAATTGGCTATTATAGGGGGAGGTAAGTGTTTTGCGATTTAGAAATAAGGAAAGAAATGCAAGGTAAGGCTGTGTACGATACACTCTTGTGGTGGGGCCCTTCCCCGGACACCAGTATAGCGGTAGCTTTAGTGCACCTGGCTGCCCTTTTTTTAGAAATAAGGAAAGAAATTTCAATAAATAACGTTTAGAAGTTATACTTTAGGTTAAATCCACTTCAAGGAAAATTTTGTTGGTAGATGTCAATTTGAGAGAAGAGTATTAATTTGTGTAGAAACTGGTCTGAGGACATACTGGCCACATTGATGTGGATATCTCCACTCTAAATGCTCTTTTATTATATTTGAAAATTTTCTGGTAATATATCTGACTTTAGTTTGGTCCGCAGATGGTTATGGAAGTAGCCACATAAGTTTTCATTGCGAAGTGTTCCGTACGAATTTTATAATTTTTGAATACTGCAGAGTCCCTAGATATCCTTGAAAGTTGGGTTCTTGAATTATTTAGCAGAGTCAAAAAAGGCCCTTTGGTGAATCCAGACGGAGGAAGTGAACTTCCAATTTGGAAGGTTGGTAAACTTTATTGGTTAGAGGCAGTTAAAGATGTTCATATCCTTGATTTATCATGGACACTGCCTTCTCTTCGAAAAGGGTACTTGAAGAAAGCTGAAGATTACCTGGCTCATCTGCTGGGGCATGGTAATCAGTCTTACCTTTAGTTTCCTGTCAAACATATGTTACAATGTACCGGAGGTGTTATTGGTGGTTCTTTTGGCTTCATATAAAAAATATATTGCAATGCACCTTGTTGTGCATTATAATTGCCTATTGGCTTGCTTATTCTTCCCTTTATTTTATTATTTACAGGCTGCAATTTCTGTTAGTTTTTGCTTATAGTTGGTTAGACACACTGTCATGTGTTCAAGGGTAGTCAATGATCATCGTAATTTGGTAATGATGCATTAGTAAGACGTCATGCCGCGCTAAGAGAACACTATCATATAAATCTAACACCGCTTAAGCTGAAATAGATTCGGAAAATACAGTTTTGCCACCTCCAACTCTCTATTTTCTGTTTGATGTGTTTATCTGTCATATTCATCATTTGAGTTGTTTTTGTCGTGACCTTACTTTATAAAAGTCTCTTAAGAAATTTATGCGGTATCATTATCACACTTAGCTTCACTGGTAACTATTCAGTTGTGATGGTTTTGTGGCTGGAAATTTTAAATTTGTATAAGTGTGCTTTTACTTATTGAAAGTGGTAATATAATACTGTGATCTGAGAATGTAGAAAATTAAAATGTTTCAGAAGGAAAAGGGTCCTTGCTTTTCTTCCTGAAGGCTAGAGGCTGGGTAACATCAATATCTGCTGGTGTTGGTGATGAAGGAATGCATCGCTCCTCATTCGCATACATCTTTGGCATGTCAATACATCTAACTGATTTTGGTGTGGAAAAGGTTGTCTACTTTGCTTCTCTTATTTTTCTGATCAGTACTTTATATTGAACAGTGGAGTCTTTGACATCTCATAATCATTATCTTTTTCTGATGAAGTACATACTATTCTAACACTAAATAATCATTGATGCTTGTAAAGGTTTTAGTATAATTTGTGTGGAAAGACATCTTTTTGATGTATGAATGTTAATTGATAGCCAGGAGAAGTATACAACAACAACATACCAGTGTATTCCCACAAAGTGGGTCTGGGAGGCTAAATTGTATGTAGTCCATACCACTTCAGTTAAAGTGAAGTAGAGAGGCTGTTTTCGATAGACCCCTGGCTCATGACAAATAATAGTATAACAAGCAAAAAACATAAAAACAAACAACAAAATGGGGTAACACACCACTAGATTATAAAAGAAACAGGATACCTATAGTGTAATACTTTGGACTATCTATCCTAAATCACAAGCATCCCCAAAACACCATGAATAAGAAACTACAAGATACATGCATGACACTATGACTACAAGTATACCGGCAAACAAAGCACTCTTCCCTACTAGGAAGGATGCACTCCTACCCACTAACACTTTATTACCCTAATTTGCATCCTCCACACCTTCGTATCAAGGGTCATATTCTCTGTAAGCTATAATTGCTCCATGCCATGCCTAATCACTTCCCTCCAATATTTCTTTGGCCTTCTCTACCCAAACCATCCATAGCGAGCCACTCATACCTCCGTATTGGGGCATCCGTGCACCGCCTCACCACATGTCCAAACCATCTCAACCTCACTTTCTGCATCTTGTCTTCCACCGAAGCCACTCTCACCTTCTCTCGAATAATCTTATTTCTAACCTTATTCCTCCTAGTAAGTCTGCACATCCATCTCAACATCCTCATCTCCACCACCTTCAAGTTTTGGATGTGAGAGTTCTTAACTGGCCAGTACTCCGCTCCATACAACATAGCCGATTGGACTGCCACTATGTAAAACTTACCTTTAAGTTTAGGAGGCACCTTCTTATAACAAAAGATCATTTCAACCACCCTGCATCGATACAGTGCATGGCAACCTCGTCAATCTCTCCATTCCTTGAGTCATAGATCTAAGATACTTGAAACTATCTTTCGAATGACATGAAAATCCAGCTTCACTAGCACTTCAGCCTCATGCGTCAAATCATACACTCCCAAGTACTTCGTTTTAGTCTTGCTCAACCTAAACTCTTTAGACTTTAGGGTCTGTCACCAAACCTCCAACTTATTATTAACTTCTCCTGGGATCTAGTCAATAAGCACTACATCATCAACAGATAACATACACTAAGGAAGCTCCCCTTTGCCGTGTCAATACATCTATCACCAATGCGAGTAAAAACGGACTTAAAGTCGATCCTTGGTGCGACCCAGTCAAAACAGAAAAGTGCCCACACTTCCCACGACTCTCACACTTCCCACGACTGTACAAATGAATCAAAATATTGATAAATAAGTAATGTTATGATTTTATGATAAAAGGTCCATCTTTATTGATCAAATAAGCACATTGAGAAATACAATTTGTAAAATTACTGTCTCGAGATTGCCCCTAGAGAAAAATCCGAAACAGTCATCCTCAAGATTGATTTCTATATATATAATATAGAAGTACAGTAGTACTTTACCTTTATCAAAAAATTATAGAAGCACAGAAGCTATTCAATTGCTTTTACCATTTATATTAAAAGAAAAGACAAAAGTTACAGATAACACTATTTCCTTCTACTTTACATAATTTCATTTACAGATCATTAAATCAATTTGAAATTTTATAGTGGTAGTTTACTTTTTTTTTTTTTTAAAATCTATACGATTTCATGTATCTTTATTTAGATAAACATATGTTGCATAGATAATTTTTCTTTCTTTGCACCTTTAGTGTATATTTGGTTTATGTCCTTAATTAGAGAGTCCAATAATAGTTTTTCAAAAGTTTTCTCCATTGTTAAGTAAAAAGATATATCAATTTGTCGTCTTCAATGTTTTTAGTTCAGCTTGCCAAGGACATGACGCTAGATAAGAGGGTGTAAAGGTCACAGATTAGGCTAGAAGGGTAGTTAGTAGCGGTGCATCGTCTTGCTGTCTGTTCATTTTAGTAGTCGTAGTATTGCTCCTGTAGTTTATTGTCCTTCAATTAATGTTCCTATTGGATGATTTTTTGTACCTTGGCTATCGTGTTGCTTTATTACTATCTGTTGTTTTGATTACTATATGTTATTTGTTGTACTTTTGTTACTTCCTTTTATGGACTGCTTTGGACTTTTTTCCTTGAGCCGATGGTCTATTAGAACCAACCTCTCTTCCTCTTGAGGTAGGGGGTAAGGTTTGCTTACGCTCTACCCTTCCGGGATACTACTTTATGGACTACACTGGCTATGTTGCTGTTCCTTGTTCTTCCCTCCCTTCAGGTTTCTTGTTTCCCTTTGTCCCTCTTCCTTATCATTTCTTCCGCTTTTTCCTCCCCTTTCCTATTGTTTCACCCACTAACCACTACTTCACTTTAGAACTTTTGAAAATGTTACTTCCTTCCAGTAACCAAGTCAATTCCTCTTTCTTTCCTCATAATTTTCTGCAAAAAGAATAAAATAAATTATCTCGTTACTTCAAATAGCTCCTCCTACCATTTTATTAGTAATATTCAACAAAACTAATTGTGGCAATTTTGGTTGCTACCATTATTTAACTTTTTTTTTTTTTGTATAACTATTTGCTACATAAAAACTGCAGTCGTCCATATAGGAAGATTTACTAAGCTATAACCTATAATCCTCTTGGAAAGAAGACAAATTATATTTAAAAGAAATATGAGTGGGAAAATGCAATAAAACGTAAAGTAAAAATATACAAAAGTTCATTGAATCACATATCTATACTCTTCAATAAGCTTTATGTTTGTAAATCCGTTAGTGGAACTCTATCTACTACTTTTGAAATTTTTAGTCCCTTTTTTGGGGGTTTTTAATGTGTATAAGAAGCACAACCATGCTGATATTTTTGTTGAAATTAACTTCTGTTTCAAGAACATCATGTAAAATGGTCAAACACAAACACTAAGAGGATTATATCTTGAGGACCCTCACTTTGCTCCTATCTTTAGGGAAGACGAAGAATTGGGTAGGGACAAGTGGGATTCGGCTAGGGGTTCAAATCCCTATGCCAAGTTTGATGGTTACTTATTTAAAGGTAGACGATTGTGTGTATCCTCTGGCTCTTGGAGAGAGTTGTTTGTAAGGGAAGCACATGGTGGCGGTCTAATGGGTCATTTTGGGGTCGAAAAGACCCTCGGAATATTGGAAGAGCAATTTTGTTATCCAAGAATGCACAAGGATGTGGTTAAGATTTGCGGCCAATGTTTTGAATGCAAAGGAGCCAAATCTCGGGTCCTACCTCACGAGTTGTACACCCCGCTGCCCACCCCTTTACTACCTTGTCTTGATATATCTATGGATTTCGTGTTGGGGCTGCCAAGGACTAGACGAGGCCGGGATAGTATCTTTGTTGTAGTTGATCGATTTTCTAAGATGGCGCACTTTATTCCTTGTTTTAAATGTGATGATGCACCTAGTGTGGCTTCTTTGTTTGTTGATAATGTTGTCAAATTGTATGGTGTTCTGAGGACCATTGTGAGTGATAGGGACTCTAAGTTCCTAAGTCACTTTTGGAAGTCCATGTGGGGTAGGCTTGGTACCAAGTTGTTCTCTACGTCTTGCCACCCACAAACCGATGGCCAAACGGATGTAGTAAATAGGACTTTGGGTGCTATTCTACGTTCCATGGTTAAGGGAAAAATGACTTCTTGGGAGGAGCATTTACCATTGATTGAGTTTGCCTATAACCGAGTCATACACTCAAGTACGGAAATGACTCCCTTTAAGTGTGTATACGGCCTCAACCCCCTTACCCCTTTGGATTTAATGCCTTTTCCAAGTGATCTTATGATTAACTTAGATATAAGCAAGCGGACAGATTCTATGAAGAAGTTACGTGAGAAGGTGCGGTTTCAACTTGAGTAAAAAAACCAAGAAATTGCAAGGAGGGCAAACAAGGGGAGAAAGAAACTCATTCTTGAATCGGGAGATTGGGTGTGGGTGCATCTTAGGAAGGATCGGTTTCCATCTCAAAGGAAGTCCGAATTGATGCCGAGGGGTGATGGTCCATTCCAAGTACTTGAGAAAATCAATGACAACGCCTACAAGATTGACCTTTCACCGGAATATCAAGTGCACAACACTTTCAACGTGTGTGATCTTTCTCTCGTGGATGCGGTTGAAGATGACCAAATGCCGAATTTGAGGTCAAATTCCTTTCAAGATAGGATAGGATGATACGGGTGTAGCAAGCTGTCCAACAAGTTCACGACCATTCACGCGTAGCCAAGCTCGGGAGTTACAAAAACTCCAAGCCATGTTCATGCAAATGGCCGTGTGTGGGTTGGTGATTGATCCACCTAATGGTCTAAATGTTTTAAAGTGTGAAGAGGAGTCTTGAAGTGTAATAAACTTACACTCCAAGGCCACCCAATGGCAAGGGCAATCCGGTCGTTTTCTCTTTTATTTATGGTGTAATATAAATAGATGATATTAGGGTTATTTGGAAGCTAGTTCTTTCATAATATTTTGAGACATAAACACTTGTAATATTCAGGAACATCTCTCTCCTCCATTGGAGAGGCCCCAAATCTGAAAACTCACAAGTAGAGTGATACTTGTGTTGTATCTTGGCTAGAAACAAGGATCTTGAGGTTATAGAGTTCCTCTTGGTCCAAGTAAGAACTTGGTGTTAATATTCTTTGGTCTTAGGGTCCTCTCTTGTTGTTAGGGTTCTTAGACTCTTGAATATTACATGTCAAGTCACTATCTTCTTGTAATTTTGTTAAGATTGTGTTTTGTAATCTTGAAGTCTAGTGAAGCCGTGTGGGGCTCTTTCGATTCACTAGCACCTTGTTGACTTGCTGGTTCTTGTTGAAAACTTCATCATCTTGTTCTAAAAACGTGATTCTTAAAGCCTAGTGAAGCCGTGTGTGGCCTATTTCGATTCACTAGCATTTGTTGTTCAACTTGTTGTTCTTGTGTTAGTTTGTTCATCTTGTTGTTGTTGCTGGATTCTTGCATTGTGGACTTGATAGTGTATCATGTACTGCCATCTTTTGCTTCAAATGTAGTTATTTGCAGATGTTAACATCTTGGTGTAATTTTTCCCTGCATGTTTATAGAGTGGGAGGATGATTTTTTCTGCTAGCATGGTTTGCACCTTCGATCTTTCATGCTGCAGTTCTAAATGAAGTTTCTTACCTTGATTGTTCAAAGTAGGAAAAAGATGAATTTGTGTCAATCATTTCGACTGTTTCTCTGTTCTACAATAGTGGCTGAATAGATTACTTCGATTGCGAAAGATTGATGCCAGAAATTGGAGACTTAGATTCAGTTTTCTTTTGATACAAATTCCAAATGCTTTGGTGTACGATTGGGTTGAGAAATTAAAGGGACCTGGACAGAAAAGCCATTGATGGATGCGTGTGTCAGTTTTTACATTGACAATTTTGTTTTCACATTGTACCATTAATTGTATTTTGTGGATAATTTACAACTCCAAAGACTGTCGTATTGTTGCAACGGTAATGATAACTCTTGGGCACTGTTTCTTTCATTAATGATCATGAAAACTCATGATTTTTCGACAGCTTAATTAAAACAAATACAAGGGAAAATAAGAAGAAAAAACCAAAACATGAGAAAAAAGATAAATGTGTTTTCGGATCTTAGAGACCGCCAAATCACCGGGTTGATGTCCCTCAACAACAACAACAACAAACCCAGTATATTCCCACATAGTAGGGTCTGGGGAGGGTAAAATGTACCCAGAGGCTGTTTCCGATGGACCCCCAACTCAAGACAGAGGACCGTAGACAAACGTCGCAAGCATGATAAAAATAACAGAGATACAACAACCACAAAAATAAAGTACATTAACCAACAAAGGACACCCCCCTCCCCCCAACTCTAGCCTTCCAAGCTACACCAATCTCTCCGAACTACAGCCTATGACATAATCACACACCTTAGCCCTCTATCCTAATATTCTTCCTCCAAACCTTCCTATCGAGGGTCATGTCCTCAGTGAGCCGTAACTGCTCCATGTCACGTCTAATCACTTCTCTCCAACTTTTCTTCGGTCTGCCCCTACCCTCCTTGAAGCCATCCAAGGACAACCTCTCACACCTACGAACTGGGGAATTCATGCCCCTTCTCATCACATGAACAAACCATCTCAACCTCACTTCCCGTATCTTATCCTCCACCGACGCCATCCCCACCTTCTCCCGAATAATCACATTCCTAACCCTGTCAGCCCTCGTGAATCCACACATCCAACGCAACATCCTCATTTCCGCCACCTTCAACTTCTGAACGTGAGAATTCTTAACAGGCCAACACTCCGCTCCATACAACATAGCCGGCCTGGTTGATGTCCCTCAATTATATGTATATATATAGTCAGATCTGTAGTGACATGCTGATACTAGAATATGAGTATGTAGGTATGCAGATTCATAAAATCCTCAAGATGGGAATTCTGAACGGGAAAGAAGATTGTTAAGAGGGAGAATATAGCTTTTTGATCAACTACTGTGCCTCAATCACAAGCTAGTTGGGTCAGTTATCCAAATTCTCATTAACCATGTTCCATTGAGACTCGTACCAATCAATTATTTAAAGATTTAGGTTTCTGACTAGAAGTTCTCTACATTTTCTGTTGACATTCCAAATCTCCCCTAATTACAATTAATTGGTATTGTTTATATCATTTTTTCCCTCTTTGATTGTGCTAAGTTTGTATTGATTCCATATGTTCCAAGAGATTATATTTCTTTCTAGAAAACTTCCTTCCATGTTGTTTTAGGTCTACATTGTCCCCTTTTAATCACCATGGTTTTACACTTACGAGCGTTGCTTCTGGAAATTGTGACATAGGACATGGATGAACAATCTCATGCGACCCATTGGCTCACTCTTGTTTGGTGCTAATGATGGTGGCCAATCCAGCTTGTCCACGTTAACTGATCCATCAGAAATATGCTACCCCCCTCTAACACATGTACAATGTTATTAGGCAGATGATAGGAAATTACCTAGTGTTCTTTGTCTTTATTGGGACTTGAACTATTGCTTACAATTCTTTTGTTCTCACTTCTGATCTTCTCTCATTTTATCCCCTATTTGTACTGCTTGCATCTTCTTCTGATTGTGGTCATTCATAATCGTGTTAATCTTGTATGACGGCATATCTATCTTAAATTCTCTCGTAAAAATATCCATATGAAATTCTATATTTGAATTGCTGTGACGCTCATTTAGTGCATGTGTTAGACCTTTAAAGCCTAACATTCACTCTCATATAGATTGTTACCTTTCTCAAAAACAATTCACTCTCAATATAGCAATATATTTTTTTTAAAATTACATGAGAAAATAGAGAAAGGGACCCGGGGTTGATAGAAGCCACTTTGGGTGCTATAAGAAGAGGACAGTGAGAATTGAACCCACTTATCATTATGAAAGAGACTCTCACCTGTACAAATAAGCTATAAATCATTCTGTGGGTTAAATTGGATTTAAACCCATGCCATTCATATACCTGCAACTGTAGTTTTCTGATTGTCTCCACTAATATCAGTGAATACAGCTATACCTTTAGTGGTACATAATCATCTATACTTGGCTTGATTGGTGGCTTTAATATGTATTATTTATTTTTGTAGATATATGAGATCATTGGTTTTGTCTATCAATACCTCAAGCTCCTGCGTCAAAATTCTCCTCAAGAATGGATATTCAAGGAACTCCAAGATATTGCAAATATGGAATTTAGATATGCGGAGGAGCAACCTCAAGATGATTATGCTGCAGAACTTGCTGGTTATCTACCTTTCCTTGTGTATTTATAGATCTCTTTTTATTTAAAACTACATTGAAATACACAGTCGGTTGATCCAAGCTTTTGCAAGTTGCTGAAACTATTTTTTTCTTTAAATTAATTATTGTTCTAAAAATATTTAATCTGGCAACCCCATTTGGTGTGGTGACCAACTCTCAAAGGATCCATTGAATATTGTTAGAATATGAATAGAATAGCATATTGAATTCTACTTAGAAAGGGATTGGGATTGTAATGTAGGGTCCTATTAAGAATAGGATTGGAATGTAGTGTCTATAAATAGGGTCTCAATGTAATAATTTAGATACAACAATTCAATAATATTTTCTCTCATATATTGCACATGGTATCAAAGCAGGTTTTGTGAGAAAATTTCTGGGAAGAAAACTCAATAAGACAGCCCGGTACTTCAATTTTCGGCGACTGATAAGTCCAATTTGAGCCCTCGTCTATTTTTTAAGTGTTGTGTGCGAAAACCAACACCACCACGAGGTGAGAAACACCCAGGCGAGCAAACCCCAGTGCTCGAATCTTATCCCCAGCGATCCACGTGCCGTCGGAACTTTCAGATCTATGCCTCACGCGCTTTACGCGCCGGCGCGTGCGGTTTATTTGGCCAGTTTCTGGCCAAGTTTTTTTTTTCTCAGCTAGGTCGCCACTTCATTACAAAGCTGTACCAATAGTTTTTTCTTGATTCCGATCACCGGAACCTAAATTCCGACGACTTTTTCGGAAGTTTCTTTTTTTAGTAGCCTTGCTTATTCATTCCGAGGCTGGTTGTCATGCCTCAAATCCTATTAGGGCGGACAGGCACCCGTAGCCGTAAAGGCTCGAGAGAACCAATTCATAACCTTGTACTTCTCATGCATATAACTATGACAACTAAAGGTTCTGACAAACATGATATTATGCATCGATGAGAATATCTACATTGGCAATCATGAAATTATATATACAACACTCGGCCATTGGGGCCATATCTAAAAGACAGGACACTACCATGTTTAACTTTACATTAGCCTACAAAGCCTTTAAAAAATACATAGACTTAGGGTCGGGACAAACCCCTGCCCTACTCTTGACTTACTGCACAGTACCAAAATATATGGAACAGACTTGGAAAGCCCCGAATCAACCTGGAGCTCACCAATAGTCATTGAATAGCCTGCGCTCCTACTAGTGAGGTGTATGAGCTGAAGTACCTGTGCCTGCAGCATGAAATACAGGTCCCCCGTGAGGGACGTCAGTACGAAAATATGTACTGAATATGTAAGGTTAAAAGGTAACAACACATGATACAAGAGCTCAATAGAAATCAGATACAAGTGTATTAGTAGTACTAGTAGACCACCTTTATATATACTTGTGGGATTACATACATTATGTTCCTTTCTTCATTTTTACCTTTCTTACTTCATAATCTTTGTAAGCCCTATATAATGCAAATGACCAGCTGATCAGTGGTAAATAGATAAATTAGGATCGGACTATGCTAGGCTTACGCCCCTGAGCTGCCACCTACATATAAAGATTGGAATCGACCCATGATAGGCTTATGCCCCTAAGCTGCCACCCACATATAAAGGTATCGAGATCGGTCCATGCTAGGCTTATGCCCCTGAGCTGCCACTCATTTTACAGATTTGCATTACTTAGTTTATTTAGCCTTTGAGATTGTTACTTTGGTGGTCATAACATTATGGTACCTTGAACCAATAATCTCGTATAAGAGACATATCAATGGATACTTAATGAAACAACAATGAGGTAGGGAGCTGTTGGCACACAAATGAAGTGTTTAGAAGCTGAAAATACACATGGGCCTTACTTGAGTAAACGGAGAATTTTGAAATTTTCTTGTGAAAATTGATGTGCTGGTTAAATAATAAGCATGTATCGAGGTGTTTTAACACATTAGAGTGGGAACAAGGTCATTGGCTACATGGAATGTAATGTGCTGCTATTATGTATCACTTGTTATAGGATAACCTTGGAAACTTAATTGATGGAACAAATGCTCGATTTCATGCCAAGAGTACAAAATGGAGTATGCCTTACATACCTGTTTATATAACTCCGAAACTAACTCGATTTGACTTCCCGCCTTTTAGATTACTTATATACAATAGAATATATGGTATACTAGTATTAGATAAGTATCCATTTAGTTGGATAAAACACCATTAATACTTGCATAACAAATCTCATCCGTTACCTATACCACAAGGCTATACCAGGTTCCATATAATTAGAACAAGTACAAGCAAAATACGGGATGTTACACTGGTCATCTGATTATTTTCTGATTCTGAGCAACTTTCGAGCATCAAATCTTATATCCGGGGACTTTCCTTTTTTTTGGGCCAAATTCCAACAGTATTTCTTTTCTTTCCTAATGCAGTACCGCAAAACGGGAGAGACAATTGGCATAGGACATGAATCACAAAGCCTTTACCATCTTACCTCTTCAAATTCCTTCACAGCATACGCCGCTACAGATCCTCCCGGCCTTATTCATAAACGTTTGGGACATCCTAGTCTATCCAAGCTACAAAAGATGGTGCCTCGTTTGTCTAGTCTATCCACATTAGATTGTGAGTCGTGACAACTTGGGAAACACACCCGTGCTACTTTTTGACGTAGTATTGAGAGTCGCTCAGAGTCTATTTTCTCATTAGTTCACTCCGATATTTGGGGTCCTAGTAGAGTCAGTTCACCCTTAGGATTTCGTTACTTTGTTACTTTGATCGATGATTTTTCAAGATGTACTTGGGTTAACCTAATGAGAGATCGTTCCGAGTTATTCTCTATATTCAAAGGTTTTTGTGCTCAAATACAATCAATTTGGTGTTCTATTCGTGCTTTTCGTAGTGATAATGCCTTAGAATACTTATCCTCCCAGCTTCAGGAGTTCATGACTCATCAAGGAATCATTCACCAAACATCATGTCCATACACCCCTCAACAGAACGGTATAGCAGAAAGGAAAAATAGGCATATCATTAGGACTGTTCGCACTCTTCTCATTGAATCCCATGTTCCACTGCATTTTTGGGGCGATGCAGTCTTCGCATCTTGTTATCTCATTAACAGAATGCCATCATCTTCGATGTTGAGACGTGAGAAGGATCAAAGACACACCAAAGCCTCCCTATTTGCTCATTTATTACACTAGAGGGGCGCCCCCTTTTCATTAAGGGCCTTTTGGTCATTTCATCTTTTATGTAATAAGAAGACTATATATAGTTTAGTATTAGGGATTTTCATGACTTAGTTGATTATTGTTGTAAGTCTTGACATTTGAAACAACAAAGTCCTCTCTGTACTTGAGGCAAACCGAAACTTGTAACTAGGATAACAATTCAAGGGTGGAATCTCTTGTAATTGCTTGTTTTTTGAGAAACCTTGGCGCTTGAGTGGTGGAATCCTCTCTTGTGTCATCGTAAGAGTTAGGTGACCGTGTGTGGAGGTGTTAGGGGTCTTAGAGTTTTATGTACTCTTTGGTTACTAGGATTTACACCACCTTTGTCTAACTATCTATCCTTTTACTTTTGTTTTCATCTTGTAGTAGTTGTTGTCTTGTCTTGTTGTAATAGTTGGTTGGTGTTATTGTAAGCTTATTGTTCATCACATTAATGTAGTGTTGTTGCTGTTTTGGTGTGGTTATACATGTTATTATCTCTCCATTGTTGAAGCATTCTCGGATTTTCTTTTCATTCTTGTGTTGTTATTCTTGGCCGAGAATGGGTTCCTTGGGCTCTCGGTTTGTGATGTGTTTTATGACGTTTTTGGGGGCTATTTTGTGTCTTCTTGGGGTTGTAAGGTATCAAATATGAATAGGAATAGCATATTGAATTCTACTTAGAAAGGGATTGTAATGTAGGGTCCTATTAGGAATAGGATTGGAATGTAGTGTCTATAAATACGGTCTCAATGTAATAATTTAGATACAACAATTCAATAATATTTTCTCTCATATTTTTCACAAATATCAGACAAGAAATGTTTCCTAGAATATCTTAGTTCTTGAGAAATTTAAGTATAACATGAAGTGAGTAGTTTGGGGAGGATGGGGTTGTGGAGCAACTGTTTAAGCATGATGTGGTTGTTGAACACCTGAGGCCTTTCATTCCCTACTTGCCCAAAAAACAAAGAACTTCTCTGTTTCCCCATAGCCAATAGGGTCTAGAAGTAAGAGAGATTAGTTTTAACTCTTTTCTGTGAAATTGTACCTTGACTAAAAAGGCATACAAGTATTAAATGCATACTCATCCTGTACTGGTACTGGTGGGAGGACACAATTAGTCAAGGTGTGCACAAGCTATGGCTCAAACACCACCATTATCTCTTTGAAAAAAAGTTTGCTCACCCTTTTTCACGGGGTTGTGGTGTGACTAGTTGGTTGTGTGCAACAAGCTTGTTATTTTCATTTGTATAAAGTTTTTCAGAATCCCTTTCATCCTTTTCCTTTTTTATATAATAGGTGCTGTGTAACAGGGGAAGTACTGCATTTCTAAATCGTATTTCTCATATTACTAATATAGTTTCTTTGCTGCAGAGGGTTTACTTGTTTATCCTCCCAAGCATGTCATTTATGGTGACTACGCATATGATGTTTGGGATGCGGAATTCATAAAGTATGTTCTGGATTTCTTCAGGCCCGAGAACATGAGAGTAGATGTTGTAACAAAGTCTTTTCAGAAGTCAGATGGTAACTTCCACAACCTCATTTTCTTAGCATTTCAAGTTTACAGTAACATATTTGTCTTGTAAAGATGACTTTGTTTGCAGTAGCATCTCTGCGTTGTAAATATGACTTTGGTACCCAAATTCTGTTTATCAAGAAAAAGGGTAGACAATAGGTTTCAGATAGAAAACAGTTTGGTGATATTTTCTTCAGGTTAAAGCTTAGAATATCAGTTCAATTGAATGGAAGTAGGATTTTCCAGGAATATGTTGTGATTGGAGTTCTTCTGTGTTATTCCCATTAGTTCATTTTTATATATAGATAGCATGGGTGTGCATTGATATGAAAAACTGCACTTGACATATGACGTTCAAAAAGTGATACAAGAATAATCACGGATATGAACTTAAGAGAGTGCATGTTGGACCCGAGACTTGGTGGATGCAAATGAAGTGCAAAGGAGCACCTAAATGGACACCAAAACCATCTATACATAGCACTCCATGGGCGCCTACTTGAAGCCATTCATTAAAGGGCCTTTTTGGTCATTTCACCTTACTTTTGTAATAAGTCTATAAATAGACTAGTTTAGGTCTTTAGTTCTTTGGTTGAAGATTATTGTAAGTCTTGAACTTTTGAAACACCAAGTCCTCTCTCCTTGAGGCACAAAACCAAAACTTGTAACTAGGATAGCATTCAAGGGTGGAATCTATTGTGATTGCTTGTTTGTTAGAAACGTTGGTGCTTGAGTGGTGGACTCCGCTCTTGTATCGTCGTAAGAACTTGGTGCTTGTGAACGTGTTTTGTAGGGGTTTTAGAGTTTAATAAACTCTTTAGTTACTACTTTACATGTTTCCCTTGTGTCAAGTTATCTATCTTCTTTATCATTAAGTTTGTGTTTGCTTGCTTGTGTCGTTTTGTGTCTTGCTTGTTACGGGTATTTGCGGGTCACTTGTGGACTGTTTTGTGCTCATTTAGATACCGTTTGGTATCAAAAAGAAAGGGGGCGGGTGTGTGTGTCCTAGTCAACCGCACCTTGATGAGACATTGTCTCATCTCCAATAGATAATCTAAGATATTATATTAGTGGTCAATGAAGTGAAAAGAGAACCATAAGTATCAGGTTTAAACCCCAGTGGAGGCTAAAAATATCTAGGTGGGTGTTTGGCTTGACTTATTTTTAGGTGTTTTTGGCTTTTAAGCACTTCTTTAGTTTTGGTGGTGTTTGGAAAAGTTAGAAAGTGCTTTTAAGCACTTATTTTAGGTTTAAAAAGTGTTAAAATAAGCCAAAAGTAAGGTGGTACCAACTTATGGCTTTTGGCTTTTAGCTTATAAGCTACTTTTTAAAAGCCAATCCAAACACCCCCTCGGTCATTTCTTCCCTCTGCCTAACGTTGGACAAAGGTAATTCGGTGGACAGAATTTACCTGTGCTGGTGAGAGGTAGCAGGTGGAATGGATGAGGTGTGCACAAGTTGATCGGTACACCTCCATCATAAAAAAAGGATTCTGTTTTAGAACATCTGCTATATCTTTCTTCAGTAGGCCCTAGTCAGGCAAATCAAACTATCTGCCAAGCTCCTTTCTAGGTTTACGATGTAGGTTCTATGCCATAAAGAGATGGTGGAACATTATAAAGAGCAAAATACATTGATGACCCCTTAAACTTGACACCAATTTCATTTTGAAAGCTTAACTTTAGCAGTGGCCTATTGAGAACTTCAACTTTGTCAAATATGTGTCTATTGAATCTTAAGTTCTGACATGTCAGGTCTTGTGTTCCATAGTTAAAATTAAGCTTGAAAATAAACTCAATTGTGCTGACATAGTTATTAAAATAAACTTTTTTCTCTGTTGAGAAAGAGAAGGCTTTCCGGGGTTTCTTCATCTTCTCTCTTCATTCTTCTTCACCTAAGATAAGCCAGAAATCTATCCAATCCATTCACAATTTACAACTCATTATTATACTTACTCCGCATTGTCTAGAAATAAAAGCAATTTGCAAATAAATCTGATCTTTTGTATATGAATTTCCCCCACCACTAGTTTGCTTCTTTTGCCCTTTTCCAAGGCAGTTTTATCAAAGATGCTCGCCTTAGGCGAGGCGAGGCGAGACGTCACTAGGTCGCCTTTCTGCTGCGAGGCAAGAGCTGTGAAAAAGGCGAGCAGAAGGTGACGAGGCGAGGTGAGCAGAAAGGTGTTGCCTTTAAAGAAAAAAGAAAAAGACATGGCATGTACTTTTATTGTTTTATTTTCACTACCTCTTTTCAGTCGACTATGCGACTGAGTTCTCCATCTTTTTCTTCAAGACTTCAGCTGCAAAAGGTACCTTCTTCCCCTTTATTCTTCTTTCTTTTTCCTCCTCTGTTTCTGGCAACTGGGTCTGGCTGGTTCTTTTGGGGTTAATGTTTCAGGATTTAAGCATGAATTGCTTGACATCATTCTGAGAATGGAAGAAAGAGGACAACATCAGTTAAAAAAGTAAAACAAGTCAAACTCACTGAAAAAAATCAGTAAGAAGGGGGCAAAATGGAGTAAACAAGTTGAAATGTGGGATAAACTTTGATTGGGAAGCAAAGAAGTTTGTGGATACACATCACAGAGCCTTTGTTGAATGACGCTCAAGATCCTAAGTTAGAAGTTGGAACAAGAATGGGTTTAAACAATAAAATTAAAAGTTACCTTAAGTTCTTTGGTGTGCAGTGGAAATTCGATGTTCTTTGCATTCAAGAAACAAAAATTGAAGAACGAACAGTAAAACTATCCCGGCAAATATGGGGAAAGAGTTGGGCAGGCTGCTAAACTGAAGTAATGTGGCAAGTTGATTACATCTGGTGCTTCCCAGGGGTATATGGCCCTCACACCGACCTGGAAAGAGAAGTTTTTTGGAATGAAATGGCTGCAATTAGGGGAATTTGGAATGAAATAACTTGTTATGGCTGCAATTGGCCTGTTCTACCTTGTCCAGGAAAGAAGCAGAATAGATAGAGTCCTCATTTCACCCAAGTAGAGTGAGTGCTTCAAAGCTGTGAATCAGATTGTCCCTTTAGTCTTTTCAGACCGTAAGCCTTTTGTAATGCCCCGGGAGTACACCCTGGACGCCACACGATGCTTACAGTCACAAGTAACCACAAGCTAACCCATGAGCTGGTACCTGGTGTGAGCACTAATCGAAACTGCTAATAAAAGATACACATATGCGGAATAACTAAATATGCCATGATACACATATGCGGAATAACTAAATATGCCATAAGGTTTTATAATACTACGACATTACTGAACTCTTAAATCTGAAAGGTTGATATACATGGGCTCATGTGTATGAATAACAACTGACTGACTGAATAGCAGTAAAATCTGAGAATGCATGACCAAGCATGTAACATGATTCTGAAATAGTTTGTAAACTGAAATACCGAAATCTGATAACTGATAAACTGCATGCTATGGTCAAGCAAAACTGAATTCAGTTCTGAACTGAATACTGAAACTGAAACTGTGAGAGGTATCATCTAACCGACATGCCCCAAATTGAACTGATCTGGGTCCAACCTGTAACCCCAGTTGGAAGGGTGCTATTACCGTGCCACGGGTACAAACAATGGCTGCGGAGTTAGTTCTAATCTCGCAGGTAACCCCTGAGATTAGCTCTAAACTGGCAGGTGATCTCTGAGAGTGTCAGTCCTAAACTGGCGGGTGACATTTCATAACCTACGATGGCTACGTAGTTCTGGAACTTAGGGATTGCTTCTAAGGACCCAGTCCTAACTGATGGGTGAGCCCCCATCCCTAGGTTCGCTCAGTGCTGAATCCTACTCCCAACTGAACTGACATTGATTACCGGACGGAACTAAGCTTAACTGAATCCACAACTGACCGTATTAACTAATTGAATGATATTGCTCATGGTATGACTGAAATCATTCTGTAGATATGGAAAACAGCTAAATTTCGGGTATTCATAACCCCCAGGACTCGATCACTATAAAAATAAGGACACATGAAAGCTTCGAAACCATGGAAGGGAAATCATTGTTCACAATTATTCACTTGAGCATTTCATCAAACATGTGGAGACATGAATTTAAACATGGGAATACCTTTAAACACGATGAGATAGCATGATCACATGACGATCATAAACTGAGGATTTATTATGAATTCTTGTTTCAACATGTAGATGATCACAGTTACTATATGCAAATGTATAGAGTTACTGTTACATTGATGAAGTAGTTAGTTAGTTGGTTAATTGGTGGGTCAGCTATAGAGTTAGTTGTTAGGTTGTTATGCAAGTTGTTAGGTAGTTAGTCGGTCATGCTAAGCTGGCAATGAGCTGTGCAGAAGTGTGTAGAAGTGTGTAGAAGCTCACTCAGCTCAACATCTGTCTATAAATAAGAGCAGCAACAACAATGTAAAGCTAATGGATCAGTAAAATTGACTTTCTCTTTCACATTTTCTCCATTGATTATGAATGATCCAGCTGCTATGCTTGATTTTCACATGATATCAGAGCCAGGAGATCAGTACTGAGTAGATTCAGTTGACTTCTCATTCCATTATCTGCAAATTTCTAAGCATTTTGTGATCTCTGTTAAAGCGTTTTGCGATCTCCGTTATTGGCTTCTTCTTCTTCACGTTTGTTGTGTTTGCAATCTCTGTTATTGGCTTCTTGTTCTTCATGTTTGCTGTGTGATCTTTGTTATCGGCTTCTCCTTCACGATTGCAATTCATTATTGTTTCAAACAACTCGTCTATGGCTCCTAAGATCGATCAAAGTGACCCTCTTTTTATCAGCACTTCAGATAGCTCTAATGCTGTACTTGTCCACATCAAACTCACTGGTTCAGAAAATTATAACTTGTGGCGTCGTTCAATGTGCACTGCACTATTAGGAAAAAAGAAATTTGGTTTAGTCACTGGATCCTGCAACAAGGAATCATGGAATCATATAGGAAGGAACTTCATGAGCAATGGGAGTCATGTAATGCGATTGTTTTATCTTGGATTATGAACACAACACAGTAAGTGGGAATCTACTGTCTGGTATTGTTTATGCTACGAATGCTTGTGCAGTTTGGGAATATCTGAAAGAGAGATTTGACAAGGTGAATCGTATGCGTATCTATCAATTGCATCGTGAAATCAATATGTTGTCTCAAGGTACTGATTCAATTTCAATTTATTTCACCAAATTGAAATGTTTGTGGAGTGAGTATGATGTGTTAGTTCCTAATCCTAGCTGTGACTGCCCTAGTCTAAGGAATATTCAGATCATATGTGTCACTTAAGACACTTACAGTTTTTGAGTGGCTTAAATGAGTCTTATGATTAAGCTCGAAGGAAAATTTTACTTAAAGGAGTCACTCCTACTATCAATCAAGCTTATGCTATGCTTGTTGAGGATGAGATCCAGCATTCCTCTTTCAAGCTTATGCCATGCTTGTTGAGGATGAGATTGCTATACATGATAGGTCAGAACCACTACTAGCTATGTAGGTGAATCGAAACTATGGATCTTATGGTTATGGACAGGGAGTTACTAACTACAAAGGCAGAAAGTGTGATTATTGTCATCTATCAGGTCATACCAAAGAGAGTTGCTACAAACTGATTGGAAGAATAAAACGAAGCAAGGGTACATTACTGCTAATCCCAGGCAATATGGTAGTGGTAACAATAACAGCTATTCCTCATATGGAAGTATCAACAACACAGCCAGCAAGCCTTCTCAAACAGCTAATGTGGTAGCAGGACAAGTTGATGTTGCTAGTTCAAGCCATGGTCAAGGAACTGCACCATTGGCAAAAGCTCACACCTTCACAGATGAAGAGTACACTCAAATTAAGAGTATGTTGAACAAAGACACCAAGGACATGAAACAGGTCAACATGACAGGTATAACCACTTGTTTTTTGTCCAAAACTTGTTCTGACAATTGGATTGTGGATTCAGGGGCTACACATCATGTGGCTGCACATAAACACATGTTTAGAAATAGTGCAGTCCTAGTATCAGGTCAAAAGGACAAATTGCACCTTCCTACTAGGGCCAGTCCTAGTATCAGGTCAAAAGGACAAATTGCACCTTCCTACTAGGGCCGCGAGAAGCCTTTGTTTTTGTCTTTCTTTCGCGTCCGGCTATTCTTGCTGAGTCCTCACTCCGGTTAGACGGGAGAATCACTGTAGATAGCGATAGAAGACGCAGTACACAAAGTGGTCTTAGCATGAAGGGAGGATGTGGGAATATCCACTCATTCGATATACTGGTGATGAAGTAAACATTTCACATATTGGAGAGGCAAGTGTTTGCAGATGGTGTGATCAAGGATGTTCTCTTTGTCCTAGACTTAAGACTTAATTTACTGTCTGTTGCTAAGATAACCAAGGAGCTCTCCTGTTTTGTGGCCTTCTATCCTGATTTTTGTGTGTTTCAGGACCTCTTCAGTGGCAAGGTGAAGAAGATTGGTAGATAGGAGGGTGGCCTTTACATTCTTAGAGGAGAGTGGAAAGCTAATACCAGCCCTGAAGTACTGAAGCACTAGAAGTTAGTTGCAGAAGTTTCTTTTCCAAGTTGCACACTGTGGCACCAAAGACTTGGACATCCAGCTTCACAGGTTTTGAGATCATTAGATTTTTTGAAGGGTCATAATGATGTAGATATACTGAATAAATGTACAGTTTGCCCACTAGCTAAGCAAACAAGATTATCATTCCCTCGTAGTACTTCAAGATGCTCTACATGTTTTGATCTTGTACACATGGACCTTTAGGGCCCTTATAAAACTGCTACCTATGATAATAAGTACTATTTTCTGACTATTGTTGAGGATTATAGTAGATACACTTGGGTACATATGTTGCAATTAAAGTCTGAAACTATAGTGGCTATTAAGACCTTTATATCTATGATCAAGACACAATTTGGAGTGTTGATTAAGACCATAAGGTCTGACAATAAGGTCTGACAATGGGACTGAGTTTATCAATTCTCAATGCCATACATTGTTTCAGTTTTTGGGTATTTTGCATTAAACTAGTTGTCCTCACACTCCACAACAAAATGGAGTTGTGGAGAGGAAGCACAGACAGATACTAAACATGGCTAGAGCTTTGAAGTTCCAATCTTATTTGCCAATTAGGTATTGGGGATTGTGTGTGAAGGCTGCAGTATACATTATGAATAGGTTACCATCATCAATTCTACGTGGTAAAAGCCCATTCCATATGTTGTTCTCCAAGGATCCCAAACTATCTCACTTAAGGGTGATTGGATGTTTGTGCCATGTCACAGTTGTTCCCAGAAGTGACAAGTTTTCTGAAAGAGCAATGCCTGCTGTGTTAGTATATTCAGAGTCTCAAAAGGGATACCTGCTTCTAGTTGCACTCCAAAAAGTTGATTGTTAGTAGAGATGTTGTATTCCAAGAAGACACAATTCCATTTAATCCATTACAGGAGTCACAACCTGCAACATCTTCCAAAGCTGGTGAAAATATCAATGAATTTTTAAAATCCACAGATAAAGATTTTTCTGATGAGATTCCAGATGACCATCATTCCATTGAAGATGCTGTTCTGGCTGCAGCAGCACCTGGTCTAGATGCACATGAAACAAGTGATAGAGAAGCTAGTCCACCTGACCTCTCTCTGACTCAACCTTCTACTAGTAGGCCTACTAGAGTTGTGAGACCACTTGTGTGGATGCATGACTATGTTGATACTTCTAAGTGTCAAAGGAGTAAACATCCTTTAGCTAATAGCTTGTCTTACAAAAACACAAGTCTTTCTTATCAATGCTACTTATCAAAGTTCTCCAATTTGACTGAACCCCAGCACTTTAAGCAAGCTGTAAAGGCTGAAAGATGGGTGGAAGCCATGAAGTTGGAAATTGAAGCATTAGAGGTTAACAATACATGGATTATTGTTGACTTGCCCAAGGGCAAGAATACTGTGGGTTCTAAATGGGTATACAAAATAAAATACCTTGCTTATGGGGAGGTAGAAAGGTTCAAAGCAAGATTAGTAGCCAAGGGGTATAGCCAGCAAGAAGGACTAGACTATCATGAAACATACTCTCCAGTTGCCAAATTGGTCACAGTTAGGTGTGTAATTGTTGTGGCAGTATCTAGAAGCTGGACTCTCCATCAGATGGATGTCTATAATGCATTCTTGCAAGGCGATCTTGAAGAAGAGGTGTATATGGAACTACCGGAGGGGTTCAGAAGATAGGGGGTGAATAAAGTTTGCAAGTTACTTAAGTCACTATATGGTCTGAAGCAAGCTTCCAGACAATGGAATCTTAAAATCACTAATGCACTACTTGAGGCTGGTTTTACACAGAGTGCTCATGATTATTCTCTGTTTACTTGACATAAAGGTGTTGATACATTGATAGTTTTAGTGTATGTTGTTGACCTACTCATTACTGGTAGCAGCATCACTTTGATTAATGCTACCAAAGACAAGCTGCATAAGCAGTATGCAGTTCAGACTGAAGGACTTGGGTGATCTTAAGTACTTCTGGGTATTGAGATCCTGAGATCAACTTCTGGAGTGATACTAAATCAAAAAAAGTACATCCTTGAGTTAATTGCAGATACAGGTCTCAGTGGTTCTAAGCCTGCCTTTACTTCTTTAGAATCCATTCTCAGGTTGACATCCATTGAATATGATCAGTCCACAGGTGTACAAGGAGATGAGTTGTTGTCTGATGTTTCCTCCTATCAAAGACTGATAGGCATGCTCATGTATGCTACTATCACAAGACCTGATATCAGCTTTGTTGTCCAAACCCTCAGCCAGTTCATGCAACATCCCAAGCACTCACATTGGGAGGCTTCTACTAGGGTAGTCAGATACCTCAAGGGTTCAGTAGGTCGAGGCATTTGGTTGAAAGCTGATCCTTCTGCTACTCTTACTTGTTGGTGTGACTCAAATTGGGCTGCCTGCCTAACACTAGATGTTCAGTTACTGGCTATGCTATTCACTTTGGTGGCTCATTAATCTCTTGGAAGTCCAAGAAGCAACACATTGTCTCCAGAAGTTCTGCCGAAGCTGAATGCAGAAGCATGGCTTCAGCAGTTGCAGAGGTGGATTATTTCAGGAGCTCAACAATCTCATTATCCTGCCCATTCCAGTATTCAGTGATAGTAATTCAGCTATACAATTGGCCAATAATCCTGTGTTTTATGAGAGGACAAAACACATTGAAATAGATTGTCATTTTATGAGGGACAAGATCAAGAATGGCTTAATACAAGCTACATATGTTAGTACTCATGATCAAGTTGCTGATCTTCTCACCAAGGGGTTAAGTCATGCTCAACATACACACTTGTTAGGCAAGCTTGGTGTGCTTAATATAATGCACCCTGCAGCTTGAGGGGGAGTGTTTCAACATGTAGACGATCACAGTTAGTATATGCAAATGTATAGAGTTACTGTTACATTGATGAAGTAGTTAGTTAGTTGGTTAATTGGTGGGTCATCTATAGAGTTAGTTGTTAGGTTGTTATGCAAGTTGTTAGGTTGTTAGTCAGTTATGCTGTGTAGAAGTGTGTAGAAGCTCACTCAGCTCAACATCTGTCTATAAATAAGAGCAACAACAACAGTGTAAAGCTAATGGATCAATAAAATTGACTTTCTCTTTCACATTTTCTCCATTGATCATGAATGATCCAACTGCTATGCTTGATTTTCACAATTCTCATGAATCAATAAAATTGACTTTCTCTTTCACATTTTCTCCATTGATCATGAATGATCCAGCTGCTATGCTTGATTTTCACAATTCTCATGAACATGGTATGGAAACCACCATATTTAAAACATTCTATAATGCATTCCACATGAAACAAGTTATAATCTTAACTTGAAATTTAAAGGGTAAGAAATTCATGGACTTAAGCATGGAAATGAGTGAAACATGCGGGAATAGCATAATTGCAATACTAAAACCATACTTAGGAATTTAACAATGAAATTTCATGCTTCAAACATGTAAGGGCTTCTTTCAACGAAAATAGATTGTAAACATCATGTATAATCGAAATTCATAAGAGCTTCATGGAGATAAATCATTGTGAACATGTAATTTCATAATTTAAAACATAAAAGATGGATTCTTGCACTCCATGGGTGAAAAAGGCCCATGGATGAACATCTAACATATCTCTAAGGATAATCTTGAAGAATATCACTAGCTTGAATGTTCTTGGCTTGGAAACCCCAATTCTTGATCTTTTGATGAACAATTAGAGAGTTTAGGGTTTCTTGATGAATGAAATTGGGGAATGTGGGCAAAATATGCCTTTTCATCTGTTTAATATAGTGTTTTGACGATTTGGGGGTGGTGGAAAAAGACTAAACTGCCCCTGGAAATTAAAATTCGCAGCTGGAACGCTGTTTGGGCTCTCACCGCGACGCGCCAAGGCTTCCACCGCTATAGCCACCGCGACGCGGTGCAATCGCGGTGAGCTGCTATTTTGGAAATCCAAACGTGGTCCAAACCTCGTCCGAAAAATCCGAAACTCACCCTAAACATGCTACTTTTACACCCTTGAACATGAATCAACTCAAAAACTTAGGTCTCGGGGTCTGGAAGGTCAATTTAAAAATCATCAAATTTAAGAGGCCAAGAAATAAAACTAAGTCTCCAACACTTAGCTAAATTTTCAGGTTCTAAGCCTCTTGTGCATGTAATAAAAGCTGAACTGAACTAAGAAAAGTACGGGGTATTACACCTTTGCTGCTTGAAAATGGGGATGGGGATCAAATTTGAAAATATGTGGCTGCAAGTATAATGTTTCATGGACAAAATTGCGGACTGGTGGCGAAGTTGCAATATAAATGGAAGCCCAGATTATATACTTACACAGAAGTTAAAGTTGCTGAATAAAGATATAACATGCTGGAATGAGGAAGTTTTTGGGCAAGGTGGAGGTTAGTAAAAACAAGATTCTGGAAGAAAATAGGATGTCTACCTTGAAGCTGGAACTACAACAGATTATAAAAATGGAGGAGGTATCCTGGACACAAAAGTTCAGTTGCTTATGGCTAAAGGAAGGGGACAATAACACCAAGTTTTTTCAAAGAATTGCAAATTCTCACTGAAGAAACAAGTCCATTGAAAGATCTGAAGGTAATTTTGAGATCATTGAAGATAAGGAGCTGATCAAAGGAAAAATATTTGGTTATTATTAAAAGGCTTGCTCAAAATCCGAACATTTGGAGACCTACAACTAGGTTTGATGACTTGACTACCGTATCAGAAGGGGACATAAGCTGTTTAGAATACATATTTGAGGAATATGAGATACTTTTCACCATCGAACCATGTGCTCCTGATAAGGCTCCTAGGCTCCTGGGCCTTGTGGCTTTAAAATGGCTGTTTTCCAGAAGATAACGTTGATCATTAAAAACGATTAGATAGAGGCCATGAATTTTTCCTACTAAAATTGTCACATGGTAAGATCTTGCTATGTCTCTTTAATTGCTTCAATCCTTAAAAACATGTTGCTATTGAACTCAAGGATTACAAAAACAATTAGTTTGATTAGTAGTATATACAAGGGCAGCCCGGTGTGCTAAAGCTCCTGCTAGTAGTATATACAAGGTAGTTGCTAAACTACTTGTTGAAATGCTTAAAATGATGGTTGGAGGTTTGGTTTTAGGGCACCAAAATGCCCTTATCAAAGGCAGGCAAATCATTAATGCTGCCCTTATTATAAATCTTGTTTTGTATTGCCTTCACCAAAAGAGTGGGAGTCCTGGTATTTTATGCAAAATGAATGTGGAGCAACCATTTGATTAGGTCAGCTGGTTTTATTTGCTTGCAGTCCTTACGAGAATGGGCTTTGGTGTTAGGTGGTTAAGCTAGATCAGTTTTGTATCACTACTGTCAAATATTCAATACTTATTAACGGGGGACCTAGGGGATTCTTTTCTACACTGCTAGAATATGAGTAGGAGTAGGAATAGCATATAGAATTCTACTTGAAAAAGGATTGGAATGTAGTATCTATAAATAGGGAATAGGGCCTCCGTGTAATAATGTTAATTACACAATTCAATAATAATATTTTCTCCATTATTTCTCACATGGTATCAAAGCGTTGGTGAGAATTCAGAAAAAAAAACCTTAGTCACTGGTCATTGATTTGTCATTATCTGTTTTGTGGGTCGTGTGCAAAATCCAACCCCAGCACAAGGATCGGAAAACTCAGGCGACAAAAAACCTGACTAAAACATCCGAAAAAAATTCAACTCATATGCTCATATGCGCCTGCTGGAGTTCAGTTTTTCTGGCGAGATCTGTGTCACGTGCCGATGCGTGAGATACTCTCCGGTCGTCTATTTTGAGGAGTTACTTTTCTGTTGGGGTCGCCTAGCTATTTCGAGCTCGGACCAGGTCTTTTTTTCAGATTTCGACAAGGTTTTATCAGATTTTGACCGTCGAAACCCTAATTTCGGTGACTTCATATTTTATTTCGGCCAGTTTTCGGCAATCAAATCCATTTTCCGGTGACATTTTTTTTTTCAATAATCGAAAATATTTTTGGCGACTGGCCATTTTTTTCTCTATTTAGTCATATGATTAAATCTGAACCCTTAATGAGGAGATCGAAAAATCAAACATTACAGTCCATGAAGTATCGAAGAGAGGAAGGTTGATTTGAAAGATCTCGTCCTAGGTTTAGTTATTGTAAAAGGCTTGGACGTACTCGTGACATATGGTATTCTCGACCTAAGTGTGGTTATTGTAATAGGCTTGGACATACTCGTGAAATATGCTATTCTTTGCATGGTCAACCACCTAAAAATGCTCATGTTGCTCTGTCTAATGTTACTTGGTCTAACATCTCAAGTGATCATTGGGTGTATTTATCTGGCAAAGCATATAATGAGTATATTCTGTATCGAGCAAGTAAGCATATATCATTGCCAATAGCCTAAAATGCACAATCTCTTACCTTTGGATCATGGGTTGTGGACTCAGGTGCTTCCGATCATATTTTTTATAACAAATCACTTCTGTCTGATATTGTTTACTCATAATCTCTTCCTGCTATTACTTAAGCCAATGAGGTCCGAACAATGCCAAAAGGAGTTGGACAAGCCAAACCCCTATCTTCTGTCAATTTAGACTTTGTTCTTATGTCCTTGGTTGTCCTTTTAATCTTGCATCGGTTAGTCGTTTTACATGTGCCTTTCATTGTAGTATAACTTTTTTCGAAGATTCTTTCTTAATGTAGAACTGCAATACGGGACAAATAATTGGCACAGGACATGAATTACAAAGCATTTACCATCTTACCTCTTCAAATTCCTTCATAGCATGCTCCGTTACAGTCCCTCCAAACCTTATTCACAAATGTTTGGGTCATCCGAGTCTATCCAAGCTCCAGAAGATGCTGCCTAGTTTGTCTAGTTTATCTATATTAGATTGTGAGTCGTGTCAACTTGGGAAACACACCCGTGCTACATTTTCACGTCGTATTGAGAGTCGTTCAAAGTCTATTTTCTCATTAATTCATTCGATATTTGTGGTCCTAGTAAAGTTAGTTCACTTCTATTTTCTCATTAGTTCATTCGATATTTAGGGTTCTAGTAAAGTCACCCTTAGGATTTCGTTACTTTGTTTGTTAGTATCATTGATGATTTTACAAGATGCACTTGGGTTTTCTTAATGAACGATTGTTCTGAGTTATTTTGTATATTCAAAAGTTTTTGTGCTGAAATACAAAATCAATTTGGTAATTTTTTTTGTATTTTTCGTAGTGATAATGCCTTAGAATACTTATCCTTCCAGTTTCAAGAGTTTATGACTCACCAAGGAATTATTCACCAGATATCATGTCCGTACAACCCTCATCAGAATGGTATTGCATAAAGGAAAAAGTTTGCACTTTTCTCATTGAATCCCATGTTCCGCTTTGATTTTGGGGCGATGCGGTCCTCGCATCTTGCTATCTCCTTAATAGAATGCCATCATGTTCGATTCCGAATCAGGTTTTTCATTCCATACTATTTCCTTAATCACATCTCTACTTTATCCCTCCTTGTATTTTGGGTTCACATGTTTTGTTCATAACTTACCCGAGGAAAAGATAAATTAGCCCCTCGTGCTCTCAATTGTGGCTTCCTTGGTTACTCTCGAGTTAAAAAAGGGTATCGATGCTATTCACATGCTCTGGGTCGCTACCTTATGTTTGCCGATGTCACATTCTTTGAATCTCAACCTTACTATGCATCTTCTTATCATCTTGATATCTCTGAGGTCTTACCCATACCTCCCGTCTTATCCACACCAACCTTTGAGGAATCTACAGTTATTTCTGCATCTCCAGCTGCAGTGCAACCACTTTTGACTTATCATCGCCGCCGTCGTCCAGCATTAGTCCCAGATGATTCATGTCATGCGCTTGAAGCTGCCCCTACTGCGGACTTGGCTCCTCCTAGCCAATCAATTGCACTTCAAAATGGTATAAGATCCACTCGTAATGCTAACCCACGTTATACTTTCTTGAGTTATCATCGTCTATCATCACCCCATTATGTTTTTGTATTATCTTTGTCCTCTATTTCCATTCCTAAGACTACAGGTGAAGCACTTTCCCGTTTAGGATGGAAATGGAAGCAGGATATGATTGATGAGATGTCTATTTTACATAGCATACGAATGGTTCTTGGGAGCTTGTTTCCCTTCCTGCAGGTAAATCTGCTGCTGGTTGCAGTTGGCTTTATACGGTCAAAGTTGGTCTAGATGGTCAGGTTGATTGGCTTAAGGCTCGTATTGTTGCCAAAGGATATTCATAGAATTCTAAAACCATTGAATTAAATCTAATATCCAATCCGAGATTCATAAATTTTAAAACATAACTCCGAAGTCCAATCCACAATCCAAAATTCAAACCAAATATCCAAAAAGTTCGGATTTCGGGTTGGCCCAAACCAAGCCCACCCCTAATGAAGGGTTTCAACAAGATGTTAGATAATGGCAAACAACTTCAATTGTTCAATGATTTTCATGTTTGTCTTAACTCCAAAAATTCTCTCTCAATCTCCTACCTGTAATATGCTGATGCTACCTTGATTTTCTGTGCAGAGAGATCTCAAGTTCTATATCTTAATCTTACTCTACAACTATTTGAAGCTCCCTCAGGATTACATCTCAACATGTCAGAAAGTTTTATTTATCCTGTTAAGGAAGTTCCTAATGTTGAGGTGTTGGCAAGGTTTCTCTGTTGTGGTACAACATCTCTGCCTACCACTTCTCTTGGCCTTCCACTTGGGACAAAATACAGATCAATGGAGGTTTGGATCGGAGTTGTAAACAAATTTGAAACTAAACTTGCTTCCTGGCAATGTTAATTTCTGGAAAGACAAGTGGGTAGAGGGGAGAATCCTAATGAATGAGTTCCCAAGTCTTTATCTGATAGCAAGTACGACTCCCTTTTCCGTAATTGGCAAGACAACTAATGGCATATTCAGTTCAGGATTGTGATACAAATCTACTATGGAAACACGGAAACAAGGAGACAACAACACCACGGCAGCAACACAAAGTAGAAGAACAAGAAGATAAGAAGCCAACAAGCAACAACACTAAACTAATTTGCAAGAAAGTAAAAGGATAGATAGTGAGACATAAAATATTACAAGCTTTAGGAACTAAAGTGTGTATCAAACACTAGAATCCCTAAGACCCACAATATCAACACCACACTCTTACAAAGACCTCAAGGGAACCGGAAACCCCAAGCAACCCTCGTTTCTAAATGGGTAACCAACACAACGGTTCCACGTTTCCACAAGTGAATTCCACACTTGCACAAGTGATTCCACACTTGCAAAAACGCTCTTAAGTTTATTCTTTCAAAATAATATCCAAGTTGAAGACCACAAACCTAATAGAAGCTATAATCATAGGCTAAACTTATACATAGTAAAATGACCAAAAGGCCCTTAATGAGAGTAACAAAAGGGGCGGCCTTTGAGTGTAGAGATGGGGCGTCTTTGGAGTGTTTGAAGCCCTTCTTCACACTTCAATGCTTGTTCTCTTGGTTAGGCATCAAAGGCAAGCCCCAAGCTTGAGTCATCTTTATGTGTTGGCCTCTAATGATGTCGTTGACAGTTATGGTGCCCCTTTGACTCGTATCATCCTCCCCTTCTTGAAAAGGATTCGACCTCGAATCCAAGCCTTGCAAAACAATAGGAGACACAAGCAAACACATTTTCCTCATGGCATGAGGGTCGGGGTTAGCACAATCATGAATTACATCACGCCAAGGTTGCTCACACTTAAGATATAACCAAGCATTAAAATGGTCAATTAAGGGTGTTAACCCGAAAAAAGTAAGAACTACTTGGTCATTCAAGAGCTTTGAACAAAGGGTATGCTAGAGGAACCATCGTATTCAATCTACCGCTCATGAAGGCTCACATGGATTCCAAGTCTCATTAAGCTTGTAACCCCTTTATAGTACTCATCTTTGTTGGAGACCTTTCCCTTACACAACTTTGGCCTTTCAAGTAGATTAGGGATCTTTAAGAAAGACTTTTCGTCATAGGGATGAGTTCCAACAACCTCACCCATGGTTGGCTTGTCTTCTTGCCCAAGCACTAAGTGGTGTGGAGAAGAACCACCATATTTCAAATGATCACCGGGATCAAATGGGTAGAGAATCCATGGCCATGGGCTTAGGAAACACATCTTTCCCCTAAGATTACCACCAATACAATTATTTACACCATCTATACTAACATGATCATCAACAAACACAATTAGAGGGTTATTCCCATTCAATTGACCAACATTTTCAACATCACTATTTTCACACACAAGTTGGTCCTCATGACTTCCACTAGACAAATCGATCTTGCTAGAAGAATCAATTTTGTTATCATTAGGATCAACTAGTGTATCCACAATTTCAAGTTGTACATTATCATTATGAAGTAAAGGGACATTTGACTCACATAAAGATAAGCTATCATTCACACTTAGTTGGCTACTAGCCTCATTCACTAGAGTGCAAGAGTTAGCTTTGTGACTATTAGAATAAGAATAGGAATAAGAATAGTATACAAAATCCTACTTAGAAAAGGATTGTAATGTAGTGTCTATAAATAGGGTGTCAATGTAATTATGTAGACTACAATTCAATAATACTTCTTTTATGGAAGAAATGCAAGATAAGGCTGCGTACGATACACCCTTGTGGTGGGGCCCTTCCCTGGAGTCTGGACACCGCGCATAGCGGTAGCTTTAGTGCACCGGGCTTTCTTTTTTATATTTCTCACATGGTATCAAAGCAGGTTTGGTGAGAAACTTACTGGGAAGAAAACTCAATAAGTCAGTCCCCGTGCTTCGATTTTCAACGATGTCAAGTCTAGTTTGAGCCCTCGTCCATTTTATAAGTGTTGTGTGAGAGGCTAGCTTTGGATGGCTTCAGGAGGAGTAGAGGTAGGCCGAAGAAATACTAGAGGGAGGTGATTAGACATGACATGGAACAACTATAGCTTGCTGAGGACATGACCTTAGATAGGAAGGTGTAGAGGTCGCGGATAAGGGTAGACAGCTAGTGTGTATGTGTGAATTGTAGCAAGTAGTTAGGAGAGCTCTTGTGTACCTGAGTTAGTAATACTAAGACTGTGTCCATAGGTAGAAGCCTCTAGTCAGGAGAGTTTGGGTGTGGTGGGTTTATGTTACTACTTGGTGGGTGTCCTATTTCTTATTTCACATTGCTCTTATTTCTCTTATTTCATTTTTCTCTGATTTCTATTTTTATTATTTCTTATTCCTTATTTCTGTTATGCCATCCATCCTACTTTATGTTTCATTACGACTTTGTTTACTATTCTTTATCTTGAGCCGGGGGCCTATCGGAAACAGCCTCTCTACTTTTTTGGAGGTAGCGGTATAGACTGCGTATATTTTACCCTCCCCAGACCCCACTTTATGGAATGCACTGTGTTTGTTGTTGTTTTGTGCGAAAACCAACACTACCACAAGGTGCGAAATTCTTAAGAGAGCAAACCCCAGCAACCGCATCTCATCTTCAGCGAGCCACACGCCGGCGTGTGCTGTTTATTTCGGCCAGGTTTCTTTTCTAGCGAGGTCGCCACTTCATTACAAAGGCTGCATTGATAGCTTTTTTCTTGATTCCGCCAAGTTTTTAAAGATTCCGATCGCCGGAACCTTCCAGCGATTTTTTTGGCAGTTTTTTTTTCCAGTAGCATCGCTTATTCATTCTGAGGTTGCTAATATGATTATTTTCTGATTCCAAGCAACTTTCGGACATCAGATCTTATATCCGAAGACTTTTCTTTTTCTCGAACAAATTTCCGCAGTATTTCTTTTTTATGATTAAGTCTGAGTCTTAATGAGTAGATCAGAAACTTAGATGTCAGAATTTATGAAGAATCAACGAGGGGAAGGTCAATTTGGAAGATCTCAACCTAGGTGTAGTTATTGTAAAAGATTTGGACATACTCGTGGTGTATGTTATTCTCGACCTAAGTGTAATAGGCTTGGACATACTCGTGGAATATGCTATACTTTTCATGGTCGACCACCTAAAAATTCTCATATTGCTCAGTCTAACACCACAGGTGATCAACGGGTATATTTATCTGACAAGGAATATAATGAGTATCTTCAGTATCAAGCAAGATAAGCATATATTTCTACTAGTAGCCTCAACTGCACAATCTTCTACCTTTGGATCATGGGTTGTGGACTCAGGTGCTTCTGCCCATATTTCTGGTGACAAATCACTTATGTTTGATATTGTTTATTCACAATCTCTTTCTGCTATTACTTTAGCTAATGGAATTCGAACAGAGCCGAAAGAAGTTGCACAAGCCAAACCTCTATCTTCTGTCACTCTAGACTTTGTTCTTGATGTCCCTGGTTGCCCTTTTAATCTTGCATCTGTTAGTCGTTTGACACGTGCCTTTGATTGTAGTATAACTTTTTTTGATGATTCTTTTCTAATCTAGGATCGCAAAATGGGGCAGACAATTGACATAGGACATGAATCACAAGGTCTTTACTATCTTACCTCTTCAAATTCCTTCACAGCATGCTCCGTTATAGATCTTCTCGACCTTATTCACAAACGTTTAGGACATCTGAGTCTATCCAAGCTACAAAAGATGGTGCCTAGTTTGTCTAGTTTATCCATATTAGATTGTGAGTCGTGTCAACTTGGGAAACACACCTATGGCTATATTTTCACGTAATATTGAGAGTCGCTCAGAGTTTATTTTCTCATTAGTTCATTCTGGTATTTGGGGTCCTAGTAGAGTCAGTTCACCTTTAGGATTTCATTATTTTGTTACTTTCATCGATGATTTTTCAAGATGTACTTGGGTTTATTTGATGAAAGATCGTTTCAAGTTATTCTCTATATTCAACGGTTTTTATGTTGAAATACAATCAATTTGGTGTTTCTATTCGTACTTTTCATAGTGATAATGCCTTAGAATACTTATCCTCCCAGTTTCAGGAGCTTATGACTCATCAAGGAATCATTTACCAGACATCATGTCCATACACCCTCAGCAGAACGGTATAGCAGAAAGGAAAAATAGGCATCTCATTGAGAGTGGCCGCACTCTTCTCATTGAATCCCATGTTCCGCTGCGTTTTTGGGGCGATGCAGTCCTCGCATTTTGCTATCTCATTAATAGAATGCCATCATCTTCGATCCAGAATCAGGTTCCCCATTCCATACTATTTCCTCAGTCATATCTCTACTCTATCCCCCTTCGTCTTTTTGGGAGCACATGTTTTGTTCATAACTTAACCCCAAGAAAAGATAAATTAGCCCCTCGTGCTCTCAAATGTGTCTTCCTTAGTTATTCTCAAGTTCAAAAAGGGTATCAACGCTATTCACCTGATCTGGGTCGCTACTTTATATCTGCTGATGTCACATTCTTGGAATCTCAACCTTACTATACTCTTCTGATCATCTTAATATCACTGAAGTTTTACCCAAGCCTTCATTCTTACCCACACCAGTCTGTGAGGAATCTACGATTACTTCTCCATCTCCAGCTATAGTGCCACCACTTTTGAATTCTCACCGCCGCCCACGTCTAGCATCAATCCCAGATGATTCATGTCATGGGCCTGATGCATCCTCTACTGCGGACCTGCCTCCTTCTAGCCAATCACTTGCACTTCAAAAAGGTATAAGATCCATTCGTAATGCTAACCCACGTTATACTTTCTTAAGTTTTCATCGTTTGTCATCACCCCTATTATACTTTCTTGAGTTATCATCGTTTGTCATCACCCCATTATGCTTTTGTATTATCTTTGTCCTCTATTTCCATCTCTAAGACTACAGGTGAAGCACTTTCCCATTCAGGATGGAAATAGTCTATGATTGATGAGATGTGTGTTTTACATACTAGCGGTACTTGGGGAACTTATTTCTTTTCCTGTAGGTAAATCTAAATCTACTGTTGGTTGTCGTTGGGTTTATACAGTCAAAGTTGGTTCAGATGGTCAGGTTGATCGGCTGAAGGCTCGCCTTGTTGTCAAAGGATATACACAGATATTTGGGCTTGATTATAGTGACACTTTCTCTCCCGTGGCTACAATTGCATCAGTCCGTCTTTTTCTCTCTATGACTGTCGTTCGTCATTGGCCTTTTTATCAGTTGGACATTAACAATGCTTTTCTGCATGGTGATCTTGAGAAGTCTATATGGAGCAACCACCTGGTTTTGTTGCTCAAGAGGAGTCTAGTAGCCTTGTATGTCGATTGCGCAAGTCACTCTATGGTTTGAAACAGTTCCCTCGAGCCTGATTCGGAAAGTTTTGCAAAGTTATTCAGGAGTTTGGCATGATTCGTAGTGGAGCTGATCATTTAGTGTTTTATCACCATGCTGAACCAAATCTATGTATTTATTTAGTTGTTTATGTTGATGATATTGTTATCACCGGCAATGATCAAGATGGTATCACTAACTTGAAGCAATATCTCTTTCAGCATTTCCAGACAGACTAAAGACCTTGGCAGGGCTGAAATACTTTCTAGGTGTTGAGGTTGCTCAGTCCAGATCAGGTATTGTTATTTCTCAACGCAAGTATGCTTTGGACATTCTTGAGAAGACATGAATGATGAGATGTCGACCCATTGACACTCCTATGGATCCAAATGCTAAACTTCTACCAGGATAGGGGAGCCACTGAGTGATCCTGGAAGGTATAAACAGTTGGTTTGAAAGTTGAATTATCTCACAGTGACTAGACCTGACATCTCTTTTCTTGTGAGTGGTGTAAGTGGTGTAAGTCAGTTTATGACTTCCCCTGGGATAGTCATTGGGATGCAGTTGTTCGTATTTTGTGATACATAAAGTCATCTCTAGGTAAAGGATTACTCTCCGAGAATCGAGGCCATGAGCATATCATTGGATATACAGATGCTGATTGGGCAGATCACCCTCTGATAGACGTTCTACATCCGGATATTGTGTTTTAGTAGGAGGTAATTTGGTGTCTTGGAAGAGTAAGAAACAGTGTGTGGTTGCACGATCTAGTGCTGAAGCAGAATATCGAGCAATGGCTGCAGCAACTTGCGACCTGGTTTGGATTAAACAATTGTTGAGAGAATTGAAATTTGGAGAAACTGGTAAGATGGAACTTGTATGTGATAATCAAACAACCCTTCATATTGCATCTAATCCCGTGTTCCATGAGAGGACCAAGCACATAGAGATTGATTGTCACTTTGTCAGAAAAAAGATACTCTCGGTAGATATTGTTACAAAATTTGTAAAGTCAAGTGATCAACTTACAGATATCTCCACCAAGTTGCTCACCCGTCCTCGTATTAATCATATTTGTAACAAGTTAGGTACATATAATTTGTATGCACCTGCTTGAAGGGGAGTGTTAGAATATGAATTGGAATAGGAATAGTATACAAAATCCTACTTAGAAAAGGATTGTAATGTAGCATCTATGTAATTATGTAGACAACAATTCAATAATATTTCTCTTATATTTCTCACAGTTACCTTGTAGCTCATTTGGAGCATGTCCACTCAAGGAAGCTTGACAAATTGGTGGATTGGAAACGGTGGATTTGGGAAAACTTGGATGCTCTATCATGTTATCTAACACCTCTTTGAAAGAGTTTTCCATCCCTCCCATTCTTTCCACTATTCCTCCTATTCTCTCCATTCGGCTACTAACACCTATTATGGCCGCCATCAAATCTTTCATGGTTACCTTTCCCGATGCCATAGTACCTATTAAGAAACACTAAACAAAAACAAAAAACAGAAAACAAGTTAAGGTTAGCAAAGAAAACATCCTCACAAGCTCTCAAGCTCACACCTTTGAAATGTCACTCAATTGGCATCGCAAGTGTCGGTACCAATTGTGGCTTGAGGTTGGAGTGGATTCTTGTTTGAAATGACTCAAAGGAGAATATGTATGGACTTGGACCAAGAAACTACAACGAATCACATAAGATAAAAAGCACATAAGGAACGCAAACACAAAGAAACGGATTCAAAACTAACTCACAACCTAGTAGGTGATTACTAGTTTGTCAATTAGTACTAAAGAAACAAAGAAAAGAAACTTAGAAATCCGAAATTTTGAGCCTTAGGTTGTTTTTTTTAAGGGTGATGACGTGGCAGCCCCTTATTAGTTGTTGATATTTTGAAAAATTTTCTTGTCTCCAATTTGTATTGATCAACATTTTATTGGAAAGAGTGGAATTTCGGTTTTGGGAGGAAACAACAAGGTTTGGAGCCTTTTCAAATTCAAAAGGGCTTTGACTTAGCCTTGTATCTTGTTGGTAAAACACCTTTTTGAAAGCTTTTTGGCTCTTTCCTTTTTGTTAGTCTTGGAAAGTGCCTTTCTCCCTTTTGGTAACAAGACTTTTTAATTGTCTTTGGTCCACTTTCTTCTTTTGTAATAGTCTTGGAATATGTTTCAAGACTAACAAAAGGTCACACTCTCTTTCTTTACTTACTTAGATCAATCAACCAACTTTGAAGACTTTTCTTCAACAAAACATGAAGGTGGTAAAGAACGCCAAGAACACAAACATTAACAGTACGTTCAAGCTCGAATTTTAGACCTAGACTCTAGTAGTGTTAGTGAAGAAGAACCTAACACTAGAAACAATCAAGACACATAAAAACTCCTAGACCTAAGCCTCAAAGTTTCGACCAAGACACAAAACAAGAACAACTATTTCCTTTTTTTGTGATTTTCGTTTTTGACACCTGTTCTAGTGTTAGGAAACAAGGATCTACCACTAGAACACACAAACACACAAGAATTCGAAGGCCAAAAATGGAACAGATTGCTTTTTTTTTTTTTTGATTTTCGGTTTTCAACACTTTTTTTTTTCCCAAGTAACAAGCCCAAGATTGATCTCGTAGGAACGAAATCAATCCTTTCTCTGATACCAAATGATACAAATCTACTATGGAAATACGGAAAGAAGGTGACAACACCACCACGACAGCAACACTAAGTAGAAGAACAAGAATATAAGAAGCCAATAAGCAACAACACCAAATTAATTTGCAAGAAAGTGAAAGGATGGATAGTGAGACATAAAATATTACAAGCTTTAGGAACTAAAGTGTGTATCAAACACTAGAACCCCTAAGACCCATAATATTTACACCACACTCTTATGAAGACCTCAAGGGAACCGGAATCCCCAAGCAACCCTCGTTTCTAAACGGGTAACCAACACAACGATTCCACGTTGCCACAAGTGAATCCACACTTGCACAAGTGATTCCACACTTGCAAAGACACTCTTAAGAGTATTCTTTCAAAATAATATCCCAGTTGAAGACCACAAACCTAATAGAAGCTACTTATAGTCTTAGGCTAAACTTATTACATAGTAAAATGACCAAAATGCCCTTAATGAGAGTAACAAAAGGGGCGGCCTTGGAGTGTAGGCATGGGGCGGCTTTGGAGTGTTTGAAGCCCTTCTTCACACTTCAATGCTTGTTCTCTTGGTTAGGTAGCAAAGGCAGGCCCCAAGCTTGAGTCGTCTTTATCTGTTGGCCTCGAATGATGTTGTCGAAAGATATGGTGCCCCTTTGACTAAATTGGAGAGAAGGGGGATGGAGGGTGGGGAGTGAGGGGTGGGGGTTACTCAGTTAAACAAGGAGTAACAAGACACTCCTGATGGCGCTTGAAGTGAAAGGATGGTCACTATACACTTAAAGCAGGATACTCCCATTCTTGCTTTTTAATGAGATCATTTACAAATGTTCATGGAAATATTTGGAAGACTAAGCTCCCCCCATAGATTATATGCTTCAGTTTGATAGCCTTACATGACGTTGGTCTAACTCAGGATAATCTTAATAAAAGACACGTTTCAGACAGTCAGCATATGCTTCATGTGCCTACGACAGTCAGAAACTAATAGATATCTACTGCTGCATTGCTCTGTTGTTACAGATATCTGGCACATGTTTCTTGCTGTTTTTGGCATCAGCTAGTTTATGCCTTGGAACACTAAAGCAGCCTGTGAATGCTGGTCTCTGTGGAAAGTTGATAAGTCCATCTTGCATTTTTGGTGTGTTAGGAAAAAAAGAAACTGTAGATGCTTTGACGGGATATCAACTCCCACATGCATTCTTAAAGCTTGATGCATCTTATGGTTGTTTATTAGTTGGCATAATTTAGCTCCTGCAGATTGTCCTATCAACTTTTTGAACTTTGTCAGCTCATGCATAGGCCATTTTTCGTTCATAGCTTTTTATTACATAATCTTCTACTTTGCATCTTCTTGATGCTATCTCTAAAATTTCCGTCATATAAAAAGGATAATAAAGTTGTGAAGTGGAATTAAATTGCTAGTATTTCCCCCTTCATGTACTCTCATCTCAAGCCTAGTTTTTGCCGTGTTCCTAGAGAATTGAAATTTCATCTTCTAACACCAGTCTGATCTTCCTCTGTAACTGATTCTGTCAAAATCCAATATGGCTAAAGCTTCATCATTTGCTCCATTCCTCAACTGTATAATTCTAGAAGCCATCTATATAGACCTCCGAGTTCACCACTTGGTGTTTCTCTACAATTTCCATGAAAAATATGGATGAGTGAGTTTAATGGGTGTTTCTCTGATTTTTGAGTGCAAAGAACCAGAAGAAAAAGGAAAAACAATGAAAAAGAAGAAAACAAATGAATGAACGGATGCATTTATTTGAGAATTGATGACAAAGATGAGAGAGAGGAGGAAAGAGATGATGGTCCTGCTCCCTGAGGAGACTAAAATTTTCGTGTGTGGGGGGGTTGGGGGGGGGGGAGTGCGGGGGGGGTTCTCAAACTATATATTTTTGCTCAAAACCTTTTAAATTATTTGGGTTAAAGCTACGTGTCTTATATTGATTTGTATTCCACCTCATTCCGTTTTCATTTCACACACTTTGTTTTATTGGTTGTTCGTAGAGGGTTCAGCAGACATATGTCTTCCGAGTAAAGTGTTCAAATAGGTTGAGCCCTAAGGTAAGATGTCTAAATGAAAATTGGTGTCATATTTACATCCAAAGCTCTTTAATTATTTGGTTTAAAGCTATGTGTCTTATTTCGATTCATTTTCCCACCTCGTTTCATGTACATTTCACACACTTTGTTTTATTGGTTGTTAGTGGAAGGTTCAGCAGACACATATCTTCCAAGTTCAAGTGTTCAATAAGTTGAATCTTATGATAAGATGTCTAAATGAAAAATGGTGTCAGCTTTAAGGGGTTGTCGATGTATTTAGACTTAAAAAGATGATTAGCTGATTAACAATAAAAAAACAAGAAGATGATTCAACTTTAAAAAACAGGGGTACACTCAAATGGAACACCCTCCAAGCGACTCAAGAGGCGAATCAACAAGTTCTGAAGCACTGGGGTATCAATAGAACTCTGTGGAACCTTAGCGGGCCCCACACACCCTGTGAAATAACACTGATCAAGTCCGCTCCCAGACCGAGTAACCCAGCGACCACCACCACTAGCTCCCTCTACCTCTAGCACCACTAGCACCATCCCTACCACTCTGTGAACCACCTCTCACTGTAGATATCTGAGTAGGGCAAAGCTGAAGCTGAGAACCCTGAGTGGTTCCATACACATGTCGGGGACAAACCTTGGCCAAATGGCCTCATCACATAGAAAACACCCTCTACGGCCTGATCCAATCTGAGGGGGCACAAACGAACTAGGACGACCGCCTTGGCCTGTAGAACTGAGACTGGAACCGCCACTAGCATGACCTGATGCCTCCTGAAGCTGCAGTCCATATAAATGAACCGATTGGCTGATTCTTCCTCTCTTAAGAAGAATATTTTGACAGGTAAGAATCAATTTGCTAATCTCAAACCTCGAAATCGAAGAAAACAGCAAGTCAGAATCAATTTGCTAATCTCAATCCTCCAAGTCGAAGACTACACCAAGTCAAATGATCCCATGCTGTCCATATAAAAATTTAAACTTCAGAGTTGCACAACTTTTCCAAATAATTTCTCTGAGGCTAATGAACCTTGGACCGACTTCAAGTATGATACTTTAGTTATATTATGTAACTGAAAAGATGCAATGAATTTTGGATACACGTCCCTTCGCTACCTGTCGTTTTCAGATAAAGTTTGCAAGTAAACTTCACTTCTTGCAACAATGTAATATGTGGTGAAGGCACTTGTTGTTTGAGTTTTGGATTTGATGATATATATCTGCTCTGCACTGCTGACTGCTGAGGCATGCGTTAGACGTATTTATTTTTATCGAATGAGCATAACTCCAAAAGCACCTCGGCTAGCAAGTATTTTTTTCTGGGATGGAGCTTCATATTCATATACATTCCCACTTTTTCATTCCTCTTCCCTCCCCTTCTGAGAAAAGGAATCCAAAATGTACAGTGTGATCTATATCTCGTCTATTTTACCCATGTTTGCCCTTTTCTTGTTTTCTTGATGTCTTTTCTCTTTCAGATGTTCAGGAGGAACCATGGTTTGGGTCACAATATGTGGAAAAAGATATTCCATCTTCTCTGTTTGAGTTATGGAAGGACCCTACAGAAATTAATGTCTGCTTACATTTTCCTGGAAAGAATGAGTTTATTCCATCTGATTTTTCAATACGTGCTGGGAAGGCTAAGTGTGACTCAGAAAATGTGAGACCAAGATGCATATTTGATGGGCCACTGATGAAGATCTGGTACAAGCTGGATAACACATTTAAGCTTCCTCGTGCCAATACATATTTCCGTATTACACTGAGAGGGGGATACAGTAATTTGAAGAATGCTTTGCTGACTGAATTATTTATTCACCTTCTAAAAGATGAGCTGAATGAGATTTTATATCAGGTTATTTACTTGATTATTGCCCTCTACAAAGATGAACAGCTTTTAAATAACTCATTTACACGAGAACTATTAAGAGCAGGTGTAATACCGTGCAAGCTCTTTTACTAGTGGTCTTTTTAATTGCTGAATTTCTATCATTCATTTTGTGGTATTTGGCTGTTAATGTTGCATCTAAATGCAGGCTAGTGTGGCTAAATTGGAAACTTCTGTTTCTCTATATGGTGACAAGTTGGAACTTAAGGTCTATGGTTACAATGATAAGATTCCGGTCCTTTTATCAAAGGTTTTGGCGATGATAAAATCACTTTCACCAAGGGATGATCGCTTCATGGTATATGCGATTGCTTTGAATATGCTTCCCTTGATATATTTTCCTAGATATTGCCTGTTCTCTTTTTTTTTTTTTTTTGAATCTTTTGTTTCTCATAATTTCTTTGCTGCCTTTATGTTTGAATATCAAGGAAGGAAATAAAAAGGAGAGCGGAAAAGGATTGTCTCTTTAATTACTGAAATTATTGATTCCCTGTTTACCTATCAGGCTCAAAATGAAATGAATGTATTTTTTTGTGGTTAAAGTTGAAGGAAGAAAATGTATGCAGTTCACCACCATTCTTTTATTAGTGTATGCTTGAGGACTGAAAGGATAGTTCTTTGATGATCACTGACGTGATGAGCACTGACTCTTTCATTTTTGACTAACATTCACTGTCTCCTCTTTGAGAGTATGATGTGTGAATCTGAGTTCAGTTGCGGCCTAAGTTGTGTGTACTTCTGGTGATACTTAGCTGGTAAGGTGCTTGTAAATGGGCATATGTTTACAACCACTATTTGGTACATGTTGAATGGGAGTGTTTGTAACCACTATTTGTTTCTGAAGAACTTTTTGGCCCATTTGCATGACTGGTAACTGTTAAGCATCTTAAGCATAATGACCATTGCCTTTTGGAAACTTCTATTTTGCGATAATGATTTTGGTATAAATAAGATTTGGGTGCTTTATTTCTTGAAGTAAGGGTTAAGTTTGACAGGTTATCAAGGAAGATATGGTAAGAACTTTGAAGAACACCAACATGAAGCCCTTGAGTCATTCATCATACCTGCGACTGCAAATCCTGTGTCGGAGCTTCTGGGACGTGGAAGATAAGTTGTTGCTGTTAAATGACTTGATTCTCGCTGACCTGAAAGCCTTCATTCCAGAGCTTCTTTCCCAGGTGTGCCAGTTAATAAGTTATTAGTCTCTAGGCAATTGTCAATTGTCATCAACTTATTAACAGTTCTCTGTGAAGGAGACCTTTTTAAGAGGCTTACTTTTTTTTTTTTTTGCTGAATGATGATGGTATATCAAATGGTTGTGTATATATGCAACAGTTGAGTGGTTTTATATATGCTCAAAATTTGAAGGGGGAAGGCCTTTTTGCTTGAAGCTATATGTTCCTATTGTAAGCATAAGGCAGGATTAAAGTTTTGGTATCATGTTTGTCGTCTTGGCTAATTGTTGCCTTGAAATGACTCGGATGGATAAATTAACTAAAAAGTGATACTCAAGTTTACTTGCCAAAATATATAATTGAAGGTACTACTTATTGCTATATCCTAATAAAAACCGATGAGTTTAGCCAGTGACCTTGATGCATAGTACTGAGTGCTTTTACAATGCCTCTAGTGATTGACCTTTTCGATATTGCTTTTCCTGCTCTTGTAGCTCTTATTTGATGAAAAATCCTATTGACGAGAAACAATGCTGGTTACATAGTTCTAGGTTATCAATATTTACAAGAGACATATTTGGAAACTTAGAAGATCCACAAGCCGGGAAATGAATTTTTTTAATAAGTGTACAAGAAATATTTCGAGTACCTACATCAAGTCTGGCAATAAATTATTAGCCACTTTTAGTCTTGCTATTTATTTCCTTATATATGGCTGATGTGGTGGTTTACAGGGGTTGCACTCACACTATCAGTCATCTTGTGCCTTGTGATGAATTTCATTAATATACAGTATCGAGGCTATCATTTGTCACCACCCTCTTTATTATTGCAGCTGTATATTGAGGGCCTTTGCCATGGCAATTTGCTGGAGGAAGAAGCACTCAGCATATCAAAAATATTTATAAGTAATTTCTCTGTGCAACCACTACCCTTTGAGATGAGGCATAAAGAGAGTGTCATGTGTCTTCCAACCACCAGTGATCTAGTCAGAGATGTCAGAGTAAAAAATAAACTGGAAACAAACTCTGTGGTTGAGGTAATTAAAATTTATGCATTTTTGGTCTTATAATTTTCTCGTCTCTCTGTGTGTATATATATAGCAACAACATTATACCCAGAAATAAGTGGTGTCACTGATGTGTACGCACTACACAGCCTTACCCCTGCCTTGTGAAGGTAGAGAGGCCCTTTCTCTATATATATATATGAAAGGGAGAATCTCAATTTTTGTATTCCTCACAATGGCATGTTAGGTATTTTACTTTTTTTGTCAAGTAAAAGTATCCCACATGGAATTGATGGTGTTTTTTTCTGATATATTTTCATTTTTGCCCTTATTACTTTAAGACCATTCCCACTTGGATTCCTTCTTGCCACTATCTTTTATTTAAAACTTCATTCATTTTTAATTAACAATCACTTTAGCTCAAAAAATTTATGCCAAATTACTTTAGTACAAAATTAAAGTTTGCTATAATTTTCAGCTACACCCTTATAGTTCTTATTAATATCGAACAATTCTCAAAAAAAAATATAATAAATAGGGCAACAATAAATAGTTTGTTGTACTTATTGTTTTTCTTAGCTGACATGAATAAAAGATAAAATAATAATTAAAGTGGGAAGAATAAGGCATACTTTTTGGAGGCATGTAGAAAGTAAACATGATAAGTAAAGGAACCGAGTGGAGTAATTTGTTAATGCAGTTTAATAAGTATTTAATATCCGTACAAATTATTATGAAGTTAATTTGTGTAATAACTCTAAATTAATGTTATAATAATTATAATACAAACTTAAGTCAATGAAATATTTTTGTTGTATTAGATGATTCTATAAGATGAAAATACAAATTTTGCATAAGCTCGTCACATGACATGAAGAGCGAAATTTAAACTCAATAAATATCAAAATAATGTTACTTCTATTTATACCTAAAAATATTACATACTCACAAATTTATAAAACTATCAATATTTTTCTATTTATGTTCGCCAAATCATAATAATATACATATTTTAAATCATGTTATTTTACGAAATTTCGAATTACTTGTGGCCCTTGGATATATTCTAATTATATGCTAATACTTTCTTCCTCACATGTTTTTTTTGCTGAAAATTAATGAATTATACGACAACAACAACATACCCAGTATACTCCCACCAAGTGGGGTCTGGGGAGGGTAAGTGTACGCAGTCCATACCATTACCTCAACGTGAGATAGACAGGTTGTTTTCGATAGGCCACCGACTCAAAATAAAGCAATTTACGATAAGTAAAAAACAAGAAGATATGCTAGAAATTAACATACTCAATAATACCCAAAGCAAGAAGCCTCAAGTATACACCAAAACATACAACATCGTAACTCAGACTAACCTTCTACTCTAATTCACCTCCTCCACAACGTCCTATCCAGGGTCATGTCCTTGGTAAGCTGAAGGTGCTCCATGTTATGTCTAATCACTTCCCTCTAATCTTTCTTCGGTCTACCTCTACCTCGCTTGAAACCATCCCTAGCCAACCCCTCACACCTCCGCATTGGGGCATCCATGCTTCTCCACATCACATGACCGAACTATCTCAACTTTGCTTCCCTCATCTTGGCTTCCACCAAAGCGACACTCACCTTATCTCGAATAACCTCATTTCTAATACTTTCTTTTCTAGTACACCCACACATGCATTCTCATCTCCGTCACCTTCATCTTCTGAATGTGGGTCTTCTTAACAGGCCAACACTCCGCCCCATACTGCATAGCCGGTCTAACCACCACTCTGCAGAAATTGCCTTTGAGTTTGGGAGGTACCTTTTTGTTACACAAGATACCGGAGGAGAGTCTCCATTTCATCCACCCTACCCCTATCCGATGAGTGACATCATCGTCAATCTCTCCATTCTCCTGAATCATCGACCCCAAATACTTGAAATTATCTCTCTTACTGATGGAATGAGTGTCAAACTTAACAACCACATCGGACTCATGAGACACCTCGCTGAACTTACACTCCAAATATTCCGTCTTGGACCTACTCTAATGAATTATGTGATTAAAAATTTAATAATTATGAAAACTTACTAACAAGTCATGTTTAACATGTCATTAGACTTAATTTTATTTTTGTATTGAGTAAGCCCGGGCCTCATGAAACTTGTGTGTGTGTGTGTATATGTTGAGAGAGAGAGAGAGAGAAATCTTTTCAGTCTATTCAGTTCTTCCTGAAATCCAATGAATCATTTGACTAATCTGTTTTCTTTGTCTGCAGCTGTATTTTCAGATTGAACCTGAAGAAGGCACTGCATTGATAAGATTGAAAGCATTAATAGATCTCTTTGATGAACTTGTGGAGGAGCCACTTTTTAATCAGCTAAGGTATAATGAGATTGTTTGCTCTTTGTATGACCACCTTTGAGGCTTCAATGAGTACTGTGATTGCAGATGTATCATCTGATTCTTCTCAAGCTCGAAGCTGTCCAACTTCCCTGTGACAAATGTTACAATTCACATTCTGCCAATATGACATACTTCATGTGGCTGTTATATTGGTATCCAGGGTTGCATGTGATTTTCTATTAGTTCCTTTTAACTCTGACCCACCTAACGGCACTCTGGTCAAGTGTTATCCTTTCATGCGTCTTTGATGTTTTCCCATGGGTCCTTTTCTTGATATGCTTAACATGTTTCATTACCTCTTAGACCCTCTGAACAACACATCTTCTAGTTTTCTTATGTTATATTAATTTTAGGATATCTTTTGAGGCCGCTTCCTTTAACTTTTGAGAACTGCGCTCTTTGTTTCTGGTTATGTACTTATGTATGAAGCAGCAAACATGACCATAATGTGGTCACAATTGTGATTACCTTAAGGACTTCTGTTACTTTGTTAAGTCTTACCCTTTCTTCTCTGAAATAGGACCAAGGAGCAGCTTGGTTATGTTGTTGACTGTAGTGCACGTGTAACATATCGCGTAATGGGGTTCTGTTTCCGTGTTCAGTCATCTGACTATGATCCTGTCTACTTACAAGGGAGGATTGACAACTTCATAAATGGTGTGGAAAAATTGCTGGTAAGCATAAATATTTTTTTGTTAAGTTGTTCATAAGCTGCTCTAAGGTGCTGTTTAGATACTTGCTTCTCGTTCTGCTTAGGTAGAATAGAATTTTATATTTATTCGCCAGAGACTTTTCATATGCCTAATGCTATTCATTACTAGGGGTGTCCCAAATTTTTATATTTGAAAATCTTAGTTTGCACCATTGGTGCTGGGATGAGATGAATAGGAAGATAGGGTTGCTGATATTTGCCTGGCTGCAATTTGTGATGTTTAATTTCAGGCATATTAACTTAATATTATTCAATTGATAGGACGGTCTCGATAATAAATCTTTTGAGAGCTACAGAACTGGGTTGATAGCAAAACTTTTGGAGAAAGATCCATCGCTTGCATATGAAACAAATCGTTTTTGGGGTCAGATCACTGATAAAAGGTATTTGGTCTATGCCATGTTTCACAATGCATATATAGATATCACCTATTAACTACGAGCGTTTAGAAATATAATGCGTTATTTGCAGTATAATAGTTTCGGTGATTTAATTGTAATTTAATTTTAATCTTTCTAGTTAATGTGAACATGTTGAATCATGTAAAAGTTTGTCAAGTCTCCACATAGCCTTATTACTTCATGAGCATGCCAACTAATTATAAGTTGTAATTATAATGTGGAAGTTTATTACATTTTTGTTATGGTGATACGTTAGCATGACTCATAATTACTTTCTCGATCCCTTTTTATTAATGGCGTTTGATTGGCATGATGTTTAAGAAAGGAAGACCGACTTTAAAAACTTATGGTCTACAAGAAGCCTTAGCTATTTGTGCGGCCATAAATGAGAAGTTTAATGTTAAATCGTTTTTCTAAATACAGAAAGGTATCATTCTTTTTTGGGACATACTAAAAGGTAAGTGTGGAGGGATGGCCTTGGCTCAGCGGTAAGCTTGCTTACCGTGGTGTGCCAGGGTCGGGGGTTCGAAACGCCCCTCCAGCAAAGCTGGGGTGAGGGCGCGTAGGTCAGGCCCGGAGTGGTCCCCCCTCCCCGACACCTACGGAGTAGGTATGAACCGGGTCGTCCCTTCTACTAAAAGGTAAGTGTGCCACATGAAATGGGACAAAGGAGTAATATAGTAGCGTGTCTAAGAGGTAACTGTTCGTTGCCAAATTGTGCCACCTGTCAGCTCATATGGTGGCAAAGGAAGCTTCTTATTTGATGGTGATGGTATGTAAGGGTCATGAGTTACCCAACATGCTTCTGGGTGGAACAAAAATTGAGAATTCGACGCTAGCTGAAGTGTCACCAGGATGGATACCTATGATGACCTATGTCACGGAATCTCCTGCCGCACCGTGTCAATCCAACTCTATTTGGGTGTGGATGTGTCCTCAGGTGGTTTCAATTCCTAGCTATGACACTCGGTATGTGCAATATAGTAGGTTGCCCTGTCAATTAATCGAGGTTGGGCAAGTTGGCTCGAGCAACCATCATAAAAAAAAAATAAAAGGAAAAAACAATGTGGGTGTGGGATAGACACTAGATTTGATCAATTCACCTAGGTGTGTTGGTGAATTATGGTTGAGAAGCCTAGGTTGGCTGGGTTTTCTGGTTTCAATTTATGGGTTATATGTAACAATACATATATATAAAGTAAGGGTATTCAGAGGTGCTTTTATTTGGGATCTATCAACTTGTGATAATTGGTTGGTCACAAACTAATTATAGAGCATGCAAGTTAAAGGAGATGATCTGAATCGCTATCGTTGTGGACAGATTGATTTGCTGGCTGTATATATTGAATGCCCTAACGTATGTTGTCAATGTAAACTGGCTTGGGAAGGGATTTGCTTAATTCAACTCCAAGCAGTATTAAATACATAACATCTTTATTAAAAAGGTTTTAAAGTTTAACAGCATGGTTGCACTAGTAATAGTTATAACCAGCAGAACTGCTTCTGATTCTAATTTTGTGGTGTCCAATCCATAAAGGTGCATAAGAAACTTTTCATTTTCCCAACAACTGTAAATAGCGGGCTTAAACATTTCACGTGATGGTAGTTAGACTTGCGGAAAATGAATCATTGTTGTCAAATGAAATAGAAGAAAAAAATAGCTTCAAGTATAGTGTGCTCCTCAACTCTGTTTCACTGATTTTTAGGTACATGTTTGACATGCCTGAGAAAGAAGCAGAGGAGCTGCGGAGCATCCAGAAAATTGATTTAATTGAGTGGTACCACACCTATTTAATACGACCATCTCCCAAGTGCCGGAGACTCTGTGTTCGGGTATGGGGTTGCAACACTAGCTGGAAAGATACTGATGCACCTGTAGCATCAGCTCAGGACATCAAAGATCTCACTTCCTTCAAGAAGTCGGCCAAGTTTTATCCAAGCCTATGTTGAGAATTGTAATTTCCTGTATTGGACATCCATGGTCTTGAGGTCTACATTTATCGTTTGAGTATGCAAGAAACTTGCTTAAGGTATTCGTCATAGAAATTATGGAGACAATTTAGCTCAATAAATAACTGCATTTATTTTGATATATGTGGAAGTTTGTACTTCCCAAGGTATGTAACCTTGTTTCTTCGGATTCCATCTGGATGTAACGGGATACTTGTTTTCCATTTGATTATTGTATCCAGGATCAGATGATATACCAGTTGTAGACATTACTCCTACTCCGAGTGTCTGAGTTTTCCTTTGCTTATTCAGTTGTAGCACTCGCTATCATTTTGGATACTGTTGTAGGTCTAAATATTGATGTGAAACTTGGCAACCTTCTACCAAACTTGTAAAAAATATGAAGAAACAAAATGGCTGTGGTCGCAATTCCGAAGGTATTCTTAATCACTAAATGACTAAATTATGCTCACAAAATGAATACTCTTAGGGGGTGTGTTTGTCTGACTGATGTTTTGCTGCTTTAGTAAACTGTTTAGATGATAATGAAGTTAGTTGGAGTTAGTTGGATGTCGTTATTCACTAGATGAACCGTGTAATGTTTGCTACACTTTCAATTGCATGATAATTTTGTAATGTTATTGCATTGTCATGGCTTATAATTAGTTAGTATTTCTAAACAAGATGTTGCTCAATGGGGAGCAGAGTTGCAGCTTAATTTGTCTTAGTGCATTGCTACATTTTCATTTGCATGATAATTTTGTAATGTTATTGCATTGTCATGGCTTATAATTAGTTAGTATTTCTAAATCGCAAGATGTTGCTTAATGGGGAGCAGAGTTGCAGCTAAATTTGTCTCAGTGCATTCCATTGGTCTGCACTCCTGAATATATTCCATTTTTCCTAGTACTGATTATACTTAATAGGCAGCATAGAGAAAAAGGCTACCCCTATAGCTAAAACTAACACATCTTGTAATAAGGAGAATATTTCGCTACTTTTATTTCTAAAAATTACACAAATACACAACTTATGTTTCCAATATTACAAAAAAATTCAACTCCCTAAACATATTACAAAAATATCAACATATACACAGAATGCTATGTATATGTTGGCTATGTTATATATATTAATAGGGAGAGAGTAAAGTTATTTAAAAAGTGGGAGAGAGTGTAATTACATCTAAAAGGGTTGGTATTTATGTTATTTATACCTTTTATTTCTAGACATCAAATTTCTTTCCAACTCTATTGAAAGCTTTTTGTTTATTCCCTAGTTCCTTGTATTATAACCCCATGTATACTGTAAAATTTTGGTAATTGTATTTATATTCATCGACTCGCTTTTTGGTTCCTGCCACTATTTTTTAGTTGCAAAACTGAGGTTTCGTCAAACGATTTGGAGAAGAAAACAGATGAAATCTACTTTGCCAACTTAATTTAATGGGTAATGAGCAATTTTTAAACCCATGAAATTGCTTGCTGCGTTTGCTACCAATACTAATAGAAACATCACATGGGCGGGCTTACAAACACGTGATGGACTATGCATTACGGTCATGGTCCAGTTTCTATTTGCTTGTTATTTGCCCAAACCAGATTTAACAAAATCTGTCATGAAGATATCAGTGTTTGACAAGTGCAGAGGTCGTTTTAATTAACAGGACAGGAGTCTGCCTCCCTTCTCTGTGTGTAATTTAAATAATTGAAAATAAACTATATTTAATAACCAATGGTAAAATAGAAACAGGCTGATAAATTAACTCTTGATTCTTTTAACTGAACAAATAAAATTAGATAACTATTTTAATGTACCAGATGAGTAAAAAAGGACTAATGAAGTACTTTTTAATGGTTATGTTTGTGTTAAAAAGGAAGTACTTTTTAAAAAATCTGATAGAAAAGAAACAAAAAGAAAAAAATTATACATTTAGAGTATGTTTGGTATGAAGAAAAATGTTTATCTAGAAAATGTTGTCTAAAAAATTAGTTGGTTTCTTGCTTATTTTTTTATGTTTAGTTGGTGAGTGAAAAATATTTTCTAGTATTTAGTTGGAGAACAAAAAAGTATCTTTGAGAAAATACATTCTAGTGTTTAATCAAAGAGTAGAAAATACTTTTAAGAAGAATAATTTTTTACCTCAAAAAATACTTTTTTTAGGATGTGTTCGATATTGAGGAAAACATTTTCTTGGAAAATAGTTGTTTCTTACTTATATTCTTGAGTTCGTTATGCAAGTAGAAATGCTTTCTAAAAGTATTTGTATAAATTTTTTAAAAAATAAGAGAACGAATAGGGTAAGAAGGGTGGGTAAGAAAAAAGTTTGAAATTTTTTTTTTTAAACAAATAAATTAGAAAAAATATTTTTTGTAAAATAAATTAAAAAATTATTTTTTGGGGAAGGGGGCCTGATAGGTAGGGGGTGGGGTGTGTTGTTCAAGATAGATGGTCGGGATGGGTAAGAATTTTTTCTTGAACTTCTTTCTGAAAAATAATTGTTTTTTAAAAAAATATTTAAGGGTAGGGGGGCGGTAGTCGGGTGTAGGGAAATGAGGGTGGGGTAAGGAAAAATAAAAAAAATTTTAAGAAAGAAATTTTAAAAAATTAATTTTTTTTTTTGCCGGAGGAAGGGCGAGGGGAGGAATGGGATAAGAAAAAAGTTTGCATTTTTTTTTAAAAAAAGTAAAAATCTTTTTTTGCAGGGATAGGGCCGGGGGGGGGGGGGGGTAGGGGATGAGGTAAGAAAAAACTTTAAAATTTTTTTTTTGGATAGAGGTGGTAGAGGATTGGGGGTCGGAGTCGGAGTGGGTGATTTAAAGAATTGTATGAACATTTCAACTTGAGAGAGATTAAAAGAGACTTTTGAAAAAAGTTTTCCTTACTTTTTGAAGAGAAGCCATTTTCCTTAAATTTGAGAAAAATAAGTTGACTTGGAAAATACTTTCAAAACATTTAAGCCAACCAAACATGAGAAAATTGAAAAACATTTTCCAGAAAATATTTTCCTTCAGACCAAACACACTTTTAATGAGTTGATTTACTACCGCATAAATATATACCTTATTTAAAAATAAACATTCAAAAATCAAGGCATAACGTAAAAGTTGAATTAATAAATAACAATATACGAAATTATAACTCCATGTATCACCTATTTTTATAAGTACAATAATAATGTTATTAAAAAAATAAATAAAAAGAGTAACATTGGGTCGTGCCAAATCCTTACATTTCGGTAAGGGGAAAACCGCATGAATAGCCCCCAAAAATAAGGTGGCTATCAAGTTTTGACCCCAAATAAAAAAGTTTCATAAAAATAGCTTTCGACTGTTGAGTGATATATTTTCAGATAAAATTGTCCTTGATCAATAGAGTAAATTATATAAATGATCCTCATAATGAATAACAACTTCATACTTATTCATTTTTCAACTTATATATTTTTTCTCTTTTTAATTTTATTTATTCTTTTCTCTTTTTAATTTTGTTTTTTCTCAACCCTTACTTTTTCCTCTCAACTTCTTTTTTTTTCCTTTTTATTTTACTTTATTTTTTATTTTTCTTTCATTTTTTTTTTGTTCTTTTTAGTTTTTTCTCAATACTTACTTTTCTTTCCTTTGCTAGAATATCTACTTTTATATAAAAAAACAATTTTCTATTTTTCTTTAATTTTTTTTTTAAATTTTTGTCGGCCTTTATTTTTATTTATCTTTTTATTTTTATTTTTATCAACCTTTATTTTTCTCCCGTTCTCACTCTACTTCTACTTTTTCTTTGATTTTTTTTAACATATTTTTCTTCATTTTCTTCTTTTTTAACAATTTTTATTATTTTTGTTCTTTTCTTCAATTTCTTCCAATCAAGTTACATCTCATGAGCAAGAATTGATACTATCACATTATAAACGCAAGACTTATGACTTTCAAACAACAAACAACGTTTCATGGACAAGAGTTGACACTACCACATCGTAGTGGCAAGACTTATGACTTTCAAACAACAAGTTATGTTTCATGGGTAAGAGTTGATACTACCACATTGTGTTTTTGATTTATGAGATGCACGGGAAAGAGTTGACTCTATCACGTTATATATCATTTATGAGATGTTCTACAACTATTGCCTTAGAGGCAAGACTTAGCTCAAGAACTTTCAAACTACAAATTATACTCCACAGAAAAGAGTTGACACTGTCACATTATGTCTTCATTTATGAGATGTTCTACTTATGAGATGTTCGACAACTCTTACCTTAGGGGCAAAACTTAGCTCAAAGACTTTCAAACTACAAATTATGCCCCACATGTAAGAGTTGACACTACCACGTTATGTATTTATTTATGAGATGTTCTACAACTCTTGCCTTAGAGAAAAGACTTAGCTCTAAAACTTTCAAACAATAAATTATGCACCACGAGCAAGAGTCGACACTACTATGTTATGTCTTTATTTATGAGATGTTCTACAACTCTTTCTTTAGAGTATGACTTATCCCAAGAATTTTCAAACAAGTTACGTATATTGGGTAAGAGCCAACCTAACACATTGTGTTTTGGGGTTATGAAATGCTCTATGACTCTTGTTTTAGAGGTAAGACTCAGCCTAAGGACCATCAAACAACAAGTTATGCCCCATGGACAAGAGTTGACACCACCACATTATGTATTGATTTATGAGATATTTTATAACTCTTTTCTTAGAGGTAAGACTTAGACCAAGGACTTTTAATAAGAAGTTGTGCTCCATGGACAAGAGTTGACATTACTACATTGTGTTTTAGTTTATGAGATATTCTATAACTCTTGCCTTAGAGGCAACACTTAACCCAAAGACTTTCAAATAACAAGTTACGCCCCATGAGTAAGAATTAACACTATCATATTATTTTTTGATTTATGAGATGTTCTATAACTCTTGCTTTAAAGACAAGACTTAGCTCAAGGACTTATAAACAACGAGTTACGCTCCACAAAAAATATTTGACACTACCACATTGTGTCTTGATTTATCAGATGTTTTAAAAATCATGGACTTTTAAAAAAGTTATGTTCCATGGGTAAGAGTTGACACTACCACACTATGTCTTGATTTGTGAGATGTTCTATAATTCTTGCCTTAGAGACTCGAGTTAGTCCAAGAATTTCCAAACAGTAAGTTACGCCCCACGGACAATAGTTGACACTACCACATCGTGTCTTGATTTATGAGATATTCTATAACTCTTTCTTTAGAGGAAAGACTTAGCCGACAAGTTACGCCCCATGGACAGGAGTTGACACATCATATTATGTCTTGATTTATGTGATAATCTATTAGTCTTGCCTCTAAGACAATGCTTAGCCTAAGAACCTCCCAAAAGAACAAGTTATGCCCAATGGACAAGTGTTGACACAACCACACTATTTTTTGATTTATGAGATGTTCTATAATTCTTGCCTTAGAAGCAAGACTTAACTCAAAGATTTTCAAACAACATGTTATGCTCCACAATCAAGACTTGACACAACCACATTATGCCTTGATTTATGAGTTGTTTTATAATTTTTTTCTTAGAGGCAAAACTTATCTTAGAGAACTTCCTAACAACATGTAATGACCCGAAATTGTCTCCCGAGACGTCACACGGTGCTAAAGGCTAGAAGTAGCCACAAGCTAACCCTTAGAGTCGATTAAGTTTCACCCAAATCCGATACCCGGGTAAGAAGTTATGGCTAATTTAAGACCTAGTGGTAAAACTATGTCATTTTAGTGTTTGGCGCATAGCGGAGAAGGTTGATTTGACAATTGACAAATTCCAGTGGAACTTCACGATATTGGCGCGTCACGCTGAGGTTCTAGGTCCCAACCAGTGGGAAAATACGATGAATTTGCGTCGCGGTGACTCCCAAAATGCCAATTGTCAATTTCCAGTGAGCCACCGCGATAAGTGACGTGTCGCGGTGACCCCTTAAATCGGGTTCCTAGTTCAATTTTTCCAGCTTCGTACAGATGTTAAAAGGGGAATTTTAGAATTTTTCCAAGCCTATAAAACCGTGCAAACACCGAATCAAAGTCATTTGCAAGCATCCTATGAGGTTTTTCTCAAGTTTTCTCTCATAAAAACCCCTAAGTATCCAAAACCTCTTCCAAGAATCTTAAGAATCCACCATGGATTTTCTAAATTGAGTCAAGATTCAAGGTTCCCAAGTCAACGGCCTCAATAACCCTTATTCAAGAGTACGAATAGAGTTCCAAAAGTGAGAGTTCATCCAAAGCTTCTAATTCAAGGTTTGTGGGGTTTTGAACAAGGGTAAAATGCCAAGCACTAAAATAACTCTTATTTTAGTGGTAAGACTCACCCTAAGGACTATCAAACAACAAGTTATGCCCCATGGACAAGAGTTGACACCATCACATTGCGTATTGATTTATGAGATTTTTTATAACTCTTTTCTCAGAGGTAAGACTTAGACCAAGGACTCTCAATAACAAGTTGTGCCCCATGGACAAGAGTTGACATTACCAAATTATGTTTTAATTTATGAGATATTCTATAACTCTTGCTTTAGAGGCAAGACTTAACCCAAAGACTTTCAAATAACAAGTTACGCCCCATGAGTAAGAGTTGATACTATCATATTATGTTTTGATTTATAAGATGTTTTAATACTCTTGCTTTAGAGACAAGACTTAGCCCAAGGACTTATGAACAACGAGTTATGCTCCACGAAAAATATTTGAAACTACCACATTGTGTCTTGATTTATGAGATGTTTTATGAATCATGGACTTTTAAATAAGTTATGTCCCATGAGTAAGAGTTAACACTACCACATTATGTCTTGATTTGTGAGATATTCTATAATTCTTGCCTTAGAGGCTCGAATTAGTCCAAGGACTTCCACAGTAAGTTACGCCCCACGGACAAGAGTTGACACTACCACATCGTGTCTTGATTTATGAGATATTCTATAGCTCTTGCTTTAGAGGCAAGACTTAGCGGACAAGTTACGTCCCATGGACAAAAGTTGACACTATCATATTGTGTCTTGATTTATGTGATGATCCATTAGTCTTGCCTCTAAGACAAAACTTAGCCTAAGAACCTCCCAAAAGAATAAGTTATGCCCAATGGACAAGTGTTGACACAACCACATTGTTTTTTGATTTATGAGATGTTCTATAAATCTTGCCTCAGGCTTAACTCAAGGATTTTCAAACATGTTAATCTCCACAATCAAGACTTGACACTACCACATTGTGCCTTGCTTTATGAGTTGTTTTATAATTTTTTCCTTAGAGGCAAAACTTATCTCAGAGAACTTCCTAACAATATGTAACGACCCAAAATCGTCTCCTGAGATGTCTCACGGTGCTAAAGGCTACTAGTAGCCCCAAGCTAACCCTTAGATCCAGTTAATTTTCACCCAAATCCGATACCCGGGTAAGAAGTTATGGATAATTTAAGACCTAGTCATAAAATAGTGTCATTTTAGTGCTTGGCGTGTCGCGGAGAGGGTCGATTTGACAATTGTCAAATTACAGTGGAACTCTGCGATATTGACACGTCGCGCTGAGGTTCCAGGTCCCAACCAGTGGGAAAATATGATGGCTCCACGTCGCGGTGACTGCCATATTTCCAATTGTCAATTTCCAGTGAGCCACTACGATAAGTAGCGCATCGCGGTGACCCCTTAAATCGGATTCCCAATTTAATTTTTCCAACTTTATACAGACGTTAAAAGGGGCATTTTAGACTTTATCCAAGCCTATAAAACCTTGCAAACACCGAATCAATGTCATTTGCAAGCATTCTATGAGTTTTTTCTCAAGTTTTCTCTCATAAAAAACCCTAAGTATCTAAAACCTCTTCCATGAATCTCTAGAATCCACCATGGATTTTCTAAATTGAGTCAAGATTTAAGGTTCCCAAGTCAAGGGCCTCAAGAACCCTCATTCAAGAGTATGAATAGAGTTCCAAAAGTGAGAGTTCATCCAAAGCTTCTAATTCAAGGTATGTGGGGTTTCGAACAAGGGTAAAATTCCAAGCACTAAAATAACTCTTGTTTTAGAGGTAAGACTCAACCTAAGGACCATCAAACAACAAGTTATGCCCCATGGACAAGAGTTGACACCACCACACTGTGTATTAATTTATGAGATAGTTTATTACTCTTTTCTTAGAAGTAAGACTTAGACCAAGGACTTTCAATAACAAGTTGTGCCCCATGGACAAAAGTTGACATTACCACATTGCGTTTTAATTTATGAGATATTCTATAACTCTTGCCTTAGAGGCAAGACTTAACCCAAAGACTTTCAAATAATAAGTTACGCCCCATGAGTATGATTTGACACTATCATATTATGTTTTGATTTTTGAGATGTTCTATAACTCTTGCTTTAGAGACAAGACTTAGCCCAAGGACTTATAAACAACGAGTTACTCTCCACAAAAAATATTTGACACTACCACATTATGTCTTGATTTATGAGATATTTTAAAAATCATGGGCTTTTAAATAAGTTATGTCCCATGGGTAAGAGTTGACACTATCACATTATGTCTTGATTTGTGAGATATTCTATAATTCGTTCCTTAGAGACTCGAATTAGTCCGAGAACTTCCAAACAGTAAGTTACGCCCCACAGACAAGAGTTGACACTACCACATCGTGTCTTAATTTATGAGATATTCTATAACTTTTGCTTTAGAGGCAAAACTTAGTCGATAAGTTGCACTCCATAGACTAAAGTTGATACTATCATATTGTATCTTGATTTATGTGATGATCTATTAGACTTGCCTCTAAGACAAAACTTAGCCCAAGAACCTCCTAAAAGAACAAGTTATCCCAATGGACAAGTGTTGACACAACCACATTGTTATTTGATTTATGAGATATTCTATAACTCCTGCCTTAGAACCAAGACTTAACTCAAGGATTTTTGAACAACATGTTATGCTCCGGAATCAAGACTTGACACTATCACATTGTGCCTTGATTTATGAGTTGTTTTATAATTTTTGCCTTAAAGGCAAAACTTATCTCAGAGAACTTCCTAACAAGATGTAACGACCCAAAATCGTCTTCCAAGACGTCACAAAATGCGAAAGGCTACTAATAGCCCCAAGATAACCCTTAGAGCTTGTTAAGATTCACCCAAATCCGATATCTGGGTAATAAGTTCTGGCTAATTTAAGACCTAGTCATAAAACTGTGTCATTTTAGTGGTTGTTGCATTGCGGAGAGGGTCGATTTGACAATTGTCAAATTCCAGTGGAACTTCGCAATATTGGCGCGTCGCACTGAGGTTCCAGGTCCCAACCAGTAGGAAAATGTGATGGCTTCGCATTGCGGTGACTCCCATATTGGCAATTGTCAATTTCCAGTGAGCCACCACAATAAGTGGTGCATCGCGGTGACCCCTTAAATCGGGTTCCCAGATTAATTTTTCCAGCTTCGCACAGATGTTAAAAAGGGCATTTTGGACTTTTTTAAAGCCTATAAAATCATGCAAACCCCAAATCAAAGTCATTTGCAAGCATCCTATGAGGTTTTTCTCAAGTTTTCTCTCATAAACAACTCTAAGTATCCAAAACCTATTCCAAGAATCTCAAGAATCAGCCATGGATTTTCTAAATTAAGTCAAGATTTAAGGTTCCTAAGTCAAGAGCCTCAAGAACCCTTATTCAAGAGTACGAATAGATTTCCAAAAGTGAGAGTTTATCCTAAGCTTCTAATCAAGGTATGCGAGGTTTTGAACAAGGGTAAAATGCCAATAACTAAAATAACTCTTGTTTTAGAGGTAAGACTCAGCCTAAGGACCATCAAACAACAAGTTATGCCCCATGGATAAGAGTTGACACCACCACATTGTGTTTTGATTTATGAGTATTTTATAACTCTTTTCTCAGAGGTAAGACTTAGACCAAGGACTTTCAATAACAAGTTGTGCCCCATGGACAAGAGTTGACATTACCATATTGCGTTTTAATTTATGAGATATTATATAACTCTTGCCTTAGAGGCAACACTTAACTGAAAGACTTTCAAATAACAAGTTATGCCGCATGAGTAAGAGTGGACACTATCATATTGTGTTTTGAATTATGAGATGTTCTATAACTCTTACTTTAGAGATAAGACTTATCCCAAGGACTTATAAACAACGAGTTACGCTCCACAAAAAATATTTGACACTACCACATTGTGTCTTGATTTATGAGATGTTTTATAAATAATGGACTTTTAAATAAGTTATGTCCCATGGGAAAAAGTTGGCACTACCACATTATGTCTTGATTTGTGAGATGTTCTATAATTCTTGCCTTAGAGGCTTGAATTAGTCCAAGGACTTCCAAAAAGTAAGTTACGCCCCATGGACAATAGTTGACACTACCACATCGTGTCTTGATTTATGAGATATTCTATAACTCTTGCTTTAGCTGCAAGCTTTAGCCGACAAGTTACACCCCATGGACAAGAGTTGACATATCATATTGTGTCTTGATTTATGTAATGATCTATTAGTCTTGCCTCTAAGATAAAACTTAGCCCAAGAACCTCCCAAAAGAACAAGTTATGCCTAATGGACAAGTATTGACATAACTACATTGTTTTTTGATTCATGAGATGTTCTATAACTCTTGCCTTAGAAGCAAGACTTAACTCAAGGATTTTTAAAAAACATGTTATGCTCCACAATCAAGACTTGACACTACCACATTGTGCCTTGATTTATGAGTTGTTTTATAATTTTTTCCTTAGAGGTAAAACTTATCTCAGAGAACTTCCTAACAACATGTAACGACCCAAAATCATCTCCCGGGACGTCACACGATGCTAAAGGCTACAACTAGCCCCATGCTAACCCTTAGAGCCAGTTTCTACCAATAGCACTCAATTCAAGATAAAATAGACTCAACACTTACATAGTCATATCACATGAATGAAAATAGGGGAAAGATACTCGGTCCATATGACCACAATACATAGAAACCTCAACAAAACCACAATACTGAACCCTCGACACATCACAAATCTGATACTAGTCTGACAAAGCCTCTACTAATCGGAATTTAGAGAGCTATTGGGACAGGTCCCCAACTGAATCGAAATGAACTGAAGATACAGAAAATATCTGAAGATAGATCCTCAAACCATGAGGACTCACCACTGTAGAAAAGTAGGCAAGGCACTCGGAGAATCATGGGTGAGGCTGGGACTGAGCACCTGAACTTACATTATAAAACAATGTAGCACATAGACATATATATGAATCAGTACTTTAGAATGTACTGAGTATGCGGGGGTGAATGCATATGTATAAAAATAGTACCTATCTTCTTCAATCAAATTATGTATGCAGTATAAGACGACTCACATGGCTTGAACAAGTATAAAATATAAAGCTCATAAATCATGTAGAATGAGGCATGCAACAAAAATCTCATGAGTCATCATTCTTTAACATATAAACCAGAAATCTTCTCTTATTCTCAATACCCAAAGGATAAGGGACTTTGAACAATACTTTCAACTCATGCATATGTCTCATGGAGAGTAAAACCTTTTCAATGCTCAATATTTCATAATTATTTAGAACTCATATACTTGGAATTCGGAATCATATGACTTGGAAAAATATTTGAAGGGATTTCATTCACTTTAGGAAAATAAATTATCTCAAATCTTTAGGAAAAGTACTATATCAAGGGAAGATACTTTCATTTAGGGAAATAACCCACCTCAAAGAAGCACTTTAATTAGAGAACAACTTTGTAATTCCACCATTTAGGAAAGTACTCATAGAAAGGGAAAATAAGTATCAAATTTCAAAGTTTAAAAAAAGCAAGGGAGGTTCTCGTAACCTACATAAACCATGTGAGCTACATAGAGTCCAATGTTTTGTCCTCCTAAAGAGGAGACCCCACATTGGGGAGGAGCGTCATACTTTTGACAGGGAGTATAACCTAGGTCTAGTGATCACTAATGAAACTCGGCCTCGAGCCCAATCATAATCATCATAAATTCTGCCTTAGCCCCAACCTACCGTGGCATGTAGTTTTGGGGTAAGAAATCATAGTGACTTACCCGCTCGATGCTAAGTACTATTTCCTTTAGATTATCTGCGCCCATCTCATAAAAAATCCCCTTTTAGAATAATCTCATGGTTCACCACGAACCCAATAATCTAATCGATAATCTCATATGATGAAGTGAATTTCAAAGCTTTTGGACCATTAGGTCAATTCATTTCTCAATCATCTCAAAATACTCAAATAATGGGTGCTTATAGCACAATAGTTCATAATTTCATAAGTCTCAAATAGGGCTTACTAACCCATAGTTCAATCTCAAGTTAAAGATCATCAAAAGCATAATATATAGCATATATAAATCATATGAAAATCTGAGAATTTCAGCAATTTATCTCAAAATCTCAATATAGTCATATGCTTCAATATCTCAACATTGCAAATATTAGCTTCTCAAGGAGTAAAATCATGGGGCTTATACCCAGCTGTAAATTCTCAATAAAACATGCAGAAATTATGCCATTTGACTCTTAATTCATGGGAAATATCAAGATAATGCATTCAATAATAATGGGTGAAAACCCCCAATTCAAATCCATGTAAAAATCTCATAGATTTTAGGAAATTCATGATGTAAATAAGCCTTTTTGGGAACAAGGGTGAAAGGGTTACTCTTGTTCAAAACCCTTTGAGGTTAAAAAAGTGAAAACAATGAAAATAAAAATAGAATTTGTGAAACAAATGAAAATGAAAAGTTTAAAATATTTGAGGTGTAGAGGGGAAAAATTGTACTTATACTATACATAAAAAGGAAGCAAGACTCACTTTGAATATTTACACTCTATTAGGGTTTAGAGTTCAAGAGGGAGGCCCAAAATGGCCAACATTTAGGGGAAGACAACCTTTAAATAGGCTTTGCCCAGGCCTAGGGTAGTGAGGTTGCACCCCCCTCTTGTCCGCATTTGAAGCACCGAATTCACACCTCACCCTTGTGGTCACGGTATATATCCCTATGCCAGGCACGACTGAAGCTTATAACCTGGTTTGGGGCTTCGGTCATTGCCTCGAGATGCATTCGAAGTTTGATTTGAGCAAATAAGACATGTAACTATATAGATTTCAATGTTCCAGACATGTTGGCAAAGTCGGATTTTGTGTTTAAGGTCATTTTACTAAATTTTTTGTTTGGTGGTCAATTAGGACCAACGAAGACTTCAAATTGAGAAAGTGGTTCTAAAAACCAAACGAACCACCAGGTAACTGAACTATTGGTTCCAGCAAGTCACTAATGACTTGGGGCGGATATGGAGAAGCTCTACTGGTGAAATAAGTAAGAATACAGACAATGACCTGAAGGGTCATTACAAAAAATATTTCCAAAGAGTGTATCTATAATCTAGTTTGAGTCAAGGACTCAAGGTCCAAAATCTCGAGTCTTGAGTTAGTTCCGTTAGTAAATGAGTTTTTAGAGAATTTCTTGAAGGTTTTCTCGAATTTCCTCCCGAGCAAGAAATTGACTTTGGATAGATCTCATTATAGATAGCCAACCTATTTTAATTCTACCTTATAGAATATCTCCAGCCGAGCTTAAGGAGTTGAAGAAACTGATGAAAGGTCACCTAAATGAGGGTTTTATGAGGCCTAGTATCTCTCCATGGGGTGCTTCAATTCTTTTTGTGTGCAAGAAAGACGGTTCTCTCAGAATGTGCATCGACTATCGTCAGTTGAACAAAGTTACAATCAAGAATAAGTATCCAATACCTTGATGACTTGTTCAACTAACTTCAGGGTGCCAATTGTTTCTGTAAGATATACTTCAGATTTGGCTATCATCAGGTTAGATTCAAAGATTGTGACATTCAAAAGATAGCCTTCCAAACTCAGTATGGTCACTTTGAATTCATTGTTATGTTTTTTGGACTAATGAATGCTCCTACAACTTTCATGGACTTGATGAACAGGGTGTTTAAGCAGTTCCTGAACATGTTCATTATATCTTCATAGATGACATCCTCATTTATTCTCGAAGTGAGCATGAACACGCAGATTATTTAAGGAATGTCTTACAGACTCTTAAAGATCACCAATTATTCACTAAGTTCAATAAGTGTGAGTTGTGGTTAAAATTAGTAGCATTTCCTTGTCATATTATTTCCGGCAAAGGTATTCGAGTTGATCCTCAAAATACTGAAGCAGTAAGTAACTGGCCTAAACCTATCTCTCTATCAAATATTAGGAGGTTCTTGGGTTTATCCGGTTACTACCGATGGTTTATTGAAGGATTTTCCTCCATTGCTTCTCCCATATGCAAACTGACTAGAAGAAAGTCAAATTCCAGTAGTACGATTCTCACAAGATAAGTTTTCAGGAGTTGAAGACTCGACTCACCTTCGCTCCTGTGTTGACTCTACCAGAGGGTTCAAATGGTTTTATGATACTTTCAGAGTTGGTCTTGGTTGTATGTTGATGCAACAAGGCAAGGTTATAGCATATGCCTCGAGGAAACTCAAGCCTCATGATAAAACTACTCGACTCATGATCTTGAGTTGGTAGCAGTCGTGTTTGCCTTACAGCTTTGAAGGAATTATCTTTATGGGATCCATGTTGATTGTCATGACCCGAACTAGGGCTTGCCATGACTGGTATCCAAGTCCACCAGGGACCAGAGACCACCCATGTGCACCTAACCAAACTACACAATATTCCCAATATCGGATGAACTTCAAACATATAACAAGATAGGTTTAAAGAATAAAGGGTATGTCTATAACCAATAACCATCTACCAGCCAAAACAACCGACCACATCACCCAAGTCCACAGTAATCCAACAAATCCTTCTAACATAAGAACTAAAAACCAGTCTTGGTCGAGAGATGTCCCTGACTCTGATAGATGACAATGACAATGACAATGTTAATGATAATGAAACTCTCAACTCTAGTCTATGATAGGAACTGATGAAATGTCAAAGTCTTCCAAATTATAAAAGCTCACCACTTCACCACAATGAACTGATGAACTGATGAACTCAATGCAAAATAAGTAAAGGTATCTCCGCTACCTGCATTGCATGGGGATACAAGGACCGAAGACAGTTAGTGGGGTGAACACTAGCATATTACTCAGGGATAAGGATAACATAATTCCATACTCAACACTTCAAAACCAATTAAAATCTAATACACATAATCATATGCAAATACATAAATATACATCATGTGCTGGGATAGGGAACAAGGCTTAATATGAATTGTAAAACCTTAGTTTGGATTATGTAGATCAACCGTTATAACATAAGAAGGCATCCGGGCTATTTGGGCCCAACGCTTCCCCAGCTGTAGGGCCCCAATGCGTGTAGCCATATAAACCAGAGGGTATACATATGCGCTATGGGGGACTCGAATCTCCCAACATATCAAGGTGACACAAGCACCAAATTGTATAATACAATGAGAGAGACTCGAGCCATCCAATCAAATAATATTAATAAGGGGGAACCGAACCACCCGATCATATATAACCCCGCATCGGCAACTGCGGTTTCCAGTATTGGTCCTTCAAGACTCCACTTTTATAAGTCATCTACACAACCCTCATTAAATCCCAATTAAAATAATTAGCACATACTTTATCATTTATTGAACCATGATATACATTTAGGCATACATTATTGGTATCGTCAGACCAACTACACTTGCAAGGTAACATCAACATGCCAAACCAATTACCATCACTTGGAGAAATTCACTACCCCTTTTGGTTTAATTTCACATTAGCTTGGGAAATTATACAACCCCATAAGGTTCAATTCAAAACCATTATGCCTCATTAACCTTTTTACCTTATGAAATAGTTCAAGAGTAGTTCAATGTGTATATTTTTTGTATTCAAAACCAATTCTACACTATGGGGTTGTGGTCATAACCACTTCAAATGTCATAAGTTTGGGAAATCACAATCCCTAGTTCATTCACCATTCCCATGCATCAATTTGATTTTTAAAACCACCATTCCCATGCAGGGACAAACATGAAACATCACATAAATAACAACTATTCAAAACCCTAAACCCATGTTTTCAAAACAAACCTCAATACCATATGAACAACACTTTAAAACCTATTTTTTTTTAGAAAATTAATAATTAGGGAAGAGTAACATGCCCGAAATACCAAGTTTTACGAAAAAAATTCATCCCTTGAGACCTTGTATGACCGACTTCTTGGAAACCCTAAGTATGGCAGCTTGAGAGAATTTAAGAGAGCTTTGGAAGTGTTTGAGTATGGTATGAATGAGAAACAACCCTTTCTAAGTGCTTTATGAACATGGGGTTTTAATTGGGTGAGAAGGTAAATGTCCAAAGTGACCTCATAAGAGAAAGAATTCAAAATACCCACCTCCTCTAAAGGAATAATTGTTAAAGGATCACCCACACACTTTCTCAACATCGAAACGTGAAACAACTGATGAATAGAGCTCAAACAAGAAGGAAACTCCAATTCATATGCAACATTACCAACCATTTTTAAGACCAAGTATAGACCCATAGAATGAGGAATGAGCTTTCCCTTCTTACTAAACTACATACTCCCTTCATAAGAGACACCTTGAAGAATACCAATTTACCAACACTAAACATCAACTTCCTCCACCTCACATCCGCATAGGAATTTCGGTGACTTTGGGCGACCTTAAGTCAATCTCGAATCTCCTTCATCTTTTCCATGGCTTGGTGAACTAAATCAGGACCAAATAGTATATTTTCACCAACCTCAAACCACCTAATAGGAGACCTACTCCTCCAAGCATACAAGGCCTCAAACGGAGCTATACCAATGCTAGAGTGATAACTATTTTTGTAGGCAATTCAATGAGAGATAAGTAGTTAACCCAACTACCACCAAAATAACAAACACAGGACCGAAGCATATCTTCCAAATCCTTAATTGTCATTTCCACTTGTCCATCCATTTGCGGGTAAAAAGAGGTACTATAGGTTACCTTAGTCTCGAAACCTTGTTGGAACGACCTCTAAAAGTGAGATGAGAACTGAGTATCTCGATTAGATAAGATGGAGACTGGAGAACCATGCAACTTCACGATCACCTCAATGAACAACTTGGGATAATCCTTGAAAGAGAAATTAGTCCTCACTGGCAAGAAGTGAGTAGACTTAGTCATCCGATCCACGAGGACCCAAATTGAATCAAATTACTGGCAAGACCACGTGACAACGCCCAAGCGCACACGCAAATGTACGTGGTCTACCTAGTAGTAAAGTGTCCTAATTAAAGCCAAGTATCTATCCCACAGAGACTTAATTTAACAACGATTTAATTCTAGTTTAACTTTTAAGATTAATTCAGTGCAAGAGTAACCAAAAAGAGTTTTTGTATTTTGTAAATTAAAAATAAAGTAAATAATGCATAAAATAAAATCTTGGAAAATCAATAGGAGAAAAGCCCAGGGTTAAAGCACTCCAAACAATCATACTATGTTATTGAATTTTATTCGTTAACTTGTTTATCTTGGTTGTTGATTCGTAGGGTTAATTGCATGATCATGGTTTCCCAACCTCTAATATTTGACATTACAACTACATCATTGAGAAGGAATGTAATAATACAATTAAGTGAGTTAAAGCTATCATCCTACGTTTGAATCAAGTAAGGCATCTAAGTACATCCCTGTCCTAGACACTAAGTTTAATTCTTTATTTTATAAAAGAATAAAAACCCAAACTTTGTTTATTCCCATGTTCCATCTCCCTATTCCCTCTCCCGAGATCAAAAGGTTGACAATACATGTATTCTAAGGGTTGTGAATCCTTAAAATATCTAAAACAAGAATAAACAAACAACCAACAATGATAAGCAAACTAAACGAATTTAATCCAAAACAATAGTAATCATTTTCTTAGCTTTAACCCCAGAAAGAGTATTTTAGCCGATAATATTCATAATCACGATCCAAATAATTGAATACATGATATGAAATATTAAAAGCTAAATAAAATAATTTAAACCTAATAAAATCGCGTAGCAGCCTCCTTCTTCGTGTTCAAATTTGTACCAGCTTAAGCACTGTTCCACCAAATTAACTTTTTAAAATTCTACACATCTTTTCTTTTATATTCTTGTCTCCAGCTGTTGTTTGCCAGGTTATTGGGTTTATATAATATATTAACAATCCTAATTATGGTGGGGTTTTTTTAAGGGCTGGCACGGGTTCCCAAATATCCCCAACAACTTTTAATAATGCATGCACTTTGATTGAAAGTGGGCGAAAGCTGCCAAGCTGTGTCGGCTAGAATTGTATTAGCAGTATTTTGATCATCGACGCGATGCATTGAGTTAGCATCGCTGGACTGGTTGGACTGAAAATGTCAACGCGGCACGTCGACTCACTGGAATTTGCTTCCAAAATTTTGGTTAAGTGTTGAACGTCCTATCCTTTCCCCATGCCTTTTGTAGTGTATTTTCAATAAACGTTTGGCCTTTAAATCATCAATATATCACTGTGTTCAGCTCACAAAGCCTCCTACAATATCACACACCATATATTAAAGGTCAAAACAACAGAATATTCTCTAACAAATCTAAACAAGAGCTAAGATAATGCAAATTTGCAATGATCTTCCACTTATTATTTTGACTCTTGACTTAATCAAATTAAACTTTTCACATTACAAGAAAGTTATTCCACTCATAATTACACATTTAAACCATGTGGAATAAATTAAACACATTAGAATCCACTGAAACCGACTAGACACACACCTAGCTCAAGCTAGTAAAACTAGTTTTCCGTGTTGAACTCCAAATTACTCAATTAAACACAAACTTGTTTGAAAGATAACTTGAACCTTGTAATCATATACTTGGACACTTAAATGCTTATTTATATCAATATGAACATGTTAATCACATGAATTGCTCTCAAAACAAGGTGAAATAAGCTAGAATAATAATACAAAAGTGTATAAAACCACCTCAGATCACCATGGAAGACCGATAACAAAATCCATATTAATTATCTACCATTTACATACCGGCAGTTCAATCTCTTGAGTCAACCCACCGAGCCTCGAGTGCTTCATCTTCACTTGTTGACACACTATGCACTTTGCCACAAAATTGGCCATATAACTCTTCATATTATTCCACCAATAAATCTTCTTAAGATAATGATACATTTTTATCAAACAAGGATAAATAGTATAACGCGACTCATGTAATTCAACCAAAATTCTTCCTTGCAACCCACCAATATTAGAAACACATAATGTACCTTGATACCTTAAGATACGATCACCACCGAGCTAAAAAATCATTAGCTTATGCCTACCTATATCATTCTTGATTTGCATCGAGATAGGATCCAACATCTGTTTCTTCTTACCTCAGCACCAAGAGATGACTTCACTACCCCTTGAACAATTACACCACCATTTTTGGAGTCTAAAAGACAAACTCTAAAATTATCCAAACAGTGAATATGCTTTACCAAATCCCTCTTCCCTTCATCCACATAAGACAAGTTCCCATGGACAACTTGCTAAGAGCATCGTGATGTTAGTAAAGACTCATGTCATAGTCCTTGAGCAACTCAAGCCATCTTCTTTTCCGGAGATTTAGCTCGTTCTAAGTGAACATGTATTGAAGGATCTTATGATCAAAATAAATATCAACATGGACCCCATACAAATAATATCGCCAGATCTTTAATGCAAACACCATGGTTAAAAATTCCAAATCACGGGTTGGGTAATTCTTCTCATGACTTTTAATTGCCTAGAGGCATAAGCAACCATCTTTCCATACTGCATCAACACACAACCCAGTACCACCCAAGATGCATCACAATAGACAACAAAACCATCAGTGCCCGCAGGCAGAGTCAACATTGAAGCTGAAGTCAACTTATCCTTTAGCTTCTCAAAACTATCCTCACAAGAATTATACCTTAATATTTCACCTTCTTTTGGGTCAACTTGGACAATAGGGAAGCAATAGAGGAGAAACTTTCCACAAAACTTCTATATTATCTGGCTAAACCCAAGAAACTCCGAATGTTGGTTGGAGTCGTAGGTCTAGGACACTTTATAACCACCACAACCTTTTGTGAATCTACCATGATCCCTTCACTATAAACAACATGACCCAGAAAAGTCACAACATTTAACCAAAATGCAAACTTAGAGAATTTAGCATACAAATACTGCTCCTTAAAGGTCTGTAACACAAGGCAGAGGTGATCGACATGATCTACCTCACTCTTCAAATGCACCAAAATATCATTAATAAAGATAATCATAAATAAATCTAAGAACTGATGGAAAAATTGATTCATAAGATCCATAAATGCTGCCGAGGAATTGGTCAAACCAAAGGATATCACTAAAAACTTAAAATGACCATACTGATCTCGAGAAGCAATCTTAGGGATATCTACGTACCTAATCTTCAACTAATGGTAATCCGATTAAAGATCAATCTTTGAAAAAACTTGGCATCCTGAAGCTGATCGAATAGATCATCAATCCTCGAAAGAGGATACTTATTCTTCATTGTCACCTTATTCAGTTAGTGGTAATCAATAACATAAGAAGGGACCCATACTTATTGTGTACGAATAGAATAGGAGTATCCCATGGATACATACTAGGGCGGATAAAACCCTAGTCAAAAAAATCTTTCAACTGCTCCTTGAGTTCTTTCAACTTAACCAGAGCCATTCTGTAAAGAAGGATATGAATAGGATACGTGTCTATAAGAAGATTAATCCCAAAGTTGATTTTCCTATCGGGTGGAATACTAGGAAGATAATCAGGAAATACCTTAGGAAATTCATAAACTACAGGGATAGTCTACAATGAAGGTCCTTCGGATCTAGAATCATCAATATGCACTAAGTGATAAAAAACCCTTTGGAAACTAATTTCGGGCTCTAAAATACAAAATAAACCTTCTCTTGGGTACTAGGGAACTAACTTCCCATTTAATCACCGGCTCATTTGGGAAACGGAAACTGAACCTTCAGATCTGACAATCAAGAGATGCAAAGCATGAATGCAACCACTCCATATCTAAACTCACATCAAATTCTAACATGACCAACTCTATTAGACCCACAAAGGTGTAACGTCTCAAAAATAGGTCCCAACGCATCACACGGTGCTTAAGGCTACAAGTAGCCCCAAGCTAACCCTTTGAGCCCGCTACTTCACATAATAACTTGCTTAGAGATGAAATAGACAAATCATGGGCACTGTTATATCAAATCATAAGAAATACTATGAAAATACTTCTTCCAAACAACCATAATATTGGAAATCTTGACATACTAACAATCTGAGAACTAGTTTGACAAAGCCTCTACTACTCAAGAAATAGAGAGCCATTGGGACAGGTCCCCAACTAACTCATACTCAACTGAAAAGAGATTTACAACTACTAGATAAAATGAATATCTGAATATAACCAGTCCTCAAACTATGAGGACTCACCACTATGGAGATGTAGATAAAGGCACTCGTGGATCACTGGCGAGACTGGGACGGAGTACCTGAACCTAAATTATGAGATAATGTAGCACACAGATGTATATGTGGATCAGTACTTTGGGAATGTACTGAGCATGTGGGGGTGTATGCAAATAAATAATCAGTATCACAAGTCTTAATAGAAAACATGCACGCTATAATAGATAACTCATATAGCTTGAATAAAATTCTCATAAGTTGTGGTTAGGAAATAGATAATAGAAATCACGTGAGTTATTTCACTTTATTCTGGATTTGTATTCTTTCTTTGTTCTCAACTTGTAAATTAGATGAAATCTTAAAATATCAACTTTCAGGACATAAGCTATAATCTCATGAAAGCAAGAAACTTCTTGGGAACTTAATAATCATGCCACTTGAAAACTTTAGAAATCATAGGGTCATAGCCTTCACAATTAATATACCTTCAAACTTACACTTTTAGGTTAATGATAGTAAAACTTCTTTAAACTCAACAACTTGATACTTTAGGAACTTTAAGGCTTGAGACTCTTGAAAACTTAAGAGACTTTGGGACATTTGGGACTCGGGATTATATACCTTTGGGAGTTTCTTCTAACCGATATAAACCATGTGAGCTACATGGAGTCAACGTCTTGCCCACGTTAGGGAGAGCTATTCAATCCTTTCCATAGGAGTAGAACCTTTAACTTTTAGTGATCAATATCTTAGCCCACTTGGGCTAAACTAGAAACCTATGGGGCACGTAGTTCTGGGGCATAAGACCTCGCAAACAAGCCCAACTCGGTGCTAAATACTACTCCCTTACTTAGCTAAATACTTTAATAAAATCCACCTTAAATAATTCAACAATATGTATTGGGAGCCAATATGCTTCCTCTTTATCTCAACTCAAACAAATGATGTGAATTTTTTTCTTAACTTAGGATCAAAACTCAATTCTTTTCTTGAAATCTTGATAGGCTTTTCATCAAAGTTTTAAAATCTCAAAAACATAAAAATATAAGTAAACTTCTTGGAGTATCAATAATTCATCCTGAAAGACTCACAATTTTACAATAAAATTCAACTCATGACAACAACTCTTGGAAATTCTTAGAAACAGGATATCAATATAGAAATGTGCAATTTATATCATGAACTCTCAATTTAGATCATAATTGCAAAAAATAATCATGCAATTCAAGACTTGAACAATTCCATAATCTTGTAAGGTTGAAATATAGCAAAATAATATTAATTCATCTTGGAAATATGAAATTCTTTAAGAAAATCTAAAACTTTTGGGCACAAGAACGAAAGAGTGTTCTTATTCAAACCCCACATACCTTGAAATTAAAACTTTGAGCGAGTTCTTGACTTTCAGTTGCTATTCTTGAAATTAATGGGTGCTTTTTGTAGCCCTCGAAATGGGGATTCCAATTCTTAAAAAATTATTGAAAACTGATGGTTAACTTTTGTGTTCTCTTAAAGTTTGTGCAGATACCCTAAGCTTTGTTTTTGGTGGTTTTTGATGAAAGTATGAATAATATGATATTTTTGGGGTGTAATATCATGTTAAGGATGATAAAGAAGTGGGAAAATAACAACTTTACCCTTAATAAGATGGAGAAAAGAAGCAGAAAACTAGGCACAAAGGCTATGGCCTGGGCGGAGCCTTGCCCAAAGCCTTTGCTAAGGTGGGCGAAGCCTTGCCCAGAGCCTTAGATAAGCTGGGTGGCGCCCCTTAATAGCATTTGGCTTCTGGTTTGGCACCCCAAACATGCCCTAAATGGATTCCAAAAATTCTAAAACTCACCCGAGGTACCTTACGCCTTGCCTCATCACAATGCAATAACAAAATCATGAAACAGAGGTCAGGAAGGTCACAAAATACTTCATCAAAGTTCGAGGGCTAAAAAATGAACTAAGTGTTGGAACACTTAGCTAAAATTCTAAGTGTTAAGTTTCTTTTAACTTTCTTCGAAGGCTTTGACGATGAGGAAACTTTATGGGGCCTTACAATATCTCCCCCTTGGGAACATTCATCCTCAAATATAGATAGATATGTTCATAACGTAGAGAAAATGAAGGATACACAACTGAAATATTTGGCTAAACTGACTTTACTTCATTCTAAACCTTCGGGTACTTCATAGAATACATAAGCTTATGATAAAAATGGCTATACAACTGCCACTTTGATTAGAAGGGGACTAAATTAAGAAAGAATAGTACATTGAGCTTGATCTGAACTTGCGGAGAAGTGGTGTGGGCACTTGGATCGCATATCTGCTTCTGCTTCCCAAGTAGCACCCTCAACTGATTGGTTCTGCCACAAAACTTTGACCAAGAAAACTTCTTTGTTCCTTAGTCTCCGGACTTGGTAGTCTAGGATTTCAACTAGAACCTCATCAAAACAAAGACTGTGCCAAACATCAGTGTTTTTCGAAGGATCTATAACAACAGAATCACCAATACACTTGTTAAGCATAGAGACATGGAAGATAGGATGAATAGCTAACAGTTCTGCAACAACTCTACTTCATAAGCTACTTTTCCAACACGGTTAAGAACTCTGTAAGGGCCAACATACCGGGGACTAAGCTTCCCCTTATTCCCAAACCTTTTCATTCCTTACATAGGTGAAATTTTCAGATACACCAAATCATTAACTTCAAACTCAAGGTATCTTCTCCTTATATCTGTATATGACTTTTGACGACTTTGAGCTATCTTCAACCTTTCTCTAATCAACTCTATCTTCTCCATAGCCTCAAATAGTGCATCAGGTCTAGTCACAGCAACTTTGCATACTTCAAACCAACCTATGGATGACCTACACCTTCTACCATACAAAGCCTTAAATAGTGCCATTTGGGTGCTAGAGTGATAACTATTGTTATAAGCAAAATCAATCAATGGTAGATGATCATCCCTACTACCTTTGAAATCAAAAGCATATGCTTTCAACATATCTTCTAAAGTTTGGATGGTTCTCTCAACCTGACCATCTGTCTGTGGATGAAAAGTGGAACTCAAATACACTTGGGCATCAAGACCCCTCTAAAAAACTCTCCAAAACTGCTAAGTGAACTGAGTACCCCTATCTAAAATAATAGACAAGGGAACTCCATGCAATCTAACTAACTCCCAAATATACAATCTAGCATAGTCCTCAGCTGCATAAGATGTGTGCACAAGCAAGAAATATGCTGACTTAGTCAGCCTATCCACAATCACACAAATAGAATCATGATGACGACGTGAAAGAGTTAAACCAGTCATAAAGTTCATTTTTATCTCTTCCCACTTCCAACTAAGGATACTAAATTCTTACAACACACTACTAGGCCATTGATGCTCTATCTTAACATGTTAGCAAGTTTCATACCTCGATACAAACTCTGCTATTCCTTCTTTATACCACTCCACCAATAGATTTCCTACAAGTCACAGTACATCTTGGTAGCACTGGGATGAATAGAATATCGCTCACTATGTGCCTTTGCCATGATCCTCTATCTCAGATAATCAACACAAGGAACACACAATCTACCCTTCATCTCAACACACCATCTCTTCCTTAGGAGAAAACCTCTACTCTTTGGTCCTTAACGGACTCCTTCAGTCTGACCAAACTAGAATCTAAGTCTTGCTTCTCCTTCACTTCCGAAACTAAAGAGGATTCAAAACTACTCTGTACCAAGATATTCCCCTTAGCAAAATCAAGCAGTCTAACCCCCAATCTTGCCAAACGATGCACATCATGAGCTAACTCTTCTTTAATAGACAACTTGCTAAGGGTGTCTACCACTACATTGGACTTGATCGAATGATACAACATACTCATATCATAATCTTTTAGCAACTCTAACCATCGCCTCTGCTTAAGATTCAACTCCCTTTGAGAAAACACATACTGCAGGCTTTTGTGATCAGTGAACACATCAATATAAACACCATACAAATAGTGTCTCTATATTTTCAAAGCAAAAACCACAATAGCTAATTCAAGATCATGGGTTAGGTAATTCTTTTCATGCGATTTCAACTATCTAGAGACATAGGCTATAACCTTGGCTCTCTGCATCAACACACAACCCAAGCCAGCTCTAGAAGCATCACAATACACCATAAAACCATCAACACTATCAGGTAAAGTCAACACAGGGGCTGAGGTGAGTCGAGTCTTTAACTCCTAAAAACTCTTCTAACAAGAATCTTACCAAAGGAACTTTACTTTCTTTTGGGTCAACTGGGTCAAGAGAGATGCAATAGAAGATAAACCCTCAACAAAACGGCGATAATAGCCAGCTAGACCCAAGAAACTCCTAATGTTAAGATGAAGAGATAGGTCTAGGCAAATTTCTTACAGCTTCTGTCTTTTGGGGATCAACTCTAATGCCTTCGGCTGAAATAATATGACCTAAAAAAGCTATGGAACTTAGCCAGAACTCGCACTTGCTGAATTTGGCGAACAACTGGTGATCCCTAAGAGTTTGCAAGACAATTCCAAGATGATCTGCATTGTCAACCTTACTTTGGGAATACACAAGAATATCATCTATGAAAATAATGATAAACATATCAAGATACTACTTGAACACTCAATTCATGAGGTCCATGAAGGCTACGGGAGTATTAGTTAGTCCGTAAGACATGACAAGAAACTCAAAGTGACCATAATGGGTTCTAAAAGCTATCTTTGGGATATCACACTCCCTTAATTTGAGTTGGTGATAACCGTATCTAAGGTCTATCTTGGAGAAATAAATTGCACCCTGGAGTTGGTCAAATAAGTCGTCAATTCTAGGAAGAGAGTACTTGTTCTTGACTGTGACTTTAAGATAACGATAGTCAATGCACATACGCAAAGAACCATCTTTCTTCTGCATGAATAGGATGGGTGCGCCCCAAGGAGATACAATGGGCCTTATGAAATCTTTATCTAAAAGATCTTTGAGTTGTTCTTTCAACTCCTTAAGCTCTGTGGGTGCCATACGGTAGGGAGGAATAAAAATAGGCTGAGTGTCAGGAAGAAGATCAATCCCAAATTCTATATCTCTATCAAGAGGTACACCTGGGAGACCTTCCAAAAAAAATCAGGAAACTCATTAACAATGTTGACTGACTGAATAGCAGAAATATCAAATTTCGTGTCTTTAACTCTGACTAAATGATAGATGAAACTTTTAGATATAAGCTTCTGGCTTTGAGATAAGAAATAAAATGACTTTTGGGAGATAATGAGCTTCTGGACCACTCAAAGACTGGTTCATCAAGAAATTGAAACTTAACCACACGGGTACGACAGTCTATAGGTGCATAAAAAGAGTGAAGCTAGTCCATACCTAGAATGAGATCAAAATCAACCATATCCAACTCTATCAGATCAACAAAAATGACTCTATGAAGAATAATAATAGGACACTTTTTATACAATTCTCTAGCAACAACGGACTTCCCTACTGGAGTAGAAACTAGAATAGGCTCAGGGATATTTTTAGGATTCATTTTAAAATTCACAGCAACCAATGGTGTCACATAAGAAAAACTTAACCCAGGGTCTAAAAACACATAAACATTAAAGTGAAATACGCGGAGCATACCAGTAATAATATTAGGAGAATCCTCCTGCTCATGATGGAAATGTAAGGCATTGAATCTGTTTTGGCGTTGACTGCCAGCAGTGCTAGAAGAAACGCCCTGTGGAGAAGCTAGATGGGCTGCGAAAATTGGTGCACTGGTGGCCTGCACCTATGTTCGGGTATCTTTGCTCCCCTGTCTGGCATATGGGCACTTTTTAACTTTGTAGCCCATCTTTCCACAACCAAAACATCTTCTCTGCTCAGCCAAACACTCACCAGGATGGGTCCTACCACACTTAGCATAAGGAGGAAAATTAGGCATGTTACTCACACTATTTTGGGATCTAGACACATCAGACCTGTTCCATTGCTCTAGTTTGCCTCTGGGTATGGGAGCACTAGCGGATGAAGGTGATAGCATGGATGAAAGGCTATAGAACTAAGGGCGGTTCCCTCCATTGGACCTAGCCTGACCATACTCATGCTGCTCGGATCTAGCTCTCTTGTTTCCCCTTACCTTATCTCTTTTCCTTATCATATTTGCCTCTATCTGCTGTGCATGTATCATTAATCTGGATAGATCCATATCCCTATTTAACATAGCAGTCCTGTACCCTTTCAATACCAAATTAAAACCACCTGTCACGAACTTGCTCATGCTAGAGGGGGCATCAACAATCAAGTTAGGAACATATTTTGCTAACTAGTTGAACTTCAGAAAGTACTCCTTAACAACCATAGAGGCCAACCTTAAGTTCATAATCTCCTCTACTTTCACCTCCCTCATCTCTAATAGAAAAAACTTATCTAAGAATGCATCTTGGAATGCCTGCCAAGTAATATGGCCATTATCTTGTCCTCTACTCTTCTTCCATGTAACAACCGAGTTATAAGCAATGTCATTTAACCTGTAACACGAAAACTCTACACTTTCTTCCTCAGACACATGAATCACCTGCAAGATCTTTCTCACATCTTCAAGATATAACTATGGGTCCTCACCTGCCTTGGACCCATAAAACTCAAACGGATTCACCCGCATGAAAGCACTAATCCTAGTAGTGCTAAATCACCTCCCTGCTGCTTCGGAGCTGTAACCTGGTTATTGGCCTGAACATACATAGTGACTGCTTGGGCTATCTCCTGAAAAACTTCCTAGAACTTGACAGGAGACACGTTTTTATTCAAAGGGTTAGCAGGCTGATGTTGCTGATTGTTGTTGTTTTTGTGGGCTAGATGAAGAGGCATTTTTTGAAATAAGAGAGCACGAATTAATAGCTGAGAGAGACATATTTAATCACAATAGAATTTGAAAGAAAGAAATTTTTTTTCCTAAACGTTTTGTATCCCCTTAATCATAGATGTGGTGCGCTTCACACTGATGATCAAGAATCTACCTAACCCATCTTGTTAGACTCCCTAGGACTCATTAAACCTTAGGCTCTAATACCAAGTTTAAAACACCCCAAAAAATGGGTCCCAAATCATCACACAGTGCTAAAGTCTACAAATAGCCCCAAGCTAACCCTTTGAGCCTGTTACTTCACATAATAACTTGCTTAGAGATGAAATAGACAAATCACGGGCACTGTTATATTAAATCATAAGAAATACTATGAAAATACTTCATCTGAACAACCATAAGAAAATACTTCATCTGAACAACCATAACACTGGAAATCTCGACATACTAATAATCTAACAACTAGTCTGACAAAGCCTATACTACTAAAGAACTAGAGAGCCATTAGGACAGGTCCCCAACTGACTCATACTCAACTGAAAAGAGATGAACAACTACTAGATAAACTGAATATTTGAATATAATTGGTCCTTGAACCATGAGGACTCACCATTATGGAGATGTATATAAAGACACTCAGAGATCACTGAAGAGGCTGGGACAGATCACCTGAACCTACATTATGAGATAATGTAGCACACAGATATATATATGGATCAGTACATTGCAAATGTACTAAGCATGTGGGGGTGTACGCAAATAAATAATCAGTATCACAAGTCTTAATAGAAAACATGCATGCTATAAAAGATGACTCACATAGCTTGAATAAAATTCTCAAAAGTTGTGGTTAGGAAATAGATAATAGAAATCACGTGAGTCATTTCACTTTATTCTGGATCTGTATTCTTTCTTTGTTCTCAACTTGTAAATTAGATGAAATCTTAAAATATCAACTTTCAGGATATAAGATATAATCTCATGAAACCAAGAAACTTCTTGGGAACTTAATAATCATGCCATTTTAAAACTTTAAGAATCATAGGGTCATAGCCTTCAAAATCAATATACCTTCAAACTTACACTTTTAGCTTAAGGATAGTAAAACTTCTTTAAAACTCAAGAACTTGATACTTTAGGAACTTTAAGACTTGAGACTCTAGAAAACTTAAGAGACTTTGGGACACTTGGGACTCGAGATTATATAACTTTGGGAGTTTCTTCTAACCGACATAAACCATGTGAGCTACATGGAGTCCAATGTCTTTCCCACGTTGGGGAGAGCTGTTCTATTCTTGACATCGGAGTAGAACCTTTATCTTTTAGTGATCATTGTCTTAACACACTTGGGGTAAATAAAAAATCTATGGGGGCACATTGTTCTGGGGCATGAGACCATGAAATCAAGCCCAAATCGGTACTAAATACTACTCCCTTACTTAGCTCAGAACTTTAAGAAAATCCACCTTAAACAATTCAACAATATGTAATGGGAGCTATATGCTTCCCCTTTATCTCAAATCAAACAAATAATATGGATTTTGCTTCTTAACTTAGGATCAAAACTCAATTTTTTCTTGAAATCTTAATAGACTTTTCATCAAAGTTTTAAAATCTCAACATGGAAATATAAGTACACTTCTTGGAGTATCAATAATTCATGCTGAAAGACCACAACTTCACAATAACATTCAACTCATGATAACAACTCTTGGAAATTCTTGGAAACATGATATCAATATAGAAATGTGCAATTTATATCATAAACTCTCAATTTAGATCATAATTGAAAAAAATAATCATGCAATTCAAGACTTGAAAAATTCCATAATCACATAAACTTAAAAAAAATATAGAAAAATAATATGAATTCATCTTGGAAATACAAAATTCTTTAAGAAAATCTAAAACTTTTGGGCACAAGAACGAAAGAGTGTTCTTGTTCAAACCCCACATACCTTGAAATTAAAACTTTTGAGTGAGTTCTTGTCTTTGGGTTGCTATTCTTGAAATTAATGGGTGCTTCTTGTAGCCTTCAAAATGGGGATTTCAATTCTAAAAAAATTATTGAAAACTACCGATTAAATTTTGAGTTCTCTTGAAGTTTGTGTAGAAATCCTAAGCTATGTTCTTGGTGGTTTTTGAAGAAAGTATGATTAATATGGTATTTTTTGGGTGTAATCTCGTGTTAAGGATGATAAAGGAGTAGGAAAATACCAACTTTACCCTTAATGAGACAGAGAAAAGAAGCTGAAAACTGGGCACAAAGGCTATGGCCTGGGCAGCACCTTGCCCAGAGCCTTTGCTAAGGTGGGCGGCGCTTTGCCCAGAGCCTTAGCTAAGCTGGGCGGTGCCCCTTAATAGCCTTTAGCTACTGGTTTGGCACCCTAAACGTTCCCTAAATGGATTTCAAAAATTCCTAAACTCACCCGAGATACCTTATGACCTTACCCTATCACAAGGAAATAACAAAATCAACAAGCAAAGGTCAGGAAGGTCGCAAAATAATTCATCGAAGTTCGAGGGCTCAAAAATAAACTAAGTGTTAGAACACTTAGCTAAAATTCTAAGTGTTAAGATTCTTTTAACTTACTTTGAAGGCTTTGAGATGAGGAAACTTTATGGGGTCTTTCACAAGGTCTCCCTACCATAGACCGACATCACACAACCCCTATAGACGTTTCTAGCCATGATAGAGTCACCCATTGAGGTAGACAAAAAGAAGGAGTTTGAAATACATTCAGGATCAAAACCAAAATGGATAGACATATAAGGGGTCATATAAGAGATAGTAGACCCAGGATCAAGTAGGCAATATACATCACAAGAGAAAAGTTTGAGCATACTACTGACAACGTTGGGGGATGCTTCAGAATCCTGGTGAGTGATAAGAGCATACGAACGGTTATGTCTGGTGTCGAAGACTAGCAGGTGTAATACCTTTTGGTATGGGATCTTATGAAGTAGCGACATGAATCTTATTTGCCCTAGAATCAGCCCTAGAAAGACAATCCCTCTGCATATGACCAATATGCCCATATTTAAAGCTTTTTTTCCTTTCTTCTTCACAAACACCATGGTACACCTGACTACAGAATCTAAAAAGAGGATATGATGGAGCTGACTGAGCCTCACTAGCCTGAGGATGGGCTCTTAGTGCTCTAAACCCACTATTATGCTGAGAACAATGATCACCCGATGGCTTTGGATAAGGACCACTAGCCATAGAGTAGGAACCAAAATTGCCTCATTTATTCTTAGACCACTTCACACCATCTCTAACACTTTGCTGCTAACATCCATCCTGATCCGAATAGTGAAACTTCTTATTCAGCCTTTCACTTATCTGTGAGTGCTTTTTCTTTTTCTCTTCCACTTGTTTCATATATACCACAAGTCTAGAGATGTCCATATCATTATTGAATGAGGAAGCCTTGCTCTTCAAGATCAATTCATGGAACCACCCAGAGGTAAAATTTCTAATTTTAGCCCTCATGCTAGACACCAATTCTGGAGCATGATGCGACAACTGATAAAAATTTAAGGCATACTCCTTTACTATTATCTTGCCTTGCTTCATATTCAAGAATTCCTCAGCCTTCACCTTCCTCCACTCTTAAGGAAAGAAGCGATCAAGAAAAATATTGGGGAAGTCATCCCGCAAAGCGGACTCAGTATCTCTCCCCTAAGCTGCTCTAACTCTTTATACCATTAGTATGCTATATCTTTCAACTGATAACCTAAGAACTCTACACCCTTCACATCAGTAGAATGCATCACATTGAAGGTTTTTTCATCTTATTAATAAAATTTTGAGGATCTTTCTCAACTTTAGAAGTAGTGAAAATAGGAGGACTCAATCTCATAAATTGTCCAACTTTAGTGGTCTTAGAGAATGGAGCTATCAAAGCAACAAGCTCAGTCTGGGAGGCCACTAATTGGGAAAGTAAATGAATTGACTGGCGAAATTCAACATTAGATATGCCAGCCTAGGGTTCCTGAGAAAGGATATGGGGAACCGATAATGATCCCTTAGGGCAATCCAAAATAGTGACTCTTGATCAGTCTGAACTCCTGGAGTAGGACGAGCTCCATCCACATTATCCTCAGATGGGACAGAAGAGTTTCCACCAACATCATATTTTTTGGAAGGCATGATCTAAAACATGAACATAGAGAATTAGAGGAAATTCAAGACCTTAGACTCTATATTTTGAAATAGAACAACAAAAAAGGAAAACATTCCTAATTGCCTCATACCCTCTCCCTTATAAGTGTGGTGTGCTACACACCCAAAAATTAGACTCTACTTATCATGGATTTTTTGGATACCCAATGACAACAAACCTTCGATGTGATACCATTTGTTTCATGACCCAAACTAGGGCTTGTCCATGATGGGTATCTCATGTCTACTAAGATTAGAGGCTACCCCTGTGCACCTAACAAAACCACATAATATCCCTAATGTCGAATGAATTCCAAACTTATAACAAGATAGGTTTAAATAATAAAGGGTATGTCTATAATTGATAATCATCGACTGGCCAAAATAACCAACTACATCACCCAAGTCCAAAGTAATCCTACAAAGCCTTCTAATAAAAGAACAAATAACTAGTCTTGGTCGGGACATATCCCTGACTCTGGCAGATGATAATGACAATGATAATGTTAATGATAATGAAAATCTCAACTCTAGTCTATGATTGGATCTAATTAAATGTCTAAGTATTCCGAAGTATGTAAGCTCACCACTTCACCCCAACAAACCAATGAACCAAGTCAATCTACCTAACTCTGTGCAGAAAAAGTAGAGGTATCTCCGATTCCTGCATCGCGTGGGGATACAATATCCGAAGACCGTTAGTGAGGTGAATACTAGCATGTCACTCAAGGATAAGGATAACATAATGTCATACTCAACACTTCAAAATCAGTCAAAATCTAGTGCACATAATTATATGAAAATACATAAATATACATCACAAGCTGGGATAGGGAACAAGTCTTATTATGTACTTTAAAGCTTTATCCTAGATTATGTATCTCAATCGTCATAACATAAGAAGTCACCCACAGGATATGTGGGCCTAGATATCCCCCAACTTGTAGGGCACTAGTGCGTGTAGCGGCACGAACCAGAGGGTATACATATTCACTATAGGGGATTCAAAACTCCCGACATATCAAGGTAACACAAGCACCAAATTATATAACATGATGTGGGGGACTCAACCCTCCCATCAAATGCTATTAAAAAGAGAGACTCAAACCAACTGGTTATATAGACCCCACATTGGCAATTATGGTTTCCAATATTAGTCCTTCAAGACATCCACTTTCACGACTCGAATATACAACCCTCAATAAAGTCTAATTAAAATAATTAGCACATACGTTTTCATATATTGAACCATGATATATATTTATGCATACATTGTTGGTATCGTCATACCAACTACACTTGCAAGGTAACATCAACAAGCCAAACTAATTACCATCACTTGGGGAAATTAAAAACCCCATTTGGTTTAATTTCACATTAGCTTGGGGAATTACACAAACCTATAAGGTCCAATTCCAAATCATTATGCTTCATTAACCTTTTTACATTATGCAGTAGTTCAAAAGTAGTTCAATGTGCATATTTTTCATATTTAAAACCAATTCCATACTACGGGGTTGGGGTCATAACACTTCAAAAGCTACAAGTTTGGAAAATCATAATCCCTAGTTCATTCACTATTCCCGTACATCAATTTGATTTTTAGAACCACTATATAAACATAAACCATGTAGGGACAAACATGAAACGTCACATAAACAATAGTTATTCCAAACCCCCAACCCATGATTTCAAAACTAGCCTCAATACCATATGAACAACAGTTTAAAACTTATGCTTTTAGCAAATTAATAGTTAGGGAAGAGTAACATGCTTGAAATACCAAGCTTCACAAAAAAATTGAATCCTTGAGCCCTTGGATAACCTACTTCTTAGAAACCTTAAGTATGGCTTCTTGAGAGAATTTATGAGAGATTTGGAAGTGTTTGATCATGTTATGAATGAGAAAAAACCTTTCCTAAGTGATTTATGAACATGGGGTTTTAATTGGGTGAGAAAAATATTATCTGAAGTGCCCTTAATTTTAAACTAGAATTTAGTTGTCAGTGACTATGGGTCACTATAAGAAATATAGACTCATTATGACTAGTCACTATAATTCGTAGACAAGATACTCTCTAAGTCGCTCACAATTTGTTGACCCTACGACTCAACCTATATGACTTATAATCAGACCGTATAACTCATAGGGTCTAATTATAGTCAACCCAACAACCATTTAGGGTTATGCTATACACCTTACAATTTGAACCTAATAGCCCATAACAATTCCTTATGACTCATAGTGAGACACTCATACTTAGAGAAGAACTTAACCACCCACTTACTGATTTGGTTATGATTTGAGTCCATCAACTCATCAAGACTCCCTACGACTCATCTAGGGAATCATAGTCAGGATAGTGAGGATAGAATTTTAGAAATTTTCAAGGACCAAAAACCCAAGGCATTACATTGATGTGTTCATAGATCACAAGTTTCTTCGGTATGTGTTTAACTAGAAGGATTAAAATCTTTGTTAGAGAAGGTGGCTAGACTTATTGAAAGACTATGATATGAGTGTCTTATATCTTTAATGTTATAGCCGACACCCTTAGAGATTTTACATAGGGAGTGTTGCTTATGTGGAGGATGATAAGAAAGATTTAGTTTGTGAGGTTTATCAGCTTGCTAGGTTAGAAGTTCGGTTGGTTGATTTAGCTGAATGTAGTGTTTGGGTTCATAATGGTTCAAATTATTCTTTGGTAGATGAAGTATAGGAAAAGCAATATAGAGATCCTATTTTGCTAAAGTTGAAGGAGGTAGTTTAAGTTATAAGGTGGAGGTTTTCTCCCAAGGGAAAGATGGTGTTCTTCGCTTCCAGGGCAAATTATATGTTTCAGATTTAGATGACTTGAGGTAGTGGATGTTTACAAAAGCTCACAATTCCCAATATTATATTCACCTAGGATCCATTAAGATGTATCATGAATTGTGGAAAGCCTATTGGTGGAATGACATGGAGAAGGATATAAAAGAATTTGTGGCTTAGTGTCCAATTTGCCAGCAGGTTAAGGTTGAACACTAGAGGCCTAGTGGTATGCTTTAGGAATTCAATATTCCTACTTGGAAGTGCGATGTGTTGAATATAAACTTCATTATAGGGTTTCATTGTACTCATCGACAACATAGTTCTATTTGGGTTATCGTGGACCAAATGACTAAGTTGGCCCATTTCTTTCCAGTTAATACATCAGGTTCAACCAAAGATTATGCTAAGATTTATCTTAGGGAGTTGGTGAAGTTTCTGGAGTCCTTTCGACTATTATTTCAGATAGAGATACCTAGTTAACCTCTTAATTTTGGAAGACTTTTCAGAAGGGTCTTGGAACCTAAGTTTATCTTAGTACTTTTCACCTGCAGATAAATGGTCAGTCAGAGATTAATATTCATACATTACAGTACATGTTAAGAGCATGCGTGATTGATTTCAGGGGTAGTTAGGATGATCACTCACCTTTGATTGAGTTTTGTTATAATAATAACTATTACTCCGGTATTCAGATAGCCTTGTTTGAGGCTCTTTGTGGTAGGAGGTGTAGATTCCTATTGGATGGTTTGAGGTAGGTAAAGATGCTTTGTTAGGGATGGATCTTGAGTTTGATATTGGTGAATTTATCTACTTGAAGATTTCACCTATGAAAAGGGTGATGATATTTGGTAAGAAAGGAAAGATTAGTCCCCCATTATATTAGTCCTTACAAAATTTTGAGTTGATATGGTAAGGTAGCCTATGAGTTGGAATTACCTGCAGAGTTAGCTTTAGTGCATCCAGTTTTCCATGTTTCCTTGTTGAAGAATTACATTAATCATCTAACCTCAATAGCTCCTTTAGAAAGGGTTGGAGTAGGAAATAGCCTCTATTATGAAAAGGTCCCAATTGAGATCCTTGATCGTCAGATTCATAGGTTTAGGAATAAAGAGGTTGCTTTGGTAAATGTTTTGTGGAGAAATCAGTCAGTAAAGGGAGATACATGGGAAGTATAGGCAGACATGCTGGACAAGTACCCCCCATCTTTTTCACTTCGAACCTTGTTCTAACTTGAGGTAATAGTTTGCTTCATTAATTAATTGTTTCATTTGTATCTTAGGCTATCCAACTACTTTTATTTCATAGAATACATTCATAGTTCAGTTCAGTCCATGCATTAGTCATAGATTCAGATATCAACTCATGGTTTGGCTTGTAAGTGGTCATTGCAAAATTTTAGCTTCTTCCTCTAGTACTTCAGTTAAGTAAGTTTTATTTGAGGATGAATAATCCCAAGGGGAGATATTTTAATACATCAAAATTTATAGATCTAGACCCACCAAAAGACAGTCGTTTAATTAGCTTCCAAATACCGCTAGTGTCACTCAAATTCGAGGTCATAGTTAGAAGTTGTGGAAAATCTCCTAAGGCACTGTCAGGCTTCCAGTGAACAACTTTTGCAATGACTCATTGACAGACACAATGACTCTTGAAATGACTCATTGTCACTATAGTGAGTGACCAAAGAATTGAGTCTAGTGGCAATGAGTCCAGTACTCATTATCAAACTAAATGAGTCATCGTGTGGACCTGTTGTCCCAATAGCAAGGAACCAATAAAACAACCCTTGGACAATGACCCTACATGATGGTTCATTGTCAGGCCTAACAAGTCATTGTATACATATAATTTTATCCCCCCCAAAAGGTAAATTTTGCCATTTACCCCACCTTACCATACACCCGACTCCATTCCATAATTTTCCCCTAAAAGGACAAAAAAATAGCCAACTCTTAACAACATCCATACAAATTTCACCACATCCTAACCTCCCCAACCCCCTACCCATATACCCTCTACCTCACCCCCTTACTTGAGTCATGATTTTCCCATATCCGTCATAAAAGAATATAGAAACCTTCACAAAAAAGATCTAATAGATAATACACTACTAAGATAGCATACACACACACTGTACAGAGGACAGACTTTATTTCCATTCACACTAATTTACACATACTCATGCATATACACACTTTGCAAGATTCATATACGTACACACATCTGAACACACTAATTAAAGAACAGTACATACATAATAAAAGAAAGATAGAAAGGGGGTGGAGAAAAATTGATAACCATTAGAGAGAGAGAGTAATGTGAGAAAAAAAAGAAAAAGAGAGGCGAGAGATGGATTGAAGGAGAAGAGTAAAACCAGTAAGGAATACATAGTAAGAGAAGGAGAAACTAAAAAATTATAGAAAAAATAGGGGAGATCTATCAAAGAAATTAACAGGAAAACGACCAGTGTTTCTGAATCCTTTGCTGAGTTTCTCACTAAAATTTGCTTCTCCCTCACCATCAAGCCACCAAAAAACCACCATCCCCATCATCCCAATTCCTAAAACCACTAGTTTCACACACAATCACTAAACCCACAACCTAATCTGACATTTTCTTTATCTTTTCATCATTGTTGGAGCTCGCTAGAGCTCCGACGAATCCATAATAGTCCAAGTCCAAAAATTCCTAATATTTTTATTTGTTGAAGAAACCCATAACCCCATTGACTCTAGTGATACTATGAATTCAAAATTGAAAATATTTATTTCTCAGGTATAGATTAAATTAGGTGTTTGGAGTTTTGATTTGGGATTGTTATTTTTAGGGTTGCTCAGCTTTATGTTTGATTTGATTTGGTGGGTTATTATTGAAGTTAGAATCAAGGTTGTTGATGCAAATTTCATCATATTTAATTGAGTAATACTTGATTAAAAGCAATATTAGGGTCAATTCTTCATCTTATTCTTTACTAATCTTTATCTTTTGATATTTTATGTAGTGAAATCATAGTGTGTGGACTTTGATTTTGTTGATTTTGATATGTTTAGATCATCATGTGTTATTGTTGATATTGAATGATTGATTGTATGAATTTGGTAATCAAATGATTTAGGCTCAATTTGGGGGTAAATCATAATTTGGGGTGAAAATTTAAAATTGATAAAGGTGAATATTGATAATTTTTATTCATAATGCAAATGATTTTGTTAATTGGTTATTTGCTATTAATTTTCACTTGATAGTATCATGATAGGTCGAAATAGGTAGGGAAACGATCAGTTGGTTAGGAAAATTTAGTTTTTATGGATTATTGAATATTTGCAATGTTTGTTGAATGGTTTTATTTCATCACATTTAGTTTTATTTCATCACATTTAGTTTAATTGTACTTATTTAGTCGGGGAATTCCCCAAGGTTATTTATATTATTTTAATTAAGGAATGCCCTGAGAAAGTTGTACTCAAAGACGGTGCATGATCGATGCCCGGAATGTCGGGTGGAGCTTAATCTCGGATAGTTTAGAATAGGGTTTATATTTTTGTATTTTTTATTTTTGGGATTGTATAATTTGGACTGGACATTATTTTATTTTAAATTTTTGTTTGGTTTGTTTGTTTGTTTTATGTGATTTGTTGGTTTATTCACTTCATACCATCATACTTTCCAATATAGTTCATAGAGTGACCGTGGTTGAACCAGGGGACTGAAGGGTGCCTAACACCTTTCCCTCAGTAATAGTTTTTCTTAACTAGAATCTTTGTTCATGGATCAGTTTTAAAGAGTCAAAAACCATTTTGAAATTTTTTTTCCAAAGGTGACTTGGCACATCAAATTTATGCCAAGTGGTAACTCTGAGTTTAATTGTAAAATGTCTTTTTTAAAATAAATTTTTATCTTTATCACTTTGATAAATAAAATCTTTTCGAACTCAAATAATTTATCACTTGGTGAAAAAAAGAGTGTGATAGCTTTGGCGACTCCGCTGGAGAAGTTTTAGAATTCAAGCTTATTTTTTGAGTTGTATCGGCTTAATTTGGCACTGTAGGTGTATAGATGCCTTATTTGTGTTATCGTTTGTGTTATTGTTTTTATCATTGTTGAGTGCCTATGTGCTACGTGCTTACAATTTTTCTCTTATGCGTTACCACTTTATATCTAGCATCATGTGCATTACCTCGAGTCATTTTTTTGCAACAAGTCCCATAGTACACGTGTATACCCAAACATTCATTGAGTCACCCTTATTTTAGAAGGGGGAACCGTTCGGTGTATGGAGTAGGAAGAAAGCTGTTGCATCCATTATCGACCATACGCTCCTTGAATAGCCTTGTTAGTAGACCCAAGCCTAGGTCAGCCTTTAGTTTATGCTTATTTGCATCATATTGAGACCTAGCAGGGCTTGCTTGGTCCTTTGTACAAGACTCACCCCTAAAGTATCCTTACGTGCTAATTGTTAAATATTTAAGGGTAACATGGTCATTTGACAGACTGATTTGGTTGAAACATGTGCTAGAATTAAGAGTGTGAAAAAATAAAAAAGAGAGAAAAGGCGAGTCAAAGAAAAGAGTTTTGTAGTATTTAGGAGTTCTCTTATGGCTTTTGTTTTCCACAATCAATACTTTAAAAAGATTTTTTACCTTTTGCATGTCATTTTTTTTTTTTAAAAGATCAAATTATTTTTCCTTTGTTTCCTTTAGCATGCAATCATAATTCGAAAATGTCAAAAGATTTTTTTTTAATAGAAGCATTGAAAAAAATATGGTAGAAGTTTGTACATTTCAAATAATGAAAATGTCTTAAAGATTTTCCTTTCATAGTTGTTAGTGTCATTTTTATGTGAAGTGTCAAATTGAGAACTCCAAAAAAGATTTTATTGATGTTTTTCACCATTTGTTTATGGTCGTGTCTCCGAAGTCAAGGTTCATTCGGTTATTTAATCTTTAATTGTCCAAACTGAATGAACTATGCACACGTTATTCTTCTATTTCAAGAGTAAGATACATAGGCAATCCTTCTTGGGTTCGATGATCTTATTTAAAAAATAAAAAAAAATATTTTCTTTAGATTCATTACATTAGGTGTTTCATATGCTTTCCTAATAGAAAATACAAAAAAAAAATCCTTTAATAAGTTTTAGGTTTCATTTTCGTATGGAATCCAAAATCGAAATCCAAAAAAGATTTTTCTTTGGTGATCATGGGCTTCATTTTTAATAAGGGATTTTGAGTTGAAATATTCAAAAAACAAGATTTTTGCTCAAATTCTTGTGAAAAGTTTTCAAAAATGAAACACACCAAAATAGAGTTTGATTGGTCATTTTGTGGTCAAAATTCATGAACTATGCACATCTGATTCTCCTCTCCCGAGAGTGAGATACGTAGGCACCCTTCTAGGGTTCGGTGATCTTTGTCCAAAGCCAAAAAGGAAAAAAAGGAAAATGATTTTGAGGAAATCTTGAAATCTAACGCATTTGTTACCTCTTGTTCAGTTAGTTTAAGGTGGTTGGTTTGTGGCATTTTGGTCAGTCCACCATATTGAACCAAGTCGAAGAGAAAGTTATGGCCAACAAGGATACAGAGGTTGTTGTCACTAATAAAATAGGGTGTTCAGGAAATGAGAATTTAGGACCTAATGAAGAGATTCAAAAATTATGGCAAAAAATGATAGAAATGCATCGAGCTTGGGCTAACAGATTGCCTCCTCCTCCAGTTCCCATGGATAATCCAAAAAATCATTGTACCTTACCTCCAGTGTCGCATGAACAATTTCCCATTTCTATTAATAGGCCACAACATGCACCAGTTTTTACTATAGGGAAATAATATCCGAACACTTCCAATATTCATTTACTAACTCCTCAACACAAAACTATCGCACACTCGGCTCCACCTGCTGTTCATGCTTTTTAGAACCATCCCCACCTGAAGCACCTACTTTTGATGTTCATCCAATAATTTTTCCTCCCTACTCTATGAGAGAGCCTATATTGAATATTTTTGGTGATCAACATTGTGCTCTTGAGCCCACATTAAAGATGACTGGTCCGTATGGGTACGCCCAGCTGCTTGAATTTTATCTTAATGCTGATAAGCTTGTTATGAGAGAAGAACAAGTGGAAATGACCAGAAAGTTGAAAATTTTAGAACTAGCTATGAGGAATTTCCAAGAACTTGGGGGGTACAAAAGTGTCTCATATAAAGACTTATGTTTGTTTCCAAGTGTTAACCTCCTTCTTATCTTTAAGATGCTGAAGTTTGAGAAGTAAGATAGACACGACGATCCCGTATCATATCTGAGACATTATTGTAACCAACTAAGGGGCACTGGAGGAAGGAAGAATTACTCATGGCTTATTTCGGTGAGAGTCTTTAAAGTTTAGCTGCAGAATATTTGTTGATCAAAATATCGACAAGTGGAATAGTTGGGACGAACTGCCTAATGAATTTGTGAAACAATTCCAATACAATATGGCTTTGATTCAAGATGAGAAATCCCTAAATAATATGAAGATGAAGAGTACTGAAAGTTTCAAAGAGTATGCGATTAAATGGCATGAACAAACTGCTAGGGTAAAACTGGCAATGAAAGAAAGCGAGATAGTGGAAGTGTTTATTCAAGAGAGGCATGAAAAATATTATCAACACTTGTTACCTGTATTAGGAAAGCCATTTATAGGGGTCCCCAAAATGAGGGAGATGATAGAGGATGAAATTAAGACCAATTGCATTGTGAATTTTGCAGCATTGAAAGCAACTACTAGGAAAACTCAAAATAGTCCAGGAAATGTTGAAGGAAAGAAGAAAGAGAAAGATGTAGCTACTATTGTAGTCGAACAAAGCGCATATCTAAGAAGATTGCCTTGCCATTATCCTTAATCTTAAGCCCAAGGTTATACCCAAGCTCCATATGATGAATCCCAAAATTACGATCCTCCCCAAAACCCATTATACTCTATTTCCCCACCTCCACATCTAACCATATGTTAAAACTCCTTCTTACTCACAATAGCAAGCACCAACTCCTCAGAGTTATCCTTCAACTCCATAAACATACCCAAGCCTTTCTAGGTAAAATTTTCAATCCAAGTAAAACAAAGAAATGAGGCATTATCCAAGGGATAGTTTCTTACCAATTGGGGAATCATATGCCAGTTTATTTCAGAGATTAAGATGGTGGGGCATGATTAATCCTCTCCTTGGTACACTCCTAATCTACATTCAAGAAATTTTGATCCTCATGTATGATGTGCATATCATTCTAATTTACAGGGTCACAATATTGAATATTGTCATTCTTTGAAAAGAGAAATAAAAAATCTAATTTAAGATAAATTAATTATAGTGAAGAACGCTAACATTGGGGAAAGCTCTAGTCATGCTGATATGCAAACCATTAGCTAAGATGTCCAGCTCAGCAGTTGGGAAGTCACTCCTCTCCTTACTAGGATGGATTTTGGGTAGTTTATTTTGTTTTCATTTCTATTATCCGAATTATTTTAGGGTTGTAATTCGGGATCTATCTTGTTTTGTTTCTTTGTTGTTTATGTTCAAGCCCTTTATATTTCCTTTCAACAAATGTAATGTCCTTTTTTCTTTTAATTTTATGTTGTTTGTTTGTGTTCTTTATACTGTTCATTTTATGTTGGTTCTAGTGATATGACATGCTTGCGAAATTTTTAGTCAGATCTTAAAATCTAGTTTAATTATGATACATTGAAATAGAAATAGAAAAGAGCAATTCGAGAAAATAGATAGTGTTGAGACATTGGGTGACCAAGCTGAAGCTTTCCATGAATAAATTAAGGTAATTATTTTGAGAATCACAAGAATAACTTGGTCATCAATTGAAAGACATATCTCAATTATTTTGAATTAGATCAAACAGTGGATGCATGATCTTCTTTGTCAAGAAAAACAAAAGAAAAATTTACTCCACTAAAATATGTGTCATTCGGTGTGAGGTTTGCATATAAATGATGGATTAAGATGTTTAACAAGTATAAATGAAGAAGCGACATGCATGCTCAGTTAAAATTTATGTTATGGAAAAGTTGGTACAAGTGATCTTCATTTTCATATTGCATGATATGTGCTTGCATTTTCAAGGACTGATATGACTAAGGCATTTCATTCTACTATTCAAATATTGTGTCATCCTTTGTTTACCCCATTTGAGATTTAGTTTTATTTTTCTCCATACCCTTTTTTGGAATCAAGATAGAGCTAGTAAAAACATCAAAAAATGTGTCAAAATAGAAGAAAAAAGAGAAGACTGGCAAGAAAAATAGAGTCAAAAAAGACTCAAAGAAAACAAGAGTCAATAAAAGAAAAAAGAAGAAAGAAGAAAAGAAATTAGAATCAAGCAAAAGAATGAGTTATCGGAACTACGCTTGACCTGATTATCCTCTTTTGGGGGTGTGATATGTAGGAAACCCTACTCTGGGTTTGGTCTAATCCTATAAACTATTTTGAATTACCCAGTCAAAAGAAACTAGGGCATGAGTTAATCTTCATTGTTTGAGTTAATTCAAAAAGTTTTAAGCTCCACCCCACTTCAAGTATAATTTGGGCCTCATGCCATTCTTTATTTCTAAACCTATCCAAAATCTAAGTTACAACCTAAGAAAGACCTTCGGAACAATCTTTGAGAATGTTAAGGCTAAGTATGCAATAGATGTGATGATGCATTTTGGGAACTATTTGTCTTCCTTAACATAAGGAATCAGGAAAGAAATTAAACAAGAGTCTTGTTCGTGAAAGCCCTCACAGGCATTATAAGATGATTATGAGTTAAGAGAATGAAATGAGAGAGTCTTATTAGTGAAAACTCTCCCAATCATTGTAAGACGATTGTGAGTTGGAATTAATTAAATAAGAGAGTCTAATTGATGAAAACCCTCACGGGCACCATATGATGATTGTGAGTTGAAAAAATGAAAATAAGAGAGTTTTATTAGTTAAACCCTCACAGACACCATAACCGATGGTGAGCTGAGGAAAATATGAACAAAAGAGGCTTGTTGGCAAAAACCTTCAAGGCGTCACTAGCCAAATGAGGTTTGTGAGCTTAATTGGCCTATTGAAGCAACTCAATTTTTAGGGTCATTAACTCAACAACAATTGGTGAGAGTTCGGATAGAAATATCATGCAGTTTAATCCAAATACATGTCATAATTATTAGAGTTGACTGCTATTTTTAGATAAGTTTTTCTTTTCCCTGTTTGTCTTTCTTCTCTATTTATATTTTTTTTCTTGAGTCAGTTATCCAAAGGGAAAATCATTGTTATTTTTCTCATGTCTTTGAGTCAAGTACATATAAAAATAAGCGAGAAAGGATTCCAAAACTTTCTACCAACTTCTTCAATTGTAGAAAGCAAGACAAAAGGCCAACACATGAAAGAAATATAATTGACACAAGATATGCAGAAAGTTTTGTCTGCATATAAGTTTTGGGATTTATAGAAATACCAAGGTTCAAAGGGTTTATTCGAGAAACATAGAAGAATAGAGATACTTTGCTTGTTTAAGAGTCACTCTTAATACTTTAAGTTTGGATCAATGGTGAATCAAGATAGTGATGTGCCATTAGTTGAAAGCAAGATTAAATATGACAAGTGTAAGACCAATAACCTCAAAAGCTAAATCCATAACCCAACCACCATGTTTATAAACTCATAAGTATTCTTTAATGAAATAGGAAAACATACTACTTTCCCATCAAGGACTTCAAGGCCTAAATATCAAAGGCTGTAATTTCTCACTTATGAAAATGCAAGAGGAAATGTTCCTACACAAGTTTGGTAATTACAATCATGGTACAAATCATCATCATAGAACCTTAGAAGACACACTTCCTTGTCTGGGTAAATCAATCTTCACTTTTTAGGTGGTTCACTTCCTAACTTAAGCCTTGATTCCTAGAAGATACACTTTCTAGTCGAGTCATTCCACTTGACCCTTAAGAGACACACTTCCTTGTCTGGGTAATTCAAGTTTTTCTTGTTAGGTGGTTCATTTCTTAACTTAGTCCTTGACTCCTAGAAGATGTACTTTCTAGTAGAGTCATTCTACTTGACCCTTAGAAGACACACTTCCTTATCTGGGTAATTCAAGTTTTATTTATTAGGTGGTTCATTTCCTAACTTAAGAGTTGACTCTTAGAATATGCACTTTCTAGTCGAGTCATTCCACATGACCCTTAGGAGACACACTTCCTTGTTCAGGTAATTCAAGTTTAGCTTATTTGGTGGTTCACTTCCTAACTTAAGCCTTGACTCCTAGAAGATGCAATTTATAGTTGAGTTATTCCACTTAACTCTTAGGAGACACACTTTCTTGTATGGGTAATTTAAGTTTCTCTTGTTAGGTGGTTCACTTCCTAACTCAAGCCTTGACTCCTAGAAGATGTACTTTCTAGTTGAGTCCTTCTACTTAATCCTTAGGAGACACATCTCCTTATCTGGGTAATTCAAGTTTCATTTATTAGTTGCTGAACTTCCTAAATTGAACCTTCACTCCTAGAAGCTGTATTTTTTAGCTGTGTCATTCTTTTAACACAAAGGAGACACACTTTCTTGATACGGTATTTCGAGTTTCATTTGTCAGGTAACATAGTTCCTAACTTAAACCTCTATTTATAGAAGATTCACTTTCTAGCTAGAATTTATCATTTTAATTCTAAGGAGACACACTTCCTAGTATTAGCCATTTACTTTTATCCTCAAGACATACATTTATTGATAGAGTCTTGATTAACATTTGCATTACAATATTTTGCAAGTAGTTGTGATTGGGTTTGACACCTACAAGAGTTTTTTGATGATAAATTGGGGAAAAAATTTAATTCATGTTATTTAGAACTTTACTTTAGGACTTTACTAGTAAATAGGACTTCATTTTTCTGGAAAATAGAATATTTCTTTATCATAATCTTTTTTTTGGGATAATTTTTGTTCTAGTTTTGATGTTGATTTTAGGAGCCCTCCTGAAGAACAACGTGAAGAAACAGAAAGTCAGGAGCCCTCCTAGAGAATAGGGTAAAGAAATGGAAAGTCAGGATCCTTTCTAGAGAATAGGGTGAAGAAATAGAAAGTCAGGATCTCTCTTGGAAAATAGGGTGAGAAATTACAAGTCGAAAACCTATCCAAAGAACAGGGGTGAGGAAATTGTTAGTTGAGAATCGCTCGGAGAACAGGGCGATGAAATTAAAAGTCAACAGATTAAAGAAATAGCAAGTCAGGAGCTTTCCTAGAGAACAGGGTGAAGAAATTTAACGTCAAGTAACACGTTAAAGAAATTGAAAGTCAACAAGGTGAAGAAATTGTAAGTCAGAAGCCCACCTGAAGAACAGGGTAAAGAAATTGAAAGCCAACAAGCTGAAGAAATAACAGGTCAGGAGCCCACCCGGAGAATAGGGTGAAGAACTTAAAATTGTAAGTTAGGAGCCTGCCTAAAGTGTAGGGTGAAAATTTTCAAGTTTAAGTTCAAGTTTAGACGTCCCACTCGAAGAACATGGTTAGCTGTTATTATCATCTCCTATATCAAATTTTGCATGAAGAAAGAATCTATATCCAAGTTCAACCAAATAAAAGTAGATAAATTATTAATTGAGAAAGCATTGGAAGTTTAAGTCAAGAACCAAGAGGATCTACATAGACAGGATTCTTGTAATTTCATTTATCTTTTAAACTTACAATTTTTCATTTTTAATGTAATGACAGAGTCGCGGACAAAACCTCAATAGTACCTTACTCGACTCTCTAACTTAGTATAGTCCCTCTCAAGTTCAACTATGAGAAATGCATCTAATCTGATGCCCACATAACCTGGGATAGGTAGGGTGCCCAAAATCAAGACTCGATTACACTCTGTCCTTTTTACGTCTTCATTTTGAATAATGGTCAAGTCAAAATTCTATCTCGTTGTCTAATTTTTTGTCTACAAACACTTTGTGTTCATAGTCAAAGAAGGCATGATGTAAACATATAATTTTGTCTCTCTGAAAATCCAAATTTTCCCATTCACCCCACCTTACCATACACCCTATCTTATTCCATAATTTTTTCCCAAAAAGATGAAAAATAACCAACTCTTCACAAGATCCATAACAAATTTCATCTCATCCTAACCACCCTATCCCCTACCCCACCCCCTCACTCAAGTTATATTTTTTCTATCGTCCCCATAATAGAATATATACACCTTCACAGAAGTGATCCAATAGATAATACACCACTAAGATAGCATACACATATTGTATAGAGGACTAACTCCATTTACACTTACACTAATTTACACACACTCACACATATACATACCTTGATGGATTCACATACATACACACTTACACACTAATTGAAAAATAACACATATTCCATAAGAGAGAGATCCAGAAAGGGGTAGAGAAAAATTAATAACTGATAATGCTCAACTTACACGCCAATGTGAGTGGAAATTGAGTAGGTTCGAAATCAAAGTTACTTGCTATGTTCAAACCTATGGTACAAGATAGTTTAGGTGTTTTCAATCCTGTCGAGTGTGAAAGCAATTCTTGGGCTTCTAAGGTACTAATTTAAGTCTAAAATCAATTAGAGGGTAATCAATTAGGAATGGATACTTGTTGTTTTGGCTTTTGACAGAACATTTTGCATTTATTTCTTAGGAAAATAACATGTTTTCAAGTAACAAAGGTTGCATTTAATGCTGGGCTTTAGTGTTTTAGGGTAAGGAGCTAGCTGAAGGAAAAAGCTCAGAAGATTGGCAAAAAAACACTTTTGATGGTCAAAATGGTGGACCACCAGTCTCATGATGGACCACCAACTTAACCTCAGGCTTAAACAGAACCTATGATTTCAGAAGTGAGGGATTATATAGTGGACCATCATCCTTGAGATGGACCACCAATTTGGCCATCAATTTGGACACGTTCTTTTTAAATTTGAATTTTAAATCTCTTTTACCCGGGGAACATATAAATGCCCAATTTTAATGTTTTATTAGGGATCGTTTTTTCTTTTATCAGAGTTTTCCATACTTAAAACATATTGTACGTAGTTTTTCTCTGAGATTCATTTCTAGAATTGTAGATCTAGATTTCATTATCATTTCCTCTATTGAAGATTGAAAAACAATAATTGTGACTTGTGTAAAGAAAGTCCTAGCCTCAACAAATGCCAAAACACACTTAGGTGTGAAAATATCAAGCCTAACTATCTAGTTATCTAAGATTGAACCTCCAAGGATAAAGGTTGCTTCATGGATAAAAGATGCACCAAGATAGACAGGTCATAATATTAAGGGGCTCAAGCCAATGTGCTTCCTCATATTAAGATCTCGCTGGGTGAAGAAATACTAAAGGCTATGATGATATTAGAAGATCTCAAAATGGAGTCCATACAAGTAGTGCATCCGCAATTTCAAAGAAAAAATAATTACGCACAACTCAAATCATGGGTTGGGTAATTTCTCTAATAGGGATTCAATTGATGAGAAGAATATGTAATCATCTTACCCTCATGCATCAATAACACCTAACCTAACGCCTTAAGTATCACCAAAGATGGTGAAACCTATACCCTCCTTGGGGAAAGTCAATATAGGAGTTGATGTGAACAAAACCTTAAGCTTTTGAAAGCTTACCTCACAAGTGTCAGACCGCTGAAAATAAATTTCTTCTAAGTCAACATGGTTAGTAGAGCCGTAATAGATAAAAAAACCCTTAATAAAATAATGATACTAACCTGCTAAACCAATAATACTCAAATCTTGATAGGGGGAGTAGGACTTGCCGAATCACGAACCACTGCAATCTCAGTCAAATCAAAAATAATACCATCCTTGGTTAAAAATGACCCTAGAAAGAGACAAACTATAACTAAAATTCACACTTGGAGAACTTAGCATACAACTTCTTATCTCTCAATCTTTGAAGCATAATCTACAAATGTTCCTCATGATCAGCCTCACTTTATAATAAACCAAGATATCATCTATAAATACAATAAGAAAAACTTTAAGATAAGGTCAACACACTTAGTTCATCAACTCTATGAACAAGATTGAGTTATTGTTCAACCCAAAGAACATGACCAAGAACTCAAAATGATGGTATCAAGTCTAAAAAGTTATCTTTGAAATTTCCAAAGCTTTAATCCTTAAAAGGTGATACCTGAACCTCAAATCAAACTTCGGAAACTCTAAAGCACCCAAAATTTGATCGAGTAAATCATTAATACAAAGAAGATAATGCTTATTCTTAACCATTACCTTGTTTAACTGTCAATAATAAATACACATATGCATAGAGCCATCATTTTTCTTTATAAAAAAAATAGGCGCACTCCAAGGTGATACACAAAGTTGAATAAATCCCTTATCAAACATGGATAAGACGTGTGATAATAATTTTGAAAGCCTTTACCACTGGTCTAGTCGGTATACAATAACATTATCCGTGACCACCACCTGCCTAAGTAGCCCCATGACTACTATCACGGGCACCGCTACCTCTGTCTCCCGCACCTCTAGTATAACTTCTACCTTTTACTGATAAAATAGGAGGAGCCCTAAAAACATGACAAGGGCAATCCTTGGATAAATGCAAAACCTCAACACAAATAAAGCAACCTTTGTAGCCCAACTCAATAGGAAGAGGTACGACTGACCTAGAAAGACCACCCAAAGTTTCTGAACTAGAGGGCCCATGACTTGAACATTGTATGGCTTCCTAACTGATCTACCATGATACCCACAGAAGCCTCTAAAAACTATGCCTCGAGAAGTATGATCTTTGAACTCACCCTAATAATGCGCCTTTATTAAACCTCCCTAAGACGCTTAAAAAATAGACTCATTCATCTTAGCATAGACTACTATACTCTAAAATAGTGCCCCTAACACAACAATTTAAGCATTAGTAAGGTGAAGCAGAACATCTAACTCCTTCAAAAACTTTTAAATTTTATCAAACTTGGTGGTAATACTGGTATAAAAAAATCTTTAAAATGCATGGGAATATGCCTCATACTCTGAAATAGTCATAGAGCCCTACTCTAGGTGATCAAACCCATCTCTCATCTGATCCCTTAAACTATACAGTAAAAAGATAACTCCCACTAAATAAAAATATCTTCTCATGTAGGATAATAGGGAAGGTTTCCCTATAATCTCTAACACTATTCTATTAGTAAAAGACACATGTTTTACCATATAAAAAAGCTCTCTCTCTTTCTCAAACACACAAAATTGAGGTTTCACGTACATAATTAGAGCATATTGTCTATGAGATACCAACTTTGAAGATATTCAAAGAAGGACTTATGGAAAATTAGTTGTTTTTGTATTGAGTTCAACAAATTCCGCTACAAAGTAAAGGTACAGAAGATATTCTTACACCTTGATTATGTCTAACACTTTCAAAAGTTTATAAAAAATTAGTGGTTTTTAGGCTATTTTTTTATCTTAAAAGAATAAAAGAAGTTTGTCCCATGGCCTATAATATGTATTGATAACCAAATACAAAAGTTAAAAAATATGAAAGGGCCAAGCCCAATTTATAAATTTAATTGTAACGCCCTAAAAAACTAGAGCCTAGGCTAGAACTATGATTCAAGTATAGGTAAGGTAATTCACTAAGTTTTAATAGCATAAGAAGGTATTTGTCCGTGTACTAAGGCCCTTAGGACCTTCCCCCTCCCAGGTAATGTCACTTAAAACTAACCTCAAAAGAAGTATATTATGGTTGGTGTTAAATATAGTAACACAAAAAAGGTTGGGGTCGAACCCACAAGGAATACGTGGAACAGTATCTCAAACTTTAAAAAATCCACGAGCAATGTGGAAAAGTAAATGGTGGATTTTAAAGTCAACAGTAATAAGTATCCAAACTAGGATACTTGGGTTTGTAATTAATAGAAGATAAATACTAGGAATGTGTTCCCTAGCTTCTCAACTCCATGAGTTTTTTGTGTTTGATTCACCTAACCTATTTCTCTGTGTGCAACATTGACAATATATGTCTTATCAACTGTCTTGTAAACATATTGATAAATCTCACCCTTCAACTTGTGAGTCTTAAGGTGATGCCTTATTTTTCCCCGTCTATAACCTCAGTACAACTCTCACGTTTTGAGTCTTGAGTTGATTAGATGAGGGTTGATAGCCTCGAATTACTATCGTAAATTTTTCCCAATCTCAAATTCCCTTGTGAGGCGTTCTCAAATATAAGCAATTCCTAAGCTTCTGCAGTAGCTTAGGGTACAATTAATACGAATAAGATTGTGATACATGCAGCTACAATAGAATACATAAACCTCTCACTTCCCTTACTCACTAACCTACTAGGGTTCCTACAACATTAGTTAAGGAAGTTAGTCACTCATGCTTATGTAACAATCCATGAAAACCAATAAAGAATACATGTAATTAATGCACAATAATGAAAGAGTAAAATCCAAAATCTTTACTTAAACATAATGCCAAAACTCAAGAACAATTATATCAATGATCAAAGCATGTGAAAGTATCAAAAATATTGTAAAAAATGTGTAATATAGTAAAGGAATAACCCTAGGGTATTTATAGTATCTCAAAACAAAAAAAGAAACCTAGAAAAATCAAATTAGGAAAACTTTGTCTGCAGTAGTTATGCCTTTGGCAATGAGTTGGTATGTCTGGATACGACTCGTTGCCTGCTGTTGTTTTTGTCTTCAATCTTTAGTGGTTGAGACTCGTAATGTTACTATACGAGTCATGTGATGCTAGTCATAGTGACTCCAATAAAATTTCCTCTTCAATACTTCAGGTTCTATTGTCCTTATGGCAATTTACCATGAGTTGCAGTCAGTACTTGCGACTCGTGGTCTTTACTCATCATTATAGGAATATCAGACTTTGGTATTATGCATGTTGCTCTTTTTACAGCTTTAAAATTTGATCCCAATCTATCTTTAAGACTCATAGCCTTCTAAGACTTAACTCCTGGGACTCAGCTTAGCTCACTGGTATATTTAAAAGTTTAGTTATGAGTCATAAGGTGAAGTAACGACTCATAACCTGACCAATACTTTATATTTATTTGCTCTTTTGATGTGTCAGTAGATGCTAACATAGTTGAGGCTTTTAACTGAGAATAATTACAAAGTCTTAAGCAACTTTTACCATTTTTAATTGTTTTCTCTTTGATATTGCAGTAAATGTCAAGATGCAAGAGAACTAGCAATAATGGAAGTAAAAGAGTTATTTACAGAGCAAGTAGAGAGGGAAGTATAGCTGATGACTTGTGATAAGCTATCAGAGTTACTGTCATCCTTAGACAGAGAATGAGCTTTAGCTGGAATTCGTGACGACATCTGTGATAGGCCGTCAGATATGTGATAAGCCATCAGGCTCGTTATTAGGCTCAGGTAGGGAATGGGATTTGAAGTGAATTATTGATGACATCTCTGATAAGTCATCAAAGGTCTGATAAGCCATCACGCCTCATCATCAACCTAAGACAGATATTGTCAAAAGTAAAGAGGAGTGACGACATTCTTGATATGTCATCAGACTCCTGATAAGTCATCACGCACAATGTCATCTTTCCAAGAAAAAGGGTTGTGATCTATGATTTTATTTCCATAATTAGGCTAAAGTATTTAAGGACAAGTCTAGGGTTTTCATAAAAAAAAGGGGAGAAACAGCTGGAACTTATTTCAAAAGGAGTTCACCTCTCTTTACGAGCTCTTAACTTAGAATTAAATTTTCAACTCTTTGATTTGGTTGTGGGAATTTTCTCTTGAACTTAGACAAGAATCAACTTCAGGCTTCGTCTTTTGTAAGTTTAATTAGTTTGACTGATGAATATAATTATTTTCATCTCTTTCTTTTTCATGTGGTACTAAAACCCACAAGTAGAGTTGTGGGATCTATGATTATTTTTTCATGGATTTAATATTTCGTTAGGTTTTGAGTGATTGTGGAGATATCTTGATAATTTCTTTGCTATGATTGTTATTTATTAGTTGCAAATAGTAGATCCCGCCTTATGTTGATTTGTTCGAACTGAGAAATAAACTAAAGGTAGTGAATTATCAATGAGGATTTGGGATGGTTAAGTTCTCATCTAATGATTAATGCTTTAGCAAGATTGATCAACTTGAGATAAAATCAGTATGAATAGAATGTTTTCCTAAGTTTGAGAGAATTAGGGAGTTCAACATCTAGGTAGGTTGAGAAACACTTAGATGGACTGTCAAAACTAATAATTTGGTGTTTTCCAGAGTCATGAGAATCCAGTACTACAACTATTATTCAATGAGGGGTTAATAATCATAGTGATCATAACCCTAGTTTCTCTTTATCACTGATTTGAACTATTAAAATTTTAGTTTTGAACTCTAAAGAAAATTAAAAATTTAACATTTGTTTGATCATCAAAAACCCCTATTTTATCTTTTCGTATCATTTGTTTAAATTCAACTTAAATATATAGTTACAACTTAGTTTAATCGCCACTCACATTGTTCCTCATGGATTCGACCCCAACTCCAAAGTTAGGTAAATATACTGACGACAACCGCCTTACACTAAATTGACATGTAAGTTGAGCTTTATAAAAATAGCATCGTTGCCAGGGAAAAATTTGGCATATTGAGTTGTTTTAGAATTTTAGCCTACTTGTTTGAATTCAAACTTGTAAATATATATTTGTTTTATTTCTTGTGTTAGGTAGATTTTTATTTTAGTTTACTTATTACTATGGCATCGTGGAATGAACATGAGCTTGGTAGTTGAAAATCTTATCTTGATGATCCATGTCCATGTTGTGATGGACCTCACTTTTGGCAAGACTATAAATATGCTCCTCAGAGAGAGATGTGTGCACCATCTCCATCCTATCGGGCGTATGTTTGTTCATTATGTGGTGGTTAAGATGGACATTGGAGTGATTGGCCAAATGCTCCCTCCCCCTATTGCACTAACCCAAATTATACTTCGTCTTATGATTTTGATAGGTTTTATGGTCAAGAAAAGGAATAATGAAGCACCGAGAAAAGTGGCATTGAATCTATGCTTGAACGAATGTTTGATCTCCACAAAGAAACATATGATATCGTATGTGATATGTGTCAAGAAATGAAGCCAATAATTCATGAGAAGGTGGATATTGAGGTCAATCATTCAAAGTATTCTTCTATATTATGTTTAGATGATATCTTGTCTGTGGAATCATTTAAAATAATGAAAGAGTGTGAAGATGAGGATCAACAACCCTTTATGTTGATCTTGTTATTGAGCAACCCTTAGTGATTTCTCAACCAACCAAACCAACCATGAAAGATGATGCTAAGATTGAGGACATGGTGCTAGATGAAAAAGTAGAAATAAATAAAATCTCTAATAACGACTCTAGCGCAATTCGAAGTGAAGATGTCGAGAAGGTGAATAAAAGTGAGTGTGTAGTATATAGTGCAAATTTTGAAGTAGGATTGATTGGGTTTCATTCAAAGAACTTTTCTACATAATGTGTAGATGATATCTTGTCTGTGGAATCTTTTAAAATAGTAGAAGAGTGTGAAAAAGAGGAACAAGAATCCTATATTCTTTATTTTACATTAGACAAGCAACATAAAAACACAACTTACTTTAAGGCCGAGTGGTTTACCACACTCAATCCATCACTTGACTTCTTAATTTTTGTACCACCCCCCTACGAGCAAGGTAAGAAGATAGACTCTAAGTTGGGGGTGAAATTAATATCCTCAAGATGGAGGAAAAAGCTAAGTTAGGTCGTGCCGCGACACTAAATTAGGTGCTTCTTGGGAGAAAACCCAAGCTATTTTGTTGTTTGTATTCGTATTATATAATTGATATCGGATCTTTACACCTATGGTGCCACAGCTATATTTTTAACTCTCTTGTTTCGGTTTGACGCATTGGAGACATTGCATGATTTTAAGTTGAGGGTGGGACTACTTGTGGATGTTGATGTCCTCTTGTGGTTTTTTTTATCGTGCCTTTTTCCCCAGAGTCATGTTCCTAGTAGAGCCAGTATGTTAAGGCGTATTGTAATTTGTGGTAAAATGTTGTAGTAGACTAGGAGAAATACAAGTACCTTAGGCAGTTAACATGTTTTTGTTGATTTTTGAACACCTCTCCAATGGTCTATTTTATAACATGTGATATGCATTTATGTGTGACCACTGTGCATCTTGTTATGGTATTAGTACTAGTGAAATAATAACCATTGCTAAACAATTTCATGAACCGAATGGGTAGTAGCTTATGATGTACCTTTGTGCCATGTGTGTGTGAGATACTACCTAGTTCCCGTTGTGTGTTAAATTCAGAACTTGCCCGGTTGGTCTTGCCTTGGCTGTAGGATAGCGGTTAGGAGAGGATCATAGGTAGTTATTGATATTAGTCCACTTTTAGCCTAAATGACCTTCCTTGAGTGAATAATATCCTTTGATCTTGATTTTGAGACTGAATGCCTATTCTTTTTACTATACCTATCACATTCCCATTTGTATCACAATAAACTTGTTTGGCCTTGGTCCTCTTTGGACATTATGCACTTTGACTTAGGCAAATAGCCTAAGTTGAGGGTGGCTATCATAGGGATGTGTGGTGTAAAGTAAGTCTGTAGAAGGGTAAAAAAATATGCAAGGCTTGGTGTGGTAGAAAAAGAATGAAAAAAAAAGTTGTAAAAAAGAGAAAATGAATGAATAAAAACAACACCCAGCTTGAATGTGCTTTAATCAAGAAAGAGAGAAATAAGGTAAAGGTTTATAAGTGAGACCCCAAAAATAGTGTAGTGATAAGGAGGCTTAGTTACTTTAAATATCCTGTGTATCATACCAGCTCCAAGCCTACATTACAAGCTAAAGAAAATTCCTATAGTGATCCTAACTTAACTGTCTGAAAACTACGGTAATGAAAATAAGGGAAAGCTTATGGTATTTGGCATATATTGACTGGAATTTCTTTCTAATAGTGAGTGTCTCTTGATGTCCCCGTATTGACATACTTTGTTAACATATAAGTGAGGAGGGACCTCTTTGTTGTAAGGGCACACTGGTTACATTGCTAGTTACTAACTTGTTTGGATAGTGTAATCTAATTACATGCATGGTTGTTGTTGCTGAATTGATGCCATATCTTGATTCTTGTGTGTCACATTGTTATTCTTCATTAATATGCACAGTTGTTTTTACAAAAAATTAGTTGACCTTGGAGATGGTGAAGATGTTTTGAGCTAAAATGGATGATTGACTGCCAAATGTGCTTTGAATCCGCTTAGTTACGTTTTAGTTGCTTGAGGACAAGCAGTTGTTTTTAGTTAAAGGTGTTGATGTGTGATCAGATGCTAACACATTTGAGGCTTTTAACTGAGAATAATTGTAAAGTCTTAAGCAACTTTTATCATTTTAATTGTTTTCTCTTTGATATTATAATAAAAGTCAAGATGCAAAAGACCCAGCAATAATAGAAGTAAAAAAGTTGATTTCTAAGCAAGTAGAGAAAGAAGTATAGCTGACAACTTATCTGATAAGTCATCGCCTTGTGATAAGCTATCAGAGTTTCCATCAGCCTTAGATAGAGAATGAGATTCAGCTGGATTCATGATGACATCTATGATAGGCCGTCAGAAGTGTGATAAGCCATCAGGCTTGTCATTAGGATTAGGCAGGGAATGGAATTTGAAGTGAATAACCAACAACTTCAGTGATAAGCCGTCAAAGGTCTGATAAGTCATCACACCTCATCGTCAACCTAAGGCAGAGATTGTTAAAAGTGAAAAGGAGCTAATGACATTCCTGATAAGTCATCAGACTCCTGATAAGCCATCACACACGATGTCATCTATCCAAGAAAAAAGGTTGTGATCTGTGATTTTGTTTCCATAATTAGGCTGAAGTACTTAAGGAAAAGTTCTAGGGTTTTCATAAAAAGAAGGAGAAATGTATGGAACTTATTTCAAAAGGAGTTCACCTCGCTTTGGGGGCTCTTAACTTGGAATTCAATTTTCAACTCTTTGATTTGGTTGTGGAGATTTTCTCTTGAACTTGGAAGAGAATCAACTTTAGACTTCATCTTTTGTAAGTTTAATGACTTTGAATAATGAATATAACTGGTAAAGTTGCTTCCATATGACCAGGATCTCACGGGTTCAATCCTTAGAAATAGCCTCTGGCAGAAATGTAAGGCAAGGTTGCGTACGATACACCCTTGTGGTGGGGCCCTTCCCCGAACACCACGCATAGCGGTAGCTTTAGTGCACTGGGCTGCCCTATTTTTTAATGAAAAATATAATTATTGCTATTTCCTTGTTTTTCATGTGGTACTAAAACCCACAAATAAGGTTGTGAGATCTATGATTATTCCTTCATTGATTTAATACTTCGTTCGGTTTTGAGTGATTGTGGAGATATCTTGATAATTCCTTTGGTTATGATTGTTATTTATTAGTTGCAAACAATAAATCCTGCCTTATGTTGATTTACTCAAATTGAAAAATAAACTAATGGTAGCGAATTATCAATGAGGATTTGGGAAGGTTAAGTTCTCATCTAACGATTAATGTTGTAACAAGATTGATCAACTTGAGATAAAATTAGTATGAATAGAATTTTTTTATAAGTTCGAGAGAATTAGGGAGTTCAACATCTAGGTAGGTTGAGAAACACTTAGATGGACTGTTGAAACTGATAATTTGGTGATTCCCACAAGTCATGAGAATCCAGTACTACAACTATTATTCAATGAGGGGTTAATCATAGTGATCATAACCCTAGTTTCTCTTTATCACTGATTTGAACTATTAAAATTTTAGTTTTATGCTCTGAAGCAAGATAAAATTTTAACATTTGTTTCATCATCAAAAACCCCTATTTTATCTTTCTGTATCATTTTTTTCAATTCAACTTATAGCTATAGTTTCAAATTAGTTTAATTGCCAGTCACATTGTTCCTCGTGGATTCGACCTCGTCTCTAAAGTTGGGTAAATATATTCACGATGACCGGCTTGCACTAAATTGACATGTAAGTTCAGCGTTATCAGCTTTCTTTTCTCCTTTTTAGTCCAACACAACTTTCAACTTATTTTCCCTATAAAACATGTAAAACCATATCATATCCAACAAAACAACCTAAGTTAATTCATATTTTCACCATTTTAAGAATCAAATGTGCCATGAAACCACAACTCATCACGAGTCCTTAGCCATGTCGAGACCTCCCTTACTAAATGATCTATAAAGTGGTGATAAGCTTCGAATGAGCATAAATTCTAGATTTTGATTTCCGTTTGATTCCCACACCCACCAAATGATATATATTTGAATTAAATTTCCAATGCTTCAAGTTTTGCATTAATCCTACTATAGATTTAAAGGTTATGGCCTTTTTAGAAAAGCACTACTCTATAGTGAGATACCATAAGTCAAACCACGATCGTGGTTACATTATAAGACCATACAATGGTCATGTCTAATTGAGGGAACTCCAATATCTAAAAGTTGACAATGTGTACACTCATACAATAAGAAGGAACCATGTTCATGATTTGAAACCAATCCCCAGGCGAGATCATGACTCCCACAAATATTCTTGATGTAAGCATCAAACATCTCATCCAAGGTATGCGATTAGATTGATCCCGCAATCGTACAAAGGTTCATCTGCTCATGTTTAGAGAGCTCTCATCTAGTTCACAACCACAAATGCATCCCACAATCGTAGGTTGCTTCCATGATCATGGAAAGGTCTCATACGTCTCTTCCTGCAGTTTCTAATTATGAAATCTGAAGGGGCACAATAGACTCTTCCCACTCTTTTAACATCAAAAGTATGTAATTTTTGGAATCTTAAGAATTATTATTGGGTTTAAGATGACCATAATCTCTTATTACTAAATAAATATATGATGCTTAGTTTTCCCAAGGCAGAGCTTGGGTCCATATTCCTCAGGCAGATTCTACAGAATTTTGTAGGGTTCTAATATCTGGGTATGTGGGATTCATCAATAGGTTCCGTTTCACCCATTGAGACCCAAAGTTCATCCAATTCCCTATTATAATCACTTTGTCAAAATTTATGGTTTATATGTATATATATATATATATATATATATTGATAATTTCATTGATATGTTAGTCCTTTGGTGTGACTAAGTTATAATCTCCATTTTAGCATAACTTTTAGTGCTATTGCTTGGCCATGATCCCAACCCTAGTTATATAGTAAAATCCATGATTATTGAACTTGAGTCATTGAATTTTGTAAAGTTATTCAGTTTACAAAATTGACATAATAGTTGTATTCCTCATGCATGGCGGGTTATGAGCACCCAATAACCTAGGATTTTATGCACATTCTTTGGATATTATATTCCTTAGTTTATATGTTCGGAATGCTTTCATATAGTGCATTTATTTTAGTATTCAGATTATTATTATCATTGAGCATTTCAGCTATCAATGATATTTAGTTGAGAGTAGTACTGAGAACCGAGCAAATACAGGGATAAAGTCCCATCCACCAGTTAGGCTGAGACCTTTAGTAGAGTTCCCTAAGTCCCAGAACTATGGAATTCTAAAGGGACACACACGATAATAGGCTTGAAACTTTAGTCCTTTTTTGGACATTAATTTAGTGGATCCATATTAGTCAATGTTCATACCCTTGGCAAGGTACTGAGCACTCTTCCTGCTGGGGTTATAGTTTTAACCATGGTTAGCTCAGATTGGGGTTTGTCAATTTTGAGTGACTCCCACAGTCCACATTTTGTAGTTCATATTTAGATTCTTACATGGCTTTGTATTTAGTTATTCAATTCATTATACAATATATGTTTATAACATGGTCTTGCATCAGTTTATCAAGTTATATGTACTATATTTGGCATAGATTAGTTATTTCCCATCTCATATACTAAGTATATTCAAAGTACTAGTCATATACTTTCTCCTGTGCTATATTGTCATATAATATAGTGACACAACCCGAACCAGGGCCTAGTCATGTCAGATTCCTCAAGTTTAATCGGAACTGGTGACCACCCCCAATACCTAACCATAACCGCGCTACACCTTAAGTTGGATGAATTCCAAAAATATATAACATAAAAATGGAACAATCATAGATCAAATAATGTCAACTGGTATCAGCCATAATACCAATTCCAATACCAAGGATGACACCAATGCCGACACTTCCTATACCAACCCATAGTAAGCCCGCAAAGCCTTTATCATAAAGTAAAACAATACCCAGTCGGGACATGCCCCCAACCATAGCCAAAACCAAAGTCTATGACATAAAAAAAGTATGTAGAGAAATCCATAACATGAAATGGAGCCTTCCAGAGTATACAAGCTCACCACTTCAATCCAATACGAGTTGTTCTGGAATCCAATAACTAAAAAGGATGAGTAGTATGGTCGGTTCCTGCATTATGAGTAGTATGGTCGGTTCCTGCATTATGTGGGGATAAAATGCCCGAAGATGGATTAGCGGGTGAATGCTAGCTGCACTCAGAACAAGGGTAAGATAATGCCAACCTTTAAAACCAAGTAAATAACTATATGCCTTCACCTCCATACATATATATATAATCTATGCTGGGAAAGAGAATCGGGTTTAGCGTGTCTTTAAAATCATTAACCTAGGTTTGTGTAGCTTAACTATCCAAGAACCACCCATGGGCTATATGAGTCCTGTATTACTACCTGAATGGGTCCAGTGCGTTTAGCCGCACGAACCAGAGATATCATAGGGGCAGTGGATTCCGTGTACCCTTCATCCTCCATGATACATTTATACAAGTATAACATAGGGGATTTTCATGTACCCCACAAGTATATGGTCACTATGGCTTATCCTCATGTCGGAAAATATGAGTTTCTAGTGTTCGTCCATTGGACTCACACCTTCACGGTTAGCTATCACAATCCGCTAATTATTGCCTAATTAAAACCATTAGCACACAAACAAACAACGAATTCCATATATTCTTAACCAAGGTTATAAGAAGTGGTATCGTCATACTAATTGTAGCTTGCAAGCAATGTCCTTAGCCAATACTTGGGGGATTCCCATGTACCCCGTAGGTTCCATTACTAGATTAAATTGGGGGATTACCGTGTACCCCTACAAGGTTTTAAATGAAAGAAATGGACACCAAGGCCTTACAATTTAGTCATTAAAACCATTTAACCAATTTTGGCTTCATTACCATATTATACCCTGGAAGGTTATCAATGAAACTTCAACTATGTAATAAAAGCATTCTCATAGGCATTTTAACAAACATATTGAGGTCATATAGTTTCCAAAACAAAAACCAAGTACCAATTGACCATTCTTATGCAACCACGTTTTAAAACAACCATTATAATATCAAAACCATACGTAAAAACATGGAAAACATAAACCAACCATTAATAACCAAAACCCTTAACATATAATTCAAAACTCAAAACTTTATCATAATTATACCATGAAAGCCATTGATAAAACATGCCTTTAATTGAACTAACAATAAGGAAGGAGTAACATGCATTAGATTACGAAGAAGACGTAGAGAAATCACCCTTTAGAGCCTTAATTGAACACCTTGAAGAAAACCCTAGCCTTTGCTTAACCCAAGAGCTTGAGAGAGATTTGAGAGAGTGTTTGAGTGTTTAAGATTAGAATAACAAGGTCAATTAAGTCCAAATAGTGTTTTAAGTCATGGGGTCATGATGGATTAAGAGGGGAAATATCAAGAATACCCCCAACTTAAACTGTAAAATAATTCCCGCAAGTGCGTACGACTACACCACCTAAATCGTACCCTAACATAAAAGTGTTACCCACCCCTCATACCATAGGCAACCACTTGAACCCCAACACTGTCCAATATACGACCACTAAGACCAACACATACCTAAGCATATGACAAGTACCCTTAACTCATACCCATAATAAAATCAAGAGAGGTTGTACATTATCCAACATACGAGTTGGACTATACGACCCGTACCCTATCTCATGATTCATGTTGAGCCACTCATACTCAGATCCAAGTCAAGTTACAAAGTTTTAGATTAACTGAAGGATCAACCAATCGACCCATCACTAAACCAATAGCCACCAAATCATAACCACACCAGAAACTCACCTACCAAACATTGGACAACATACGAGATGGGTCACTTGACCCCTACCCTTACCATATGGCTCATATGGTAAGTCATATGATAGAAAGACGTATCGAGGACTGAGCCTCTCCTTCTTCCCAAAATGCATCACTCTCTTTAAGGGAGACATCTTTATGAACACCCTATATACAACCTCAAACTCTAATTCTTATCGCCTCAAATCAACATAGGACTTTTGGTGACTTTGGATAACCTTAGGCCTATCTCGAATCACTTTCACCTTTTCATGGCTTGCTGAACCAAATCTGGGCCAAACAACTCCACCTCACAAACCTCAAACCACCCAATAAGAGATCTACATCTCCTACCATAAAAGGCTTCAAATAAAGGCATCCCAATACTAGAGTGATAGCTATTATTGTAAGCAAATTCCATAAGAGGTAAATGCTCAACTCAACTACCACCATAGTCAATCAGACACGCATGAAGCATACCCTCCAATATCAGAATAGTCTTTTCTACTTAGCTATTCAACTGTGGGTGAAAAGCAGTACTAAGACTCACCCTAGTCCCCAACCTTTTCTAAAATAACCACCAAAAGTGAGATGTAAACTGTGTACCACGATCATATATGATAGAGATAGGCACCCCATGCAGCTTCACAATCTCACAAAGATAAAACCTTTAATAATCCTCAGCCAAAAAGTTAGTCCTCACTGGCAAAAATTGAGCCAACTTTTTCATTCTATCCATGATGACAGAAATTGAATCAAACTAATTCTGAGATCGACGAAGTCTGGCAACGAAATCTATGTTGCTCACTTCCCATTTCCATTTAGGCAACTTAATTTCTTGGAATAATCCTCCGAAACTTATGTGCTCACCTTTCTTATGTTGACACACCATACACTTGGCCATAAAATTCAACACATCCCACTTCATACTATTCCACTAAGATATCTCCTTAAGGTCATGATACATTTTTATCGAACCATGATAAACAACATAGCACGATCATGCACCTCTTCCAAGATCCTCTCTCGCAAACCATCGACATCAAGAACACACAACCTCCCTTAGTACCATAAGGCACCATCACCACTAATCTAAAATACCATCACTTTCTACCCAATAACAGCACCCTTGATCCTTAAAAAGATAAGATCTAATATCTATTTCTCCTTGATTTTAGCACCAATAGATGATTGTTCCACCTTTTAAATGAACACACAACCATCCTCAGAGTCCAAGCAGCAAACTACAAGGTTAGCCAAATGGTGAATATCCTTTACTAACTCTTGTCTCTCCTTATCCACATGAGCTAGACTCCCAATGGATAACTAGCTAAGAGTATCAACAAAAACATTAGCTTTACCTGGATGGTAGTGGACACTTAGGTCATAGTCCTTGAGAATCTCAAGCCATCCACTTAGCCTGAGATTAATCTCTTGCTGAGTAAACACATACTGTAGGCTTTTGTGTTCAGAAAAGATGTCCATATGAACTCCATACAAATAGTGTTGCCTAATTTTTAGCACAAATACCACAGCTAAAAACTACAAATCATGAGTAGGATAATTCCTCTCATGCACCTTCAACTGCTAGAAGCATAGGTTATCACCTTACCATGTTGCATCAAAACACAACCAAGTCCCACACAAGATGTATCACAGTAAACCACAAGCCTATCAGTGCCTTCAGGAAAAGTCAAAACCAAAGCCGAAGTTAGTTTATTCTTCAGCTTCTCAAAACTACCCTCACATGCATTAGAACATAAGAGCATTACCTTCTTCTAAGTCAACGGGGAAACTATAGAGAAAACAATTTCCAGAAACCTCCTGTAATAACCAGCTAAACCTAAAAATCTCTGAATATTTGTTGGAGTCATAGGTCTAGGTCACTTCTTAACCGTACAACCTTTTGCAAATCCACCATGATCCCCTCACTATAAATAATATGACCAAAAAAAGTAATAGCGCTCAACTAGAATTCATATTTTGAGAATTTGGCAAAAAACTTCTGTTCTTTTAGAATCTGCAACAAAACTAAGAGGTGATTATCATAATCCCCGTCACTCTTAGAGTACACCAGAATGTCATATGTGATGACAATGATAAACAGATCTAGAAACTGATAAAAAACCCTATTCATCACATCCATGAATATTGTAGGGGCATTGGTCAACCCTAAAGACATAACCAGAACTCAAAATGCTCGTATTGAGTATGAAAGGCAGTCTTAGGGATATCCACCAACCTAATATTTAGTTGATGATACCCATACGGAAGATCAATTTTTGATAAAAACTTAGCATCCTACAACTGATGAAACAAATCTTATATCCTTGGAAAAGAGTACTTATTCTTTACCGTCACCTTATTCTCATATAGATAATCAATTCACATCCGAAGGGAACCATCCTTCTTACACACGAAAAAAACTGGAACAAACCATAGGGACATACTAAGATACATAAAACCCTTATCTTAAAGATCCTTTAATTGCTCCTTAAGCTCTTTCAACTTAGCTGGAGCTATTCTATACAGAGGAATAGAAATTGAATGACTTTTTGGAGTAAGATCAATCCAAAACTAAATATCCCTATATTGAGGAACACCAGGGAGATCATCAAGAGAATCCTTAGGAAATTTATTGATCACTAAAACTAAATACAAAGAAGGATCCTCCGAGTTAGAATATGTAACCCAGACTATATGATAGAGACACCCCTTGGAGATTAATCTCCAAGTTCTAAAATATCATATGAACCTCCCTATAGAATCTAGGGAACCCCCCCCCCCCCCCCCCCCGTCCCACTCAATAATTGGCTTATTAGGGAAATCAAAGATAACTTTATGGGTCCAACAGTCTAGAGATGCATAGCAGAAGTGTAACTAATCCATCCCTAAAATGACATTTAAATCAACTATATCTAACTCAAACAAATCCACCAAAGTCTCTTTACTAGCAACAGATACCAAACATCCCCTATAACCTCATTTAGAAATCACAGAGTACCTACTGAGGTAGAAATAGAAAAAGGGTCTGAAACACACTCAGGAACAAAACCAAAATGCACAGCCATAAATGGAATCACATAAGAGAGAGTGGACCCCAAATAAAGTAAATAATATACATCATAAGAAAAGAGTTGCAATATACCAATCACGACATCAGGTGATGCCTTAAATTCCTACCAAGTAGTGAGTACATCAAGATGGTGTTGACCAATGCCAGAACTAGATAGTGCACCCTTTAGTGCCGAAGCTAAAGAAGATGCAACCAGAACCTTTTTTTACCCTTAGGAAACTTTACCAACAGGACAGTTTCTAAGCATATGGTATGACTGACCAAAACTGAAGCACCTTTCCTTCCCTCATCCCAAAACCCCTATGCAAATAACTACTGAACCTGTAGGGAGGACATGATATAGCCAATTAGGCCCTACTAGCTTAAGATTAGGCACCCTATGCCCTAAAGTTTTTGCCACTATAGAGAAACCTATCACTCAACAAATTTAGGTAAGAAGCACTAGCCGTGGACAAGGAACAACTCATGAGATTGTCCAAAGAAAACTTCCATAGTTAGGCCATCATATTAGACACCATCACTGGAGCATATCGAGACAACTGGTGAAACTTCAAGGAATACTCTTTGACTGACATCATCCCTTATTTCAGATTAGCAAACTCCTTTACTTTTGCTTCTCTCAACTTCTGAGTAAAAAAGTAGTTCAAAATTATACTAGTTCCTCTTGCAGTAATGACTTACTAGTGTCATTCCTTGCCAGATCCTATTCCTCATACCATTGGTATATCATGTATTTCAGTTGATAGGCTATAAACTCCACCCTTTCCATATTCATAGCATGAATAACCCTTAAAATCTATTCCATTTCATCTAAAAAATCCTAAGAATTCTCCTCCACCTTAGTACTCATAAAGGTCAGAAGGTTCAACCTCATGAACTAGCCAACCCATGTGGCCTCAGAAGATAGAGTAATAGGGACACCACACTCAGACTGAGTAGCTACCAACTGTGACAACATATGAATAGACTAACAAAACTCAGGTTTATCATATCAACCGAAAGAGTCGGAGAAGGACTAGAGAGAATCAGTGGACCTCTAGAATGATCCAAAACTAGGCCACTAGACTGTGTATGGATCCTATGAGTGGAATGTGTCCCATCAACATTATCCATAACTGGGAGAGAGAGGTTTTTATGAACTATAAATCATCGAGGCATGATTTGAAATACGAATAAATAGGAATTAGAGAGAATTTTAGCACTTAGACTCCAAGCTTGAAAATAGAACACAAGAAAGAGAAACATTCCTAAATGTCTTATAGCCTCTCCTTTATGAGTGTGGCATACTATACACCCTTAAAAAGACTCTACTCGACACATATTTGTGGACTCCCAAGTGACTATGAACCTAGGTCTCTGATATTAATCTGATATGAACTGAACTAGGGCCTAGTCATGTCGTTACTTCAAGACCAACTGGGACCAAAAACCACCCCCAATACCTAACTATAACTGCCCTAAACCTTAAGTCATTTAAATTTTAAACGTATATATAACATAACAAAATGGAAGAATCATAAATCAAGTACAATTAACTGGTATCAACCATAATACAAATACCAATGCCAGGCTGACACCTATGTCGACACCACTCATACTAACCTATAGTAGTCCTACAACATCTTTAATCAAAAGCAAAACAATACCTGGTTAGTACATACCCCTAATCATAACCAAAAGCAAAGTCTAAGACATGACAAAAGTATGTAGAGAAATCCATAACATAAAGTGGAGCCTTTTGGGGTATTGAAGCTTACCACTTTCACCCAACACAAGCTATCTCCAAATCCAATCACTTAGCATGAGGAGTAGTATGTTTGGTTCCTACATTGCATAGGAATACAGTGCCTAAAGAAGGGTTAGCTGGTGAATGCTAGCATGCACTTAAAATAAGGGTAAAATAATGTCAACCTTTAAAACCAAATAAACAATCATATACATTTACCTCCATACATATATATAATCTATGTCAGAAAAGGGAATCGGGTATAACATGCCTTTAAAATTATTAACCTGGGTTTGTCCAGCTTAACCGTCCTATAATAACCTATGGGCTATATGGTTCTAGTGTTACCCCCTGAACATGCCTAAGTGCACGTAGCCACACAAACCAGAGATAGCATATGGGCAAGGAATTCCAATGAACCATAGAAGTATGTGGTCGTTATGACCATTTCTCATGTCGACAAATATGAGTTTCCATTGTTCGTCCATTGGACTCACACTTTCACAGTTAGCTATCAGAACCCAACATTATTTCTTAATTAAAAACCTTAGCACACAAAAAACCATTAATTCCATATAGTATTAACCAAGGCTATAAGAAGTGGTATCGTCATACCGACTATAGATTGCAAGTAATGTCCTTAGCCAACACTAGGGTAATTATCATATAACCCATAAGTTCCATGACTAGATTCACTTGCAGAATTCCTGTGTACCTTACAAGGATTTATATCAAAGCCATAGCCACCAAGGCCTGACCATTTAGCCATTAAAACCATTTAACTAATTTAGGCTCCATTACCATATTATACCCTGCAAGGTTTTTAATGAAAGTCCAAATATGTAATAAAAGCATTGTCATGGGCATTTTAATAAACATATTGAGGTCATATAGTTTCAAAAACCAAAACAAAGTACTAATTAACCTTTACCATGCAGCCATATATTGAAACCACTATTATAATATGAAAACCATACATAAAATCATGGGAAAACATAAATCAACCATTAATAGCCAAATCCCCTAACTTATAATTTAAAATCCAAAACCATATCACATTTATGCCATGACAACCATTCATAAAATGTTCCTTTAATTGAACTACCAATGAAGGAGGATTATCCTGCCTTAGCTTACAAAGAAGACAGAGAAATCACTCATTAAATCCTAAATTGACAAACTTAAAGGAAACCCTTGACTTTATTGAACCCAAGAACTTGGGAGAGATTTGAGAGATTTCTTGAGTGTTTAAGATTAGAATTATAGGGTAAATAAAGTCCCAATAGTCTTTTAGGTAGTGAGGCATGTTAATTAATAGGGAAAATATCCAAAGTACCCCCAACTTAAACTATAAAAGAATTCCCATAAGTTGGTATAACTACCGCATCTAAACCATAACCTAACATAAAAGTGGTATCCATCACTTGTACCTAAGGCAAATACTTGGACCCCAACACTGTCTAACATACGACCACTACCAACTTATACCAAGCATATGACAAGTATTCTTAACTCTCACCCATAATAGAATCAAGAGGGGTTGGACACTATTTAACATATAAGTTGGACTATACCACTCGTACCATATCCTCATGACTCATGGTGATCCACTCGTACTCATATCTAAGATAAGTTACCAATTTTAGATTAAGTGAAAGATCAACCAATCGATAAGTCACCAACCATAAAACTCATACCTATCAAACTATAACTAGACCAGGAACTCAACCACCAAATACTGGACAACATACAAAATGGGTATCCTGACCCATACACTCATCATGGGCTTTTATAATAAGTTGTATGATCAGCAGAAGACTCAAAACCTAGGAAATTTTCCAAGGTCCAAAACCCATAGTGTTTTATATAGGTCTTGTGTTTAGCATCCAGATCATGCCTAGTGTGATTCTCTTGCCATATCAATAACAACAATTTTGGTGAGTCCTTATCACGTGAAGAGTAGATTTACTATTTTATTTTATTTTTTCTTTATTATTCCAAGTTTTTAGATAGTTAGAATTAGCTTAGGGCTTCTCCCAATTACTCATCCTATGAAACACCCTAGTTTTTTGTAATACCCCAAACTTTTCTTAGCTCTATTTAGCAACTAAAATGTCAAATGTCAACTTGAAAAATGAATAACTCTTGATACATTTAGAATTTTCAAGATCTTGACCCATCAATGTGTATATAATTAAATTAGCTTTACAACGATACCAATTTTCCTAAATTTGATACTCGGTTAAGAAGTTATGGTGATTTTAGTGAAAGCAGTAGGCATTGTGATAAGCACCGCATTGCGGTGAAGGACAAATTTATAGTTGTCCAATTTCCAGTAGAGCACCACAATTAGCTCGCATCATAAAGAAAACCCAGTTCCCGTTAATCCCTTTCCAGTAGCTCACAGTGATTAGCTTGTATCGTGCAAAAATTCCCAATTGGAGAGATACCGCATCATGGTGGAGTGCAAAATAGCAATCACCACATTGCACTAGAGGCCAAAATGATAGTTGTCCATTTTCTAGTAAGCTATTACAATAGTGGCATGGTGCGTTAGTGTGCTAAATCGGGATTTTTTTAATTCTAATTTAAATTTTACAAAGGTTAATCTAGTCATTTTCCCAAGCCCCAAATTATGTAAAACAAAGAATCTAGCCTACTCTAAGCCTATTAAGCTTGCTTTTCATCAAATTTCTCTCAAAGAAACCCTAGAACATCAAACTTTCTTCCCTAAGAAATTTAAATTCCACCATTCTTTGTCCGACATAGCTCGAAATTAAGGATCCCCAATTCAAGAACTTCAAGAATCGATCTTTAAGAGCACAAATAGGAATTCAAGTTTAAATTTCTTCATAAATTTCATCAATTGAGGTATGTGGGGGTTTTCAACAAGGATAATCCTTTCATATTTGTGCCTAAAACTAGTTTTAAAGTTGATTTTTTATATGAAATTACATGAATTTCAATTTGAGGTATATACCCATTTATCGCTAATTAAAGATTATGAGATTACAAGTAATGTAGATGTTGAATCACATGTCTTCTTCTATATTTTTATGTGTATTGTGGTAATTTCCAGATGTTGAATTGAATTACCAATATTTACATTATCAAGCATGAACGTTATGATGTTTTGACATGAACTTGAAGTAATGGTTATGAAGCCATAGTTTGTATGTTGATATTTTAAGAATGACTATGCTCTAAGCATCCCATGATTAGTTATTTTTAGAATTTGATAAAGATTCCACTTTACATTTTTAGTTACAAAATAGATTAACATATATACAATTATTTTTCATTATAAACCTTTATAGTAGTTTTAAAGTGGATTTCCAATAGAATGAGCATATAGATTAAAGGGAGTAGTATTTATTACCGAGTTAAGTATGTTCATATGCCCCAAAACTATGAATCAATGTAGGTTTAGATTATCAGATTACTTCTATTTCTATATGGATGACAGATACATATGTGATCACTTAGATTAGGTTATACTCCTTGACAAGAGTATGACACCTCTCCCCAACATGAGTTTTCCCATAAAGGAATTAGACGTTGGACACTGTGATAGTTCACATAGTGTATGTTGGTTAGAAGAACCTTTCTACAACCTAAATTTAACCTATAGACTATAGATTTTAGAACAAAATAACCCTAATAGGAAAGCTTTTAGAAACTAAGTGTAAAGGCTCAAAACATTATTCAGACACTATTTTACAAAAGACATTAGCGATGAGATTTTAGATTTAGAAATACAAAGGTGAGTCCTTCTATACTTAGAAAATAGAATATCAGTACTGCTTTTAAAAAGTAAATGTTATGACTCGCTAAAATTATGCAGTATGTCTTGCTATTCAAGATCATTATTTTAAATTTTCAGATATTCTAGTATATGTGAGTTATCTTCATTTAGCATGCATTATTTTACAAATTTCTAGTACTATTGAGTTATTGATTTACATGTGCATTCACCCCTATATACTCAGTACAATTCAGAAGTACTAATCTATATATACATTTATGTGCTACATTGTCTCATAATGTAGGTTCAGATGCTCAGTTTCAGTAGCATGAGTTATTTCGAGTATCTCTATCTGTATCCTAATAGCTGGTGAGTCCTCATAGTTCAGGGACCCAATCCTCTATTTTTTCTTAGTTTATTAATAAAGATGATTAAATATTTTCAAATAGTTTGAGTCAACTTGAAGTTTTTCCTAGTAACTCTTTAGTTATTAGTAGTAGAGGCTTGTCAGACTGCTAGATATGATACAAATTTACAGTATTTAATATTCAGACTCTTAAGTCTAGTATATTCAGATAATTTTAGTTAGCTCAAGCAAATTTTTGCATCTTAGCTGTGATTATATATCTTTATTTCCTCTATTTTGAGCTTCAAATTTAGTATAAGGCAATGGGGTTAGCTTAAGGCTACTCGTAGTCTTGAGAACCGTATGACATCTTGGGACCTATTTTTGGGGCGTTACAATTCTGAAACTTTAGAAAATTTCTTAAATTTCTAGTTTTTGGATAGGATACGACAAAGGGGTACCAATCATATGAAAGGATACATCTTATATAGGTTAGTCATATGCTAGCTAATGTTGGTTGGTGGGTTAGATTAGTTTCTAAAATGGGTACAACTTTGTAGGTACGAGTCGTATGGTTGGATACAGGTAATTTGGTTTGGGTTTTTCCTTCACTTAATCTTATACTTGGAAAATTAACTTGGATCTGAGTACGAGTGTCTCACCATGATCCATAATCTAGGGTATAAGTCATACTACAGACTCATATATTGGATAGTGTTCAATCCTCTTTTGGTTCTCTTCTACTAGGGGTAGGGTTCAAAGGTACGAGTCTTATACTTTAGCTATGACTTGGTTAAGGTAAGTCTTATTGGAGGATACGACTGGCTTGGGTAGTCGTTCCCCCTTATGGGAAATTTATACAATTAAGTGGGAGCAATCTGGACATTTCCCCACATAACATATTAAGACCCCACAACTTTTAACATACATAAGAGGTTATTAACCCTATTATTCTACTCTTAAACACTTAGAAACTCTCTCTAATTCTTTCTAAGGCTCTTGGGGAAATAAATGCTAGGGTTTTACTAAGGTGGTCAATTTGGGGCTTGTGTTGGTGATTTCTCTCTATCATCTTCATAATTTAAGGAATTTTATCTTCCCTCTTTGTTTGTTCTAACTAAATGCATGTTTATTACAATGTTTTTCATGGTATATTTATTGTATGGTTTTGGGGATTTCAAATATATGTTAGGGTTTTGGTATTAAATGCTTGGTTATGGTTTTCCCATGTTTTAATTATGTATTTTCATGCTTTAATGGTGGCTTGGACAATTGGTTGCATGGGAATGGTCAATTGGTAATTGTAATTGGTTTTGGAAACACTATGCCCCCAACATATTTGATAAAATATCTATGAGAATGCTTTTACTATATTATTGATTTTTAATGGAACTATTGCATGGTATGATTTGGTAATGGAACTCTAAATAGTTTAAATAGTTTAGGATGGTTAAATGGTAAGGTTTGGTGGTCATGGTTATCGTTAATTAAACTTCCTTATGGGGTACAAGGAAATCCCCCAAGTAAACATGGTAATGAACGTCTTGTGAGGTACATGATATTCCCACAAGCAAACTTAATAATGGAACACAGGCTCCCCCCAAGTTAACTAGATAAAATAATTTATGGGTACATGGAAATTCCTTTACGTTAAAATTTGTCTAAGTACATTTCTTGCAAGCTATAGTCGGTATAATTATACCACTACTTATAAAATAGGTTAATAATAATGGAATAATGGTTTGGTTGGTTAGAAATAGTTTTAATTGGGCAATAATGGAAGGGTGTAATAGCTAGCTGTGAAGGTATGAGTCTAATAGGCAGACACTAGAAACTCATGTTTGCCAATATAACGGGTGGTCATAGTGACCTTATATTCTACTATGAGGTACATGGGAATCCTCTAAGTACACTGTACATGTGTATCATGGATAAAGAAGGGTACTCGAGAATCCCGTACTTTTATGGTATCTCTATTTTGTGTGTCTACACATATCGAGGCTCGTTTAGGGGGTTACACTGGACTCTTTTATCCCATGGGTAGTTCTAGGATGGTTAAGCTACACATACCCAGGTTAATTGTTTTAAATGCATACTAAACCCGATTCTCTTTCTCGGTATAGTAATATATATGTATGGTGTGTATATATATGGATGGTTTATTTGGTTATACTAGTTGGCATTATTGTATCCTTATCTAAAGATCATGCTAGCATTCACCTGCTAACCCATCTTTGGGCAGTTGTATCCTCTTGTAATGTAGGAATAGGCCATTCTAATCCTTCTACATAGTGATTGGATTTTGGGATCAGTTTGGTTGGATTGAAGTGGTGAACTTCCATATTTTGGAAGGCTCCATTTCATATCATGGATGTTTTTATATACTTTAGTTTATGTATAGATATTGGTTTTGGCTATGGTTGGGAGCATGACCCAATAAGATATTTTTTTCTTTAGGTTAGAGATTTTTATGGAACTACTATAGACTGGAATGGGCAGGATCAATTCTGGTGTCAACCTTAGTATTGCCATTGGTATTGGGGCTGCTACCATTGGTCTGAATTTATGATTGTTCTATCCTCTTTTATTTTGGGAATATATAATTATATTTGAACTCATATGGTCATGGTTCTGGATTATGATTTTGTTTGGTATTAGTTATTAATTGGGCATCAGAAAGTTGGACTCATTTGGGTGGTCATGATCATAGACCGATCCTAGAGTCTTGGATTACACAATAATGCTATCTTATTATATGTTCGGAATTCACTCGACTCAGGATATAACAGGGGTGGTCTCAAGTCCTGGTTGGACTTGGGATGCTCATTACTATAAGGCCCCATTTTGGGCTGTGTCATCTTAGTAGAGACTTTTTAAACTTATATTTTCATGTTCAGCTTTTGATCTCAAATTTGGTTATTAATGAATTTATTTCCTTGAATATTTTTTATATTATTCAATTTTGCTTCCATATTAGTGTTTTTATCCACTATTATCTATATTCTTAGTGTTTTCCTAGGATAAGTGATCCCAAGCACCGTGTTACGACTAGGGGTAGTCTTAGGTCATAACATTGACCTATGTATTAATTGTCTGAATCTATACTCCAAAACCAAACTTTTCTCTTTAGCTTCGTCTTCAAAATGCTTTCTAGTAGCTGTCTTTAGAATCTCTGCCTCCACATCTTGTACTCTACATCATTGTAAGTTTATTCCTAAGGTGTTTATGCAAGACGAGTTTACACAAGATGTATCATTTGTCCAAGGTAATCTTTTGTTTCTCTCAAATTCTATTGATATTATTCTTGTTCTTAGATTAAAATAGAACATATTTAGGAGGATGGTGATTTTTTGGTGGATAAAGACGAATGAGGTAGCCATTTAGAGCTTGTAGTTCTCCTCATGGTGCATTGCTACTCACCATCTTTTCCATCTTAATAATATATTTATTATTGACCTTAGCCCTCTTTTTTGATATTGTATTTGCTATGGAATGGATCTTTCTCCTAGCTTTATAATTTGGGCTCGTAACTAACCTCTAAAGCTTTAAGTAAGATTTGAGGTTGTTGCCCTTTATTTTTGGAGATACTTTTTGTGTGCTAACATAGATTAGCCTATATAGTTTAGTAGCTGTAGTATCCTTAATTTGAGGACAAACACTAATGTAAATATTTTAGCTGCTCCAAATCTGCATCTTTACTATCATGTCTGTGATGTTAACACCATGATTGTGGATTTGTCATTCTAGTTTGCCCTCTTATTGGTCGAATTTGTTCTTTGTCTATGTTAAGGATTTTCTATCCTATCAATGGTAACTATTGAAAATTTTCATTTCTTGCTTGTTATTTCTGTCAATAGCTAGTTTTGATAAATAGTTTGCAAGTTATTTTCTTCCATGTAAATGTGTTGTATTTTTATCTCAATCTTAGTCATTGCATACCTGAGTTCATCCACACTCTCTTCTATTTCCATGGAACTTTCCATACTTTGTAAATAACATTCACCATTAATAGTGAATTAGACTCAAGAACCATCTTCTTACATTTATTTCCACACAATATCAAACAACTTTAAATATCGCTCTCATCTTTTATTCCATATTGGTTATAATACTAATATTTTTTGCTTGTGCATAAAATAAATCCCTTTTATAGTTTCTCAGAAAAAAATTATATGATCCATTCCTGGATACCTTTCGCTTTCTCCATCAGTTATGAATTTAATTATACCTTCTTGAGGTGATTCCCACTTGATTATGTAATGATACAACTTTAGCCTCCTATAATTCCTATCACCTCCTTCCTTTTTTTGTGGATGTTTTATCCATGGAAATCTCATCCTTATCATTTGATGGATGTACTATTGCATTGATATATCATTGCATTGAGATAGTATCTCTTTCATGCTTTCTATTTCTTCTTTTCCAAAGCACCCATAAATCAATATTGCTTTATAAGTTACTTATAGTTTGTTTAGAGCCTGCTAATGCCACCATGTCATCATGATATTAGGTAGTTTTAACACTATTAGCTTGGGTTTATAAGAAAATAAATTTACGTTCCTTTTAATTCATGTTATTATAGCAATTCTCTATCAGAAACCCATACTCAGTTAGTATTGATGTTGTTCTTATTAGAAAAAATAGAGAAATGAATAAACTCTAGTCATAAGGATTGGTCATGAATGACCGAAGGATTTTAATTGAGGAACTATCATGGGTTTAGAAATAAGATAATGTTTCTATGATTGTTCATAATAGCAGGAGATATAAAGTTAGTGACTGTCTTTAAGAATAAGTTATTGCAAGGAGAGTTATTTGGGCAACCCAAAGTAAGTCGGTATAGAAGTTTACCTTGTTGTAGTTGGTACATATGTACTAGTGAAGGGTGTATAGGCTACTTGACACTAAGGAAAGGTATGTTAAAGTTTGTTCTTCTTCTTTGCATGTCCCTTTATAAACCAATGTATGATATATAAACCTTGCTACTGAGGATTACTTGTAGATATAGCTCTTCATATAAGCTACCTAAGAAGGTTACCATGTTTTTTCGATTATTATTCCCTTGTTAGTGACCGATCTCTAGACATGACTTGGACATGCGTATAGGTTGCGTGTAATGTATGATTAGTTGTCTTTTCTTGAGCCATGTTATTTGTCAATGTTTTTTCCTATGAGACTATATACTGATACAATGAGCCTTGTATGCTAGATTTACTCTAAGACTTTGGGTAAGAAGTTATTCAGGCCTCTTAGATAATTAGTTACACAAGGCCTATGGACTATACAAATAGATAGCCTACAAACTAGATATATAAAAAATACTATATGCTGGATAATTATAGAGTCTATAGGTTAAATAGATACAATGACTGTGGAATAGATAGATATAGAGCGTATAGGCTAGATATATACACAACCTATATACTTGACAGATACAGAGCCTACAAGCTTGAAAAATATAGATATGTGAGCCTTATGTGCTCTAATATAGGGATAAGAGCCTTGTGTTCTCAAATACATATATGTAATTAACTTTGAGGATACACATATATGTAGCTTTCTTTGGGCTATACAAATATCTAGTTGTCTTTGGGGCTGGATATATGCACAACCTAAGAGCTAGCTAGATACATTGAGCCTACATGCCAATCAGTTTTTAGATGCTATGTGTCCTAGTGGGTGCCTCAAGATATGTAGATTTATTGTGCACCTAATGGGCTTATTGGATGCCAGGTAGGTGGTATTGACTACTATTTATACCTGTCGATCTTATGGCATCTCAATTAAGGTACTGTTATATTATTGTTATATAATTTACTTAAAGAACTGTCATGCTTTATTATGACTATTCTCGACTTTTATTATGGGTATGTTTGGTAAATGATGACATCATATTAACTCAGTTCTCTTAATTTGAGAGTCAATTTTGTTATGGTTTTGAGGGTTAAAGCATGAGTAGATAAGTGCACTCTAGATAACACCAGACTTTCTAAGTTTTTATAGTACTTTGGTTACCATTTTTTTTATTTCTAGATTCAAAAAAATATGGTATCTAGTAGAAGAATAGAATTCTCTTGAAGCTATAAATTATGTTTTATCAGAAGAAGGTAAAGAAGAGGGTAACACTGTAAAACACAAAAAACATCTTAAAGCTTACAAATCTTGGAAAAATAGATTCTTCTCTTTGTGGAAGCATTGTACGTTCTATTGTAGATGATCTCATTCATGAATATGAGGAATTTCTTACTACTCATGCCATATTATCTCACTTATGAGAAACATATGGGGGTACATCAGTTACCCACCTTAGATGTTGACTATCTAGTCTATCACCTATAAAAAGTGTCATGATCATAACATAAAACAACACTTATAGTATGTTCTCTTTTATGAGAAATGGTTTCAAGTAGTGATTTAGTTTTTTCCAATAATAGGGAGCATTTGAAGTTTAACCTAAACCCCAATCATAGCATCAAACTTTTATGATGTTGTCTGTCATATTGAACTTGAAGACGAATGACTTAGTAGTTCAAAAGATACTTATAATTCCTTTATGGAAGAATCAAGTGGTAATAAGTCGTAACACCCCACATTTTGCATATACTTGGTCTATTTATATGGCACTTTATATAGACTTGTGGTATAGGTAATGGACTACTCTTATATGTGCATTGATAGTGTAAATAGGTTAGAAGATTATTGCATGTACATTTTTATTAGACATTATCAAGTTAATGTTGATGAAAATAGTTTAACTTGAGACAAAAATCTTGTATTTAAGCTTAAGGTTCAAAGTGGCGAAGTGCATACAAGTATTAAGTTAGAGTGACTAAGACATAGAAAATGGATAAAATAAGTGAGCTACTTTCTTGACTTACATTAAGATAGTAGGTGTATCACCTACTTTGAATTATTGACCAAATTAAAGAACCATGTAGGAGCATCACCTACTAAGTTTTTTTTACCACCATATTGACCCAAGTACACCATCACTAGTTTGGAAAGTCTAGCCCAAACTAAGTGTAAATGAAAAGGAGAATAATTGGAAGTCAAGTCCCAATAAGTTCAAGTCCTAAAGTCCCATGTCAAATGGTAAAGTAGGTACATCACCTGCTTTACAAATTATGGCCCAAATGGCGAATAAATTCGCCCAAGAGTAGCTTCCTTTAAAGGAGTTAAAATTAGCTTAATTGACTCATTATATCTTGGAAACAAAATCAAGATTTCTAGAGTTTTCTCTTATTCCTACTAGGGTTCTTGGTATTCCCTTTTCTTTCATCCTAAAGGTAACTGTATTTCATGAGCTTATATTAAGGAGAATATGGGAAATATGTTCTCTATGTTTAAGTCATATGACAGACCTCTATAAGTTTAGCAGTCTCGTTTTCTTTGTTATTAAGATATTCTACATGTTTTCATGAAGAATCATGTTTATAATGTTATCAAGAGCTCATGAACTAAACAATGTGGGACGACTAAGTCTATTCTCAATAAAGAGATGCCCCCAAACTAACAACCTTAAAGATAAAAGAAACTAAAATGAACTGTATATTGATTGATGGTATCCTAGGGGAGAATTCCAAGCATGGGGTCGATTTAAATCTATATGTTGTGGGTGTTATCCCAAGGTGAATAGAAAGCCTAGCATAGGTTGATCCTAGTTTATGTATTTATGAGGATCGTATGGCAGAGGTTAAATGCCTAGCACGGGTCATCATATTTAACCACTAATCAGTTGGTTATTGTATCATATGCCTTGAATAGTTATAAAGCATAGAAGAGAAAAGTAAAGAAAACAATGTAATGTAGATGATCCCACAAGTGTAAGAAAAGGTGGTATTTTATCTTTACCTATAAAATTATACATTGATACCTAGTTTCATTTGAGGTCTTGCCTTACATATGACTACTTTATGCCTTACATACTTAATACATTTATTCATACTGACATCCTTCTTGAGGGACACAATGTTTCATGCAATAAGTATATGTACATCAGCTAGTAGACCTCCCTAATAAGAGAACATGACACTCAACTTTAGTTGGTGAGTTCCAAGTTGATTTGGTTCTTTACCGAGTCTTTTATATATGCATTTTGGTATCGTATTGTAGTTTTCTAAGGTGGGTCATTTGATAACCTATACTAAGTTTTCTATCTTATTGAGGCTTTGTATACTGTATAAAGTTCAAATATGTTTTGTTTCCTAATAGTTGTGGCCTCAACGGCCAAATCATGTTTATATGTTTTAGGAATACCTCTTTTTTAGTCTTTTATCATCACTGTAGCTAATGTATATTTGTCAAAGATTTATTAATGTCATAGATATTTGCACGTGAAAAGTAAGGTATATGTTTGTTCTCTAGAGTAATTAGGGTGTCGGGTGCCTATTTATCTCAATGGGATTTAAGGTGTGACAAAAGTGGTATCAGAGTAGTTCATCCTAGGTAATCTACAAAGCTAAATCTATATAGAGTCTTGATTATGGTGTGTTCTACACCATATTTATAAGAAAAAGGCTATGGGACATGTAGGAGTTGTTTCATTTTCTTTATTACTTAGATTGTGTAATAGAGCCAATACTCTAGGTGGAATTGTATTTTAACCTTTGAATATTTTTCTCAATATAGTGAAGATGTCAATTACAAGGAGTAAGGATACAAGTATGAAAGTAGATGTGGCCACTGGAGAAGGGAACAACAAGTCGACACCTCAACAACGTAATCAAAGTGAGGCTCAAGATTTGTTTATATCACAGACTTCTTCTACTCCTCCAGCATTAGAAGATCGAAGAACGAAAGCAGTACCCCTAAAACCATTTATTAGTGCTATTAAAAAAGATTTAAGAAATGTGGTGCAATTATTGACTCACATAATAGATGTACAAGGTCAAGGACAAGCTATTCAACTACTAGTAGTACAAATAGGATAACTAGTCTATAGAAAAAAGATTTCCTTAATTAGACACTAGTATATTTACCAAGGCAGATCCAAATGAAGACCCATATGACTTTATTGATTAAATTCAAATGGACTTGGCTGTCATGCATGTATATGGTAAAAAGACACTTGAGATAGAAACATATATAAAATAAAATTAGAGGTTATATTATGGTATGAAAATTGGAAATAATCTAAGGGTATAAATGTGTCACGACCCGAACCAGGTCTTGGTTGTGATAGGTATCTCAACCCCATCATGGACTAGAGACCACCCCCTTTGACTAGTCAAATAGAACACTTCATACTAATGGTGGTTGAATTCTAAACATATAACAAGATAGAGAAAGATAAGCTCAAGAAGTCTAAGATACATCAACAACCAATACCCAAACCATAGTAATCCACAAAGCATCTAAACCGAACTGAACAAAAAATTAATCTAAGTCGGGACATGCCCCCGACGATAGCCCAAAAAAGTCCAAAGAAAAGTGTACGACCAAAGAAAACAAAACCATGAAATAAAGATCTTCTGGAGAATGGAAGCTCGCCACTTCAAGCTGACTGTTGATAATCCTGAAATCTTATCATTGCATAGGAAAAGTAGAAGTATTTCTGTGTCCTGCATAACATAGGGATACAGTGTCCAAATATAGTTAGTGGGTTGAGTACTAGCATGTGACTCAAGGTAGGGATAAGATATTGCCATGATCAACAGTTAAAAATCAATCAAATCTAATGCACATAAGATGGTGCATATACGTGTATATATATATATATATCACATGCTGGGATAGGGAACAAGGCTTAACATGAAGTAAAACATTAACCTAGATTGCATAGCTTAACCGTCATAAAAAGGCACCCATGGGCTACATGGGTTCAGCTCCCCCTGTTGAAATGGCCCCAGTGAATGTAGACGCAGTAACTAGAGAATAATCATATGTGAATATGCCCCATAGGGGAATAAAACCTCCCGGGCATATATTATATCAAAGATGACATGAAAAGCACGTCGCAAGATCGGGGACTCGAACCCCAGGACATTTAGGCCCCTCACGCAGGCAAAATCGGTGTCCAGTATTGGTCCTTCAGAACCTCTACCATTACGGCTTCACTACACAACACTCTTTAAGCCTAATTAAAACATTTACAAGCATTCACATCCATTAAGCAAGGAGTTATTCTTGTAGGCATACCATAGGTATCATTATACCCGTACGCTTGTAAGCTTATCATTTTTCCAAACTAAACCACTTAGCCAACGAGGGTCATATCTCCTCAACACATGGGACTCCAACCCATTTAGCCATTTGGGAATTTAACCTAACAGCCAACAGGACACCGGCCCATTTAGCCAAATGAGACTCTAACCCATCACCCAATAAGACTTCAAAATATTTAACCAATTGGAACTCAAACTTCTTTAGTCAATTAGGACTCAAAACTCATTTATTAAATTGGGACTTAAAACTATTTAGTCAATTAAGACTTAAATCCATTTATGTTTCCATAGGCCTCCAATGTCATACAATAGTTCCAGAATGTTCAATGTGTATAATTTCATGTTCAAAAACTATTTCACAAGATTAGGATGAGGCTATGACTAATTTAATTGTCAACACTCACAAAATTAGGGAAATTATCAACCCCTTGGTTTATTCACCATGCCCATGCACACCACAAGTTCAAAACCATTGATAAAGCATGAAAAGTTACATATAAACCATGGGAACATCATTTAACAAAACAACCATTCAACCCTCAATCCGTATTCCAAAGCCAGTAATCAAACCACTTAAATAATAATTTAAAACACATGCTTTAATAAAATAATAGTTAGGGAATACTAACATGCCTAAGATATCGAGATTTATGAAGATAAATAAACCCTTGGAAGCTTTAGATGCCAATTTCATAAAGCCCTAGCTTTTTCTTGCCTTAAGGATTTAAGAGAGTTTGAGAGAGTGTTTATGATTGACAAGTATTGAAAATAACTCCCCAAATGTGTTTTATGGTCATGAGTATTAAGTGGGTAATCAGGAAATATCCAAAGTGCCCTTCACTAAAAGCCAAAAAATTGTTGCAAGTGACGAAGGGTCACTATATGACTCGTAAGGACTCACTATGACTCGTCACCATGAGTGATAGTCTTGACAGTAGCTAGGGGACCCCTCTATGGTGACCTTATGACTCAAATCATACGCCTCATTAATAAACCTTATGACATATAGGGTCCTAGTCATAATATAGACAGAAGCATTTTTATAAGACACTGGTCACCCTACGATTGCTACATTGTGACTCATATAGAGCCATTATAACTCATTGAGTCTAGTCAAGATTAGGGTAGCAACTTAGGAAAACCTTATTGGTCAGGTTACGATTCTGGACTATACGACTCATATAGAGACCTTACGACTCGTATAGTGAGTCATAATATGGCTAGTGAGATCAAGGCTCAGGCATTTTTTTCAAGACCCAAAAACTGAGGTGTTGTATTCTCCTCTCCTAGGATCATTTGTCCTTGAATGATAATACGAGGAATCCATTAGCATTATTTAACACATAACGCAACCACACTTTTCTATTAACAAAGACAGAAAATAAAGATATTAAGGAATAGATATACCTTAAGCACGATTATCCGAAGCAGAAAAGAGGAATGGATATTTTGACTTTATGTCCTCTTCAACTTCCCAAGTATCCTCTTCAACCCTATGATTCTATATAGGAACTTTACCAAGCCACATCCTTTGTCCTTAAATGACGGACTTGTTGATCCAAGATTTCTATTGGGTCTTTCTCATAAGACAAGGAGTCCAAAACTCGACACTCTCCAAAGGAACAACCAAGGAAGGATCACCCACACACTTATTCAACATTGAAACATGGAAGACCGGATGAATAAAACCAAAACTATTAGGCAACTCCAGCTCATCATAAATATTGACCACTCACCCCAAAATCAAGTAAGGGCAAACATAATGGAGATTGAGATTCCCCTTTCTTCTAAATCTTATCACTCCCTTCATGGGAGACACCTTCAAGAATATCTAATCACAAACATCAAACTTTAACTCCCTTCACCTCATATCCACTTAGGACTGTTGGTGACTTTGGATGGTCTTAGGCCAGACCCTAATTACCTTTACCTTCTCCATGGCCTGATGAACCAAATCAGGACCAAACAATCCAGCCTCACCAACTTCAAACCACCCAATAGGAGAACGACATCTCCTACAAAACAAAGCCTTGAATAGAGCCATTTAAATATTAGACTGATAGTTGTTACTATACACAAACTCTGTGAGAGGAAAATGATCATCCCAACTACCACCAAAGTCAATTACACAAGCCATTAACATGTCCCCTAAGGTTTAAAAAGTCCTCTCCTCTTATATATCCATCTGAGGGTTGAATGCAGTGCTAAGATTAACCTTACTCCCCAAATCTCTCGGAAATAAATGCAAGAAGTAAGAGGAGAACTACGTACTGAGATACAAAATGATAGAAACTAGTGCACCATGCAACTTAATGATCTCCTTAATAAAAAACCTAGCATAATCCTCTGCAGCATAATTAGTCCTTACATGCAGGAAATGAGCAGACTTGGTCATCCTATCCAGATGACCCAAATCAAATCAAACTGACTTTGAGACCATAGAAGACCAGTAGCAAAGTCCATGTGAATTAGTTCCCCCTTGCACATAGGAAACTCAATTTCTTAAGACAAATCACCCTTTCCACTTCCATACGAGCAACTCAATTTCTTGAGACAAATCACATGTCTTAAGTGCTCTACTTTCACCTATTGACAAACCATACATTTGTCCATAAAATTGGCCATATCTATCTTCATATTATTTTTTCAATAGATCTATTTCAAACTATGGCACATCTTCGTTTAACCGAGATGAACTGTATATTGTGATTCATAAGCCTCAGCTAAAATACTTTCTCATAGCCCATCAATATTGGGAAAACACAATATCCCTTAGTACCTTAAGATAACATCACCACCAATATCAAATACCAAGACTTTCTACTAACATACATCCTCTTTAATCTATATCAAGATGGGACCCAAATCTTGTTTCTCCTTTATCTCAGCACCAAAAGATGATTTCACCACCTCTTGAACAATCATACCTATATCTTTGGAATCTACAAGATGAACTCTAATATTAGTCAATCGGTGAATATCCTTCACTAAAAATTATTTCTCCTCATTGACATGAGATAGACTTCACATAGGCAACCTACTAAGAGCATTAGAAACCACATTTGATTTACCTGGATAATAATAGCGACTTATATCATAATCCTTGAGAAACTCAACTATATCCTTTGCCTGAGATTGAACTTCTTCTAGGTAAACACACATTACAGGATCTTATGATCTAAGAAGATGTCAACATGTACTCTATAGAAGTAGTGATGCCAGCTCTTTAAGGAAATCGTCATAGAAAAAACTCTAAATAATGAGTCAAATAATTCCTCTCATAAAATTTTAGCTGCCTAAAAGCAAACATCACCACCTTTCCATGCCGCATCAAAACATAATCAAGTACTACACAGGGTGCATCACAATAGATAACAAAACTATCAGTACCCTCAGGTAGGGTCAAAACAAGAACAGAAGTCAACTTATCCTTCAACTTGTCCAAGCTACCCTCGCAAGCATCCGACCATAAAACATTTACCTTTTTCTGAGTTAATTTAGTCAATGGAGCAGTAATACATGAGAAACTCTCCATAAACTTCCTATAATAACTGGCCAAACCCAGAGCCATGGGTCTAGGACACTTCTTAATTACCATAACTTTCTATGAATACACCATGGTTCTTTCACTAGAAATAACATGACCCAAAAAAGTAACAGCATTCATCCAGAACTCATTCTTAGAAAGCTTAGCATACAAATATTAATCCTTAAGGGTCTGTAATACTATGCAGATGTGATTGGCATAATCCTCCTTACTATTTAAATACACAAGGATATCATCAATAAACATAATGATGAACATATTATGAAACTAATGAAATACTTGGTTAATAATATCCATAAATATCCCTGGGGTATTAGGCACCCCAAAAGAGACCAAAAAATCATAATGGCCATACCGAGTATGGAAAGTCGTCTTAGGGATATCCACCTCCCAAATTTCAACTAATGATAACCCAATCGAAGATCAATCTTAGAAAAGTACTTAGCACCTTGAAGTTAGTCAAATAGGTCATCATTCCTAGGAAGAGGATCTTATTCTTCACTGTCACCTTATTCAATTGTTGATACTCTATTCACATCCAAAGGGAACCATCCTTATTACACACGAATAGCATAGGAGAACCCCATGAACATATACTAAGATGAATAAAACCTTATCAAGAAGACCTTTTAACTGCTACTTAAGCTCTTTTAACTCGGTCGGAGCCATACTATAGGAAGGGATAGAGATAGGATGGGTATCTAATAGAAGATCAATCCCATAGTCTATTTCCTTGTCAAGAAGAATGCCAGCAAGATCATCAAGAAATACCTTGGGAAATGTATTGCCCATAGCGATAGATTGCAATAAATAAATCTCAAAACCAAAATCTTTAACCTAAACTAGATAATGTAGACACCCCTTGGTAATTAATTTCATGGATTTAATATATGAAATAAACCTTCCCTTAGGAACGTAGGAACTACCTTTCCGCTCTATCATTAGTTTATTTGGAAATTAGAAATTGAACTTTTGGATCTTACAATCAAGAGAGGCATAGCACGAGTGAATCTAATCCATCCCCAAGATCACATTAAAATCTAACAAGTCCAACTCTATCAAATCCACCAAAGTCTTTCTACTATAGATAGACACACAATCCCTATAGAATGTTCTATCCACAACAGAATCCCCCACTAGGGTAGATACAAAAAAGGGATCAGATATAAATACAAGACCGAAACCAAAATAAATAGCCACATAAGAGGGTACATAAATAAGAGTATACCCCTAATCATATAAATAATACACATCATGAGAGAAAAGTTTTAGCATACCAGTGACAATATCAGGAGAAGCCTCAAATTCCTGATGGGTAGCAAGAGCATACAGATAATTCCAGATATTTCCAACACTAGAAGTAGCACCCATTGGTATCGGAGTTGAAGTAGTACCTTATTAGCCTTAAGTAGCAACCTTAGCTGAAGGACAATCCTGTTGTAGGTGACCAAGATGACCAAACCTAAAATACTAATTCCTCTCTTCATCACAAAGTCCATGATAGATCTGCCCATAAAATGATAAGAGAGATAAGATGGGGTCGACTGAGCTCTGCTGGCCTAAGATTAGGCACTTTGTGCCCTAAATCCATTATCTGTCTAGAAGTAACGATCACCTAACAACTTAGCATATGAAGTACTAGATGTAGAATAACAACCAGAGTTTTCCCACTTCTTTTTGAATTACTATCTACTATCTCTACCACTATTCTACTGACCTCCACCCTGCTCAAAATACCTAAATTCCTTACTTAGCCTCTCTTATCTCAGCTTCATTCTTCTTTTCCTCTTTAACATATTGCATATATACTACAAGCCTAGAGATATCTATGTTATTATTTAGCAAGGCAGCCTTGTACTCCAACACTAAATCCTAAGACAAGCCCATGGAGAAATTTCTCATCCTCGCCCTTATAAATGACACCAACTCTAGAGCATAATAAGATAACTAATATAACTTTAAGGTACATTCTTTCACAATTATCCTACCTTATTAAGAATTCACAAACTCCGTAGTTTTTGCCTCCCTTAACTCCTGAGGAAAAAAACATTCAAGAAAGGAACTAGAGAAGTCATCCCATATAGTTGACTCAGCATCTTCTATCCTCAACTGCTTTCGCTCCCCATACACTTGATACGCCAAATTCTTTAGCTTATATGCAACGAACTTCCCACTCTTAGATTCAAAAGCATAATTCACTCAAAATCCTTTTCCATCTCATTTATGAACCCTTGAGGATCCTTCTCATCCTTAGAACTAGTGAAAGTTAGAGGACTTAACCTCATGAACTGGCCAACCTTTATGGCCTCTAAAAAATAAGTAATTGGAGTAACACGTTCAGACTGGCGCAACTAAGAGGCCACCAATATAGTAAGCAAATGAATCGACTGGCAAAATAAGCATTAGACATATCACCTTGAGGCATTGGGGTAGAAACATCATCATCTCAAAGAGCCTAATGAAGACTTAAGGGAACCGATGGAACTCTATGGGGAGAAATCCAAAGCGGTGATCATAGACTGAGTTTGTACCTCATAAGAAGTATGAGTTCCATCCACATTATCCACAAGTAGGACAGAGGATTTTTTACGAGCATTAAATCTTTTGGAAGGCATAATCTGAAATGCGAACAAGATAGGAATAAAGAAGATTTCTACATCCTATACTCTACAGCCTAAAAGTAGAACACAAGGAAGGGGAAAACGCCTACATGCCTTGTATCCACTTTCTTATAAATATAGCTCGCTACATGCCCATAAAAGAGAATCTATTTGATATGGATTTATGGACACCCAATTATCCATGAACCTAGAATAAAATACCAACTTTTTCATGACTAAAACTAGAGCCTGGCCATGACGGGTATCTCAAGTATGCCATGGGACAAAGACCACCACTTTATCCTAGTCAAATATAACACTAAACACTAATGTTGGCCAAATTTTAAATATAAAACAAGATAGAGAAAGATAAGCAAAAAGTCTAAGATACATAAATAACTAATACCTAGTCCACAGTAATCTACAAAGCCTCTAAATCAAACCAAAACAAAAATCAATCTAAGTTGGGACATGACCCCGAAGATAGCCAAACAAAGTCTAAAGAAAGTTCTATGACCAAAAGAAACAAAATAATAAAATGAAGCTTGATGTGTAAGCAGAAGCTAACATATTTGAGGCTTTTAAATCTAAATAATTGTGAAGTCTTAAGCAACTTTTGTTATTTTTTATTATTTTTATTGTTTTAATGCAGATGTAAGTCATCAAGGAGGAAACTAAAGAAAATAAGAACAAAATCAGTTGAAATCTGGTGTAAATAAGATAAAGTATAGCTGACGACATCTTTGAAACACCGTCAGACATATGAAAGGCTGTCATAATTGTCGTCAAGCTTAGAAAAAAACTGAAAAATTAAAGTGAAGTGTGAGGACATTTCTGAAGGATCGTCACAACTTTGATAAGGCATCAAAAATACCATCAACTTGAAGCAGAACATAATTATTTCCAATAAGGATGTGATGATATTTCTTACATGCCGTCATATATTTGACACGCCATCAAATTTTACCATCAAGAGAAGAAGAAGATGTTATTATATTGGAAGCTTTGATGATATTACGCAAAAACTGTCAGGTGTCTAACAAGCCGTCATAAATGTCGTCGTCTATTTTGAGAAAAAAGATAAAAAGCTAAAACTTAAGATTTGCTTCCATATATAGATCTTCCTATTTAAGGCATAGTTTTTAGGTTTTATTACATGGAGGAACTTATAATAAGGTTTTTTTTTATTTTATTTAGTCGGGCATCATCCACAATTAATTATCCATTGAGCAGAGAAAATATGATATTTTTTCTCTCTCTATCTCAAGAATAATATTTTTGGTGTTTTTGCCTTGTGATTCAAATACAAGTTCACTTTTGATTGCATTCATCATTGTAAGTTAATCCTTTCAAGTATGAATGCAAATTGCATGCTTGTTTCTTGTGTCATGAGTAGCTAAACTCCTGAAACCTGGATTTTGGAATCTAGGGTTAGGTCATGATAAGGTGTTAGATTAATTATTCAAGGTTCAATAGGTGTTAAGATTTCTTGATAATTCTGAGACTATAATTTATGTCTATTGGTTACAAACAATAGGCGTACCTACTTTGGTTTCCTTGAGAAAGAAATCATAAACAGTCGGAAGTGAGTTATCAACAAGGACTCAAAAAGGCTTCATTTAATAATCAACGTTGTAATAAGGTTGGTTAACCTGAGGTAAAATCTATGTAGTGATAAACAATTTCCAAAGTCAAAGAGGATTAGGAAATTAGATACTTAAATAGTTTGAGAGATATTTGAGCATACCATCAATAAAGAAATCTTTTCATCCTAACCATCGTGAGAATCTTGAGTAAATTTTAGTATCTATCATGTACCATAAGCCCTAGTAAACATAATCCTGTTTATTTTATTAAATCTTGGTTACAAACATCGAAATCAAAGTGACAAATAATTACGTGTTAAACTCAAACCCCCACTTTACTTTCTTTTTGTGTCAATTGTTTGAATTTAATTTGTATCTTTAGTTTCAAATTGATTTAATCGCCACGTATATTGTTCCCTATGGATTCAACCCCGACTTCAAAGTTGGGTAAATATATTGACAACGACCGCCTTACACTAAATTAAGGTGTAAGTTGAGAGTTATCAAAAATGGCGCCATTGTCGGGGAACAATTTGGTGTGTTGAGTTTGTTTGGAATTTTAACCTACTTGCTTGAATTCAAACTTGTAAATATATGTTTTTAGTTTTCTTTTATTTCTTGTGTTAGGTAGACTTTTTTAATTTTTGTTTATTTCTTACTATGGCATCTTGGAATGAATGTAAGTTTGATGGTTGGAAATCTTATCTGGATGATCCATGTCTATATTTTGATGGATCCCACTTTTGCAAAATTATAGATATGCTCCACGGAGAGAGATGTGTGCACCATCTCCATCCTACCAGGACTATAATTGTTCTTTATGTGGTGGTCAAGATGGACATTGGAGTGATTGACCAAATGATCTCTCCCCCTATTGCGCTAACCTAAGTTCTAGTTCTTCTTATGAGTATGACAGGTCTTATGGTCAAGAAAAGGAAGAACGAAGCACTGGAAAGAGTGACATTGAAGCTATGCTTCAACTAATGTTGGATCATATAGACACAACAAATGATACCATATGTGACATACGTCAAGACATTAGGGCATTTAATGAGGGAAGAGAAAGGATAGAAGATATAGATATTGAGGTTAATCATCCAAAACACTTTTCTACATTATGTTTAAATGATATCTTGTCTGTAGAATTATTTAAAATAATGGAAGTGTGTGAGGATGAAGAGAAAGAATCCTATGTTGATGATGAGCTTGATGTTGAGCAACCCTCGGTAATTTTCCAACCAACCTAACCATTCATGAATGAAAAATCTAAGGATGAGGAAATAGTATTAGAGTCAAAAGAAGAAATCAAGCACAAACCTCGTGAAGACTCTAGTCTATTTCAGGGTAAAAATACTAATAGGGAAGTTATTCTGAAATTGAAGGTTAGTCCTCATTTGAATTATTTTTCAACATTATGCTTAGTGGATGTGATGAAAGTCAAATCACCCAAGCAAATGATGAATTTTGAAAATGAGGAGGAAGATTCTTACATTTTGGAGTTTTTCCTTCCAAAAGGGTTTACTACAACCCCAATATTGAAGGCCAAGGAGCTTAAAGATCGATGCCTATTTAGTGTCTATTTAAGATTCTCAGCATTGCCAAATGAGCCCATACGAAAGTTTGATGCAAAATTGGGCAAGCAGTTCAAGTTTTTGAAGTGGTGTGATAGAACAGTCCTCATTATGCACTCACATTTGTCCAACACACCCCGAAGATGTATTGATCAAAAGTTGGGCCAACATTTAAAATACTCCAAATAGAGATATAAATAATTATTAATAAGGTATCTTGACAAAGTCTGAGTATTCAAGATAATTGAGTCGCGCTGTAATGTTAAACCAGGCGCTGCTTGGGAGGCAACCTAAGTTATTTTGTTGTTTGTATTCGTTTTATGTCATTGATATCCGATCTTCGTATCCATGGTGCCATAGGTATGTTTCTAACTCTCTTATTTTGGTTTGACGCATTGGAGACATTGCATGATTTTAAGTTGAGGGTGGGGCTACTTATGGGTGTTGATGTCCTCCGTGGGTTTTTGTTGCCATGCCTCTTTTCCCTGGAGTCTTTTTCCTAGTAGAGCTGGTATGTTTAGGCATATTGTGTTTAATTTTGTGATGGGTTGTGGTTAATTAAGGAAAAAATAAGTATCTAGGGCATTTAATATATTTTTGTTGATTTCTCTTGGAATGAGAAATACCTCTCCAGCTATCTATCTGATAACTGTGTGATGTGCTATGACTACTGTGAATCTTTTTATGGAATTAGTTCTAGGGACATGATAATCATTGCTAACAATTGCATGAACCGGATAGGTAGTAGCTTGTGATGTACCTTTATGCCATGTGTATCTGAGGTTTAGCTCAGTTCCCTTTGGATGTTGAATCTAGAACTTGCCCGATTAGTCTCACCTTGGTTGAAAGATAGGGGTTAGGAAAGGATCATAGGACATTGTTGATATTAGTCTACTTTTAGCCTAAACTACCTACCTTGTGTGCATGATATCTCCCTTGTCCCTCTTTAGAAACTGAATAGATTAATTTTTTTATGACACCTGTCATCTTCCCATTTAACTCAGAATAAACCTATTTTGGCCTTGGTCCTCATTGGATACTGTGCACCTTGACTTAGGAAAATAACCTAAGTTGAGGGTGGCTATCATAGAGGTGCGTGATGTAAAATATGTATGAAGAGAGTTTGAATAAAAAGAAAAGATTTAAATTATGGATATGGTAGAAAAAGAATAAGAAAAGAAAAAGACTATGAAAAGAAAGAACAAAGTGTTAAAAAAAAGACCATACTCATCCGGAATATGTGTGATCAAGAATGAATGAAAATAGAAAAAGGCTAAGAGGTGGGATCCCAAAAGAGTAGTGCAGTATCAAGGAGGCTTAGTCACTTTAAATATCTATGAACACCATTCCATCCCTAAGCCTACATTTTAAATCAAAGAAAAAAACCAATAGTGATCCTAACTCAATTGTCTGAAAGACTTGGTAATAAAAATAAGGGCAAGAATATGGTATTTAACATAAATTGATTGGAATTTCTTTTTGAGAGTGAGTGTCTCTTGACCGTCCCTGCATTGACATGCTTAATTTCATACATGAGTTAAAAGGGTCTTCTTTGTTGTAAGGGCACACAGGTTCTATCACTAGCTGCCTACTTGTTTGGGTAGTGTAACTTGTATATATGCATGGTTGTTGTTTCTAACTTGATGCCAAATCTTGATTCCTTCATGTCACATTGTGTATATTCATTTATAAACATAGTTGGGTTTATAAGTAATTAAACTTGGAGAGTGCCATATGTTTTGAGCTAAAATTAAAAATCAACTGCCATAGGTATCTTATGTATTTCTTGGTTAAGCATCGTAGTGTTGTGTTTTGGTTTCTTGATGACAAGAAATTATTTTAAGTTGAGGGTGTTGATGTGTGAGCGATGCTAACACATTTGAGGCTTTTAACTCTAAATAATTGTGAAGTCTTTAACAACTTTTATTATTTTTGATTGTTTTTATTGTTTTAATGCAGATGTAAGTGATCGAGTAGGAAACTAAAGAAAAGAAGAACAAAATTAGTTGAATCTAATGCAAATAAGATGAAGTGTAGCTGATGACATCTTTGAAGCGCCGTCAGATATGTGAAACGCTATCATAATTGTCGTCAAGCTTAGAAAGAAGCTGAAGAATTGAAGTGAAGTGTGACGACATTTCTGAAGCACTGTCACAACTTTGACAAGGCATCAAAATTACCGTCAACTCGAACAGAACATAATGATTTCCAATGAGGATGTGATGACATTTCTCACATGCCGTCACATATTTGACATGCCATCAAATTTTACCATTAGGAGAAGCAGAAGATGCTATTATACTTGAAGCTTTGACAATATTCCGCAAAAGCCATCAGGTGTCTAACAAGCCTTCAGAAATGGCGTCATCTGTTCCGAGAAAAAAGAAAAACAGCTAACACTTGAGATTTGCTTCCATATAAAGCTCTTTCTATTGAAGGCATAGTTTTTAGGTTTTATTACATGGAGGAACTTATAAAAGGGGTTTTTTTATTCTCTTTAGTAGGGCATCATCCACAATCAATTATCCATTGAGCAGAGAACATACGATATTTTTCTCTCTCTATCTCAAGAACAATATTTTTGGTGTTTTTGCCTTGTTATTCAAATACAAGTTCACTTTCGATTCCATTCATCATTGTAAGTTAATCTTTTCAAGTATGAATGCAAATTGCATGCTCGTTTATTGTGTAATGAGTAGCTAAACTCCTGTAACCTGGATTATGGAATCTAGGGTTAGGTCATGATAAGGTGTTAAATTAATTATTCAAGGTTTAATATGTGTTAAGATTTCTTGATAATTCTGAGACTATAATTTATGTCTGTTGGTTGCAAACAATAGGCGTACCTACTTTGGTTTCCTTGAGAAAGAAATCATAAACATTAGGAAGTGAGTTATCAATAGGGACTCGAAAAGGCTTCGTTTAATAATCAGCGTTGTAACAAGGTTAGTTAACCTGAGGTAAAATCTGTGCAGTGATAATCGATTCCCTAAGTCTGGGAGGATTAGGAAATTAGTCGCTTGAATAGGTCGAGAGATATTTGAGCATACCATCGATAAAGATAGCTTATCATCCTAACCACCGTGAGAATTTTGAGTAAATTTTAGCATCTGTCGTGTACCGTAAGCCCTAGTGAACATAATCCTTTTTATTTTATTAAATCTTGGTTACAAACATTGAAATCAAAGTGACAAACAATTACGTGTTAAACTCAAACCCTCACTTTACTTTCTTTTTGTGCCAATTCTTTGAATTTAACTTGTAGCTATAGTTTCAAATTAATTTAATCGCAACGTACATTGTTCCCTATGGATTCGACCTCGACTCCAAAGTTGGGTAAATATATTGACGCCGATCGTCTTGCACTAAATTGAGGTGTAAGTTAAGCGTTAGCAAAGCTCTTCTAGAAAATAGATACAGATCGTTGATACTCCAAAATCCTATCACTATACAGGAAAAGTAGAAGTGTCTCTGTTCACTATGTTGTGTGGGAATATAGAGTCCAAAAATGGTTAGCTAGTTACGCACTAGTATGTAACTCAGGATACGGAAAAAATAATGTCATGATCAATAGTTCTAAAATCAGTCAAATCCAATGCACACAATAAGATGCATATACATATATATATATGTCACATGTTGGGACAGGGAACAAGGCTTAGCATAAATTAAAACATTAACCGATATAGTGTAGATTAACCATCATAAAAAGGCTCCCACTGGCTATATGGGTTCAGCGCCCCTAGCTGAAAAATCCCAGTATGTGTAGCCACACGAAGCAAAGAATAATCATATGTACATATGAACTATGATGGACACAAACCACTCAGGCATATATTATTTCAAGGGTGACATGAACACACAGTCACCAGTTAGGGAACTCGAACCCCAGGTCATTTAGACCCCTACACCCGCAAAATGCAGTTTCTAACTTTGGTCACTCGGGAACTCCACCTTCACGGCTTCACTACACAACCCCCTTCAAGCCAAATTAAAACATTTACACACATTCTCATCCATTAAGGAGTTATTTGTGTAGGCATACCATAAGTATCATCATACTATTATGCTTTTAAGCTTATCTTTTTGTCAAACCAAACCACTTAGCCAATGGGGACTCTAACCCCTAGGGCTCTCACCTATTTATCTCTTTGGGACTCTAACCCAAAAACTTAAAGGGCTCTGACCTATTTAGCCAAATGGGACTCTAACCCAACAGCCAATAGTTTATTCACCATGGCCATTATAACACCCCGTATTTCCCTAGCATAATATAAGTGCCAATACATGAGTATTCATTTATGAAATTTTTTAAACACTCAATATTTTTCATTTTAGAGCCTTCCATTGAGTAGGCAATTCAGTTAGCTTTCCAACGATATAAAATTTGCCTAAATTCAATAACCGGGTAAGAAGTTATGACGATTTTATGTTTTAGTTGTAAAGCACCGCCATTTTAAACCTTAGCGCATTGTGGAGACAGCATAAATAACGATTGTCAATTTCTAGTGAAGCTCCACAAAACCATTATGTCACACCGTTAACCAAAATCCCAATTGTCCCTTTTTAATGTCCTATCGTGATAATGGCGTGTTGCACCAAGGGTGAATTTTAGAATCAAAAGGGCACCGCGATTCCTCCACGGTGCACCATGCCCTCAGTTCCTAGTTGTCCCTTTTTCCAGTGGCTTGGCGCGATAGTGGTGCGTCGCATCAAGGCCAAAAATTGCGATGGTTAGTTTTCAGCTTCTAATTTTAAATTTGTTTAAGGGTATTAGGATTTTTTTCCATAGACTTAATTGATCTAAAACATGAAATTTAAACCCTTAAACACCTTAAGTAGTCATCATTATTCAATTCCTCTTCAAAATTAAAGAACTTTCAAGAACAAGAAACCCTAGCTCTCAAATTCAAGGCAATTTCTTAAGAACTCTCCATCAATCCTTCCAAATTCATCATCTCAAGTATGTTAGATGTTCATCCATGGATTCATTTCATCCATGGAGTCCAAGTAACCTTTTTAAAAGTATAAAGTTGTGATCTTTTCAAGTTATCATGTTTTAACTTATGATTTCATCCATGAATCTCCATGAACTGTGATTCTATACTATGTTACCATGAAATTACTGTTATTATTTAATCTTCCATGTTTTAATATTATGATTTACTAAATTAAACCATGATTTAATGTTAATATAATGAATTCATGCTATTTCTAGAAGTCCCATGACATTACTATGATTGTTTTAAATCCTAAACTAGAAGCGTTTGATAAAATGCTTACAAGAGTTATTTATTTATTAAGAGCATTCATGTTTTGGCCTTCAAGCTTTATCATCCTTTCAATATTATTGTTTTGAGTCCTGGGGGAATTGAATACCCTAAATCCATAGTTGTTTTCTTAGTCTAGTCTCAGTACATTATAGAACAGTATTCAAAATATACTATAAGCAACCCAGAATAGTCAAATACCAGTCAGTTAAACTCAAAGAATAGTATCTCAGTGTCTTTCAGTTTATAGTACGATTTAGCACAGAGTGAGTGTAGAGATGGTGGCTTCCCCATTACAAAGGCAGATTTATTAGTAGCAGTCCCTAGACTTCAAAACTACATATCCAACATAGGACATGAGTAGTCACCTATCAGATTAGGCTAACTATCTGGCAAGGGTCACCCATCAGATTAGGTTGACTATCTCGCAAGGGTCATACATCAGTTCAGGCTTGACACCTTTAGTCCTTTGGACATTATATCAGTTTAGTAGATCTGCAGAGCTATTATTAGTACCTATGGCATGGTATTAACACCCTTCTAGCTGGGGTTATAGGTTGGACCCTAATTAGCTCAAATTAGGGAATGTTGGTTAGATGATACCTCTCACAGTCTTATATATGGTCTCATTTATAGTCCCAGTTCAGTAATTTAGTCTTAGTGTTGATTGACGAAAGTATACAAATTTCAGTTATCTTAGTATTTCATTTAACAAATTTTACTCAATTATGTTATATACTTGGTTATGAATCCTCAGTATTTTCAAATTTCATTGAATTATCGGTATCTACAAATTCTTTATTCTTTACTCAGTACTCTATTATTTATATGCATATCCAGTTAATCATTAGTTCTATTCATGAAACAATGCATATCATCCGACCTCATTTAGCATACTAGTACATTCAAAGTACTGATTGCGTACCTTTTTTTATGCTATGATGTATTATATCATAGGTTTTGACGCTTAGTTCCCAGCTCATGAGTAGACTTATCAGAATCTTAGCAGTAGCAGTGGTGAGTCCTCATACTTTGAGGATAGGCTTACTTTACTTCATATCTTATTTAGTAGTTAGTGGGAGTTAGTTGGGGCCTGTCCCATCAACTTATATTCAGTCAGTCAATTATAAAGGATTTTCAGATATTAGAGTTAGTTATTCAATTTTTATATACTACAGTAGTTATCCAGTTTATCACTAATTATTCAAACTCAGTAAGTTGTTTCTATAGACTCGTATTTCAATTTTAAATTCAGTTATTAAAACCTTATGGCATATTAGTAATCTTCCATATTTATGATCATGTTATTTAGTGCTCACCGCAGGTACCAGTTAATGGGTTAGCTTGTGGTCTCTTGGGACTGTAATCACCATCCAACAACTAGGGGGTAGTCTCAGGTCATTACAAACTTAGTATCAAAGCCTATAGTTTTAAAGTGTCCTAGAAAGTCTGAAAGTCGGGTCGAGTAGAGTCTTTTGCATGGATGTGTATCTCTCCACACTTATGGATGAGAGACTACAAGGCAGTTAGGAAAATTTTCCCTTCTTTTAAGTATTCATATAATGCGATTAAGCATGTGCTCAAGTTAAACTCTTAGTCTAATCTATTTTTTCCTTCTATTTACCGAACATGCTTTCCAAGAAGAACAAGAACTCAGTCAGCCCCTTAGCCTATCCAGGCAGATCCGCGGAATGAGCATGTCTCTCATACAGAATTCAAGGTTGCGTTCACTAATCTAGAAAACTCTATAGCAACATTGAATGAATAGCTAGCCTCTATTTTAGCCAACCCAGTGGCCAATACTGTTGCAACTAGAATTTGGGATTTCACACAGATGAATCCTCCTTCTTTCATGAGATCCAAGTCTGAAGAGGATCAACAGGAATTCTTAGATATAGTTCAGAAGGTCATGGATGCTTGGAGGTGATGTCTAGTTAGAGTGCCGAGTTGGATGCATATCAATTCCAGGATGTATCCCATACTTAGGTTAAGTAGTGGAAAGTTGACAGAGGTGTTGATGCAGTGCCATCGAATGGAAAAAGTTTTCCACAACTTTCTTGGACTGATTCTTTCCATTGGAGTTGAGAGAGGCCAAAGTGTTAGATTTCATTAAATTGAGATAAGGTAGCATGAGTCTGAGGGATTATTCTCTCAAGTTCACTCAGTTAGCTAGATATGCTCCTCATGTGGTAGCTAAAAATAGGTCCAAGATAAGTAAGTTTATGTCTGGCATGTCTAATAGTATAGTCAAGGAGTGTAAGACTGCAATGCTGATTAGTAAGATAGACTTGTCTAGGCTAATGGTTCATGCTCAATAGATAGAGGAGCAGAAGATTAAAGAGAGGGAAAGAGTAAACAAGAGAGTTAGGATGGGTAGTTTTAATTTCAATCAGCCAAAGTCAAGGTGGTAACCATCCTTAGTCTTATCAGAGGTCTTCTGCCCAGTACCCTCTTCAGCTAGTTCCCTGGTACCCAAATTTAGAAACAACAATAGTGATAGGGCACCGGGATCTAGGTTCCAGGTCAGTGTCAGCAGTACTCATACCAATCCTTTATGTCAGAAGTATGGCAGACACCATCAGGGTGAGTGTAGAGTTGGTAGTGATGTGTTCTTCAGGTATGGCAAGCTAGGCCATCGGATTTGCGAGTGTCAGGTAGTTTCTCAAAAGGGTAGGGATGCGCACCAACAAGGCTAGTACCATCAGTCGGTAGTTCCATCTGGTCGCCCAAATCAGTAGGGTGTCTGATACGGTTAGGGAAGCCTCCACAGGTACACGGCCTTTCACACGAAGCCAAGCTCGGGAATTACAAAAACTCCAAGCTTTGTTCATGCAAATGGCCGTGTGTGAGTTGGTGATTGAACCAACCAAGGACCTAAACGTTTTTATGTGTGAAGAGAGGTCCTAATGTGTAATAAACTACTCTCCAAGGTTGGCACAAGAAGCAAGGGCGGATGGGTCATTTTACCCCTTTTGTTTGTAGTATAAATAGAACATGTTAGAGAGTTATTCCTTAGTTTTTGAATGCTGATTTTTGTAACCTAAAACACTAAACCTTTCCTCTCTCTTCCACTCATAGAAGCCGCCCCTATTATCTCACAAGTAGAGGGATACTTGTGTTGTCTCTTTGGCTAGAAACAAGGGTTTTGAGGTCGTTGAGTGCCCCTTGGTCCTCGTAAGAACTTGGTGTTTATATTCATTAGACTTAGGGTCCTCTCTTGATGTTAGGGTTCTTAGTTTATTGAATGTTATATGTCAAGTTGTCTATCTTTCTTTATCTTGTTGTTGTTGTTGATTTTGTTATCTTAAAGTCTAGTGAAGCCGTGTGGGGCTCTTTTCGATTCACTAGCATTGTTATCTATCTTGTTGTTCTTGTGTTGTGGGCTGAAAAAACCGAAACTTAAACTTGTTGTCCTTGTGTTGTTGGACTGAAATCTGAGCCTACTTGAAGCTCTTGGTGTTGTTGGTTTGATCTTGTATCATTTGGTATCAAAGCAAGACCGGTTGTGTTCCAACATAACCCATCTTGGGCTAGTTCACGGCTTAAACAAACTACACCAAAAAGAAATTCTGAAAATCTGTCCATTAAAAGTTGAAACCAAGAATGATGTTGTATGTTTAGATCTAGGTGTTATTTTGCTTGTTTAGTGAGTTTCTAGTGTTGGTTTCTTTCTCACCAACACTAAAGTGTCTAGATCCAAAAGTTGAGCTTGAAAACTTGAACATTGTGTAGTGACTTGAAGTGGCCGAAAGTTGTATGTTGTTGATAACCAAAACAAAAAAAAAATCGGTGGTTGTGTGTTTATGTGCTAAAGAAGTTGATGAAGTTTGTTGAGGTGTTCATCTTTTGAACTTGTTCACCTTGTTCATCTTGTTGTGTGCTCAAGTGGTAAGACAAGCTATAAAGTTGTTGTGAAAGACTTGCACCCATCACCTTTTAGTCTTGTCAATCACTTTTCCCTAATTCAAGGAGCCTTGTTTTGTGGGATTAGTCAACCAAACCCCACTTTCTTGAGTTTGAAAAGGGTGAAATACTACAAGATTTTATTTTTCCCACCAAAACACTTTGCAAACTATAACAAGTTGTGTGAATATTAACACAAAACAAAAAAAAAAAAGAGAGAAGAAGAACGTGTGGGACCATTGCATGCTGCCACGTCGCTATAAGCTCATCTTAGGATATTCCTTGGTTGCTAATTGTTGATCCTTGGTTTCCCTTACTTGGTCCTAGAACTAATTAACAAACTAGTACCTTCCTACTAGGTTGTCAACTAGTTCCTTGAACCGTTTGTTCGTGTCAACGATTATTTGAGTGCTTTTATTCGTTTGAACGAATTGCTGATTTTTGACTCTAGTCCGGCAAGAATTCTTTGAGTCTTCAAACAAGAATCCATTCCGGATAAGAGCTTACTCATACCTTAAAAATCTCACGGTTACTAGCCAATTATACAACACTTGTGGAACACGAACTTGTGGTGAACGAAAGCGGATAATACCTTGACAATGGAAGGAGCTACGTCTCATAATGTGGATACTAATGCCCTTGATTCTATGAGGGTCACTCTTGAGGCCGTTACCCGGACACTTGAAAGGTTGAATTCGGAATTTGGGGCCGTGAGAGGGGACTTGGCAGCAATAAGGGGGGAAGTGTCGACTATTAGTGGGAGATTAGAACAAGTGGAGAGTCAAAGGAACTCTCGTCCTTCTACTCCTCTACATGTATCTACCAATGGTCATGATAGGACCTCCTCCGCAACCATCACCCCCGAAACAGTCCACCAAATGCTAAATGCACCCCAAGCTCCACTAAATACCACAAGCCAAACTACCTCTTTTCCTCCAAACCGAGACTCCACTAGGTCACTACATTTCCAAGCCCCTCCAATTCCACAAGAGGGATTTGGACGCCAAGTACCTCCACTAATTCCGAACCCTCCATTCAAAGCTCCATTCACCCAAAGACCGCAAATTCCAAATCCTCCGAATCAAAACGGCCAAGGCCGGCCAGCCCACTTTAAAGGATACGGTAGAGAGGAGTATGAAGGAGATGGAGCCTTTGATGATGCTTATATGAGGGAGGAGGAGTTAAGAGGGGGTCGAGGAGAACCTAGGAGATACCGGGGGTATGGAGATAGGGGAAACCGACACCAAGAGAGAGACGTAGGCATCAACACCATCAAGTTGAGCCTACCCATCTTTAAGGGTGAAAGTGACCCCGAGACCTACTTAACTTGGGAATCGGCTTGTGACAAAGTTTTCCAAGTTAATGATATCTCGGAAGAAAAGAAGAGTTGCTACGCTATACCTCTCCTCGAGGGCTATGCTAACACTTGGTGGGAGTATGTTAAACGATTTGGTAATGAATTAGTGGATGGGCAGCCACCACCTTGGTATCGGTTGAGGTATTTGATGAGACAATGATACCTTCCCGAGAGATATCGTCATGAGTTGCTCGCTAGATTATATGGCTTGCGGCAAGGAGGAAAGAGCGTGATGGCCTATTTTGACGAGTTCCAACAACTCATGTTGAAACTTGATCATCGTGGGGAGCAAATCAGTCACGACATCATCCGGTTCAAGTGTGGGTTGAACAAAGAGATCTCCACTCATTTGACCCTTCACCGGTTTGAAACCATTGACGGTATATTCCAAGAAGCCCTAGAGATTGAAAGGGAACTTAAGGAGAGATCAGCCTTTAAGGCAAGGGTACAAACCCCCTTGGGTTTGCCCAAAAACAAGGACCAACCCGCCCCTACGAAGCTGCCCGAGTCCAAAACAGTCCCTAAGTTCCCTCAGAAATCGGAGGCTCACAAATATCCCAACCCAAAGGGGTTCCAATGCTTCAAGTGCCAAGGTTAGGGGCATAAGGCCAATGAATGTCCGAACCGGCGCAATGTGATCCTACGAGAAGGGAAAGTGTACTACCTTGGTGAGGAGGTGGTTTCCGAAAGGGGGGAGGATGAGGCCGAGCCTCAAGATGGAGAGGGAGCTGAAAATGGGCCGAATGGTGATGAATTAGATGGTAGTGAAGATGTCTATCCACAAGAAGGGGAGTATGTGGTTCCAAACTTTGTGGTTAGACGTGTCATGATTAGTAAGGCGATGGATGACCCGAGTCAAAGGGAAAATCTATTCCATACTAAGTGTCTTGTAAAGGGGAGTGTGTGCACCTTGGTGATTGATAGTGGTAGTTGTACAAATGTTGCGATCCATGCTATGGTAAATTTCTTGAAGCTACCAACTACACTACACACTAGTCCTTACAAGCTACAATGGTTGAACGATTGTGGTGAATTAAAGGTCACAAGGCAATGTGTGATTCGGTTTAAGGTGGGAAACTACCACGATGAAGTGCTTTGTGACGTGATCCCAATGCAAGCATGTCACTTGTTGTTAGGTAGACCATGGCAATATGATAGGTCTACTAAACACGATGGGAGGTCCAACCGGTATACGCTTGAGAAGGATGGCCGAAAGGTCACACTGCACCCTCTTTTACCCTCCCAAGTAAATGAGTGGCATCAAAAGATGAGAGAGTTAAAGGGAAAGGGGAAGGAATCCGGAAAGGGAGAAAAGGGGGGGGATGCCGTCGGTGAGGAAGTGGGGACATTCGAGGCTGTCCCAACGACAAGGGAGATGGAAAACGTAGTGATGTTGGCTAGGAGGAAAGAACTCTTCGTGGACCATGATGAAAACAAGCCGATGTTACTTTTGGCCCATTGTTTTAATACTAACCCCACTAATTCTTCCATTTCCCCTTTGATTTCTTGTGTGTTGCAGGAGTATGAAGATGTATTTCCTCAAGAACTTTCGCAAGGATTGCCCCCACTTCGGGGAATTGAGCACCAAATTGATTTGGTGCCGGGTTCAGAACTTCCAAACAAACCGGCCTATAGGAGCAATCCCATGGACACTAAGGAGCTTGAAAGACAAGTTGAGGAGCTTCTCAACAAGGGATACATCAAGGAAAGCATGAGTCCGTGTGCTGTTCCGGTGCTTTTGGTACCAAAGAAGGACGGAACTTGGCGCATGTGCGTCGATTGTAGAGCCATCAACAAAATCACGATAAGGTATCGTCATCCAATCCCTAGACTAGATGATATGTTAGATGAGCTCCACGGATCTTGTTTGTTTTCTAAAGTGGACCTTAGGAGCGGCTATCACCAAATTCGCATGCAACCCGGTGATGAGTGGAAGACCGCATTCAAGACCAAATTCGGTCTATATGAGTGGCTGGTCATGCCCTTCGGCCTTACCAATGCTCCTAGCACATTTATGAGGCTAATGAATCATGTAATGAAGCCTTATATTGGAAAGTTTGTGGTGGTTTACTTTGATGATGTGTTGGTGTATAGTAAATCTATTGATGATCATGTAATGCATTTGAGATGTGTGTTTGATGTGCTCCGAAAGGAGAAACTGTATGCCAACATGGAGAAGTGTTCTTTTGGTGTTGATAAAGTTATATTCTTGGGTTTCGTCGTGAGCTCAAGGGGTGTGGAAGTGGACGATTCCAAGATAGACTCTATTCAAAGTTGGCCGACCCCTAAAACTATTGGAGAAATCCGAAGTTTCCACGGGTTGGCAAGCTTTTATAGGAGGTTTGTCAAAGGATTTAGTTCCATAGCAGCCCCCTTGACCGAGGCAATTAGAAAGGACGGACCCTTTAAATGGGGTGATGAGCAGGCTAGGGCTTTTGAGGCCTTGAAAGCTATGCTCATCTCGGCGCCTTTATTGCAATTGCCTGATTTTGGTAAGATGTTTGAAGTAGAGTGTGATGCTAGTAAGGTTGGCATCGGGGCTGTTTTGATGCAAGAAGGTAAGCCCGTTGCTTATTTCAGTGAAAAGCTCAAAGGGGCAACTCTTAATTACTCAACTTATGATTTGGAGTTGTACGCCCTTGTTAGAGCCTTGGGAAATTGGCAACATTATTTGTGGCCTAAGGAGTTTGTGATACGAACGGATCATGAGTCGTTGAAACACCTTAAGAGCCAAGACAAGTTGAATAGGCGTCATGCTAAGTGGATTGAGTTCATCGAGACTTTCCCTTATGTAATTCATTACAAAAGGGGAAAGGAAAATGTTGTTGCCGATGCCTTGTCTAGGAAGCATGTGCTTGTTGCTACCTTGTCTTCGAAATTGATGGGTTTTGAGAGCTTGCGGTTGTTGTATCCCAAGGATCCTACCTTTGCTCCTATTTTTAGGGAATGCGAAGAGTGGGGAAGGGACCGTTGGCTTAAGGAGAATGACCATTCCTCCTACTCTCGGTTCGATGGGTATTTGTTTAAGGGGAGGAGGTTGTGTGTTCCTTCTAGTTCTTAGAGGGAATTATTTGTGAGGGAGGCCCATGACGGAGGCCTCATTGGTCACTTTGGGGTAGACAAGACCCTCGGAATCTTAGAGAACTTCTATTGGCCCAAAATGCGCAAAGACGTCACTAAAATTTGTAGTCAATGCATGGCCTGCCGGAGTGCGAAATCTCGTCTCCTACCTCAAGGATTATACACCCCACTCCCTACTCCCCTTAGGCCTTGGTTGGACATTTCGATGGATTTTGTTTTGGGGCTGCCAAGGACTAGAAAGGGCCGAGATAGCATTTTTGTTATTGTTGATAGATTCTCTAAAATGGCTCATTTTATTCCATGTGCTAAAACCGAGGATGCTCGTAGTGTAGCTTCATTGTTTGTTGCACATGTTGTAAAGCTTCACGGGGTACCGAGGACTATTGTGAGCGATAGGGACTCCAAGTTCGTAAGTCTCTTTTGGAAGTCCATGTGGAGTAGGCTTGGAACGAAGTTACTTTTCTCCACGTCTTGTCACCCACAAACCGATGGCCAAACGGAGGTAGTAAATAGAACCTTGGGGTCTATGCTACGTTCTATGGTTAAAGGTAAACTGACGTCATGGGAAGATCACCTACCCTTGGTGGAATTTGCATACAATCGGGTAATACATTCGAGCACGGGAATGACTCCCTTTGAATATGTTTACGGCCTGAATCCCCTTACCCCTTTAGATCTCACTCCTTTGTCTAGTGATCTCATGACCAGCTTAGATGGAAATAAAAGAGCCGAGGCAATGAAGAAAATGCATGAGACGGTGCGGATCAAGCTTGAAAAGAAGAACCAAGAGATTGCAAAAAGGGTAAACAAAGGGAGAAGAAGGCTTGTGCTTGAACCCGGAGATTGGGTGTGGGTGCATCTTCGAAAGGATCGGTTTCCAGCTCAAAGGAAGTCCAAATTGCTGCCAAGGGGTGATGGTCCTTTCCAAGTACTTGAGAGAATCAATGACAACGCCTACAAGATTGACCTTCCGCCGGAATATCAAGTCCACAAGACTTGCAACGTTGGTGATCTCTCCCTCGTGGATGCGGTTGAAGATGACCAAATGCTGAATTTGAGGTCAAATTCCTCTCAAGATGGAGAGGATGATACGGTTAGGGCAGCCTCCACAGGTACACGGCCTTTCACACGAAGCCAAGCTCGGGAATTACAAAAACTCCAAGCTTTGTTCATGAAAATGGCCGTGTGTGAGTTGGTGATTGAACCAACCAAGGACCTAAACGTTTTTATGTGTGAATAGAGGTCCTAATGTGTAATAAACTACTCTCCAAGGTTGGCACAAGAAGCAAGGGCGGATGGGTCATTTTACCCCTTTTGTTTGTAGTATAAATAGAACATGTTAGAGAGTTATTCCTTAGTTTTTGAATGCTGATTTTTGTAACCTAAAACACTAAACCTTTCCTCTCTCTTCCACTCATAGAAGCCGCCCCTATTATCTCACAAGTAGAGGGATACTTGTGTTGTCTCTTTGGCTAGAAACAAGGGTTTTGAGGTCGTTGAGTGCCTCTTGGTCCTCGTAAGAACTTGGTGTTTATATTCATTAGACTTAGGGTCCTCTCTTGATGTTAGGGTTCTTAGTTTCTTGAATGTTATATGTCAAGTTGTCTATCTTTCTTTATCTTGTTGTTGTTGTTGATTTTGTTATCTTAAAGTCTAGTGAAGCCGTGTGGGGCTCTTTTCAATTCACTAGCATTGTTATCTATCTTGTTGTTCTTGTGTTGTGGGCTGAAAAAACCGAAACTTAAACTTGTTGTCCTTGTGTTGTTGGACTGAAATCCGAGCCTACTTGAAGCTCTTGGTGTTGTTGGTTTGATCTTGTATTAGTGTCACTTCTAGTGTTACTAGTGGTCAGCGTTCAAACATATTATATGCTCTTCAGTCCCACCAAGATTAGGAAAATTCTCCCGACATCATTATTGGAACGTTGCAAGTCTTTCACTTACATGTTTATGCTTTACTAGACCCTGGAGCTTCTCTTTCTTTTGTAACTCTATATATAGCTATCAATTTTGGAGTCAGTCCTAAAACTCTAGCAGAGCCCTTTTCAATGTCTACCCCAGTAGGTGTTTCTATTATGGCCAGCCAGGTATACAAGAACTATTTGGTCATAATATCTCAAAAAGATACCTCAATTGATCTCGTGGAGTTAGAGATGACAAATTTTTACGTCCTTCTCAACATGGATTGGCTCCACTTATGTTGTACCTCAGTTATTTGTAGAAACACAATAGTTTATTTTCAGTTTCCAAATAAACCAGTCCTTGAATAGAGGGATAGTACAATAGCTCTTAGGGGATAGTTAATTTCATACCTTAGAGCCAGAAAGATGATATCCAATGGGTGTGTCTACCATCTTGTATGAGTCAAAGATTCTAATTAAGAAAATCCTCCTCTTGAGTCAGTCCAAGTAGTAAAAGAATACTCAGATGTGTTTCCTAAAGATCTTCCCAGAGTTCCTCTTGAAATGAAAACCAACTTTGGAATAGACCTTCTTCCAGATACTAAGCCTATATCTATTCTTCCATATAGAATGGCTCCAGCTAAACACAGAGAACTGAAAGAACTGTTAAAGGATCTCCTAGAGAAGGGATTCATTAGACCCTTCATCTCCCTGTGGGGCACACATGTTCTATTCATGTGTAAGAAAGATGGTTCTCTTAGAATACGCAGAGACTACTATCAGTTAAACAAGGTCACAATAAAAAATAAATATCCACTTCCTAGAATCGATGACTTGTTTGACCAACTTCAGGGTGCCAGTTATTTTAGCAAGATAGACCTCAGATCAAGCTATCATTATCTTAGAGTCAGAGAATGTGACATTACAAAACAGCTTTCTAAACTTGGTATGGTCACTTTAAATTTGTAGTCATGTCCTTTGGTCTTACAAATGCCCCAACACCCTTTATGGACTTGATAAATCGAGTGTTCAAGTATTACTTGGACATGTTCCTCATAGTATTCATTGATTTCATTCTTTTTTATTCTCTTAGTAAAAGCGATCGTGCAGACTATCTCAGCATAGTGCTTTCAGACTCTTAGAGCTCATCACTTGTTCGATAAATTTAGTAAGTGTTAATTCTGGCTAAGATCACTAGCATTGCTTGGTCTTATTATTTTCGGTGATGGCATTAGAGTTGATCCTCAAAATACCAAAGCAGTAAGAAACTATCCTAGACCCATCTCTAAATCAGATATCAGGAGTTTCTTAGGTTTACCTAGTTATTACCGTTAGTTTGTTAAAGGATTTTCTTCTATTGCACCCCCATGTCCAGATTGACTCAGAATAAAGTTAAGTTTCAGTTATCAAATTCATGTGATAAGAGTTTTCAAGAGTTAAAGACTTGACTCACCTCAGGCCCACTCTAGACTTTACGAGAAGTTTCTGTTGGTTTTGTCATGTATTATGATGCATCCAGAGTAGGTTTAGGTTGTGTCCTCATGCAGATATGTAAGTTCATATCCTGCGCCTCCAGACAACTTAAGCTTCAGGAGAAGAATTATCTCTGTAGTATTTGCCTTACAGATTTAGAGGCATAACTTGTATCGAGTATATGTAGATTTGTTCATAGATCACAAAATTCTTTAGTATGTGTTCTATCAGAAAGATTTTAATTTGTGTCAAAGAAGATGGTCAGATTTATTAACGGATTATAACATGAGTGTTCTATATAATCTGGGTAAGGCCAATGTAGTGGCTGATGCTCTCAGTAGAATGTCTATGGGTAGTGTAGCTCATGTTGAGGATTGTAAGAAAAGTTAGCACAGGATGTTCATCAGCTTGCCTGACTAAGTGTCCATTTACTCGACTTAGACAAAGGTAGTGTATGGGTGCAGAGTAGCTCAGAGTTATCTCTAGTTTTCAAGGTAAAGGAAAAGTAGGATAGAGATCCCAATCTAATTAAGTTGAAAGAATAAGTCAGAGATTAGAAAGTGGAGGTTTTCTCCCAAGGGGAAGATGGTCTTTTGTGTTGTTAGGGTAGATTGTATGTGCCTCATGTAGAAAAGTTGAGGCAATGAATTCTTGCAGAAGTGCATGGTGTGCATTACTCTATTCATCTAGGGGCCACTAAGATGTACCGCGACATGCGGAAGATTTATTAGTGGAGTGGGATGAAGAAAGATATTGCAAAGTTTATAGCTAAGTGCTCTACATATTAACAAGTTAAGGTTGAGCACCAGAAGCCTTGTGAGTCCATACAGGAGTTCAGTATTCCCCTGTGCAAATAGAAGGAAATTAACATGGACTTTGTGACAGGTTTGCCTCGTGCCCGTCGTCAGGATGACTCTATTTGGGTTATCATAGTCAGTCCATACCTCTTACTCAGCCGAGGACTACGCCAATCTCTATCTCAGAGATTTAGTTAGGTTGCACAATTTTCCATAATCTATCATCTTAGATAGAGGTACCTATTTTATCTCTGACTTATAGAAAGCATTCAAAAAGGTTCTTGGTACCCAAGTCCATATCAGTACATCCTTCCACCCTCAGACAGATGGTCAAGAAGAAATGACTATTCAAACTTCTAAGGATATACTGAGAGTGTACGTTGTTGATTTCAAAGGTAGTTGGGATAACTATTTGCATTTTATTGAATTCACATACAATAACATCTATCATTCTAATATTCATGTGGCTCCATTTGAGGCTCTCTATAGTAGGAGATGTAGATCTCCAATTGGTTGGTTTAAAGTAGGTAAGGCCGCAGTAGTAGGGCCTAACTTGGTATTTGATGCGTTAGAAAAGGTTCAGTTGATCAAAGAAATGCTTAGGGCTTCCCAAAGACAACAAAAATCATATGCTGATGTGAGGAGAAAGGATCTTGCGTTTGAGGTTTGTGACCATGTACTTGAAAATTTATCCTATGAAGAGAGTGAAGAGATTTGGCAAGAAAGATTGACTATTGGCCTAATATTTCTTCTATCTTATTATAAGGTCAGGATTTACCTGACCATTATGGTTGTTATGATGATGGTTAGGTTGGTTATCGAGGCAACCTCTGATTCATGTGGGCTTGAGGTTTCCATATGACACAGCCCAATTTTTTGGGCATGTCAAGTTGGCAGCCTAGGTTCACATTCTGTTGGGACTCTAAAAAGTTGTGTCATGTAGAGTCTCTTTTATTAGTGTAAAGTTTGCCACACTTATCAGAAAGGGTCTATGAGATATTTAGGAATGTTTCCCTTTGTTGTGTTTCAATCTCAAGCTATATAAAGTCTAAGATCTTGAATTCCTCTGATTTTTGCTTGATCATCTTTTAGATCATGTATCTAAGAAGATCTAATGTTCAAGCAAACTTTTCTGCCCCAACTGGGGGCAATATTGACTAGGTTAGTCCATCTTTTAGGATTCAGACCTGGTCAAAGGTCGTGTCATCTGGCTGTCGTCATTGGGTTCCACCTTTAGTCCCCCACTTTAGAATTAAAATTTCCCCTCAGTCACCTCAAAATGTTGAGTTATGTCATTCGTTTGCTCAGTAGGCTTAAGTTGGTGAAAAGAGGTGTAGGAAGAAGTACTTTGGGTCCTAGTCTTCTCTCTTTGGCTAGTGCTCCATACCTGGCCCCGTTGAGAGGTAGAAATCTTCAGATTGATAACACTTATGGGTCACAAAGTGCCCAACATCAGGTTAGCACGGCCCAATCCTCATTCACCTATCCTTCTTATTGGTTTTACGGTCAATCACACACTGTGGTTGTTGCCAGAAAGGAAAGAACCAATTTTTTAAGTGTGGATGATTGGGTCATATACAATGGGAATGTCCAATAGTGGTTGCTTCTTGGACAAACAAAAAGATATCGATTACCAATTCTTTAGCTCATGCATACAGGGGTGTTGCTTTTAGCTTCGACATTTGTCGGGACCATCTCAATGCTTTTACTAACCATGGAGAGCCCAAGGAATCTTATAATGCTGATATATGTATGTTTAAACTTTTCTATCATAATGTGTATTAGTTGCTTGACCCAAGGTCTACTCTTTCTTATGTAACCTCGATATGACTATGTACCGTGGTTTTGTTCCGAGAGTTTGTCGATTCTTTTTCTATTTCTACCACTGTAGGAGGCTCTATGGTTAATAAGAGGGTCTATAGGGGGTATCTGCTAGTGGTAGTAAGACTCTTGTAGACTTAATAGTGTTGGATGTGATTGATTTTGGTATCATTCTGGGGTTGGATTGGTTGCACTCTTGCTATGCTTCCTTAGATTGTGAGACCTGAACGGTCATGTTCTGATTCCCTAATGAGTCGGTCATTGTGTGGAAGGTGGTTCTTTAGTTCATAAAGAAATATTCATTCCTTATCTTAAACCCCTAAAAGTTGATCTCAAAAGGGTGTTTGTAACATTTGGTCCGAGTTAAGGATTCTACCTTGGAAAGGACTTTTCTAAAATCCATTCCCGTGGTTAATGAGTTTCCTAATTATGTTCCCAGTGTTCCTCCTGATGGGGAAATTGATTTTTGGATTGATCTTGTTCCAGATACTTATCTAATTTTTATTTGGTCTTATAAGATAGCTCCAGTGGGGCTTAAGGTGAAATTGAAAGACCTTTTAGATAAAGGTTTCATGCATTATTGTGTCTCTTTGTAGGGGTGATCCTACATTGTTTGTGCATAAAAAGGATAGTTCCTTTCATATGTGTATTGATTATCGTCTGTTGAACATTGAGTCTCATTATGACCTTTGAGGTTGATATGGAGAATTTCATACCTATCGTGTCGTGTATTTGTGGAGGTTCTTTCCTTGAGTGGCATGAGTGGTTCTTGTGCTTTAGTTTCTCTGTGACCCATCTTGTGTGGATAGTTGCTCCAAGAGCATGGTGACGTTTTGAAGTAAGAAATGTAGAATTTCATAGGTGGTGGAGTTCTAGGGTGCTTTTTTAAGGAATTGTAAGGTAGGAAATGTCGTTCTCCCATTTGATAGTATGAGGTTGGTAAGGAAAGTTGCTTGACCCCAGTCTTATTAACCAAACCTTAGAAAGAGGTGAGGGTGATTCGTGAGAGGTTGAAAAATGCTCAAAGTCATCAAAAGTCCTATGTTGATGTGTGGCGTGGAAGCTTAGAGTTTAGTGTTGGCAATTTTGGTATTCTTGAAGGTCTCCCCCATGAAGGGAATAATATAGTTTGGTAAAGAGAGGGAGCTTATTTTCTATTATGTTAGTCCTTATTCGGTATTGAAAGGACTTGGCAAGGTTGCCTATAGGATGGAGTTACCTTCTAGGTTGAAGTCTATTTCCCTTGGGTTTTCCATGTCTCTATGTTGCGGAAATGTGTGGGTGATCCTTGATCGGTTGTTCCTTTGGGGGATGTTGATATTTCAAACTCTTTGTCCTATGAGGAGATCTCGGTGAGGATCTTGGATCTGCAAGTTCATCGATTGAGAACGATAGAAGTGGCTTCGGCGAAGGTTCTATGGGGAAACCAAGTCTGGGAAAGCTACTTGGGAGGCGAATAAGGACAGAAGTCCAAGTATATGCATTTGTCTTTTATCCCAGAAACTCATTATTGAAGTATGTGTTGATCTTCTTGATTTGACTTATGACTTGGGTTATTAATAGGTTTCAATCCCTAAACTTTGAGAGAGCTAAGTGGCGTTGATAAATGATGGATTTGAATCCCAAGGATCAATAAAATGAAATGGTGGATTAATGATGGTCATGATATGTGTGGTGAAGTATCCTTGTTGTATGCTTTTTACTAATTTGTTTGGGAGTTATTTTGGTGTGTGCTAACATGTTAACTTGTGTTGATGCTTTCCTTACCCATAATTTGAGGATGAATGATCCTAAGTGGGGGACAATAAAATACCCATGATATTGGCCTTGCAAAAATTTTTAGTTTTGAGAAAGATAACCATGATATGATTGCACAAGCCAATTGTACCCTTTGGATATGGGTAGTATCGAACCTCTCCTTCCCCTCTCATACCATAAGAAGCCTAGGAAAGATAGTATATTCTTCCCTATGCAAGTGACACTCCCTTCAATCATACCCTAACTATACGATTCGTACCCAACATAATTGTACGGCGTGAACTCTCAACTTGAGTGGACTTTTTCATATACGATTGGTATATACGAGTTAGAGGTTGATTCGTACCCTTTGGATATGACCCAAAGGTATATACTCGTATCCTCAATAGTGTGTGGGACAAAGGAGGATCCTAGGTTACGAGTCGAGGTACCACTCATACCCTAGGGTACGATTCCTTTAATGAGTCTTATGGTGAGTCGTACCCCTAGACGGGTCTGATTTTCAGCTTTTAACTGAGGGCCTTGTGGTCATTTCATACAACCTAAACCATAAGCCCTCTCACTATATAAGTATATGTGGCCTCCTTAAGTATATTTTGAGTGGATCTAACATCCTAAACTCTCTCTGAAACACTCTCAAAGTTTTTGGAACAAGATTTGTGGCTAGGGTATAGTGGGTGCTCATCTAAAAGATAAAGAGGAGTCAATTTCTTGGTGAATCGCCTTTTTTATGGAATGTAACTCTTCTCCTTGTTAAATAACTCTAAACCCATGTATGTCACACTTGGATTAGTATGTGTACATGGTGGTTTTGAAGTCAAATGAAAAAGGTTTTGTTGCTGATAACGCTCAATCTACAGCTCTCGTGAGAGTGTAAAGCGGTCGTTAGAAAATATAGAACCCAACCTGGGTTGGGTATTGATCCCACAGGGAATAGCTTGGCCAACAAGTAATCAACGGTTACTAGCCTTTTAGTACAAGTCTCGTAAAAAGGGGGGATTGTAATGTGTAACTAAAATATTAAAGGAAAAACTAAAAATAGCAAAGTAAAAAGGAAAGAATGTTTTGTAGGTTTTGAAACAATGAGAATTGAGGAGTTGGGGTTATGTCCACCTTCTGAGGTATACGTCTCTATTGGCTATGAGTGTGTAGAGTTTTGACATGCAATTGCTTATAGAGAATTGTAGTCGATGGTAAATCCAAGCGTCTCTCGACCTCAACAAGGACTATTTAACTTTAACTCTCTCGAGCTTAAAGCGTGTCTAACGGTACGAATTCTCCAAGAGGATAGTCCAGTTACGGCACTAGCTTTTTAATAGGAAAGGGTGTCCTACTACCTTGACACTATCTCTTTTCAAGACAAATAACCTTTCTCTCGAACAAGTTAAATGTTAGACTGGCGTATTCTTGCGTTTGCAACCGCAAAGAATGTAAATTAAGATGAAGAGAATAATGATACAAGCAATATACGTGTCACGAACTCACAAACTCACAGCAATAGATAGTAACTCATCCGGCTTCCATAACCCCAACAGAGAAGTTTAGTTACCCATGAATGCGAAGGAGATCACGATTGACATTGTTATTATATCACGATATTGAGTAATGGCGTGCAGATCAAGTGATAGGCGTGTGGCGTGTTTCCTTGGCTTGGTAACGATTCTCTTGTTGTGGAATTTAAGGATAAAAGAGTAGAAGAAGAATTAATGGAAAGATTAGAAGATGAATTGAAGAGTGTAAGATGATTGTAAAATTAATGGTGAATGAATTCTCTCCACTAAGGGAGGAATGTATAAAAATCTCTAGCATGATAGGGTATTTATAATACCCATATCCTATTCCTACTAAGCTAATAAAATACTTAACCAAATCCTACTAAGCTAATGAAATACTTAACCCAATTGTACTAGGTTAATGTATCATTATCCTAATCCTAATAAACTAATGAAATACATAACCCAATTGTACTAGGTTAATGTATCATTGTCCAAATCCAGCTATGTGTCTCTAAGTCCCCAAAGTCATCAGAAATGTTGTTTTAGCCCGGGACAGATTTTCCATGCAGCAGTTTTGGTCCTTAGGCGTGTACACTCCTTTTCCTTTCTTCGTGAGCTTTCTTTTGCGTCAAGTAAGCCATAAAATGCTGAATTTTGCATCATTTATACCTGAAACTTTACTAATCATGTTTGTTAGCTCATTTACAGGAAAAAGGACTAAAAGTGCATGAAATATATAATTTGTTCTCAAAACTATGCTAAAATATAGGCAAAATATATTGATATAGGCGCGTAAATTCGCCTATCATCAACACCCCACACTTAGAGCTTTGTTCGTACTCGAACAACATATCATGTCCTTCTAAACATCAACTTAGGGTTTTTACAACAACAACACAAAATATTTATCAAGACAAGCACAACAATTATCAACAAAGAGTAGCTTTTTGATTATAAGTAGAAACCATTTAACCTCTAGCGTAGACTCGTGATGGTGGTTAACTCATATTCAAAAGTCAAGGCACTAAGAATCATGTACAACTATCCAAAACTCATCAACCATGTGTGTCTCACAATATATTACCCATAGTCACCCACAAGTATAGCATATTTTTCAAACATGGGTATCAAAATATCCTTGCTCTCGCTCTCACAAAGAATTCGTATGCAGCAACTGATGACCATAGGCTTGCCCTTAGTGTACTACTCCACTAAATGTCAGAATGTTAAGGTTAGGATCAAGTAGGTCTTTTGATGGTTGTAATGTAGGCTAAGGGACGGGTAGGACTATTTTGACCAGAAATAGTGACTAAGTTCCTAAGCACTTTAATACATCACATTTTATCATTGACACTTTTTTCTTTCAACCTTTCTTCTTTCTTTTATTCTACCACCCTTGTTCTCCTCTTTTGTTTTTCAATTTTTGAGAATAACTCACTTTTCAGCTTTCTTTTCCTTTTTCTTTTCACAATATACCTCTTATGATAACACTTTTCTTTTTCATAACATATTCAAGCACCATTACAATTTATAGCATTATACTCACCCAATTTCCTCTTATGTTGTCACATGATTTTTTTCACTTTAAAGCACTTAGGAATTTGGATCAAATTACGGTCTTGAAAGAAAATGGATTAGGCTTGCATGTAAGGTTGTCAAAGAAATAGGCTAAAGGCTCAAAAGGGTTTAACTAGGATGATGTCCATGGGTAGGTAAAACTGAAGGTAAAAAAATATAGGTTGCCAAAGAAATGCCTAAATCATATCCTAAACTTACACTCCTTATTTTCGCTTTGCATACATACCAGGCAAGTTCTAGCATCAGCCACATACATAGAAGATACTATTATCTCACACACACAAGGCACATGGTCGACTTGATTGGAAGTAATATAGACTCTCGACCCAATAAGTGAAGGAATTGAACCACACACTATCACATAATGAGTCACAACTAGAGCCTAAACGTCTCAATAGTCACAATTGTAACACATACTCTTGTTATAATCTCATGCTGCCTGTCAAAATAATTTCATGCGAAGCTAGAAAAAATTTACTGCTAAAAAAACATTAAAAAAAACAAAAAAAAATGAACTCAAATAAAAAATAAAAAACTAAGTAAACAAACAAACATAGGTGCAAACAGAGAAGTATAGCATGCGATACCGCCACCCCACACTTAAACGGGACACTGCCCTCAGTGGAAAATAAATACGAAGAACCTGGTTGGTCGGACTCTTCCTCAATGTCGGGGGTCATACCCCCTTCGTCTGAATCATCATAAGAGTCGTCGTCAGAGTTCTTCTCCTCGTCAGAATCAGGCAAGCGTCGATCGTCATCAGTCGGCACATCATCCTCTAGAGGTTCCTCAAAGTATACGCCCACTCCACACATCTCCCGTGCATGCATGTTCATTGGGTAGTCGTGGTCCAACCGTTGGAGCTCTTCAGCAGTTGGAATACGTCCACGACTCATCATAGTAAATCGTGTCATGCCATAGAGATGACGGAAGAAACTCTCATCACGAGCATGTCTCTCCGCAGTAGTAAGGTTGACACCATGAGTTGTTTCAGCATCTTTGACCTTGGTGAGATCAACCTTCTTTGGGTTATGTGGGAGTTTGTGGTCAGCTGGTTCCTCTTCGATATCCTCCTTCCGCAAGATTGCTGTCAACAAATTTCCAAATGTGAAGTGGGACCTTTTGTGGAGTCTGGCCTTCCTCATGGTAGATCGAATGATTGCCCCAAAGTTGATAGGGACATTAGTCATCAAAGCATAGACCAAACACACACTATCTCTTGATATCTTGGTGTATTGAGTCCCAGGAATAAGACATGAGTTAACAATGCGCATCCAGATTCTGGCTTCCCTATTCAGTGGAGCATAGGGAAAGGTGTTGTGTCGGCCGATTTCTTTATGTCTGACCCACCTTGCCATTGATCTGCTTCCACAAAGTGTGTGTCGTATTGCTCTATAAGGAGGCCTGTTGTACAGCTCTTTGAATGGTACTGTGTCGACCGAAGGTAAGCCAAGAAAAGAGTTGATCCAATCCGCGGTGAGCTGTAACACTTGGCCCCGAATTTTGACTTCATTGCCTGTTGTGTTCGGCGACCAGTTGGCATAAAACTTTCTTGTTAAATCAAGGTTGCATTCTCCCATGTCGCGAAAGATGAAATCCAGCGTCAATGCCATTATTTTTGCCAACATACGCGGCTCCTTCTTTGATAAGGTTGCCTTGTTGATCAAGTCGACGTGAACATATTTTCGTTCTTTGTTGTTCCTGTACCATTCTTTGGCTTCCTCCTCAAGAACCCATTTTATTCCAAACATTCTGCGGGGTAGTTGTGCTGAGGATGATTCTCCTTGGTCCTTGCGACCTCTCTTTTTGCCCTTTTGGGAAGTGGTAGCCTTCTCCTTGCCTTGCCTCGCTTTAGGTGCCATTGTACCTGAGACTAGAAATAGTGTTAGTGGCAGCACAATCTCAATCGATACAATTATAAACAAGCATTAGGGGTACCACCCCACACTTAGTTTTGGTAACACAAATCAGTGAAGTGAAAGCGGTCGAGTACTCAGATTTTGTCGACATACGTTTTAGGATTGTATTTCGACAAGAAAATCAGCAATGCATCACTTACTTGCAGCCATTGGACTACTTTCATGGTAGATATAACAACACTACTACATAGGGGTTACTACATGGAATAGTTATTCTTACAACAATCACAACCTCTTATGCCGGTAGGCACTATAAGTCTTATCCCGATGGCCGGGATAGTCTAACATGTAAGTATCCAAACAACAATCTTACGCAATGTTCATAGCCATAGTAATTCCGTAAATATCATAACAATGCTATTGAAACCAAATTCAAGTCGAAAACAAGTCAAGATTTTCCTACGTATATGTTCACTCATATGATTTTGTATCAACTATCCAAACACATAAACATCACCAACAATCTTATACGATTTAGCAATTCATACTAGACATAGCAACGTAGTACTTACGAGAAATAAATGAAGAATAAGAGAGCACTTACTTTCTTGAAGCTTGTGGGGATGGTTTTGTGAATTGGAAGAGCAAAAGAAGAAAATTTTGAGAGGATTTAGATGTATATGCGGCGCCCTTAGGTCAATTTTTAGTGTGGTTGTGTTGTAAAACTAAGTCCCCTTTATATAGGAAGAGAATGGGTCGGGTTATGACCCATTTACAATCGGTTTTGGAGACAAAAATCCCACATATGCGGCGCATAATGCTTGGCATAGACATGACATATGCGGCGCATTGTCTATAGCATAATGGGACATATGCGCCGCATAGTCTATGGCATTTGTAGACATATGCGCCGCATAGTCTATGGAATATGAGATACTGAGACCAAATGCCATAGCATAGGCGGCGCATAGTCAAAAGCACACTTAGGAATAGGCGGCGCATAGTGTATAGCACACTAGATTCCGAGACCTTAGGCTATAGGATAGGTTATGCATCGTTCGTGGCCTAGTTTTTTCAAGGCCTATCCTTCCTCGATGCCTATTTTGGCATGAGAAATGCTCAATCCATAGCCTTATGCATCACTATTCATAACTTACCAACTTTACCATACAATGCGTCCAGATCGTCAATTGAAATCAATTTCCTCGTTGAATACTTCTTCCACCTATTTTTGCTCAAAACCAAACAAAAACGATTAGTACGATGGGTTGCCTCCCACCAAGCGCCTTAGTTTTGGTCGTGGCACGACTCTTATTTTTGGGTTTTTCATTTAGCAAAACAAAACAAGTACTAGAATGAAAGGAAAAACGATAAACGATAAAATGATGGGTTGCCTCCCATCTAGTGCCTTATTTATTGTCGTGGCTCAACATAGTAATCTCGAGTACTTAGACTTCATTGAGATAAGTGATGGATCATTTTCTGAAAGGATTTAGACGACAATGAGGCTTACCTGTGGGCATGCGATCTTTTTTGTGATGGCTCATACGTTTCTCCGGAGAGTCACCAATTATATCATCAATAGTCCAACCCATAGCTCTCTTGGATCTCTTCAGAGCAGAGAGGAGAGCCTCCACGTGCTGTTCACTTAAATCATCTGCACTCTCTGGAAGTATATTTTTACTTTCCAAGAACACATACCTTAGATAATCGAGGAGCTCTTGCGATTCTAGCATTGGTGGCTCGTCAATGGGAGTCTTCGCTGTTGGTTGATTCTTGAGATCACAATCCGGTTGCTTAGGAGTATAAGACTCTATTTCTGTTAGATCACCCATAAGTTCTTCATAATCTTCATTATCCTCATGCTCAACATTTAGTGGCGCAGCAGATAATGGCTCAACAGTAGGCTGTTTCTCTATAGATAATGCTTTCATATCCTCTTGATGAATATCAGCTACAGATAACTCATTCATATCGCTGGGCTACTTCATGACTTTGCATATATCAAACCGTACTACTTCGTCATTAATTCGAAATAAAAGCTCATTATCTTTCATGTCAATAAGCACACTTCTGGTTGCAAGGAAAGGACGTCCCAGGATTATGGGAACTTCAGAATCCTCCTTACAATCCAGAATAACGAAGTCTGCAGGAAAGATGAATGAAGAAACCTTCACCAACACATCATTCAAGATACCCACAGGTCTTTTTACCGACCTATCAGCCATCACGAGCCTCATATTGGTTGGTGTAGGGTCTCCCAACCCCAACTTCTTGTAGATCGAAAATGGCATCAAGTTGATGCTGGCTCCTAAGTCACATAGTGCATTGGCAAAGTTCAAAGATCTGACGGTGCAAGGAATAGTAAAAGCTCTGGGGTCGGCCTTCTTCTGAACTATCGATCGGGTAGCAATTGCACTACAATGATGTACATCATCCTTCAGTTCATAACTTGCTGCCCTCTTCTTTGTCAAAAGATCTTTCATAAACTTCGCATACCCAGGCATTTGTTCAAGTGCCTCCACTAATGGAACATTGATGGTCAGCTGCTTCAACATAGTCATAAATTTGCTGAACTTAGTGTCATCCGCCACCTTCTTCAATCTTTGGGGAAAAGGTGGTGGTGGGTATGGGAGTGTTCTCTCCGTGGATTTCTTCTCCTCTTGCTTCCGTTTTTCCACTTTTTCAGTTTGCACGTCGTTGGGAGTGACGTTAGTAACGTCATCCGCGGACTCCTCACGTTTCGCGTTGTTATCCTTGTCCACAACTTCGTCAACCACTTGCTTGTCTTTTGCTGAAGTTTCCTGCACCTTACCACTTCTGGTAGTGATGGCCATGCATGACCCATCATTCCTTGGGTTTTGCACAGTATCGCTCGGTAAGGTGCCAGCCTTTCTTTGATTGAATGCTGCTAAAAGTTGGCTCAATTGCTGCTCTATTTGCTTGATAGAAGTGGAATGAGAATTAACTAATTGCTTCATGGAGGACAAATCATTAATTACCTCCGTAACTCCCGCACTCGTTGCTTCCACTCCTTTCAATAGCTTAGCCATCATGTCTTCTATACTTCCAGAATTAGATGTGGTGGTATCACGTCTACCAGGGGGAACGTACAAACCACTCTTTTCATTGTTTTTTCTTCCAACTACCTTGGTCTTTGCTTCCAGATTTATCATAATAGTTCCGACCTTGGTTTCCTTGGGCATTCCCACGAAAACCCCCCTGATTGTTCAAGTAGTTGGCCTCCTCTTCAGAATCAGATTCGTCTCTTCCTTTTAGCGCCATAGCTTTTACTTTTTCGGTCTTCCCTGATAATAAATGTTTTGTCAGAAGATCCACTTGTGTTTTCATGTGCGCCATGTCTTGATCACGTTCTTCTTCTCTTCTTCTTTGGTCTGCAGTCATGCCAATAGATAAAGTGGGGCTTGCTACCTCAGAATCCCTGGTATGCCAAGCTCTACTTTGTTTCATCATGCGATCTAGCATATTGCTTACTTGACCAAAGGTGAGGTCCATGAAAGAACCTCCAGCTGCATTATCTACCACTGGTTTAGTTATTGAATTCAAGGCTCTATACAAGATCTCCATTAGGTGAACATTAGTCATGTGATGGTTTGGGCATCTCGCTAGCTTTGTCTTGAACCTCTCCCATGTTTTATGAAGAGCTTCAGTGGGAAGCTGGCGGAAATTGCTGATTTCATCTCTCAATTGTGCTCTTTTGGATGGCGGAAAGAATCTTTCTAGGAAAGCGTCTCTCAATTGCCTCCAATTTGTAATTGAATCAGGAGTTAGCCCATTCAACCATAGTGTTGCCTCCCCAGACAGAGACAATGGAAATAGACGTAATCGAATAGCATTCTGACCAACACCAGGATTGTCAAAAGACTTGCATGTAGAAATAAAGTTGATGAGATGCATATTTGGATCGTCGCCTGCTAGTCCACCAAATAATCCCTTGAGTTGCAATAACTGAATCATGGTGCTTGTGATGTTGAACTTGGCTCCGGGCGCTAATGGTGGTGGAATTATAGCTCCAGTGGCTCCGGCACCATCAAGATCATCATCATCATCGTCGAAAGTTGGCTGCAAAGGTTGGCGATCATACCTATACCGAGCTTGTCGACCTCTTCTGTTGGCAGGTGGTGTAGTTTCAGCAACATGCCTTGGGTTTATCAACTCGTCATCACCTAAATCTTCATCGTCAGGATTTGTTGCTCGCCCAGGATTATCAATGTTTTGTTGTTGGACTTGAGCAGCGGCAAGAGCAGCTAATCTTGCTTGCTCGTGTTGAGCAGCCATCCTGTCGATTTCAGCTTGTGCTTCCATTCTTCTAATTCGTTGTGGTTCAGGATTGATTGGTAATAACGGTTGACCAGAACTTCTAGTATGGGGCATGCACTAAAGTAAAAACCTGCAATAAACAAAAACAAAAACTAAATGTAAAAGTACGAAAATCTTTGACCAAAGGGTCTAGTAATTATCACGAACTTGATTGACACTCGTATTCCCCGGCAACGACGCCAATTTTTGATAACGCTCAATCTACAGCTCTCGTGGAAGTGTAAAAATGGGGGATTGTAATGTGTAACTAAAATATTAAAGGAAAAACTAAAAATAGCAAAGTAAAAAGGAAAGAATGTTTCGTAGGTTGTGAAACAATGAGAATTGAGGAGTTGGGGTTATGTCCACCTTCTAAGGTATACGTCTCTATTGGCTATGAGTGTGTAGAGTTTTGACATGCAATTGCTTATAGAGAATTGTAGTCGATGGTAAATCCAAGCGTCTCTCGACCTCAACAAGGACTATTTCACTTTAACTCTCTCGAGCTTAAAGCGTGTCTAACGGTACGAATTCTCCAAGAGGTTAGTCCAGTTACGGCACTAGCTTTTTAATAGGAAAGGGTGTCCTACTACCTTGACACTATTTCTTTTCCAGACAAATAACCTTTCTCTCAAACAAGTTAAATGTTAGACTGGCGTATTCTTGCATTTGCAACCGCAAAGAATGTAGATTAAGATGAAGAGAATAATGATACAAGCAATATACGTGTCACGAACTCACAAACTCACAGCAATAGATAGTAACTCATCCGGCTTCCATAACCCCAACAGAGAAGTTTAGTTACCCATGAATGCGAAGGAGATCACGATTGACATTGTTATTATATCACGATATTGAGTAATGGTGTGTACATCAAGTGATAGGCGTGTGGCGTGTTTCCTTGGCTTGGTAACGATTCTCTTGTTGTGGAATTTAAGGATAGAAGAGTAGAAGAAGAATTAATGGAAAGATTAGAAGATGAATTGAAAAGTGTAAGATGATTGTAAAATTAATGGTGAATGAATTCTCTCCACTAAGGGAGGAATGTATAAAAATCTCTAGCATGATAGGGTATTTATAATACCCATATCCTATTCCTACTAAGCTAATAAAATACTTAACCAAATCCTACTAAGCTAATGAAATACTTAACCCAATTGTACTAGGTTAATGTATCATTATCCTAATCCTAATAAACTAATGAAATACATAACCCAATTGTACTAGGTTAATGTATCATTGTCCAAATCCAGCTATGTGTCTCTAAGCCCCCAAAGTCATCAGAAAAGCCCGGGACAGATTTTCCATGCAGCAGTTTTGGTCCTTAGGCGTGTACACTCCTTTTCCTTTCTTCGTGAGCTTTCTTTTGCGTCAAGTAAGCCATAAAATGCTGAATTTTGCATCATTTATACCTGAAACTTTACTAATCATGTTTGTTAGCTCATTTACAGGAAAAAGGACTAAAAGTGCATGAAATATATAATTTGTTCTCAAAACTATGCTAAAATATAGGCAAAATATATTGATATAGGCGCGTAAATTCGCCTATCATCAACACCCCACACTTAGAGCTTTGTTCGTACTCGAACAACATATCATGTCCTTCTAAACATCAACTTAGGGTTTTTACAACAACAACACAAAATATTTATCAAGACAAGCACAACAATTATCAACAAAGAGTAGCTTTTTGATTATAAGTAGAAACCATTTAACCTATAACATAGACTCGTGATGGTGGTTAACTCATATTCAAAAGTCAAGGCTAAGAATCATGTACAACTATCCAAAACTCATCAACCATGTGTGTCTCACAATATATTACCCATAGTCACCCACAAGTATAGCATATTTTTCAAACATGGGTATCAAAATATCCTTGCTCTCGCTCTCACAAAGAATTCGTATGCAGCAACTGATGACCATAGTCTTGCCCTTAGTGTACTACTCCACTAAATGTCAGAATGTTAAGGTTAGGATCAAGTAGGTCTTTTGATGGTTGTAATGTAGGCTAAGGGACGGGTAGGACTATTTTGACCAGAAATAGTGACTAAGTTCCTAAGCACTTTAATACATCACATTTTATCATTGACACTTTTTTCTTTCAACCTTTCTTCTTTCTTTTATTCTACCACCCTTGTTCTCCTCTTTTGTTTTTCAATTTTTGAGCATAACTCACTTTTCAGCTTTCTTTTCCTTTTTCTTTTCACAATATACCTCTTATGATAACACTTTTCTTTTTCATAACATATTCAAGCACCATTACAATTTATAGCATTATACTCACCCAATTTCCTCTTATGTTGTCACATGATTTCTTTTACTTTAAAGCACTTAGGAATTTGGATCAAATTACGGTCTTGAAAGAAAATGGATTAGGCTTGCATGTAAGGTTGTCAAAGAAATAGGCTAAAGGCTCAAAAGGGTTTAACTAGGATGATGTCCATGGGTAGGTAAAACTGAAGGTAAAAAAATATAGGTTGCCAAAGAAATGCCTAAATCATATCCTAAACTTACACTCCTTATTTTTGTTTTGCATACATACCAGGCAAGTTCTAGCATCAGCCACATACATAGAAGATACTATTATCTCACATACACAAGGCACATGGTCGACTTGATTGGAAGTAATATAGACTCTCGACCCAACAAGTGAAGGAATTGAACCACACACTATCACATAATGAGTCACAACTAGAGCCTAAACGTCTCAATAGTCACAATTGTAACACATACTCTTGTTATAATTTCATGCTGCCTGTCAAAATAATTTCATGCGAAGCTAGAAAAAATTTACTCCTAAAAAAACATTAAACAAAACAAAAAAAAAATGAACTCAAATAAAAAATAAAAAACTAAGTAAAAAAACAAACATAGGTGCAAACAGAGAAGTATAGCATGCGATACCGCCACCCCACACTTAAACGGGACACTGCCCTCAGTGGAAAATAATTACGAAGAACCTGGTTAGTCGGACTCTTCCTCAATGTCGGGGGTCATGCCCCCTTTGAAATGTTGTTTTAGCCCGGGACAGATTTTCCATGCAGCAGTTTTGGTCCTTAGGCGTGTACACTCCTTTTTCTTTCTTCGTGAGCTTTCTTTTGCGTCAAGTAAGCCATAAAATGCTGAATTTTCCATCATTTATACCTGAAACTTTACTAATCATGTTCGTTAGCTCATTTATAGGAAAAAGGACTAAAAGTGCATGAAATATATAATTTGTTCTCAAAACTAGGCTAAAATATGGGCAAAATATATTGATATAGGCGCGTAAATTCGCCTATCATCAGTTGCCTAATGATGAATAATGCTTATTCTTTCTTAGACTTGTGTTTATACATGTTATTAATGATTATTTACCTATGGGTGTGCTTGTTGTATGTGGTTTAACATTAGGGTCTTGAGTAACCCTAATTTTGTTGATTTCTACTATGAAAATAGCCTTGTTAAAGGTATGCACATAAGATTTTAATGAAAATGTCTAAGTGAATTGTCTAGTCAAATATTGGTGATTTTTTGAACTAGTGAAATATCCCAAGTAGCATGAATGATTGATAAATGATATCGTAAAATCATTGTGAGCCATGTATTGTATAATTGAATAACTTTGTTGAGCTAATGACTAATAAGGAGGTTGAAGCCTTTAAATATGAAAATGAACTTGATTTGTGTGTTGATCCTAAATGTGGTGAGAATGCTGCAAAATCTTGCTAATGAAATATGAATATTTATGTGGATCTTGATGACCATAAATTGAACTAATTCAAGGCATTTAGTCAATTGAAGTGACTAGTTGTTAAATGGTTTTTTGGAGGTCAAATTTGTATCTGTGGAATTGCTCTAGTGCACATGAATAAGTCATGATAATAATACAATGATCTTGAGTGCTTGTTAAATGGTTGATAATATCCTTTTTAATGATTTAATGGATTAGCTTATGGCTTTAAATGGGGTGATGTCCCTATAAGTATCAATGGTTGATAATTGGTATTGTGTTGATGTTACTAGCCATGTAATTAGTTTAATTATTACCAAGTTGTTTGATGGCTAATAAAAGGGGTCCAATTCCTTATGTTTGAGCTTGAAATTATGTGTGGAACTAAAGTGTGGAATGAAAATGCTAATAAATATTGCATGAGTTAGTAAAGTTCTAGGTGACCTCCGATCAAATTGTATGCTCAATTGAGTTAGGGCTTTGGCCTATTGTTATGGTTGAGTAGTAAAGGCTCCTATGAGGATCATGTAGTCACGTATAGTGTTGATATTGGTAAGTGTTTCAAGTCCTTAAACATTGAAATGAATTGTATGGATGTTAATGTATGGGTCAACAGTCCAAATGTTGACTAATAATGGCTTGTGGTTTGAGTCCCTCACCTAATGAAATGACAAGTGGTTCGATTCCCTAGTCTAATTAAAAGGCTTGTGGTTTGAGTTTCTTGCCCAATGAAATGACTAGTGGTTCAAGTCCCTAGTCCAATGAAATTGTTTGTCGTTTGAGTCCCTCGCCCAATGAAATGACAAGTAGTTCGAGTCCCAAGTCCAAAGAAATGGCTTATGGTTTGAGTCACTAGCCCAATGAAATGACTAGTGGTTCGAGTACCTAGTCCAATTTATTGGCTTATGGCTTGAGCCCCTCAACTAATAAAATGACTAGTGGTTGGATTCCCTACTCTAATGAAGTGGCTTATGGACCGAGTCCCTTGCCCAATGAAATGAATACGGTTCGAGTCCCTTGTCCAATTAAATGGCTTGTGGTTCAAGTCCCTTGCCTAATGAATTGGTTGAATTGGTTAAATCTGTTAATTGGTTGACTTGGTTAAATGGATTGATTGGTTGAGTTGGTTTGGGGTACGGATCCCTATTGACTAAGGTAACGAAGGATTTCAAGGTTATAAATTTAGTTATATGGCAGATTGAATATTCATCACTTCATGACTTATGAATGAATGATTTGAGAATGCATGTTATAACCTGTTCCATGGTTTAGAATGTTATGTAGCTATATGTACTTGTATATTCATATATGCCTATACTTGTGTAGATATGATTGTATATAATGATTTAACCTGGATTGAATAAATGTGCTATTTTATCCTTATCATTGAGTTACATGATAGCACTCCAACTGCTAACTATCTTTGAACACTATGTCTCCACGACACATAGGGGCTGGAGCATCTTCTTCTACTTCTACGTAGTGAATAGGCATTTGAGTAGCTCTGGCACTGCCTTGAAGTAGTTAACTTCCATACTCTGAAATATCTACCTTTAGTATTCACATTATTCTATGTCTTAGACTTGTATAGATTTAGTACTTGGTTATTATTGGGAGTATGTCTCGACAAATTATCTGCTTCGGTTTGGTAGAGGCTTTTGTAGATGACTGTGGTTGGGCATATTGGCTAGATTTTTAAGGTTAATTTAATGTTAGATAATTTCTAAGTATTGACTATTGTCCTTATATTTCCTTTATCTTATTATAAGTTTGGGATTCACCCGACCCTTGTGGTTGTTGTGATGATAGTTAGGTTGGGTTATTGGGGCGACCTCCGATTTATGTGGGCTTGAGGTGCCCATATGACATGGCCTAATTTTCAGGGTGTGTCACGCTTGGCAGGTTATTATAGATGGTTTGTAAATGGTTTTCTTCCATTTATTTACCATTAACAAAGTTAGCGCACAAAGCATCTAAGTTCCAATGGAATGATGCATATGATAGAAGCATCCCAGACATGACGAATACGTTCAATTTCACCCTTATATAAATACTTCCAAATGGCATAGAAGGGTATGTGGTGCATTGTGATTTTTCAAAAGTGGTATTAGGATGTGTGTTGTTATGACATAGTGAAGTTATAGAACATACCTCGAAAAAGTTGTGGCTATATGAGAAGAATTATCCAACACATGATCTTGAGATAGTAGCAGTTGTATTTACTTTAAAGATATTGTGCCACTACTTGTATGGAGTTCATGTTGATATATAAATATATATATATATATATATATATATATATTTACCACACGAGTCTATAGTATATATTTAATAAGAATAAAGTGAATCTAAGGCAACGTAGATAACTTGAGCTTTTTAAGGATTATGATATTGATACTTTGTATAATTAGAGGAAAACAAATGTAGTAATTGTGATTTAGGTGGTAAGACAATAGAGACCACTTATGCATAGTCCACAAAATACAAGGTATAACAAAAGATATACACCTAGAAATCTTGGGGGTTTGCCTCTTTGAATCTCCAAATGATAGAGATAGTGCAAAATGCGGCAGAATCCTCATTAGGGGATGAAGTGAAAGAGAAGGAGTATGCAAACCCTATTTTATTATATCTTAAAGAGAATGTACAATAAGGTATGACATAACCAATATGGATTTTTTTCACGGTTTGCCTTGCTCCTCTCAATAGTTTTATTCCATATGGTAATAGTTAATAAACTCACTAAATCAATATATTTTTACCAATCAAGACTACTTATACTGTTGAAGAGTACACAAGATTGTGTTGACTACATGGAGACCCAATCTCTACTATATCAAAAAGGGGAATTCCATTTACTGAAAACTTTTGGAGGTTATTTCAGAAGAGTTCATGAATGAAAATGAGTTTAAGTAAAACTTTTCACCCTAAAATGGATGGACAGTAGAACATACAATCCCTACACTTGAGAATATGTTGCAAGATTGTGTATTGTATTTTAAATGTTGTTAGGATTATTATTTTCCACTTATTGAGTTTGCATACAACAATAGCTACCACTCGAGTGTCAAAATGGTACCTTATGAAAAGTATATAGGAGAAAGTGTAGATCGCTAATTGAGTCGGTCAAAGTGAGTGAAACTGCTTTATTTGGGATAGATCTTGTTCATCATGCTATGGAAAAGGTTAAGGTGATACAACAATGGCTAGAAATAGCATAGAGTCGACATTTATGATATGTAGATATTAGAAGGTAAGGGATAGAGTTTACTATAAGAGATTAGGTATTCTTCAAGGTGTCACCAATGAAAGGGGTAATAAGGTTTGGTAAAAAGTGAAAACTAAGTCCACACAATCAGGGCCATATAATATTATTTAAAAAATTATCCAAGTCATATGAGTTAGAGCTACCTTAAAAGGTTTCAATAGTACATCTAGTGTTTCATTTCTTAATGCTCCAAAAATGCATAGGAGATTCATGTTATATTACTCCTATTGTAGATGTACAAGTTATAGAAGGTCTCACTTATAAATAATTACCTATTGCATTCAATATCTTCAAGTTAAGAAGAAAATAAATAAAGAAGTAGATTCTATAAAAAATACTTTGGAGAAGACAGTAAGTAGAAAATATCACATGGGAAGCTGAGAAAAGAATGAAATCCAAGTACCCTCATTTATTCAAATTCGAAGAGAAAGTCCAAGATTCTGACATAGATAATTAATAAGTAAGTATAAATATGTAAGTGTTATATGGTAATAGGAATTCTAAACCTATTCTTAAATTTATTTAGGTTGGCTAATCGTGCTAACATTCAAGTATGAATGTTCCAGGGGGGATGTAATACACCATATATTATATGTAAATGTTCTATTTATATGGCACTAGTGTAGACTTGTGGTATAGGTAATGGACCAAATTGCTTATACAAGTATTAATGGTGTAAATAGGTTTGAATGATACTGCTCATACATTTTAATGAGACACGATCAAGTTAAGGTCGATGAAAGCATTTGAACTTGAGACAAAATATGGTATTTATAGTTAATGTTCAAAGTGGAAAACTGTATACAAGTGATAAGTTAAGTTGAGGGATTAAGACTTAGAAAATGGAATAACATAAGTGAGTTGTTTTCTTGACTTAAACTAAGCTAGTAGATGACAAGTAGGTGCATCACCAACTTTGACATATATACCAACTTAAAGACCTAAGTAGGTGCATCATCTACTAAGACTTTTTGACCTCTTTATTGGGACAAATACACCACCACCTATTCAGATATTGTGGCACAAACTAAATGTAAAAGAAAAAAGAAGAAAGGGAAGCCAAGGCCCAATAAGTTCAAGTCCACAAAGGACCATGTAAAATGGTCAAGTAGGTGCATCACCTACTTGAAAAAGTATGGACCGAAATGGCCAAGAAAGTTATCTAAGACCATCTTCTTTTAAAGGGGTTAAAATTAGCTTATTTTAATAATTTGAAAATACAAACAAAATCATGATTTCTATACTTATCTCTTGTTTTCTCTTAGCTTCAAAAGTAGCCCTAAATTTCAATTAGGGTTCTTCATATTCCCTTACTCAAAGCTAAAGGTAAGTGTATTTCATGGGATTAGATTAAGAAGACTATGGGAATTACATTCTTTATGTTCAAATCACATATCCCTTTGTAAGTTTGACAGTTCCATTTTCTTAGTTATAAAAGATTTTTCTCATCTTTTTTGGTTTGCCTAGGAAGAAATCAGCATCTTGAATAGACACCAATTAAGAGAACAAATTATCATATAAACTAAGGTAAGGCTACCGTCCATCTTTTCACTCTTCCTACAAACATGTTTTGGTAGAGAACATCTTTATATTGTTGTCAATAGCTTATGGAATGGTGATTGGAATATTTTTCTAATATTCTGAAGGATTTAGGACTGATTAGGGACTATTCTATATGTATTTCTGTGGGAGGGCAACATCTAATATTATAGAATTATACTGTGTAATTGTATTGAAACACATAAGGAGGATGTAATGGCCACTACTTAATTGGGTGTTACATGAGCTTACCACCCATCCTTTAATTCATATTAAGTTATATGTTTTAATCAGCTGTGGATTGTGGGTAAGGACTTCATAAGACGGTTGTATAGAATATAGTTGAGAATAAAGAAAATAGGAAGGAAGGAATACCATCATTTGATAAATTACGAGCTTACTACCCGGTTGCTAATTGGGTGAGTTTAAGTAGCCTAAGCATGTTAGTTAGCTATTGATACTAGTTTTACTACTTACTATATTATTGATTACTAATCTAAAAAGAAAGATTTTACTTTGGGGTGCCATCAAAGTTTTACAATAAGGTAATTAATGTTTCTTAATCGCATACTCTTTGGATGAATCTAACTCATGTTATACAAAATAAAATTTCTAAGTAATCTTCCTTGTAAATGATATGTAATGGTAGTGTATAACCTCTAATATGGCTAACGACCTTGTTCCCACTCCTTAGTGTATTTAGTACTTCAAAACGCTTTTGTAACTAGATCTGCACATTTACTTCTCTAAATACTATTATGAAAAATATACTTTTAACAACAAACTTCGTGAGTTCTTCTCTTAGTCAAATAAGGTCCATCATGCTATTTAAGCTCCTAATTCTTATATCATTATTATTGTTTCTTCCTACACGATTGTCACTATATCAAGTGCATATTTGTATATCTTTTACTATTTTTCCAAAGTTCTAAATCAATAATGCCATGACCCCTAAAATAACAACCTTCAAGATAAAAAGAATAAATATGAATTTGTATACTGATGGGAAATATCACAGGGGAAAATTCCTGGAGTGGGTCGATCCAAATCTATATATTACAGGTTGTATCCCATAGGTGAAAGGAAAGATAGTATGGGTCAATCCCAATTTGTATAGTTATGAGGATAATATCATAGGGGTTAAGATGCCTAGCATAGGTTATCCCCTTTTAATACTGATCAGTTGGTTATTGTATCATATGTCTTACAAAATAATGAAGGAAAGAAGAGAAAAGTTCAAGAGAGAATGTAACTTATGTGATCCGACAAATGTAAACAGAGGTGGTCTTTCATAATTATCTGTAGAGGTATACATTGATACTTGATTTCATTTGAAATCATATCTTACATATGGTTACTTTATGCCTTATATACTCAGTACATTCTTTTGAAATAACGTCCCTCCTGGGGTGCACTATGTTTCATGACATAGGTATAGGTACCCCAGCTAATAAACCTCCTCTGTAGGAGCATAGGATACTCAGCTTTAATTAGTGAGATCCAAGTTTATTTGAGGCTTTACAGAGTCTTCGATATAATATATTTTGGTATTGTACAGTAGTTTTTCAAGGTGGCACTTGTTCCTTCCAAGACTAAGTTTTTTATCTTGTAAAGGTTTAGTAGACTAATGTATTAAATTCAAAAAAAAATTGTCTCATAATAGTTGTAGTCTTAATGGCCAAGTCATGTATATATGTTTTGTGCCTACCTTTATGTTAGTCTTTTATCATCACTATAGATTGTGTACTTTTATCAAAGTTTCATTAGGATCATAGTTATTTGCATGGAAAGTTAGGCTATAAGTTAGTTCTCTTGAGTTTTTAGGTGCCAGGTACTATCCTTCTTAATGGATTTTAGGTGTGATATAAGTCTTTAGGATCCAAGTGCAAGAATAACTGAAAAAAGAATGAGAAGGGTAAGGAGACCAAAGAAGGACCCTCTGAGAAAAATATCAAGTTAGATTCCAAGAAGGTAAAATAGTTTTTCATAAAGAAAGACAAGACCAAGATGAAGTTCTACAACTACCAACTTATAGTGAATTTTTCTCTTAAATGCATCTATAAGTGCTACATATATTTGTAGCACTGCTTTATTAACTGAATCTTATTCTAAGTAAATTATAGACTTAGGTGCCACTCACTATGTGAGTTTTGATCAAGACACATTTGTGGAGTTTCATTGAGTGTCACCTTGATCAAGGTTGATCTATGTAGGAACTAATGCAAGACTCTAAGCCAAAGAGATAGAAACATGTACAATAGACTTGCATAATGGATGGTCTTTTATATTGTATGCCATTCTATATACTCCAAAGATTTAAAAAAACTTAGTATTTATATTTATTCTTTAGATGTTGGTTTTAATTTATATTTTTGTCACAATGGTGTTAGAATTACTCTAGATTATGTTTTCATGCTTTTGGACATTGTTATGATCACTTTATTATTTTCTATATGCTCTAGAGATTCGATGAAACTTAGTACATATATTTGTTCTTTTAGATGTTGGTTTCAATTTTTATTCTAGTCACAATAGGTTACAATTAGTCAAGACAATGTTTTTATGGTTTTGGACATCGTTATTATCTCTTTGTTGTTTTATATTATAACTCTTCATTTATGACTATTATATTAACTATTGTATTATGGAAAATTATTCTAGTAACAATAAAATGACATTATGTAATGATCTGATTTTTGGTAATTTATGTAAGCTATTTATTTCTATGTGATTTGACTAAATTAACCCTTTCCATTGCTGGATTGTGATATTTATGGGGTGTGGGGATATTTTTCATGGTTCCTAATGCATTTTAGTGTGATGTGTTTGACATTGTGGTTTTTGGTGCTTATTAAGGCTTTATAATTAACTTTAGTCAACATTTATTAACTTGTGCATTGCATGGCAAACCTCTATTTGAAAAGTCATGAAATTAGATTTTAAGGGTAAACTTTGTTAAAACAACCTTTTTTCAAAAATCTAATATCGCCATTGAGTTCGAATCATTGAATTTAGTCTAGAAGCATATTCATTTTCTATTTTGAGATTCTGAATAAATCTCTAGTTAGTGCACCATTTAGCTGGTGCACTTGGTTAGGCGACTCCTTGGTTGCTTAAGTGAACTGGCAGCTAGTTAAGGGTTTTGCTTAAGCAACTCCCCCATTTCTTAGGCATCTGTCGCTTAAGTAATAGCCTTTCACTTACATGACAAGGCGAGCATCGCGTAAGTGATGCCTGGTCGCTTAAGCATGGCCGCTTAAGTAACCTAATGGTCGCTTAAGCAATAGCCGCTTAAGTGACCTGGTGGTTTCTTAGGCAATGCTTAGGTGGGTTAAATTCCAATTTTTGTGATTTTTTATTATTTTTGAGACTTAGAGCTTGGGTTTTCAAGTTTTTGGGAAATTTCTTCCATTTTTTAAGTTGGGTAAGCTCCAAATCTTTATTTCAATTATTTTTATTTAATTATTGTCATTTAAATTCTTTTAAAGTTTTAATCCAAAGGTGGATTTTGAGGATTTTGGCACAGTAGGCCTAAACATTGGTAATTTTTTAATTTAAACTCCAATTTCAACCCAGTTTTACTTGAGTATTTTTAGACTTAAATTTTAATTATACCCTTCATTTTTGAAAACCTATTTTAGGTGTCCATTTTGACCCCGACTTGAAAATGGGCAATATAGGTAGCATTGGCTCTTTTTGCTGCCTAGATTCTATAATTGTGTATTTTAGTTAGTTTTGGATTCATTTGCAGGGTGAAGGCTTGGCATTGAACACAACAGTTTATGATATTTAAGGTAGGTTATGTAGTAGATTTCTTTAGACTAAGTTGGACAGTTAATATTAGAATAAAATCATATTATAGCTTTGAGAACTAATCATGTAAATGGCTATTAATATTGGGTTGTGCCTGTATGGGTGTTGTGTTGTTGTCATTTGGTGTATTGAGACATTACCTACTATGTGTAATTGTGTGGGGTGTTGTGTGATGTTGTTGGCATTATGTATGTATATTTGATGGTATCCTTCTAGTGAAAATCCTAAATTAGAATTTATGTGGTATCAATAATATGTTATTGTGTATTTATCTCTATTGGCATATGATTACATTGGATTTATTGATTGTTTGCATATTGGGTTAATTTTGACTCATGTGGTTGGCATATTGGTTGGCCTTGGAAATTCTCCTTCTGGTTGGTTGTGAGCCATCCTCGTATTATAGATACTTGTAAGGCACTGGTACCATTGTGCAATACTAGAAATGATAGCTTATAACATCTTTATAAACCCTCTGCTAAGGGATATGTCGAAAAGGAGACAAGGATATTGGTATTGGTCATTTGATTACATATGGGTTGTGAACCGCCATGGGTCCTACCTTTGAAACATAGCTCCATAAAGGTATATAGAGGTGTGCGACAACCTCGCGCATCATATCATCATCACATCATTACCATTATCATCATCTTCATTACATTTCATATATATTATGCTCATTATATGATGTATTATTATCCTTGATGTGATATCTATCTATTTGTACTTCTTTCTTATATGTTCATTTGGTATACATGTATATTTGTGCTTTTTTCTTGTATTATTTATGTATGGTATATGTATATTTTTTAGAACTATTAGTGGAGATGGTATGGGCTATAGTCTGGGATATTTTTTTATTAGGTGACGTACTCGTAGTGTGTATTTTAAATGCTTTATTTTCTACTTTTCTAAGTCAGCCTATGATAAGATTGTGCCCACCCCTTATGTGCCTTTTTGGTACTGATCGAGGTGTGAGTGCATTGGACGATAGCTGATTTAAGCGATATTAGGAGTATATTTGAGGTTGAAAATGATCTATACTTCCAGAGTTGATCTACTACCTGTCTTTATCTATTTTATGTCTTATTTATATTTGGACATTTGAGATGTATTTAGTAGTTATGATACTATAACACCAGGTTTTGGGATCTCTATGGTATTTGTGTTTATGTATTTCTTCTATTATAATATTTGAGTGGTTCTGATTTATTCTAAAAACTTTTTCTTAGGATTTTGAATTGAATTCTTATTTCATATCATTTTGGGTTATAGGCATACATGTCAAGGTTTCCCGCAACAAGTGCCAGCGTGACCCTTGGTTTATTGGCCATGACAAATTAGTATCAGATTAGTGAGGTTTCATTTGTTTTATCAATGTAAAAACAGGGTATTAAGTAAAATCTTGTGGATCAGTTCATAGATGTCCATATCTATCTTTAAGAGGCTTTAAGATATCTTTAGGAAACCTTCCTTATTTCATTCTATATCATGCATATCTTTCATACCTTCTGTTCAAAATAGTATTTAACTCTTTTCTCCAAATATGGTAAGGACTATATCCCATGAGGGTAGACATACAGAGCTATCTTTTAAGAAGAAAGTTCAGTCTAGACTGTGAGTTTTGAGTCGTGAATGGGCTTGAGGTAGTGAATGGGCATGAGGATCTTCCCAATCTAGAGGTAGTACTAGGGGATCTCTACTAAGCTTTAGGTTGAGTATGCTAAGGATATGGATCCTACTTCGATCCCACAATTTTTTTCTATCCCAATCTTGATGGGGTTGTTGATTTTTTTGCTGGATTATTTGGAGGGTTTTTCTTTTAGTGCACCTAGTATTTCTTGAGCTCTGAGTATTGTACCTCCATATATGCTAAAGTCTGACTGTGGTGTTCCTCTAGTTTCGAGTGTGGTTCTATTAGTAGTACTGACATTTGTTTATGGCTCCCCATAGACTAAAATTATTGTTCCTCCTTCTGCCCCGGTATTTGAGTATGGTATTCCAATATAAGAAGTTTATCTTTCTTCTATGTTACCTCCTCATGTGGGATCTCAACTAGCCAAATTAACTATGACACATAATGTTGTGAGTACAATTATGTCTTTTGAGGATCATAAGAGGTTTAAGTGATTCACTCATTTAGGTCCTCCTATGTTCAGTAGTGTTCTGGGTGAGAATACCTATGAGTTCTTGATTGTCATGAGAAATTGAATAACCTTGGTTTGCTTGGTCGCACGGGATTGCTTATACTACTTTTTAGTTGAGAGATATAGCCAAAGATTGGTAGATGTTACTTCTTAGTTGCAGGCCTCTTGATTCTTCAAAGATGACTTGGGATTAGTTTTTTTAGGCCTTTTTGGATAGGTTTATGTCATATAGATTAAGGGATCAGATGAGAGATGAGTTTCATTACTTAGAGCAAGGCCTCATGACTTTTATAGTGTATGAAGCAAGCCTTCATGCCTTGTTTAGATATTCTTATACTAGCATTGCCACCGAGTCTGAGAAGATTCAAAAGTTCATGAAGGGGTTGGATATTTCTCTTTACCTACCTATGACTCAGATAGTAGTATCTAGGGAATCATTTCAAAATATAGTGGATCATACTAGGATGACCAAGCCTATTCTTTGAGGGTTTCAGGATGGTACCAAGAGGGTGCACCATTAGGGTGAGTTCAAAGGTCATAAAACTTAAGGTAGAGGTAGAGAAACTAAAAGTTTCCATGGATATCATGGTAGACTAGTGAAGGTAGCCCTACAAGGTTTATGTAGTACCTTTTTTCTTTCCAAAGCTTTGCATGTGATGAGGTTGGCCATTTAGCTGAGGACTGGCACCATCATATTTTTATGGCTACTCCTATATCCATCGTAAAAGGTAGAGGTTCTACTAGATGTATGTGAGAAATAGGTAGTGGTGCTTGTGGTGGTAGCTGCGGGGCTACTCAGTTAGGAGGTTGTCGTGGATAGTGCTATGCTATACCCACCAGACCAGGCGCAGAGGCTTCAGATATCATTATCATAAGTACCGCACCTATTTATTTTAGATCCGCATATGTATTATTTGATTTGGGATTGACTTTCTCCTATGTGTCCGCATAGTTTGATTCGGGTTTTGATTCTGCTAGTGAGCCTCTTATCATGCCTATCTGTATATCTACCCCTGTAGGAGACTCTTTAACTATAGATCGGGGCACTAATATTATGTTGTGACCTTTGTTGGGTGTGAAACTTGGGCAGATCTGATTGTCCCAGATATGGTAGATTTTGATGTTTTCTTGGGCATGGATAGGTTAGCTCCTTATCATCTTGTCCTAGACTATTATGCTAAAATCATAACCTTTTATTTTCTTAGTGTGTTGAGGATAGCTTGGAAGAGTGTGCTTCATTTGCGTCCCTAGATAGTTATAATTTAATTTCATGCTCATTTCTTGGTTGAGAGGAAATATTTGTCTTACTTTTCTCATATTCATAATACTAGTGTTAATTCACTTCCTTCCTCGGATTCATTTCACGTTATTCATGAGTTCATGGATTTTTCCCTGTGAATTTGCCTAGTATGCCTCCAAATTATTATACTGACTGTGCTATTGATGTTGATCCAGGAACTGAGCCTATTTTTATTTCTCCTTATAAGATAGCCCCAACAGAGTTTAAGGAATTAAGGGAACAGTTGCAGGAGTTGTTGGATAAGGAATTTATCTGACCTAGTGTATTACCTTGGAGTGCGTCTATCTTTTTTATGAAGAAAAAGGATAGGTCTATGCATATATGTATTGATTATCGACAATTAAATAAGGTGACGGTTAAGAATAAGTTTCATCTTCCCCGTATTAATTATTTGTTCGATCATCATTGGGGTGCTTTGGTGTTTTCAAAGATTGATTTGAGTTTCGGGTATCACCCGTTGAGGATTAGAGAATTGGATATTCTATAGACTATTTTTCAGACTCTATGCAGTCATAATCAATTCTTGCTTATGACCTTCGGGTTGACCAATGCACCAGTCGTGTTCATGGAGTTGATGAGCTAGGTATTTCAATTGTATCTCAGCTCTTTTGTCATTATATTTATAGATGATATCATATCTTATTCCAAGAGTGAGGATGGCCATGAGGAGTATTTGCAGATTATGCTTTGGAGATTGAGAGATAAGATTGTATGCTAAGTTAACTAAGTATACATTTTGATTGGAGTCTTTTTCTTTCTTAGGTCACGTAGTGACCAAGAATGGTATTTTGGTTGATCCAGCCAAGATTGTAGTGGTCTATGATTAGGTTAGGCCTACTTCTCTTACTGAGCTTTAGAGTTTTGTTGGTTTAGAAGGTTCCTGTTGGTGCTTTATTGAGGTTTTTCATCTATTATGACTCTATTGACCACGTTGACTTAGAAAAAGATTTCCTTTCTGTGGTTCCATGCTTGTCAGGTGAAAATTCAAGGATTTGTTGACTTCAGCTCCTATTTTGATCTTGCCCAAGGAGGGCATGGGTTTACTATCTTTTGTGATGCTTCTGGTATTGGGTTAGGTTTTGTGTTAATGCAGGAGCGCAAGGTGATTGTGTATTCTTCTCTTCAGTTGATGCCTTATGAGTGGAATTATCCTACCCATTACTTGGAGTTTTGTGTGGTTGTTTTTGCTTTAAATTTGTGGAGGCACTACTTGTATGGATTCTGTTGTGAGATTTTCTCAGATCATCACAACCTTCAGTATTTCTTCACCCAGCGAGATCTTAATATGAGGTGGTATCATTGGCTTGAGTTGCTTAAGGATTATGATCTTACTATTCTCTATCATCGGATCAAGGATAATATGGTTGTGGATTCTTTGAGCCAAAAGTAAACTAGCATGGGTAGCTTGGCGCATCTTTTGTCCCAGGAGAGGCCTTTGGCTTTAGAGGTTCAGTCTTTGTCTAACCAGATAGTTAGGCATGATATTTAGACACCTTGGTGTATTTTGGAATTTGTGGAGGCTAGGTTTTCCTTGATGGAGCAGATTCAAGTTTATCAGTTTGATGATATTTAATAGAGAGTGGTCTGGGATAAGATATTGAGTGGAGAGGCTAAGGAAGCCTCGCTTGATTTAGATGGTATTTTGAGGATTGGGCGTCATGCTTGGATGTCGAGAGTGGGTGATTGTATTAGATTGATTTTGAAAGAGGCTCATTATTCTAGGTATTCGATCCATCCAGGAGTGACTATGATGTATCATGATTTGAGGTAGCATTACTGGTAGGGTGGCATAAAAAAGGATGTAGAAAATTTTGTGGCTCGTTGCATATGTTTCCAGCAGATAAAGGCCGAGCATTTGAGGCCTGGTGGTTTGATTTAGAGGCTACCCTTTCCCGAGTGGAAAAGAGAATATATCACTATTCTAGTTTGACAGGGTTGCCTCATACTTCTCATGGTTCTAATAGTGTTTGGGTCATGGTGGAATGATTGACAAAATCGGCTTGTTTTATTCCTATTCAAGTTTTTTTTAGTGATGAATGGTTGGACAATATCTATATTCGTGAGATTGTTCGTCTTCATGGTATGCCAGTGTCAATTATTTCAGATTGAGGTTTAGTGTTCACATGTCACTTTTGAAAGACTTTCCAGGAGGAGTTGGGTACCCAAGTTGATCTTAGTACATCTTTTCACCCCTAAATCGATGATCATTCAGAGAAAACTATTCAGGTTTAAAAGTATATGCTCCACACTTGTTTTATGGACTTAGGCTTTCAATGGGAGCAGTACCTATCTTTGGTGGAGTTTGTATATAATAATAGCTACCATTCTTGTATTGAGATGGATCCTTTCGAGGCTTTGTATAGTAGGCATTTTCGCTTTCCAATTGGTTGGTTTGAGGTTTTTAAGATTACACCTCAAGGTATCGACTTGCTTCGTGAGTCTTTGGATAGAGTTCAGGTTATTCAAGATATACTTCGAGTGGTTTAGAGTAGGTAGAATTTTTATATGGATTGTAGACTTTATGACTTGAGATTTAGTGCTGGTGATCGAGTCTTTCTTTATGTATCACCCACAAAGGGCATGATAAGGTTTTGGAAGAGGGGAAAGCTTAGATCTATGTATATCATACCTTTTGAAATTCTTCAAACTATTGGGGATGTGGCTTACGAGTTAGCATTGTCCACAGATTTATCAGTTGTTCATCAAGTTTCTCATGTTTCCATGCTTTGGCATTACATTTTTTATTAGTCTCATCTAATTCATTGGGATTCATCCTAGTTAGATAAGTGGTTGTCTTTTGTTGAGGAGCTCATCTCCATTCTAGCTAGGGGTGTTAGACGGATACATTCTTGAAATATTCCAATGGTTAAGGTCTAGTAGAGACATTGACCTATAGATAAGTCTACATGGGAGATTGAGTCGGTAATTTTTGGCAGTTATCCCCTGCTTTTCACTAATCCAGGTATTTCTATTGCTTTAGTTCGAGGACGAACTAGATTCTTAGTAGTGGATGATGTAATGACATAATTTTTAGTGATTCATATGAATTATTAATTTTTGTGTGATTTTACCATTTTAACCCTCCTCATGGTTGTGTTGTGATATTTTTGGGGTGTGGGGATAACTATCATGGTTCCCATTGCATTTCAATATGATTTGAGCGAGATTATGGTTTTTGGTGGTTATAAAGGTTTACAGTTGACTCTAATCAACATTTATTGACTTGTGCATAGGATGGCAAAATAGATTGCGCCAGCAGATCTGTAACATCGATTTTAGGTTGGTAACCTGGTTGGTGTGGATTTACTGACACAACCTGAACTAGGGCCTTGTCGTAATGGGCATCTCAAGTCCAACGGGAATCGGAGACCACCCTCAATACCCAATCCAACCAACCAACATATACCCTGAGTCGAATGAATTTCGAACATATAATAAGATATACATTTGGAGATATAAGGATTTTGGGATAAGTCTTCCTCCTAGACCAACCCAACCAAGTGAATACATCAATAACCAACCAACCAAACCAATAACATAACCCAATATATATATATATATATATATATCATAATCATTCCATACCCTTGTCCACAGTAGTCCATACAAAGCCTCTAAACCAAACCAAAGATTATCTAGTCAGGACATGCCCCCGACCATAGACATTAACCAAAGTCTATGAAAAGACTAAAGCATGTAAAGTAATCTACATTAAATGGATGCCTTCCGAACTATAGAAGATCACCACTTCAATCCAATGTCGACTGTCCTCGAATTTCATCAATGAAGAGGAAGAGTAGTATGGCTAATTCCTGCATCACATTGAGATACAACGCTCGAAGATAGGTTAGCGAGTGAACACTATCATGCACTCAGGATAAGGAAAAAATTATTCCAACCTTTAAAACCAAATAAACCAACCATATGCATTCACAACCATACATACATATATATATATAACTATGCTGGGAAAGGGAACCAGGTTTAACATTCCTTTAAAACCATTGAACTAGGTATGTTTAGCATAACCATCATAATCCACCTATGGGATATATGGGTACAGTGTTACCCCTTGGACGAGCCTCGATGTGTGTAGCCGCACGAATCAAAGATACTATAGGATTTGGGGATTCCCGTGTACCCTTCGCTCTTTATAATACATATATACAAGTGTTAGGGGATTCCCGTATACCCCTCAAGTATATGGTTGCCATGACCAATCCTCATGTCAGCAAATATGAGTTCCCAATGTCCGTCCATTAGACTCACATATTCACGGTTAGCTATCATACCTCGCCATTATTTCCCAGTTAAAACCATTACCATACAACCACACCACTAATTCCATTTATTATTAACCAAAGCTATAAGTAGTGGTATCGTCATACTGACTATAGCTTGCAAGAAATGTCCATATCCAACCTTAGGAGATTTCCTTGCACGACATAGGTTACATTATAAAGTTTACTCACTGGATTTGAATGTACCATGCAAGTACATCATTTTTAGGCTTACTTGAGGGATTACATGTACCCCAAAAGTATTTTATTATTAAGTTTTGCTTAGGGTATTCTCATGTACCCCACAAGATGTTGATCATTCAAACCAATTTTATTATTTCATTCACTTGGGGGATTCTCGTTTACCCCGCAAGGCTTTCATTCAAATCAATTTCATAGCCACCAAGGCCTTACCATTTAACCACCCCAAACAATCCTAGCCATTCAAAACCATTTCATACCTTTCAAAACTATTTAAACCAATCTAGGGTTCCATTACCAAACCATACCATGCAATAGCTTCAATGAAAGTTCAACAATAGAGTAAAACATTCTCATAGGCATTTTATCAAACATGTTGACGGTATACCTTTACCAAGACCAAAACAAAAACATAAACCATCAAGTTTAGGGTTGCCCATGACCCATTTGCTAACCCACAAGCACCCATATATGCAAACCACCACGAAAAAACATATGTAAACATAATTTAAAGCAAGAGTAAACAATACTCAATAATATGCATCCAAAACCCTCAACATTGGTTTTCAAAACCACCATTTATGATTCATAATCAATGTTTAAAATATATTAAAACATGCCTTTAGTTGTAACTAACAATTATGGAGGAGTACATCAATATACAAGAAGATTCATGGAAGGAAACTTGACTCTTGAGCCCTTTGAAGAACACCAGTATAAACCCTTGCCTCCAATCTTCAAGAGAGAGTTAGAGAGTGTTTTTGTTGTGTTTCTATCTTCCCAAGTAAGTTATAAGAGGCCACCAAGTGTCATATAATATGGGGACATAAGGGTTTTGGGACTCGGAAATATCCGGAATACACATAGCTCAAAAGTTAAGTATGCACTCAAGAGGGTACGACTACCCCACCCCACCCCCTTAGCCATACCCTAGAGTACGAGTGGTACGCTAACTCATATCCTTAACCTTACCATGGACCTCAAAATTTAATATCATACGACAACACATGCCAAACTCGTACCCTAAGGTAGGATAATTACCCCTAACTTGTACCTTGGAACGTTTCAACTAGGCTAATCAATAATCATCATGCGACTTGGCATAATACACCTTGTATCCTACCATAGACTAGTATTATACTTAGTCGTATCTTGGATAGAAACTTACCCAAGCACACTGACTAACTTATGGGAGAGGGACACTAATACATGCCATAGCACATGAGAAGTATGTTCAAACCGTACCATATCCAGAATGTTCAAACTCATGAAAATTTGCAAGAGCCAAAGTTTAGGCTGTTTCATTCTCCCCTACATAGGATCATTCATCGTCAAGAGACAGGTAAAGTCAATCCCAAGAACGATTTTACCATTAATATGCATCAAACTTTCCTTCAAAAAAATTAGAAAATAAGGACATAAATCAAGATGAGAAGATTGTCACATACACTAAGCATGATTTACACCTCAACACCTCCATCTCAACCTTTAACTAAGATAGAAAACAAAGATGCAAGGAAATCCAACCCTTCCTTTAACTGAGTTAGAAAACAAAGATATAATGAAAAACACATACCTCATGCACGAATTTATGGAATAAAGAGCCAATACGGATACATGGACTCCATGTCCTCTTATGCATCCTAAATGGCTTCCTCAGATATTTGGTTCCACCATATAACCTTCACCGAAGCCACACTTTTTGTTCGTAATCAAAACCTACCAACCCAAGATCCTCATTGGGACCTCCTTAGGACAAAAAGTATTGAGATACCAATACCACCCACAGAAAACAACCAACGAAGGACTATCCATATCTTACCTCAATACAAACACATAGAATACTAAATGAATAGAAGCATTTGACTCGAAATGGGGCCTTGTCATAATGGGCATCTCAAGTCCAATTGGGATCGAAAACCACCCCCAATACTCAATACAACCAATCAACATATATCCTGATTCAAATGAATTCAAAACTTATAACAAGATAATACATTTGGAGATATAAGGACTTTATAGGTCTACTTCCTAGACCAACCCAACCAAGTCAATTCATCCAATAACCAACTAACCAAACCAATACCATAACCCAATATGTATAAATATATATATATATATCATAATCATTACATACCTGAGTCCATAGTTGTCCATAAAAAGCCTCTAAACCAAACAAAAGAGTATCTAGTTAATACATGCCCCCAATCATAGCCAAGAACTAAAGTCTATGAAAAGACTAAAGTATGTAAAGTAATTTATGACATAAAATAGATGCCTTCTGAACTATGAAAGCTTACCACTTCAATCCAATATCGACTGTCCCTGAATCTGATTAATAAGCAGGAAAAGTAGTATGGCCTATTCCTTCATCACGCGGGGATACAGCGCTCGAAGACAAGTTAGCGAGTGAACGCTATCATGTACTCAGGATAAGGAAAAAATAATGCCAACCTTTAAAACCAAGTAAACCAACCATATGCATTCATAACCATACATACATATATATAACCATCACCAAAAATATGTGAAAACATAATTTAAAGAAAGAGTAAATAATACTCAACAATATGCATCCAAAACCCTCAATATTAGTTTTCAAAGCCACCCTTTATGATTCATAATCAATTTTTAAAATATATTAAAACATGCCTTTAGTTGGAACTAACAATAAGGTAGAAGTACATGCCTTATACAAGAAGATTCATAGAAGGAAACTTGACTCTTGAGCCCTTTGAAGAAAACTTGTAGAAACCCTAGCCTCAATCATTAAGAGAAAGCTAGAGAGTCTTTTTGTTGTGCTTCTATCTTTCCAAGAATGCTATGAGAGGCCACCAAGTGTCTTATAACATGGGCAAATAAGGATTTTAGGGTGGGAAATATTTGGAATACCCGGAACTCAAATGTTAAAAATATGCACGCCAAAGGGTACAACCAACCCCTTCCTTAGTCATACGGTATGGTATGAGTGGTACCCTAAATCATACCCTATCTCTCACCATAGACCTCCAAAATAATTATCATATGACAACAAATACCAAACTCTTACCCTAAGGTACGAGAAGTATCCCTAACCGATACCTTAGACAGATTTAACTAGGGTAATTAATAAAAATTATACGACTTGGCATCATACACCTCGTATCCTACCATACAACTAGTATGTTTCTTAGTCGTATCTTGGATAGAAACCAACCCAAACACACTGACTAATGTATCACATAAGGACACCAAACCGTACCATAGAATATGAGAATTATTCTCAAATTGTACCTTATCCAAAATGTTAAAACTCAAGAAATTTTGCAAGGGCCAAAGTTTAGGGTGTTTTATTTACGACTTTTATATCTCATTTCACCTCTCAGTTTGAAAGTTATGAATTTAGGTTTTGGGGGTCAAATTTGTAAAAATGATATTTTATTTAAAATTTGATATTTATATTGAGTTTGGAGCAGCCATTGAGTCCAAGTCGCCAGTTGGTGAACCACTCAACTGGTACACTCGCTTAGGTGACTTCTTGGTCACTTTAGCAACCTAGAAGCCAACTGGGAGTATCTCTGAAATGGCTTCCCCATTTCTTAGGTTTCTATCCCATTTGCAACAAAATAGGCATCGCGTAAATGATTTCTGGTTGCTTAAGAGACCCAGTGGTTGCTTAGGTAACGCCTGGCTAGGTTAATCCCCTATTTTCATGATTTTTCACCATTTTCGAGACTTAGAGTATAGAGTTCTGAGTGTTGGACAATTTTTACCATTTTTAAGTTTTGGTAAGCTACAAATCCCAATTTCAATTATTTTTATTCGATTATTGTTATTTAAATCCTTTTAAAGCTTGGAAATTAGAGATGCAACTTAGGATTTTAGCCCGGAAGGCCTAAAAAATGGTAATTCTTCAATTGAAACCCTAATTCCAACCTATTTTAACATGAATTTTCTTATATAAGTTCCTTTCATTATGAAAAATATATTTTAAGACTAAAATTTAGTTTTACCCTTCTATTTTAAAAACCCAATTTTGGGGTTCATGTTAACCTCGACTTAAAAATGGGAAATATGGATGTAGTTGGCTTTTTTTAATGCGTTGATTATATATTTATGTATTTTAGTTAGTTTTGGGTCCATGACAAGGTGAAGACTCGGTGTAGAAGCCTTATTTGCACCTATTTTTGGGATTTAATGTAGGTTATTGTAATGACCCTTTAGGTCATTTTCTAGATTTTTTCTTATTTTTTCCGTTAGAGATTTTTCATTACTACCCTAAGTCATTTATAACTGGTGGGACTGACAGTTTGTTTACTGGGCAGTTCATCTGGTTTTTATAGCCATTTTCCTATTTTAACTTCTTCATTGATTCCAAATGGACACCGAGCAAAAACATCAGTAAATGGGATCCTTGTATGCTTATTAAATGCTGAGAGAATGCTCTTTAGAGATAATATTGAGGAACTTTGGTACTTGTTGGTTATGAAGGATGGCATTGAAAGAAATTTCTGGATGATTATGCCATATGCCTGATTTATTGGTTAAGCTTATGGCGAGCAATTGATTATACTCATTTTTTGGCAATTGATTGAGCTACCAAATATACTATTAAATGAGCCCTTGACTACGTGTTGTCTAAGCCATAAATTATTTTATTGACTATGTTATGAATAAACTATAAATTATTCCATGGATTATCTATTGCTCAAGTTATTGATAAGCTACCTTTTATGTTAATTATAACCATGAATTATACTATTGATAAGTAATTGCTCATGTTAATGCTTATGACTATGATCATGCTAAATAATTATGTCAGTAATCATGTTAGAAAGCATCCTTATTGATGACATTAGAAATTATGTTATTATTATGCTATATTTTCATTCCAATTTAGTTAATTATACTATGCCATGAATTATGTTAGAAATCTTGATTATTAACTATATTCGCATGTATGGCATTAATTATACACCAGGTTAAATTCGGAATGATGATGTTCATATTGATTATAACTAGCAATGCCGGAGGATACTATAATGATATATTGATACTCGGCAAGGATAGAGGAAGATTATGATGATATATTGATGTCTTTCAAGGATGGAGGATACTATGATGAAATATTAATACCCATCAAGGTCGGAGGATGATTCTGATGATATATTAATGCCCAAAAATACTGGAGGATACTATGATGATGTTGATACCCGGCATGACCGGAGGATGATTATGATGATATCGATACCCGGCAAGGCCAAAGGATTCATATGATGATGCATTAATACCGAGAAAGGCCAGAGGATGATTATATTTATGTTGCAATGTGTACATCTACCCACTTGAGTCTAATATGCCCTACGTATGGAAATTATATGCTTATATATATACTTATATAAAATTTGGGTATGTTATTACGTTAGCGATGCCGGTTATAGTCCATAAGTGATAAGTTTTTATAATATGATATAGCTGATGATTAGAGCTAGATATGGAATAGTGATAGAAATTGTTAAGTGACTAATAATGACTAGTTGATAAACAAGGATTAGTCAACAAATAGTGATTTATTAATAAATAATGTTACCTAATAAATGTGTTAGTTGATAAATAATGGTTATCTAATATATAATGATTAGTTGATATGTGGAGAGTAGCTGCTAAATGATTACTAGAGGTTAGATGATTACCAGTATTTAAAGGCATTAGTTAATAAGAGATGGTTAGTCATAAATCGGTAGCTAGTGAGTATCGATAATGATTTTGTTAAATGATGGTATGTCATGATCCGAACTAGGTCCTAGCCGTGATCAGTATCTCAAGTCCCACATGGACCAGAGACACCCCCTTCACCTAATTAAACCAACACAACACCCCCAAATGTCGGATAAATTCCAAAAATATAACAAGATAGTGTGAAATGAAATTTATGGTAAGTCATAATATTTCTATACCAACCACTAGTAACCAAATAACCATTCGTCACCAAATGATCAACCAAACCATCCAAGTCCAAGGTAATCCACCAAAGCCTCTAAAAACTGGATGTCAATAAAATATTGGGACATTCTCAAAAAATAGCAAAAACAAAGTATAGAAAAGGTCTAAGACATAGGAAATAAGGACCATGAAATGAAGCCTTTGAAGTATGGAAGCTCCCCACTTCAATGTCAAATCACGAACAAACATGAGCACCTAATCACTACACAAGAAAATTAGAGGAAGTTTTGGTGCCTACATCGCGTGGGGATACACTGTCCAGAGATGGATAGTGGTTGGAGCACTAGTATGTAACTCATGGCCAAAGGGTAAAATAATACCAAGTCAAATCTAATTAAAACCTGATGCACATTATATACATATGTAAGTAATATACCAGGGTAGGAATCAAGGTTTAACATGAATCTTTGAAATCATATCCTGGGTTGTGTAGCTTAGTTATCATATTAATAATACACATGGGCTATATGGGCTCCTACTCTCACCCCTTAGTCGGGCCCCAATTCGTGTAACCGTACGAATTGGAGACTAATCTTACATATATGCATGAGGGACTCAAAACTCTCACTAATATACTAAGATGACTTAAGAACCTAATCATATAGTATGATATGAGGGACTAAAACCTCCCAATTATATAATACGGGAACTCGAACCTCCTTGTCATAGTAAGTAAGAGGACTCGAGCCTTAGGCCATTTTGACCCTGTACTGGCAAACATTGTTTCCAGTGTTAATCCCTCAGGACCTCTACCTTCACAACTCTGCTACACAACCCTCTTTAAATTCTAATTGAAAAATTTAGCATACATTCCTATTTTATTAAAACAATTATAAACCACAGCACCACACTGGTATTGTCATGTCAACATCACTTGCAAGTTGACATCATTATTCCATATTATCCATTCAACCAACTTGGGACTCAAACCCATCAGTCAAAAGATATCCAAGTAGACAATCATTTTGAGACTCAAGCCCTATTCAAGTAAATACTCATTTTAGGACTCGAACCCATTGTCCAAATAGGACATCAAATGAATTAAACATTTGGGACTCAAACCCACTTAGCTAATTCAAACCCCAAGGTTTCAGCGAAAAATAATTAATGGATATCAAAACCTTTAAATAGTCCTTCATCAATCATTATCATCATTATGCCAAAGCCTTAGTTCAAAAATACAATTCAAATTATGAGAATATCATTCTTATTAATAATTTTACAAATAGGTAGAGACATGCCATTATCAAAGAAAAAATCATTAAATTTAGGGTTCGACTATATCCTAACATTAAATCACCATTCCTATGTACCCACATGTGAACAACCATAATTAAAACATTAATAATCATAATTTAAACTATAGAAAACAATATTCAATGATATACATTCAAACCCTTCAACCTTAGTTCCAAAACATCCATTAATGGTTCATGAACAATGTTTTAAACATATGCTTTTAGTAAACTAACAATGAGGGAAGAGTTAGATTCCTAAAATAGTAAGATGTACAGAGCAAAACTACCCTTGAAAGCCTTAAGTAATCAACCTCTCAAAAACCTAAGTATGGAGTCTTGAGAGAAATTCAGAGAAAAACGTGTTTGTTTTTTTTAGTTATGGATGTAAATAAAGCCCTAATAATGATTTATAGGTCGTGGGTTGTGTTTGGTAAAAGAGTGAAATGTCTAAAATCCCTTAGCTTAAAAATTATAAAAATGTTGTCCTGGGCTACGTGTCCACCATTGACTCATAACCACATTTTATGACTCATAGCCATTAGTCATATTCTAGAAAGTGAGTTAGACACTGATACACTATCAACCTTATGACTCCATGATCCCACACATAACCTAACCTTATGACTCATAGGGTCTAGTTGTTACCATCACATTACCCAAAGGGGTTAGACACTAGAAAACATACGACTCAACCCTACCACTCATAACATGGTTTTATAATTCTAGTGAGTCACTCATACTAAGAGAAGAACTTACCTAATTACACACTAATTTGGTCACGACTTAGGTCCCTAGTCCCATAACCATACCATATAACTTGTATTATAAGTCGTCAATAGGGCAGTGAGCTCAAAGCTCAAGGAGTTTTCAAGGACAAAAATCTGGGGTGGTTCATGGTAGTATTATGGAATCTGGTTATATTGTCAAATATTAGAAAATTATGAAATGTTGTAAATGATCGATTGATAATATTTGTGGGATGATGGTTAAATGATGATGAAAGTTAGCTATAAAAATTATTGATGGCTTTATTTTCTGTTGGGTATACTCTCTATACATATGGGAGGTTGTGATGAGTTCTTTACTTTATTACACCAATTGGCATATGGGAGCCTAGGTTTCAATGGTATTATTGGTACAAAAGCAAGTGTCTAGTAGAGTCTTATGGAATGAAATAATGATGTTCATTTCCTATATTTAGGAGGCTATGGAACATTCTTAGGAGTTTTTCACTTCTTTTACTCATATCATGCTAAGAGTCTGAGTTGGTTTGATGGTGCACTACCTATAAATTAGAGTGGTACTGAAGTGGGGGCACAGCCTATAGATGCAACTCTTAGAGTTAAGGTTTCTCTTACCCCATTAGTTTCTCAGCTGGTAGTTTATTATCTAGTGGTTACTCATGCTACTATATCTTATGAGGAGTAGAAGATGTCCGGTAGATTATTGAGATTATCTCTACCTAGGATTTTGGTGCTTCAAGAAAGGATGTATATGAGTTTTTAATTGCTTGTGAGTATAGGATCTATAATTTAGGCCTTATTGAGACTTGTGGTATGGCTTAAACAATATTTTAGTTGGACATTGTTTCTAAATATTTGTGGAGAGGTTTTATGGATTATAGACCAGTTGGATCTTATCCCTTATTATGGAATCTATTCTTTGAGATATTTTTGGAGAAGTATGTGCTTCGCAGCCTTAGAGATCATTAGAGAGATCAGTTCTCTAGATTATAGCAGGGCTTCATGATAGATGCAGAGTATGAGGATTGTTTTTATGAGTTTTCTAGGCAGGTGATAGGATTATTTTCATAGGTTTTCTAGGTATGTGACTTCTATTCTGGATACTAAGTATGAGAGAGTTTGTTGCTTTGCTAGAGGGTTGAGACTTCCTATTCGTATGGATACTTGGAGTTTAGTTGCTATAGATAGATCATTTGCTAAGGGGACGTATCATGCTCAGTGATGAAGGAGTTGCACTATAAGGGTTGAAAGGATCATGATAAGAGGCCTAGGTTTCATGGTAGATTTAGTGGAAGCCATCGTAGTTCCAAACCCAGAGATGGTGGTTCTCAGAGTTGGCATCCTCTACGTCTATCTTATTAGAGCTAGCCTAGTCGACCTATTCAGGCATTCCTTTAGATTACTGACGAAGGTCAATCTAGCTCTAGTTATCACCCTGTTAAGGGCAGTGGTTGGTATTTGAGGGGTTTCTTATCTAGTTATTCTATTTGTGATGGTTACTCTAGGTTAGCTAAATCTTTTGGTTCTTATTTAGTTTATGTTTTTTGTTTTACTTGTGGACTTCTTGGTCACCATTCATAAGATTTCCCTATTTGTGGTGCGATTGTTGCATTATCCCTCAGTTAGAGATGGTTCTCATGGTAGCAGGGGTGGTTTCCAGGGTACTTGAGGAGGTTAATAGGTAGGCAGGACAAATAGTAGGGCAGGTTCCCAGCCAAGTAGAGGGCGTGGTCAGTTGTATACAGTACCTGTTATACTTGAGGCTAAGACTTTGGATGCTATTGTTATAGCTACAATTTTGTCTTGTGATTCATTATTTGTGCCATTACACATATCTACTCTCGTGGGCAATTCTTTATTAGTGGATCAGGTTTTCTGACCATCTGTTATGACTGTTAGTGATATTGATACTTATGCTAATGTGATTATTTTGGATATGGTGGATTTTGATGTGATTCTTGGCATAGATTGGTTATCCCACTATCATACGATCAAGGATTAGTTTTCCAAGACTGGTACCTTAACTATGCCCAACATACCCCCTGTATGTATTACAGGGAGTTTTAAGTCATGAGTTGATGCAGATTATTTCTTATATATATGCTAGGAAACTTATTTTGAGGGGTTGCGAGTCCTATCTCATTTATATTTGATACTAGTGTGGAGAGTCCACCGCTTGACTCTATTTTTATAGTTTGTGAGTTTCCTGATGTGTTCCCTACCGACCTACCTAGCATTCCCCCTATTTGTTAGATTGCGTTTTCCAATAATCTCTAGCCTGGCACTTGACCTATTTCTATAGAACCTTACTATTTGTCTCCTGTCAATTTTAAGATCTTCTTAGTAAGAGTTCTATGAGACCGAGTGTATTTCCTTGGGGAGCTTCTATATTATTTGTGAAGAAAAAAGATAGCTCCATGTGTATGTGTATTGATTATAGGCATCTTAATAAGTTAATGTTAAAGAACCGTTATCCTATGCCTAGCATTGATGATTTGTTTGACCAGCTTTAAGGAGCAACAGTGTTTTCTATGATTTATTTGAGATCTGTTATCATAAGTTCAGGATTTGGGATGTGGATATCTCAAAGACAGCTTTTAGGACCTGTTATAGTTATTGTGAGTTCTTAGTGACGTCATTTAGATTGACTAATTCCCCAAGAACATTTATGGATTAAATGAACTGAGTATTCAAGACTTATTTAAATTCATTTATGATAATGTTCATCGATGACATCCTTGTGTATTGAGGAGTAGAAAGGAGCCTACACAGCATTTGAGGATCATGCTTTAGACTTTTAAAGATTATCTATTATTTACCAAATTCTCTAAGAGTGAGTTTTGGCTGTAGTCGGAGACATTCCTTACGCATATTGTTTCTAAAAATAGGATTATTATAGACCCAGCTAAGATTATAGTGGTTCATGATTGGGACAGACCTATATTTTCGACTGAGGTTCATAGCTTCATTGGATTGGCCGATTATTATAGATGTTTTATTGAGTGTTTTGGTATTATTTCAGTGCCTATGGCCACATTGACTCGAAAGGAGGTTCCTTTTTTATGGTTTGAGGAGTGTGAGTCGAGCTTTGGGAAGCTCAAGGGTTTTCTCACTTTAGCTCTTATTTTAGCTCTTCCAGTTAAGGGTGAGGGATTCACCGTGTTTTGTTATGCGTCTGGTGTTGGTCTAGGTTGTGTATTGATACAGTAGGGTAGTGTTATGTCTTATGCTTCTAGACAACTTAAGGTGAATAAATACAACTACCTCACTCATGATTTGGAGTTGGTAAGGGTATTTTTTATGCTTAAGATTTGGAGGCTTTATCTTTATAGTATGCATTATGAGATTTTCATCGATCATCTCAGTCTTTAATATCTTATGACCTAGAGGAATCTTAATGCTTACAACGTAGATAGATGGATTTGCATAAGGATTTCATATTTTAATCTTGTATCATCTGGGCAAGACAAATGTGATAGCAGATGCTTTGAGTTGAAAGGTTGTATGTATGGGTAGCTTCGCTTGCATATTAATTTCTCAAAGGTTGTTGGTATGGGACATTCAGTCCTTAGCTAACTTGATGGTTCGCCTTGATATTTCAGACCCTAGGAGGATTCTTGCTAGTGTTGAGGTGGCATCTTCATTATTTGAGCAGATACAAGATCGTTAGTTTGAGGATAGCAAACTTCGCTTCCTTTTTGATCAGGTGTTAAGTAGTTAGTCCAAGATAAACACCATAGATTATGAGGATGTTTTGAGATTTGATAGTTGCATTTGTGGTCCATAGATCGATGAATTAATTCATTTGATCTTGCATAAGACTCATAGCTTTAGATATTCCATTCACCCCAGCACAATCAAGTTGTATAGAGATTTGAGGTAGCATTATTAGTGGAGTGGTATGAAGACAGATGTAGCAAACTTTGTATCTCATTGTCAATCTTGTCAATAGGTAAAGGTCGAGCATCAATGACTAGGTGATTTGACTCAGAGGTTACCCATTCCCAAATAAAAATGGGAACGAATTATGATTGATTTTTTTAGTGGGTTGCCTTTCACTTCTCGTGGTTCTGATGGTATTTTGGTTATTGTAAATCATTTGACCAAGTCAGCATATTTCATTCTTATTCAGTTGTCCTTCAGTTTTGACAGATTAACTCATATTTATGTTTGGGAGATAGTCCATTTGCCTTGTGTAACACCCTGAGAATACACCTTGGCATCACACGATGCTTACGACCCCAAAGGACCATAAGCTAACCCATGACTGGTACCTGCTGTGAGCACTGAATAATAATCAGGAAATATATGCGGAAGTAAGACTGAATTGTGTTGCCATTTTGTTTTTGAATTGAAAGTCCACCACGATGCGGTGAAATCGAGTTGGTACACTGGAAGTTGCCAATTGTGAACTAGGTCTGTGGAGCGATGTGCCAATATCACAGAGCAACACTGGAAATTGACATTTTCTATTTTAACATACTCCGCGACGTACTACTGGCCTAAATAACGATTTTAAATGATTGAAACTTAAAATTGCCATAACTTCTTACCCGGTTGTCGAATTTAGGCAAATGTTATGTCATTGGAAAGCTAATTAAATTTCCTACGCAATGGAAAGCTCAAATATGAAAATTACTGAGTATTTCAAAATAAATTACTTAGGATAACCCATGTACTAAGGGTTAGTCTAGGCTAGAGAAATACGGGGTATTACAATATCTCTCCCTTGGGAACATTCGTCCTCGAATGCGGCTAGTTAAGCTGAATGAGTACAGACAGATTGAGTTTACGTACTAAAATAGAGATGTACAACTGAAAACTGATTACATGATTGGTCTGATAGACTAAACTTGCATCCTCAACATGTAAATCTGATGCACGGGATACATGACTGAAAATACTGATAAGCTGAGTTTACATTGAACATGTATGTCTGATGCATGAGTACATATCTAAACGGATTATTGAATGTGTGACTGAATATGCATGAATGGAAACATAAGGACATGACTAAGTATGAATCATGATACATGAACTGAAATGATTCCTTATATACATATCATGATAGGGGAATAGTCATACGACTGAGTTTGGGACTTGAGGGTAAACTATCAGTACCCATTACTTCAACTGGATTTGCTATTTGAAGAGAAAATATAAGGTTTAGATCATGATATCTCAGGGATTATATTGCATCTCCCGCTTGGGATGCTTTGTCCCTCAAGAATATTGATTTGGCTGAGATACAAAGAAAAAACATGAGATGATGCATGGGGCACCCACGAACAAAATTGTGATTGAATATCTGGGATCTGAAACTAAGGCATAAATATATAAATGGGAGATCTATAACATACCAAGGACCACATTAGGAGAACTTTCTTGATCTTGTCCAAACTGGAGTGCGTAAAACCTGTTTAGGTGTTGCCCACTGGTAGTACTGGAAGCGACACCTTGTTGCTTCGGACAACCTGACTGAGCTAAAGGATAACTATACTAACCTTGAGAACCTAACTGAAGATAATCTTTGACTCTGTGGCTTGGCTTGCCACACTCGAAACAAACATCACTGACAGCTCTGCACACACCCTAATGATTCTTACCATACTCTTCGCAAAATAGATTAGTACAACCATTGCTTACATTATCCTGGGTCATCCGTACACTTTCTAAGGATGGAGCTTGAACTAAAGACTTTGAACAAAACCAGGAATTGTTACCCCCATCTGACTTAGGCTGATTAAAATTAAAGCTATATGTTCCCGCCCTCTTATTTTCTCTCTCCTTCTTCTTAAGCTTCTGCTCCTTAATCTATTAAGAATGGACCATAAGCCTATATATGTCCATCTCTTTGATCAACATCGCTGTTCTGCACTCCTTAACTACACTATATGACACCTCAAATATGAACTTGCTCATTATGGACCTTTTTTCTACTACTACATGGGAAGCATACCTGGCTAACTGAGTAAACTTGAGGGAATACTCTTTTACGCTCATACTACCTTGCCTGAGATGGATGAACTCTAACACTTTGGATTCTCTCATCTCTAAGGGAAATAATCTATCTAGGAATGCAGTAGTAAAATCTTCCCAATCTATGGGCTCTGCATCTATACCCTTGTCTACCTTCTACTGCTTAAACCATGTGTGGGCTACATCTTGTAGCTGATAAGTAGCTAACTCAGCACTCTTACTGGAAGTCACTCCCATTATATTTATGACTTTCTGAATCTGATCAAGAAACTCTTGTGGATCCTCTTCTGACTTAGATCCCATAAAAGAAGGAGGATTCATCCGGGTGAAGTCCTAAATTCTAGTAGCAGTAGTATTAGCCACTGGGTTGGCCGAAATAGCAGCTGGCCTTTCATTCTGAGATACTGAATTGGCTTGAGTAGTGAATGTAGCTCTAAATTCTGGATGAGAGACATGTTCGTCCAGGGGATCTGCCTGAACGGGCTGAGGGGCTGACTGGTTTTTGATTCTTCTTTTGTTAGTCCTTTTTGGGAGGCATGTTCTGTAAATGAAGGAAGAAGCAGATTAGACTGAGAGATTAACTTAACTTGTATGACATGAATACTGAAATAAGGGAAACTTTTCCTAAATCATCTCATAGCCTCCTATCCATAAGTGTGACGCGCTACACACCCATGCATAAGACTCTACGCAATGTGGCTTTTCAGACTTCTTATGAATCTATTGAACCTTAGGCTCTAGTACCAAATTTGTAACACCCTGAGCTTGCACCCTGGATGCTACACGATGCTTGTGATCCTGAGGAACTACAAGCTAACCCATGAGCTGATACTTGCTATGAGCACTAATTAATAATACTAAAATTAATGCAAAAAAATGGGTAGAAATTCTATAAGGTTCAAAACAAGCTAAATACTGATAAAATATAATATCTGAATCTAAAATACTATCTGAAAACTTAGTTTGAAAAAGCCTATAACTGAATCTATCTGAAAGTGGAGTTGATGGAACAATCCCCCCACTAACTCCATCTACTAAAATACTACTAAGCTGAAGTACTAAAATAAAAGCGTATCCTTGATAGATGAGGACTCACTGCAAAATATGCTACTGCTGGATGATGTGTCAAAAGATGCTAACATATTTAAGGCTTTTAACTGAGAATAATTGCAAAGTCTTAAGCAAATTTTGTCATTTTTGATTGTTTTATCTTTGATTTTGTAGTGAAAGTCAAGAGGCAAGAGAACCAATTAAGATAGAAGTATAGGAGTTGACATCTGAAGCAAATAGAAGAGAAGTGTGGCTGACGACATTCCTGATAAGTCATCAGCACTCTGATAGGTTATCAACTTCATCTTCAGCCTTAAACAGAGAATGGGATTTAGTTGGAAGAAGTGATAATGACATGTGATAAGCCTTCATCCTTGTGATAAGTCGTCAGGGTCGCCTTCAACTTAGATAGAACATGGGAGCTGAGGTGGAGAAGTGACGACATTATTTGATATGTCATACAGTTTTGATAAGCTATCAGGATTCACCGTCATCCTTAAGTATAAATTGTCAAAATTAAAGAGGAGCTGACGACATCCGTGATAGGTCGTCAGCCTCTTGATAAGGCTTCACGTATGTCGTCACCTAATTCGAGAAGAATACTGGACTCTACGATTTTGTTTCCATAATTAGGGTGAACTATTTAAAGTATTGATTAGGGTTTTCTTAGGGCTGGTACTCGGTATTTGGAACCTATTTTGGAACGCATGTATTTTGTTATTTTTTCTCTAGTTTCTTGGCTTGAAAAAAACCAATTAACTTTGAAGAGATTATCATCAATTTTTTGGGATTTCTAGTTTGATCTAATCTGAGAAACACTAATTTCTATTCATCTTATTATAGGTTCATCTTTCAAATTATGAATTCAACTTGTTGTATCGATTATTACATTATGAGTGGCTAAATCCCTCTAACCCAAATTATGGGATCTATGGCTTAGGTCTTGGTAAGTTGCTAAGTGTTCAAATTCTAAAGGTAATAGGACTCCTTGATAATTCTGAGGTTTTAATTATTGTCTATTGGTTGTAATTAATAGATAGCACCTGCTTTGATTTTCTTGAGATAAGAAATCAACTATTGTAGGAAGTGATTATTGACAAGGACTTGGAAGCTACCAACCTTTCGTTTAATAATTGACGCTTTAACAAGGTTAATTAACCTGAGGTGAACTATGGTCAGTGAATATAAATTGCCTAAGTCCGAGAGGATTAGGTAATTAAATTCTTAAGTAGGTCGGGAGACATTTAGGCATAACTTTGATAATGACGATCTATTGTTCCTACCGATCATGAGAATCTTGAATAACTATTAGCATCTATCGAGTACCAAAACCCATAGTGAACATAATTCTGGTTTTCCATAAACACTTGATTACGAACACTAAAACTAAAGTGACCAGCAATTATTTGCTAAATTCTCATAACCCCCAATTTACCAGAAACTACTAACTATCAGTTGATTGACTCGCATACAACTCAGATTCACACCATATTCCCTATGGGATTTGACCCCAACCTTGTTGGGTTAAATATTAACAACGATCACTTACATTCTTACATGAGAGGTGTAGTTTGAGCGTTATCAAAAATGACACCGTTGCCAGGGAATACAATTGTAAATTGTAGTTTGTGTGTGCTAATTGACTGTTAGTCAAGTTTCCTAGTTTTATATTTATTTGTTGCTTTTGTTTATTGCAGGATCTTTGTAGTGTATGCCAAGAACCAGAATTTTTGAAGAACCATTATTACTATTTAATTTAGAACTGTAACGAATTAAAAGAATGCCAGACCAGCAGAAGGCTAACAGGTTAGCAGCCTTAGCGAAAGCTCAGTTGAATGTACAGAATACCGGTCAACAAGTACGGTATCCAAATCCTGAGGATGGAGATTTGGGAGACGAGGATTTGCTAAACCCTAGCAACCCAAGGAGTCCAGAGTAAGTAGCTGCACCAGCACACCATAATGCTAACAGAAACCATCCGTTCTGAGGAAGGAAAGATTACCAGCCCATCTAGTATGACCTCAATGAGGCTGATAATGGAATGGATGGAGCTGGTTCAATAGGCTAACACATTTTAGGCTTTTAACTGAGAATAATTGGAAAGTCTTAAGCAACTTTTGTTGTTTTTAATTGTTTTATCTTTGATTTTGTAGTGGAAGTCAAGAGGCAAGAGAACCAACAATTATAGAAGTAAAAGAGTTGAAATCTGAAGTAAATAGAAGAGAAGTATGGCTAATGACTTTCCTGATAAGGCTTCAGCACTCTGATAGGTTATCAGCTTTATCATCAGTCCTAAATAAAGAATGGGATTTAGTTGGAAGAAGTGATGACGACATGTGATAAGCCATCAGAGTCTCCGTCAGCCTTAGACAGAACATGGGAGCTGAGGTGGAGAAGTAACGACATTGTCTGATATGCCATCACAGTTTTGATAATCCATTAGGATTCACATTCAGCCTTAACCAAAAATTGTCAAAATTGAAGAGGAGCTGACGACATCCATGATAAGTCGTCAGCCTCCTGATAAGGCATCACGCTTGTCGTCACCTTATCCGAGAAGAACACTGAACTCTGTGATTTTATTTCCATAATTAGGGTAAACTATTTAAAGGATTATTTAGGGTTTTCTTGGGGATGGTACTCGACATTCAGAACCTATTTTGGAACACAAGTATTTTGTTATTTTCTCTCCAGTTTCTTGGCTTGAACAAAACAATTAACTTTGAAGAGATTATCATCAATATTTTAGGATTTCTACTTTGATCTAATCTAAGAAACACTCATTTCTTTTCATCTTACTGTAAGTTAATCTTTCAAATTATGAATTCAACTTGTTTTATCGTTTATTACATTATGAGTGGCTAAATCCCTTTAAACTGAATTATAGGATCTATGGGTTAGGTTTTCATAAGTTGCTAAGTGTTTAAGATTCTAAAGGTAATAGGACTCCTTGATAATTCTGAGGTTTTAATTATTGTCTATTGGTTGCAAACGATAGATAGCACCTGCTTTGATTTGCTTGAGATAAGAAATCAACTATAGTAGGATGTGAATTACTAACAGGGACTTGGAAGCTACCAACCTTTTGTTTAATAATTGGCGTTGTAACAAGGTTAATTAACCTAAGGTGAAGTCTGGTCAATGAATATAAATTCCCTAAGTCCAAGAGGATTAGATAATTAAATTCTTAAGTAGGTCGAGAGACATTTAGGCATAACTTCGATAAAGATAATTTGTTGTTCCTACCAATCGTAAGAACCTTGAATCATTATTAGCATCTGTCGAGTACCAAAACCCATAGTGAACATAATTTTGGTTTTTCATAAACTCCTGATTACAAAGACTGAAACTAAATTGACCAACAATTATTTGCTAAATTCTCATAACCCCCAATTTATAGGAAACTACTAACTATCAGTTGATTAACTCGAATACAACTCAGATCACACCATATTCCTTGTGGGATTCAACCCTAACCTAGTTAGGTTATATATTGACAACGATCTCTTACATTCTCACATAAGAGGTGTAGTTGTTATCAAAAATGGAGCCATTGTTGGTGAATATGGTTGTAAATTGAAGTTTGTGTGTGCTAATTGACTGTTAGTCAAGTTCCCTAGTTTCACATTTATTTGTTGTTGTTTTTTATTTCAGGATCTTTGTAGTGTATGCCAAGAACAAAAATTTTTGGAGAACCATTATTATCATTTAGTCCAGAACCGCAACAAATTGGAAGAATGGTAGACCAGTAGAAGGCTGACAGGTTAGCAACCTTAGCTAGAGCTTAAGTGAATGTGCAGAATATTGATTAAGAAGTAAGAAATCCAAATCCTAAGGATGAAGATTTAGGAGATGAGAAGTTGCTAAACCCTAGTAACCCAAGGCGTTCAGAGAAAGTAGCTACACCAGTACAGTGTAATGCTAACAGTAATCGTCCATTCATAGGAAGGCTAGATTACCAGCCGGTCCAGTATGACCTCAATGATGATAATGATGGAATCGATGGAGCAGGTGCAACGGGTGCAACTATTCCTCCATGGTTGGCACCTACGACAAAATTTAACATTATGAGTACTATAATTCAACTCCTCAATCTGAAGGGGTTGTTTGGTGTCCTTCCTAGGGATGACTCGAACTTGCATCTGGTGAACTTTTTCACCATCTATAAATCTTTTGATAACTCAGGAGTGGGCTAGAATGCTATCTATTTGAGATTGTTTCTGTTATCTCTGTCTGGAGAGGTAACATTGTGGCTTAATAAGCTGACACCTAATTCTATAACCAACTAGAGACAGTTGAAAAGATCTTTCCTAGAAAGATTCTTTCCACCTTCTTGGAGGGTACAGTTAAGGGATGAGATCAGCAATTTTAGACAACTCCCAACTGAAGCCGTGCATAAAACCTAGGAGAGATTCAAAATGAAGATGACGCAGTGTTAGAACCATAATATGATGGACTTACACTGGATGGAGACTTTGTACAAGGATCTTAACTCTGTAACAAAACCAATTGTAGATAATGGTACTGGTGGTTCGTTTGTTGATCTTACATTCCCAGAGGCTTCAAAAATTCTAGAGAGAATGACCAAACAGAGTTAGGCATGGCATACTAGAGACTCTATGGTAACAAGTCCCACAGTTTCTGTGGGTATAATTGCAAAACAACGCAGGAAAGATGTGGAGAATGATTAAGACATGGCGTACCTTATAATGCAGATGGACTTTCTAACCAAGCACTTGCTATCAGGCAAGATTGAGAAGGTGAAAGCTGTGGGATCTCACGATAGAGTTGATGCTGATTTAGAAGAAGAGGCTAATTATGTTAATAAGCAGGGGGTTTCTAAAGCAATATCTAATGAAATCAAATTCAGAGTTATTATGATAAGACTGGATATAAGAATCAGGAGCAAGGAAATTGGAGGAGCAATAATGATAGGAGAAGGCTATATGTCCCTTATAGAAATCATGAGGCTGCTACAACAAGTTTTGAAAAAATATCCTTGGAGGACATGATGGATAAATTATTAAAGGGAGTGGAGGATACCAACTCAGGTGTGACTACCATGAAGATCGATCTGTCATCTATTAGTCAGTTGGTAAACTCGCACTCTGCTTCAATCAAGAAATTGGAATAGGAAATGAGCCAACTCTCCGCAGCGCTGAATCAGAAGATGAGTGGAAAATTACCTAGTGATACAGTACATAATCCACAGAATGATCATTCATGTATGTATTACCACTAAAAGTGATAAGATATTACCTAGCCCTTCTGTGGGAAAAAATATATTTAATGAGGTAGTTGATAATGAACGGGAAGAAAGTGTTCCAGTGGAGTCTGAGAAGCTAGATGGTTTTGATGATGCTCCAAAAAAGGGAAAGAGAAGGAGAAGGAGGTAGTGGTACAAACTCTCCCAAGAACACCACCTCTCTTTCATCAAAGATTGAAAAAGACAGTTGAGGACACAAAATTTAGTAAATTCATGGTGATGTTGAAGCAGTTCATAATAAATGTGCCTATGGTGGAGGCACTTAAGAAAATGCTAGGGTATTCTAATTCATGAAGGACCTTGTGACAAAGAAAAGATCAGTGAGCCATGAACTAGAGGATAATTTCCATTATTATAGCGTTATTTCTATGAGGACCTTGGTGCAGAAAAAGGCCAACCCTGGAGCATTCACTATCTCATGTACAATTGGGTCTCTAGAATTTGCTAAGGTCTTATATGATCTGGGCGTGAGCATTAATCTGATGCCACTAGCCGTGTATAAAAAGTTAGGTTTGGTAAATCCCATACCCACCAACATACGACTCGTGATGGTGGACAGGTCGGTAAAATGACCTGTTAGTATTTTGTATGATGTGTTGGTGAAGGTCTTTAGCTTCATATTTTCTGTGGATTTGGTTATTCTCGATTGCAAAGAGGACTTCGAGGTGCCCATAATCTTTGGTCAACCTTGCCTCGTAACCAAAAGTGTGTTGATCGATTTGTGAGCTAATGAGCTCATATTCAGGATGAATGATGACATGGTGTGATTTGATGTGTGCAAATGAATAAAGCAGCATAAAGAAATAAGCGTGTTCTCAATTGTTGATGTGTATTATGAGGATGAGCAGGAGGTGTCAATAAAGAAGAAACTTGTTGTTGATCCTTTAGTCGCAATTCTGATGCATTTTGATCGTGGATGCATTGATGAGTACCAAGAGACTATTTGTGTTTTTTCAGGATTGGATTCATACTCTAATGTTCCTAAGAAGCTAGACCTTGATCTTTCTAATCGACCAACACCACCGGCTAAGCCATCCATTAAAGAGCCACCGGTGTTATAATTGAAAGAATTGCGTGGGTATTTAAGGTGCGTGTTTTTGGGCAATGGAAATATGCTACCCATTATTATTGTGGCTGATTTGGGCGAACAACAGGTAGAAGCACTTACTTCAGTAATTCAAAGGTACAAGAGAGCAATAGGATGGACTATCACAGATATTATTGGCATTCCCTCTGGCATCTGTACGCATTAAATACAACTTGAGGAAGATTGTATTCCAACCATCGAGAACCAGCATCATCTTAACCCACCAATGCAAGAGGTGGTTAAGAAGGAAATTATTAAGTGGTTTGATGCAGGAGTGGTTTACCCTATTTCTGACAGCAAATATGTGAGCCTAGTTCAATGTGTGCAAAAAAAAAGGGGGCATGACTGTGGATGCAAATAAAAGGAATAAGTTGATTTCACTCAGTCCTATGACTGGATGGAGATTTTGCATGGACTACCGCAAACTAAACTTATGTACTTTGAAATACCACTTTCCGATGCCCTTTATGGACCAAATGCTTGATCGATTGGTCGGAAGGGGATGATATTTCTTATTGGATGGTTATTCTGGATATAAATAGATCTGTATTACTCCTGAGGATCAGGAGAAGAGGATATTCACATTCCCATATGGGACCTTTGAATTTAAGAGGATACTGTTTGGGCTATGCAATGCACTCGCTACTTTTCAATGATGCATGATGTCTATCTTCTCAGATATGGTGGAGGACACCATAGAGGTATTCATGGATGATTTCTCTGTGGTGGGAGATTCTTTTTAACTGTGTTTGGCAAACCTTAGCATGGCCTTGAAACAATGTGTTGAATTCAATTTGGTGCCTAATTGGGAGAATTGACACTTTATGGTAAAGGAGGGCATCATTCTCAGGCATAAAATTTCATCAAAAGGGATAGAGGTTGATTGATCCAAGGTTGAAGTTATTGAGAAACTACCACCTCCCATTTCAATTAAGGGAGTGCATAGTTTTCTTGGACATATTGGTTTTTATTGGAGGTTTATAAGAGAATTCTCGAAGGTTGCAAATCCACTTTGTAAACTTTTGGAGAAATAAGTGAAGTTTTCCTTCGATGATGATTTCTTAAAGGCATTTGAATGCCTTAAAAAGAAGTTAGTTGAGGCCCTTATCATTGTTGCACCGAACTGGTCAAAACCGTTTGAGATCATGTGTGATGCAAGCAGTGTTGCTCTTGGAGCTGTATTGGGACAAAAGAAGGACAACATATTTCATCCAATAGATTATACCAGCAAAGCACTGAATGGAGCACAAAAGAACTACACCATCACTGAGCAAGAACTCCTGGCTGTATTGTATGCTTTTGAGAAATTCAAGGCTTATCTGCTTAGGACCATGGTGGTGGTCCACACTGACCATGCAGCCTTAAGGTATTTGATGGCTAAGAAGGATAAAAAACCAAGGCTAATTAGATGGGTGTTGCAGCTACAAGAATTTGACTTTGAAGTCAAAGATAGGAAGGGTTGTGAAAATCAGGCTACAGATCATCTGTCTAGAATTGAAGGTGAGCAGGCAATTAGTGATGAAATAGAGCTAAATGATGCATTTCCTAATGAGGATATCGTGGTTGCTGTTGTGGAGAAATTGCCTTGATACGCTGATTTTGCAAATTATGTTATGAGTGAGTTCATTCCAGAAAATTTTCTTTCCATCAAGGAAAGAAATTCCTTCATGATGTGACATAATACTTCTGGGATGAGCTGTATCTTTTTTGGAGATGTGCTGACAATATTATAAGGAGGTATTGCCAGAAGTAGATGTGTTGTATATATTGGAAGCATGTCATGCTTCCCCAGTTGGAGGTCACCATATGGGTGATCGAACGGCTAGGAAGGTAATGTAGAGCAGCTACTATTGGCCAACATTGTTCGAGGATGCTTATGATTTTATGCTGAAATGTGACCAATGTCAGAGGCAGGGGTCGATCTTCAAAAGACATGAGATACCTTTGACTAAGATGCTTGAAGTTGAATTGTTTGACGTCTAGGGCATCGATTTAATGGGTCCTTTTGTAAGTTCGTATGGGATGAAGTATATTTTAGTTTTTATTGACTATGTCTCAAAATAGGTTGAAGTTGTTGCCTTGGCTGATAATAAAGGAAACAGGGTTGTTGCTTTTCTCAAGAAGAACATCTTCTCTCGTTTTGGAGTATGACCTACTATTATAAGCGATAGAGGATCTCATTTTTGTAACAAAGTATTTTGAGCTTCCTTAGCAAAATATAGGGTGAAACAGCATAGAGTAGCTACTCTATATCACCCACAAACTAGTGGGCAAGTGGAGGTGTTAAATCGAGAGATTAAAGCCATCCTAGCCAAAACAGTGAACGCTAGTCGAAAAGACTAGTCTCGAAAGCTCGATGATGCCTTGTGGGCATACCAGACTGCTTTCAAGACACCCATTGGCATGTCACCATTCCAATTGTTCTACGACAAAGTATGCCATTCACCATAGAGCTGGAGCACAAGGCTTTATGGGCCCTCAAAAGGTTAAATTTGAGTTGGAAGGAGGCAACAGAGCTAAGACTTGGACAATTGAATGAGATGGATGAATTCCATCTCTGGGCATATGAAAGAGCAGACCTATATAAAGAAAATATGAAGAAATATCATGATTGGGGGATTGAGAAATGAGAATTCCAAAAAGGTAAATTGGCGCTTCTTTTCAATTCCAGACTCAAACTGTTCCCAGGTAAGATTAAATCCAAGTGGTCAGGCCCATTTAGAGTTAGTCAAGTCTACTCATGTTGAGTAGTAGAACTTGAAATCAAGACGGAAGCACCTTCAAGGTAAATAGGCAATGAGTCAAACTTTTTATTGGTCCAAAAGACTCTATGAAAAGTACTGCTACTATCTATCTCGATGAAGTCTGACGTAATTGAGACACCTGAGTTGTTCTGCGATGTTAAATCAGGAACTACATAGGAGGCAACCTATGATCCCCATACTTGATCTACTCCAGGTATACCCAAACCCTTAGTTCAGTTTTTCTGTGATTTTAAGTTGAGGGTGTAGGGTGAGTTGTTGTTGTAACATTTTGTAGTTGACTAGGAGAAATACAAGTACCTGAGGCAGTTGACATGGTTTTGTTATTTTTTTAACACCTCTCAAGTGGTCTAATTCTTTAATTGTGTGATTTGCATGTAATTTTGACCACTGTTCATCTTTGTATGGTATTAGTTCTAGTAACTTGATAACCATTGCTAAACGATTGCATAAACTGGATAAGTAGCAACTTGTGATATACTTGTGTTCCATGTGCGTTTGAGATTTTACTTAGTTCCCTTTGTATGTTGGATTCAGAACTTGCCCAGTTAATCTTACCTAGGTTGAAGAATAGGGATTAGGAAAGGATGATAGGCCGTTTTGATATTAGCCCACTTTAGCCTAAATGACCTTCCCTGTATGTATAATATCTCTTAATCCCTATTTTGAGCCTGAATAGCCTATTTCTTTTTAGGATAACTATCACCATCCTATTTTTATATTATAATAAACCTATTTTGGCCCTGGCCTCCTTGTACATTGTGCACCTTGACTTAGGCAAATGTCCTAAATTGAGGGTGGCTATCATAGGGCTACATGATGTAAAATAAGTATGAAGAAAGGTAGAGTAAAAGAAAAGAATAAAAAGCTGGGTGCGGTGGAAAAGAGCAAGAAAAGAAAACTGGTGAAAAAAAGTGATTGTAGAAAAGAAACGCACCCATCCTGAACAAGTATGATCAAGAAAAGAGAAGAATAGAAAAAGGCTAATGAGTGAAACCCCAAAAGCTAGTGTAGTGTCAAGGAGACTTAGTCACTTTAAATATCATTGAGTATCATACCAGCCCCTAGCCTATATTACAAGCCAAAGAGAAGACCTATAGTGATCCTAGCTGACCTGTCTGAAGATCTTGGAAATGAAAATAAGGGCAAGCCTATGGTATTCGGCATACATTGATTGAAACTTCATTTTGACAGTGAGTGTCTTGCAATTGTCCCCATGGTTACATATGTGATGTCTGATATTTCTTTGTAGTGAGGGCACACTGGTTACATTACTAGTTGCTAAATTGTTTGGATAGTGTAAGCTTGATACATGCATGGTTGTTGTTGCTGATTTGATGCCATATCCTGATTCCTGTGTGTCACGTTATTGCTCTTCAATAACATACACAGTTGTTTGTAAATTGATTGACCTTGGAGATGGTGAAGATGTTTTGAGATAATATGGATGGTTGACTATTGAATGTACTTTGTATTCTCTTGGGTGTGTTTTAGTTTCTTGAGGACAAGCAATTGTTTTAAGTTGAGGGTGTTCATGTATGAGCATATGCTAACATATTTGAGGCTTTTAACTAAGAATAATTGCAAAGTATTAAGCAATTTTTGTCATTTTTGTTTGTTTTATCTTTGATTTTGCAGTGGAATTGAAGAGGCAAGAGAACCAACAATGATGGAAGTAAAAGAGTTGAAATCTGAAGCAAATAGAAGAAAACTATGGCTGACGACATTCCTGATAAGTCGTCAGCACTCTGATAGGTTATTAGCTTCATCGTCATCCTTAAATAGAAAATGGGATTCAGTTGGAAGAAGTGACGACGACATGTGATAAGACGTCAGCCTTGTGATAAGCCGTCAGAGTCGTCGTCAGCCTTACACAGAACATGAGAGCTGAGGTGAAGAAGTGATGACATAGTCTGATATGTCATCACAGTTTTGATAAGCCGTCAGGATTCAACATCAGCCTTAAGCAGAAATTGTAAAAAATGAAGAGGAGCTGACCACATCCGTGATAAGTTGTCAGCCTCCTGATAAGGCGTCACGCATATCGTCACCTAATCCGAGAAGAATACTAAACTCTGTGATTTTGTTTCCATAATTAGGGTGAACTATTTAAATTATTGTTTAGGGTTTTCTTGGGGTTGTTACTTGACATTCGAAACCTATATTGGAACACACGTATTTTTTTATTTTCTAATAGCCCAAAGGTAGGCTATACACGAAATTGGTCACTTAAATAAAAATTCCATCAACAAAATAAAGAGAAAACAACACATAGAATGGAGATAAAAAAGAAGAATGCTTGAAATTAAAGGATAGATAGAAAGACCCTTACTCATATTCAATGATTAGAACTAGAAGATGTTTCAAAATCTTTAACACACCTCACAAATAAGAGTTCAAACCTTCCTCTTAGGTGACCCAAAGGAAACACTCTTCCTCAAGTACACCTTTCTTTCCAAATTATCCAAAACAAGTGAAACCCTAACTTCAAATGTTCTTGGACCAATTTTCAGATTCTAAAAGCTAAAACTAGAGACTAAAAACTAAAATATAAGAGTAATATCCAATTTCATCAAAATCTAATGAAAACAGAAGTAAAATGGTCTATTTATACTATTACTTTCCAAATGAAAAAAATACCCTTAATGAGGGGCTTAGAAAAGGCTCCTATGGAGTGTTATTTTGGAGTGTAAAAAGTTCATCATACCCTTAGTAAACAGTGCCTCTTGAGTGTAAGGAACCTCCTCCTTTCTTCACTTGGCCAAGGCTTTGTAATGGTTCCAAAAGGACTTCAAGCACTTGCAAATCCGAGACTTGATCCATTGACAATCCAAAGCTTGAACCTTCTATAAGACCTTGTAAACCTTGTACTCTTTATGCTTGTATCATCCTCTCCATCTTGAAAGGATTTTTCCTCAAATTCAGATCTTGCAAAATCAAAGAGAAAGCAAAACAAGCACAAAATCCTCTTGGTAGGAGTGTTAGCATTAGTACCACACTTATATAATCATCCATGGTTGCTCAAACTTAACATACATTCACATATCCTTGGTTTTAAACTTAAAAAGCTTAGCATAACGTATACCAAAGACATGCACTACCAGCAACTATAATCTTCACATCTCAAGAGTATACTGGGGTCAAATGGGAGCAAATGATGAAGGTTTAATACTAGATGACCCATTCCTTTCACTAGGTTACCAATTTCACAATCATTCAAGGATTACCCACCACTAGGAAAAACACAAAGTCATTACGAACAATATTAACATAACGGCTTTCATTACACAAGTTCAAAGGACCATATTATTTATCAAGATCAACAATAAAATTATGCCAAAGGGCTACACTTTTGGAATACACCCAACTATCCTTTGTTACAGTCATGAAACACCTACCACAAGCAACATAAAGGACATAGCTAAGGTAAATATCAAGGAGGGAGTCAACTACAAAGGCCCACAAAAGCCATTTAGCATTGTAACTCCAAGTTGGCCAATAAACAAGTGTCCTACTTTTACATAAAACAAATCCAAGACTAACATAGATATCATCATAAGTAAAGAGGTAGTATAGGAGGGAATCAAGTGTAAAGGCATCATCCACGGTTCTGTCATCGATAAGAATGCCAAATGATTTAATAGTTTTAGCACATAAGGATGGAATCAAATCATTTAAACACATATGACTTCCTTCTTTCAAATGAAACATAAACTTGGCATCCACAAGTTGAGATTCAAGCAACTTAAGAACAAGTGTGTCAAACAAGAATGCACATGTATAAGCAACATACCAAAGAGGCAAAAACATATTTGCCCTAGGGTCCAAGAATATGAAACCACCTTTGGGAAAGGGGTTACAAATAAAAATCAAGTCACCAAGAAAGGAACTGGGATCAAATGGAAGAAGTAGCCAAGGATCTAGGCCAAGGCTAACCTTTTCTTTCCCTAAATGCCATTCCCACAATCACGCACATCATTTGCCTTTAAGAGAAGACTAATATTCGAGGATAAAGACCTACGGCCTAAAAGGTTTCTCTCTACAAGGTTCATTCCATCATTCATAACATTTTCAAACACATGATCACCATGAGCAAAACTAGTAGCACAGTTTGCTTTACATAAGCTCAAAGAGCCATGTCCAATATCATGATCAACCCTATCAACATCATCACTAAATTGAGACTCCCCAAGGACATCATACATAAACTCAAGTATGGGACTCCATTCATGAGTATATTGATCTTTATTCACATCCTCACTAGTTGTTGGGAACTCACATACCAATGTAGACTCACCTTGGTTTTCATAAGGGTCAACTAGTGTGTGAATATTCTTGTCACTTGGTATTGGAACCTTATTCAAGTCATGAGTGCTAGCACTAGATGGACACAAATTATTCCTACGAAAAGAATTGATTTTTTCATCTACAGGATCAACTAGTGTTTACGGACTCACAACAAGAGTTTGGTCCTTATACAACCTAACAACACCAAGAGTATCACAAAAGGTAGATTCACACATTTCTTCACAAATAAAATCCGAAACTACACTACTTTGGCCACTACTAGCCATATCACAATATTTTAAGTTCAAGGAAGTGTAAAGTGTAGGAATGTCACCTTGTGGATCCTAGGAAGTGTGTTCTTCACTTGATTTTGTGTAAGGGAAGCCTTTATGCTCCACATTACAAGGGAATATTTCAAGTTCTCCCATTGGACTTACTCTTTCATCACGTGTCCCAAAATGGGGACTTTTGGCCAAGGGCTTGAAGGGAACTTCCTTGGGATTCTCCTCGGGACTTCTAGGGTCTTGAACCAGCACATGAGGAGATAAAATACTAGGCAAAATTCTAGTATTTGGGTTAGTGAGTAATAAGGATTCTTCGTGGACAAGATCCACAATCAAGCATTTTTTCCCCTTCCAAATTCTCAACCCATGGTTTCCCTTTCCTTTTTCTTTCTTTCTTCACACTCTTCTTGTATCTCAACAACAAGCTTCTCTCCATCTTGAGGCTTGACCTTATTCTCTTCAGATTCTAGCTTGTGGAGATAGGCATCATATTTTGTGAAGTGTAGGATTTGTGAAGTGTAGGATTTTGTGGGAGTATTTGGCTCAAATTTCTGGGTGGGGTTTGAGTTCCAAGTCCCTGTTGTTGGACTTGGTTCATTTGGGGATGTAATGACCTTTGTAAGGTTTGATTAGGAGAAGTTTGGGGTTTATTTAGTGGCTGGTTTTGAGAAACTCTTGGAGGGTTAAGCATTTGGTGGAGGGTTTCGAGTATTATAGTCATGGAAGAGTTATTGCCTTGGATACTAGAGGATGTACAGTAGAGATTAGGAGTAGAAGAAGGTCGTGAGTTCCTCCTACTTTCAAAAAAATCAAGCCTCCCACTAAAAGTGGAATCTCAGTACGCATAGCATCTATATCACTCGTCATGTCTCTTCTTAAGGCATCATGACTATCTTCTATTCTTTTAGCAAAGTCTCGACCCAAGGAATCAGTTCGAGCCATCAAGGCTCCAATAGTATCATTTCCCAATGGTTGGGAAGTAGTACCTTCGGATTCCATGGAAAATGTACCTAAAAAGCTCAAAAACAGCAAGCAAACAACCTACAAAAAGAGCAAACATTTTAGTTCAAAAGCCTCACTTCACTCACTCTCAATCTCACCTCACACTTGGCTTCACAAGCATTGGAGAATCGGCAATACTTGGCAAGTTACTTGAGAGGTGAGAAGATTTGACTCGGAATTGATCTTTGTTTGAAATGACTCAAAATAAGGGATCTTGAACCAACAAAATACTATGACTTGAAAACGAGAAGCACCCAAAAAAACCAGAGAAACGAAATAAACGAACTCTAAACTAATTACCAACCTAGTAGGTACTTACTAGTTTAATAATTAGTGATAGAATTAACTTAAAAGAAACTAAAATCAAAATTAGAAACTAGGAAATCTACCTAAGAACTCAATTTGGCTGATGAGCTAGTGATGACATGGCAGCTTGTGATTAGACGTTGAGTTTTCAAATTTTTCAGCCCTAATTTTCAAGTCTCGGCCTAGAACCCCTTTGGTGAAGAAGAATTTCGTTTGGGAGGGAAAAATGAAGGTTTGAAAGTCTTTTTAGGAGCTTCAAATGAATTCAAAAACAAATGATCCCCCTATTTATACTTGGAAAGTACTTGATTTTGTACTTTGATTATTACTTTATCTCTTCTTTCTTTGGATGAAAATGAATATGCCAAGGAATATTCTTTCACAAACACCAAGTACACTCTGTTTCTTATCCTTTTTTTGGATCAAACACACTCTTTGAATATTCTTCCTTAGCAAACTTGATGAAATGGAAGAACAAGATGAATATTTAAGAGTTGACCAAAGTTTGACCCCTCACCAAATGAACTCCAAATCTGATTTTTTTTTTGTAGATCTAGGTTCCCTAGGCCAAGGTGAGCTAAAATAATAATAAATCACAACCAACCAATGTCCACAACACAAAATCCACACGGATCTAGCTTCTTGAAGCTTCAAAATGCCATAACCATGGTGGATCTAGCTCAAAATTGACCAAATCTTGCTCCAAATGTAGATCTAGACTCCTTAGGATCTAGGGAGCAATGATCTAGCACTTGAAAACAACGAAAAAACACAAAAACATGTATATGTAACTTCTAAAATGCTGTCCAAACACAAAAACATGAAACACCCTTTTTTTTTATTTTCTTGACTCTAGACTGTTTTTTGTTGATATTCTCTTAATAAGAACACTAAAACCAAGGATTAGAGTTGTGGGAACAACCCTAAGCAAGGTTTTGATACCAAATAATAGCCCAAAGGTAGGCTCTACACGAACTTGGTCACTTAGATGCAAATTCCAGCAACCAAATAAAGAGAAAACAACACATAGAATGGAGATGAAGAATGAGAATGCTTGAAATTAAGTGATAGATAAAAAGACCCTTACTCCTATTCAATGATTAACAGTAGAAGATGTTTCAAAATCTTCAATTAACCTCACACATAAGAGTTCAAACCTTCCTATTAGGTGACCCAAAGGAAACACTCTTCCTCAAGTACACCTTTCTTGTCAAATTATCCAAAACAAGTGAAACCCTAACTTCAAATGTTCTTGGACCAATTTTCAGATTCTTAGAGCTAAAACTAGAGACTAAAAACTACAATATAAGAGTAATATCCAGTTTCATCAAAGTCTAATGAAATGTGAAGTAAAATGGTCTATTTATACTATTACATGCCAAATGATAAAAATACCCTAAACGAGGGGCTTAGAAAAGGGCTCCTATAGAGTGTTATTTTGGAGTGTTAAAAGTCCATCATGCCCTTAGTAAAAGGTGCCTCTTGAGTGTAAGGAACCTCTTCCTTTCTTCACTTGGACAAGGCTTTGTAAAGTTTCCAAAACATCTTCAAGCACTTGCAAATCCGAGACTTGATCCTTTGACAATCCGAAGCTTGAACCTTCTACAAGACCTTGTAAACCTTGTACACTTTATGATTGTATCATTTTTTTCTCTAGTTTCTTGGCTTGGACAAAACAATTAACTTTGAAGATATTATCATCAATATTTTGGGATTTCTACTTTGATCTAATCTTAGAAACACTCTTTGCTATTCATCTTGCTGTAAGTTCATCTTTCAACTTATGAATTCAACTTGTTGTATCGATTATTACATTATGAGTGGCTAAATCCTTTTAACCCAAATTATGGGATCTATGGGTTAGGTTTTGGTAAGCTGCTAAGTGTTTAAGATTCTAAAGGTAATAGGACTCAATGATAATTCCGAGGTTTTAATTATTGTTTATTGGTTGCAAATGATAGATAGCACCTTCTTTGATTTGCTTGAGATAAGAAATCAACTATAGTAGAAAGTGAATTATTGATAGGGACTTGGAAGCTACCAACCTTCCATTTAATAATTGACGTTGCAACAAGGTTAATTAACCTGAGGTGAACTCTGGTCATTGAATATAAATTCCCTAAGTCTAAAAGATTTAGGTAATTAAATGCTTAAGTAGGTTGAAAGACATTTAGGCATAACTTCGATAAAGACGATCTGTTGTTCCTACTGATCGTGAGAATCTTGAATCACTATTAGCATCTGTCAAGTACCAAAGCCCATAGTGAACATAATTCTGGTTTTTCATAAACTCTTGATTACAAACACTGATAATAAAGTAACCAACAATTATTTGCTAAATTCTCATAACCCCCAATTTACCAGAAACTACTAACTATTAGTCTATTAACTCGCATACAACTTAGATTCACACTATATTCCTTGTGGGATTCGACCATAACCTAGTTGGGTTATATATTGACAATGATTTCTTACATTTTCACATGGGAGGTGTAGTTTGAGCGTTATCACTGGCTGAATCTGGCTAACCATAGTCAGGAACCTGAGAGTCTGAACCTATGATATGAAATATCAAAGAATAAAAAATAGGTACGCGGTAAGTATGTGGGAATGTACTAGTCTGCTAAATGAGGTAAAGGTGAATGCATGGGTTCATATACCTGAAAAATAACTAACTGAATGATATGCAGGAGCTAGATAGCGTACATGGAGGATCTGTAACTTCTGAACATACTGTGCATATTGTAACTGAGTATACTGGAACTAATTTTGATGACTAATAACTAAATATACTGATAATCTAATTTACTAATAACTAAGTGACTGCATCTAACAGTACTTATTCTATAGAACTGAACTGAGTTCTATTCTGAAGACAGAGATCAAAACTGAAACTATGAGAGGTAATCATCTAACCAACATGCCCTAATCTGAACTAATAGGTGTCCAATCTATAACCCCAATTGGAAGGGTGTCAATACTGTGCCACAGGTAAAGTCAACCTAAAGAGTAACTGTCTACTGGCAGGTTCCCTAAACGAGATGGTGGTACCCTCATCTAACAGATTGGAACAGCTCATCCACCCTCAACTAGCAAGTTTGATGTCTCAACCTACACTGGCTACGTAGTTTTGGAATGCAAGGATTGCTTCTAAGGATCATACCCTCTGTTGGCAGGTGATCCCCCATCCTTGAGTTCACTCGGTGCTGGATCCTACTCCTAGCTAAAGGAAACTGAAATTTTATACTGGACTGAACTTGACTAAATTCACTGAGATTACTGAGTTTTCCTAAGGTCTATAACTAACTGAATATCTACTGAGTTCTGTAATATACTTAGAGTACTACTGATCATGATAGGACTGATGTTATTCTGTAACTGACACTGGCTCTAGGTACATAGTTAATTGTCGGGTATTAAATACCCCTGGACTCGATAGCATGAAAAGGAAAGAAAAACATAATCTTGAATAACATAACAATGATCACTTAGTCATAATTCATTCATAGAGACATTTCATCAAACACTTGTAATGCGTTAACTTGTACATGAATGGGGAATATATGTTAGCATGCTATAATGGCATTAATTCATTCTCATAGACAATTTATCAAAAACATAAGACATATACTTGGTTCATTAAATCATAAAAACTTAGGGTTAACATTATTACAACAATCAACTTGTAAATTAAAGGATTTATCATGAATATCAGGTAATTCAACACATACTAGAATCAATTCTTGGAACTTGTAATAGAAATCATGGATTAAAACTCAAACAACATCATGAACATGAATTCAATATAATTCAAACATGGAAACCATAAATCATAAATCTTATATATTGAAAAAGTATTCTTGGGCTCTATGGAAGGTAAGGATCCATGGATGAACATCTAACATACCTTAATTGATGAGTTCTTGGAGAAATTCTTGGGATTGAACTTGATTCTTGAGAGCTAGGGTTTGTTTTCTTGAGAGAGAACTACCTTTTAATTTTGGGGAAAAGTGAATAATGAAGGGTTTTACACATTTTTAGGGCTTAAATCCCACATCTGGCGGAATTGAAACATGGGAAAAGACTATTTTAACCTCGAGTGCAACTTTAATTTTTTTAGAAATTTTTCCGATCTGGACCCCTAGCGTGATACGATGTTATCGCGCCATGTCACTTGAAAATAATAACTGAGAAATTGTATGGTGGCGCGACGCGGTGGTATCACGTTGCCACTTTTTTTGTGAACTAGAAATGCACTGTGATACGATGGAATCATGTTGATACACTAGAAATTGCCAATTGTGAACTGAGTCTATGGCGCAATGCGCCAATATCGTGGAGCAACACTGGAAATTTACATTTGCTATTTTAACAAACTTCGGGATGCGCTACTGGACTAAATGACGATGTTTAATGACTAAAACTTAAAATCACCATAACTTCTTTCCTGGTTGTCAGATTTAGGTGAATATTATATTATTGGATAGCTAATTAAATTTCCTACACATTGGCTGGATCAAATCTGAAAATTACTGAGTATTTCAAAAAAATTATTTAGGATAACCCATGTACTGAGGGTTAGTCTACGCTAGGGAAAATAGGGTATTACAGCTCGATGCTGAATCCTTCTCCCAACTGAATCGACATTGAACTGATCACTAAACTATACTAGGCTTGACTGAACTCACACTGATTTGGTTGACTGATCGAATGCTAATATTTAGGATACTACGAAATCATTCAATTTCGACTGGAGACTAGGTAAACAACTAAATTTTGGGTATTCAATACCCCTAAGACTCAATAGAATAGATAATGGAACCATATCCTAACTTTAAAAGTATCACACATTGATTATCATGCACAATTCCTTCACATAGAATTTTGCCAAACACCTAGGATGCATAAATCTTGTACTTGAGAATTAGCAATATATGAATATCATGACTACCACATTCAACATCACAATTCAAGGATTTAATATGAGGTTTACATAAATCAACATACATTCTAGTTTATTCACATAAAACTCAAAATATTCTTGACTTGAAACCCACACAACAACAAATACATGAACAAAATTCCATTCAAGAATGTAAATCATAATCTAAGTTTTAAAAAGGATTCTTGAACTCCAAGGGTGGAAGGAACCCAAGGATGAACACCTAAACATACCTTGATTGTTGAATTCATGAGAATTGTTGATGAATTCTTGGGACTTGATCTTAGACTTGATGAACTAGGGTTTTGCTCTTGAGATAATTTGTGAAATAATGAGTGAATTTTTCCCTTTAGGAGGAATTTCGTGTTATGGCTAAATAATGTAAGGGGAAAATGACCCAATTACCCCCACAAACCCATAACATAATACACAAAATATGCCCAATAATACGATAGTCGACGTGCCATGTCAATGGTTTTGACGCGATTACCAACGTACCTCTTCGATGGTAACGATGCGACAGCCAACACAATGCATCCTAATCGCGTTGGCTTATTATTTTGATCATCCAAACGTGTCTCAAATGATGTTCAAAAATTTTGAAACACACTCGAGATGACCTATAGATAACCCTGATAATGAATTAATTTAACAATTGAAAATCTAAGGCCGGAAAGATAAAAATGAGACCATTGAAATATCGAGGACAAAAATGAGACCAAGTCTTAACACTTAGCTAAAATTTTCGAAGTCTGGGACCTCTTTTGGCATGCTATAAAGAACTGAAATGGGTTAGGACTTTATGAGGTCTTACAATATCTCCCCCTTGGGAACATTCATCTTCGAATGAGACTAATTATGATGAGAGGAACTGAGGTACTACGACTATACTGACATGCATAGCTTAAACATGACTGAATCTTAAAACATGACACATGACTTAACTGATCTGTGAATTCATGAATAATATGAGAATGATATGCAGCTGAAACTAAGCATGGAATAGAGTAAATCTAAGGAAGATTGTTACCTTAGGCTGAGTCTGATTTTGCAAGGAAGAGATGAGGGTACTTGGTTCTCATGTCTGCTTCTACTTCCCAAGTGGATCCCTCAACGGACTTGTTTTTCCATAGAACTTTGACCAAGGGAACTTATTTGTTCCTTAGTCTGCCAGTCTAACGATCAAGGATTTTGACTGGGACTTCTTTATAAGAGAGACTATTCTGAACATCTACACTCTCTATGGGGACTACTACTGCTGGGTCACCTATGCACTTCTTTAGCAAGGAGACATGAAACACTGGGTGTACTGATGCTAAGTCTGTAGGCAACTCAAGTTCATATGTTAACTTTCCAAAATGACTCACAAATCCTATAAAGACCGATATATCAAGGACTAAGCTTCCCCTTCTTAACAAACCTTTTTACTCCTTTCATGGGAGAGATTTTCAAATACACAAAGTCGTCAATCTCAAATTCAAGATCTTTCCTTCTTACATCTTCATATGATTTCTGTTGGCTCTGGGCTATCTTAAGACTTTCTCTGACTAACTAAACATTCTCTAAAGTATCATACACCAAATCAGGCCCCACTACTGCAGCCTCACTACTTCAAACCAACCAATAGAAAATCTACATCTCCTCCCATAAAGAGCCTCAAACGGAGCTATCTAAATACTGGAATGATAGTTGTTATTATATGCGAACTCAATCAAAGGTAAGTGGTTATCCCAACTGCCCTTAAAGTCAACCTCATATGCTCTCAACATATCCCCTAGAGTCAAAATGGTCTGTTTTGCTTGACCATCTATCTGAAGGTGGAAAGATGTACTAAGATGGACTTGGGTACCAAGACCCTTTTGGAAGGCTTTTCAAAAGTGAGAGGTAAAATACGTACCTATATCTAAAATGATAGAAAATGGGACACCATGTAACCTAACCAACTCTTCAATATAGAGCCTCGCATAGTCCTTGGCTGAATAAGAGGTATGGATAGGCAAGAAATGGGCAAACTTGGTTATCCTGTCTGTAATTACCCAAATCAAATCTTGCTGACAACGAGTATGAGGCAAACCTGTCACGAAGTCTATGTTCACTTATTCCCTCTTCCTTGTAGGAATACTAAACTCCTACCCTTTTGGTTCTTAATCTTCACCTGCTGACAAGTAGAGCACTTAGCTATAAACTCTGTAGTGTCTCTCTTCGTCCTACTCCACTAATAGACTTCCCGCAAATCATGGTACATCTTAGTGGCCCATAGATAAATAGAATAACAGTCATCATGCACTTCAGCAAGAATTTTCTTTCTCACATCATCTACACATGGATCACATAGTCTAACCTGGCATCATAACATACCATCTCTCCTTTAGAAGAAAACCTCTACTTTCTGGTCTTTGACAGACTCTTTCATCTTAACTAATCTGGGATCCCTATCCTAATTTTCTTTCACCTTAGAAAATAAAGAAGATTCTAAATCATTCTTCACCCAAACACTACCCTCAGCCGAATCAACCAAACGAATACCTAGTCCAGCAAGCTAATGAATTTCCTAAACTTACTTCTTCTTACCATCCTCTACGTGAGTGACACTATACCTGGACAACCTACTGGGGGCGTCTTTCACTATATTGGCCTTGCTCAGATGATACAGAACACCCATGCCATAGTCTTTCAATAACTCTAACCACCTTCTCTAACGTAAGTTCAGGTCTTTCTATAGAAACACATACTGCAGGCTTTTGTCGTCAGTGAACACATCAATGTACACCCCATACAAGTAGTGCCTCCAAATCTTTAAGTTAAACACAATAGTTGCTAGCTCAAGATCATAGGTAGGTTATTCTTTTCATGGGGCTTAAGTTGTCTAGAGGTGTAGGCTATAATCTCTGCATCAAAACACACCCCAAACCAACTCTGGAAGTGTCACAGTATATGACAAATCCCTCTGAACCATCAGGCAAAGTCAAAACTAGAGTTGTAGTGAGTCGACTCTTCAACTCCTGAAAACTATTCTCACAAGAATCTGACCACTGGAACTTGACTTTCTTCTAAGTCAATCTAGACATGGGGGATGCAGTAGATGAAAATCCTTTAACAAACCATCGGTAATAGCCAGCCAAATCCTTTCAACTCTTTAAGTTTAGTTGGAGCCATTCTGTATGAAGGAACAGAGATGGGCTGAGTATCGAGAAGAAGGTCTATTTCAAAGTCAATTTCTCTTTTGGGAGAAACTCCAGGGATATCATAAGTAAACACATCTAGAAATTCACTTGCGACTGGAACTGGCTCAAGATTAGGAGTTTTGGAAATAGAGTCTTTAACTTGAACAAGATGGTAGACTCACCCCTTGGATATCATTTTCCTAGCTCTAAGGTATAAAACAAATTGACCCTTAAGTGCTGAAGTACTACCGCTCTATTCTAAGACTGGTTTATTTAGGAACTGAAAATAGACAACTTTATTTCTACAATCAACTAAATCATAGCATGAATTTAGCCAATCCATGCACATGAATTAAGCCAATCCATGTCGAGAATGACATTAAAATTTTTCATCTCTATCTCTACAAGGTCTGCAAAAGTAACTTTTTGAAACACCATAATCGGACAATTCCTGCATACCCGCAGGGCTATGATAGACTTACCCACTAGGTAGAGATTGAGAAAGGCTCTATTGGGATCTCGGTACTAACTCTGAAGTTGACGAATATGTATGGAGTTATAAAATATAGAGAAGCTCCAAGGTCTAAAAAGAATAAATATGTAAGCAAAAGACTTACAATATACCAGTAACTATATCAGAAGAACTCTCCTGATCTAATGGGACTAAAGTGCATAGAGCATGTTTGGGCGCTGCCCACTGGTGGCACCCTATTGAGATGAGAAATTGGACTAAACTGGGGGGATGGTTATGCTGACTTTGTGAACCCACCTAAAGACATTCTATGATCCTATGTCCTGGCTTACCACACCTGAAACACACGTCGCTTCCATCCCTGCAAATACCTTAATAGTTTTTGCCATATTTTTGGCAAAGAAGATTTGTTTGAGCATTGTTTACACTACCCTAAGATTTAGAACCTGGCGCCCTATCCTTATTATCATTCCTAACTTTGGGCAACAGTGCACTAGCCGAACATAGAGCTGGGGATGAAGATTTTTGGTGAAATTAAGGATGATTACCACTCTCTGACTTTGTCTAAGAAAAAATAAAGTTACCTGTTCTAGCCTTCTTGTTCTAGCTCTTTCTACTTAGCCTTTTGTTCCTCAATTTATTAAGCATGGGCCACCAACTAGAAAAGTCCATTTCCTTAATCAGCATTGCAGTCGTACAATCCTTGACCACTCTACTAGATACACCAAACACAAACTTACTCAATCTTAGACCTGATATCAGCTACCACATGAGGGGCATACTTGGCCAACTAGTAAAATTAAGGAAATACTCTTTCACACCTTTGTTGTGCTACTTTAGTTTGATGAACTCTAATACCTTAGCCTCTCTTAACTCTAACAAGAAGAACCTATCTATAAAGGCAGTAGAAAACTGTAACACCTCGTATTTCTCTAGAATAATCTAAGCCCTAATACATGAGTATTCATATATGAAATTTTTGAAACACTCATTATTTTTTAGTTTAGAGCCTTCCATTGCATAGGAAATTTAGTTAACTTTCCATCAATATAAAATTTGCCTAAATCCAATAATCGAGTAAGAAGTTATGGTGATTTTTAGTTTCAGTCGTTAAACACCATTATTTTAACCCTTAGCACATCATGTAAATAGTCCAAATGACAATGTTTGATTTCCAATGTGACTTCACAATCATGGCACATCGTGGGGCAAGCCAATTTCCCGTTTGTCAATTTTTAGTAGGCCTCCACGATCATGGCGTATTGTGGAGGTGGCCAAAATGACATCCACGGGCTTATTGCGATGGTGGTGCATCACGCCGTCTGTCTAGGTTCTAGTTGTCCCTTTTCCAGTGTCTTGGCATGATAGTGGCGTGTCACGCCAGGGCCAAAAATTGGGATGGTTAGTTTTCATCTTTCGTTTTTAAATTTGTTTAAGGGTATTTGGGTCATTTTCCATGGCCCTAATTAACCTAAATCACAAAAATTAACCCCTAAAAACCCGAAGTAGTCATCATTATTTCAAATCCTCTCACAATCAAAAATTTCTCTTTCAAGAACAAAAAACCCTAGCTCTTAAATTCAAGGCAATTTCCCAAGAACTTTCTATTCACTCTTCAAATTCATTAACCCATGTATGTTAGATATCCATCCATGGATCCCTTTCATCCATGGAGTCCAAGCATCCTTTTTAAATTATAAAATTGTGATCTTTTCAAGTTATCATGTTTTAAATTATGATTTCATCCATGAATCTCCATGTACTATTGATTTTATACCATGTTACCATGAAATTATTGTTATTATTTAATCTTTCATGTTTTAATACAATCATTTACTGAATTAAACCATGAATTAATGCTATTATGATTAATTAATGCTATTCTTACAAATTTCATGACATCCCTATGATTGTTTTAAACCATGAACTACAAGTGTTTGATAAAATGCCTACAAGATTGATTTAATTATTAAGAGCCTTCATGTTTTGATCTCCAAGTGTTAATGTTCTTTTACTCTAAATTGTTTTGAGTCTTGGGGGTACTTAATACCCAAAATCCATAGTTTTTTATTTCATATAGTCTCAGTACATTACAGAACAGTCTTCAGAATATACTATGAGCACTTCAGAATAGTCAAATACAAATCAGTTAAACTCAGAACGGTCTAGTTTCTCAGTGTCTTCTAGTTGGGAGTATAATTTAGTACCGAGTGAATGAAGGGATGGCGGCTTCCCCATCATATAGGTAGAGTTATTAGTATCAGTCCCTATACTCTAGAACTACATAGCCAACATAGGATATGAGTAGTCACTCTTCAGATTAGGCTTGACTATCTCGCAGGGGTCACCCGTCAGTTCAGGCTTGACACCCTTAGTCCTTTGGACATTATATCAGTTTAGTGGATCCACACAGCCATTATTAGTACTCGTGGAATGATATTAATACCCTTCCAATTAGGGTTACAGGTTGGACACTGATTAGTTTAAATTGAGGAATATCGGTTAGATAATACCTCCCACAGTCTCAGATTTACAGTCCCAGTTCAGTTATTCAGTCTTAGTGTTGCTTGACCAAAGTATACAAATTTTAGTTAACTCAGTATTTTAGTTTATAGATTTTATTCTGTTATGTTATATGTTTGGTCATGCATCCTCAGTATTTATAGATTTCCATGTATTATTAGTATCTACAGATTCCATGTTCTCTACTCAGTACTCCATGCTTTACATGCATATCAAGTTAATCATTAGTTCTATTCATGAAACCATGTATATCAACCAACCTTATTTAGCATATCAGTACATTCAAAGTACTGATCACATACCTTTTCTTTTGTGTTATGATGTATTATATCATAGGTTCTGATGCTCAGTTCCCAACTTATGAGTAGACCAATCAGATTCTCAGCAGTAGCAATGGTAAGTCCTCATACTTCAAGGATAGGATTAGTTTATTTCATATCTAAGTTAGTAGTTAGTTTGAGTTAGTTGGGGCCTATCCCATTAACTCATATTCAGTTAGTCTGTTATAGAGGCTTTTCAAACAATGGAGTCAGTTATTTAGTATTCAGATATTATAGTTAGTGATCTAGTTTATCGTTATTTTATAAGATTTAGTCAGTTATTTCTATAGAATCATATTTAAATTTTAAATTCAGTTATTAAAACCTTATGGCATGTCAGTATTCTCCTACATTTATGATTATGCTATTCAGTACTCATAGCAGGTACCAGCTTATGGGTTAGCTTATGGACCCTTAGGACTGTAAGCATCGTGTGACGACTAGGGGGTAGTATTGGGTCATTACACAAACTCCTCCCATTATATAGGTCCTATATCTATGACCCTATCTAGCTTCCACTATTTAAACTATGTATAAGTTACATCCTACAACTAATAGGCAGCTAACTCAGCACTGTCACTAGGAGTTAACCCCACAATGCCTAGTACCTTCTACACCATGTGGAGGAATTCATATAGATCCTCTTTAGATTTAGACCCTGAAAATGAAGAAGGGTTCATTCAGGTGAAGTCCCAAATTCTAACTACAGCATTATTGGAAACTGGGTTAGCCTGAATAGTAGCTAGTTGAAAAATCTAAGCTTTCACAGAATGGGCTAGGGTGGTGAATATTACTCTAAATTCTATGTGAGAAACATGCTCATTCAGGGGGTCTTCCTGAATGGGCCGAGATGCTGACTGGTTTCCAGTTTCTATTCCGTTAGTCTTTTTGGGAGGCATGTTCTATAAATGGAATGAAAATTTAGATTAGAAAGAGATTTTAACTTGATATCATGCTCACTCGCACAATTTGAACACTGAAAGAAGGTAACCTTTTCTAAAAATGTCTCGTAGCCTCTCATCCACAATTGTGGTGCACTAGACACCCATGCACAAGACTCTACTAGATGCGGCTTTCAGACTCTCTAGGACACGTAAGATCCTTAGGCTCTAAAACCAAGTCTGTAATGACCTGAGACTACGCCCTGGGCATCACACGGTGCTTACGACCCCGAAGGACCACAAGCTAACCCATGAATGGTACCTGCTATAAGCACTGAATAATAATCAAGAAACAAATGTAGAAGTAACACTAAAAATTCCATAAGGTTCATAAAACAAAATCAATACTGAGTACATCCATAGAATAACTAAAACTGAAAATATCTGAAAGCCTCTAAACATCTCGAATAAAAGAATTGATGGGACAGCCCCAATTAACTCTAACTACTGTCTGAAAATAACTAAAATGCTGAAAATACTATACATAATGCAATAAATAAATAAGTGTCACTTCCTCGATGGATGAGGACTCAGTACTATAGCTGCGGCTGATAGATTGATCTGGCTAACCACAGTCAAGAACCCGAGCATCCAAGCCTATGATATAAGACATCATAGTGCAAAAAGAGAGTATGTGTTAGTACTTTAAATATACTAGTATGCTAGGTGAGCTTAGGCAAATATGCATGGGTTCACGTGGATGACAATAACTACTAAATATCATGATGTAACTAGATAAAAGTATATGCAAGATTGGGACTACTGTAATTACTGAGCATTCAATACCAAGCATATATCATCTGTCTGAATTAGTTTGAAGCTGAAGTATTGAGTTTCTAATAATTGATTACTGATAACTGAAAGTCATGGTCATATAGAACTAAACTAAGTTCTGTACTAAATATTAAATACTGAATACTGTAACTATAACTACAGGAGTTATCATCTAATTGACATACCCCAATTATAAATTGATTTAAAGTCCAACCTATAATCCTAGTTGGAAAGATGTTAGAACCGTGCCACGGGTTACTAACAGTAGCTGGGTTAACCCTAATCTAGCAGAAAGACTCATGAGATTTATATAATTATGTCAACCCTAGTCTAGAAGGAATATTATTTACCCTAAAATATCTATGTAGTTCTATAACTCAGGGACTACTACTAAGGGTCAAACCCTCTGCTGGTAGGAATGCCCCTATCACTGGGATCTCTCGGTGCTAAATTCTACTCCCAACTGAATCGACACTGAACTGATCACTAAACTGTACTAGGCTTGACTGAACTCACACTAATTCAATTGACTTATCAAATTTTGTTGTTTGGGATACTACAAAATCATTCTATTTCGATTGGAGACTAGGTAAACAATTAAATTTTGGGTATTCAATACCCCCAGGACTCGATATCATAGATAATGCAACCATATCTCAACTTTGAAAGTATCACACATAGATTATCATTCATAAATCTTATACATAGATATTTTTTCAAATACCTAGGATGCATAAATCTTGTACATGAGAATGAGCAATATATGAATATCATGACTACCACATTCAACATCACAATTCAATGATTTAATATGAGGTTTACCTGAATCAACAAACATTCTATTTTATTCACATGAAACTCAAAATATTCTTGACTTGTAACCCATACAACAACACAAACATGAACAAAATTCCATTCAAGAATGTAAATCATAATCTAAGTTTTAAAAAGGATTCTTGAACTCCAAGGGTGGAAGGAACCCAAGGATGAACACCTAAACATACTTTGATTGTTGAATTAATGATAATTGTTGGTGAATTCTTGGGACTTGATCTTAGACTTGATGAACTAGTTTTTTCTCTTGAGAAAATTTGTGAAATAATGAGTGAATTTTTCCCTTTAGAAGGCTTAATTTCATGTTATAGATGAATAATGTATGCGGAAAATGACCCAATTACCCCAAAAAACTCCCATCTTAATGTATAAATATGCCTTGTGATACAATAGGTGACTCGCCGCGTCGATGGTTCTGACACGATTATCAACGTACTGTATTAATGGTGATGATGCAATAGCCAATGTGACGCATCCTGATCGCATTGGCTTTATTTTTTGGTCATCTAAACATGTCTCAAATGATGTCTAAAAATTCAAAAACTCACCCGAGATGATCTATATATATCCCTAATCATGAATAAATTTAAAAATCAACAAACTAGCATCGGACAGATAAAAAATGAGACTAAGTATTAACACTTAGCTAAAATTTTCTAAGTCTGGGATCTCTTTTGGTATGATATAAAGAACTGAAATGGGCTAGGACTTTACGAGTTCTTGTACCTTGTATGCCCATTTCTATCATTTCAGACTGTGGTTCTGTGTTCACTTTGAGATTTTAGAGAGCATTTTAGGAGGAGTTGGTTACTCAGGTAGACCTTAGTGCAGCCTTTCATCCGCAAATAGATGGTCAGTTGGAGTAGACTATTGAGGATTTTAGGGATATGCTCTAAGCCTGTGTTATGGATTTTAGAGGCCAGTGGAAGCAGCACTTAGCCTTGGCTAAGTATGCTTATAATAATAGCTAACATTCGAGTCTTAGATAGATCTTTTTGAGGTTTTGTATGGTCGGAGTTGTCATTATCCATTTGGGTGGCTTGATCTTTAGATATTAGGTCTTGTGGTACTAATTTACTTCAGGCATCCTTAGATTAAATTAGGGTAATTTAGGATAGGCTGAGAGAGGATCAGAGTACGAAGAAGTCCTATGCAGACCATAGACTTTGTGCCTTTTGATTTGGAGTTGGTGACCATGTATTCCTCTGTGTATTACCCATGAAGGGTGTGGTAAGGTTTAAGAGGAAGGAAAAGCTCAGTCTTACATACATTGGACCTTTTGAGATTCTTCGTGCCATTGGTGGCCTATGAGTTACATTTACCTCCAAATTTTACTATTGTTCATTTAGTTTTCCATGATCCATGTTGCAGTGATATATTCGTGATCCTTCTTATGTGTTGCGGTGATATATTCCAGGTTAATGAGCATTTGACCTTTGTAGAGGAGTCGGTGCTCATTTTGCTTAGTGATGTCAGGCAGAGATTCTTATAGTTAAGGTTCAGTATATACATCGCCCAGTGGAGGAGGCCACTTAGGAAATTAAGAGTGATATGCGGGCCCAGTATCCTCACCTATTCAAGACTTCAGGTACATCATAATCCTTAACTTTTGGTGGCAAAAGTTCCTTTAGTAGTGGATATTGTAATGACCCTTCGGGTCATTTCCATATTTCTGCTTATTTTCACTATTAAGTTTTACCATAGCTGCCTCAAGTCATTTATGACTTGCTGGGATTGACAGTTCAGTTATCGGGAAATTCATTTGTTTTTTAGAGTCATTTTCCTATTTTGAAGTCTTCGTTGGTTCCAAATAGCCATCGGACAAAAGCTTTAGTAAAACTACCTCATATGCAAATTTTGAATGTGGTAATAGCTTTGAAAATATTGGTTTTAGGCTAGGTAGACCTTTGGTTCGTGTCCTGAGGCACCCAAGCTCCTTTCAACCTATTAGTCAAAAAACTAAGAAAATGAAATATAGATGTGGGACCCATATTTGGTTGAAACTACCTCGGTCTAAAATTTGAGTGCGCCATCACATCTAGAATGTTGAATTTAGTGTGGTAATATTATTTGTTTGCATAAATGGGATTTTGAACAAATCCCAAGACATCGGTAGAGACCATTTTTGGTCTTACAAAGCTGGTGCATCAGCAAGTCCGGTGTCACCGCAATCATGCCACTTTAGGCTGCAATCGTAACTTCATATGCAGAGGAAAAGGTGTAATCATGTAGGGCAGTTCATGATCATGACTAATCTTTGTAGGTTATAGATAGTACGATCGCACATCTGTTGGTCGCGATAGCTACTGGCGAGGCCTTGGAATGGGTATAAATTGAGCCCTTTCTCCATTATTTTGGGCATTTTTCATCTTCCCTCTTTAGATCTAAACCCTAAATAGCATTAGATCTTAAACTGAAGCTTTGAGTGCTTGGGAAGCTAGATTAACATTTATTTCTTGATTCTCCTTCGGATTTAAGGTAAGAATCCCTTAAATTCATGCTTGATTGTCTTGATTATTTGCTCAAAACCCCAAAATATTTAGGGATTTATTTTAGCCCAAATTACCTTAGTTTTCACCCATTTAAGAGGTGGTAATGATTCCATGAGCTTGATATTATGTTTGGTTGGTTTTGGAAATGTGATTTTTGCAAGTGGGAGCTAAATGGGGTTTTTAAAGTGATTTTTGAACCCAAAGTACAATGGTGCAATAAGGGTATTGATATTCTTGTACTGATGAGTAGAATATGTTTTTGATAGCTTGGCATCTTGAGGAGGCTCCTCGGAAGAGAAAGTGAAGGTTTTGCAGTTCATTGAGTTTTCTTTGGCATCGAGGTAGGCTAGGTTTATCCCTTGTTAGATTAAGCTATATCATAGTATTCTTATGATATCTTGTTAGATTTAGCATGGTTTTTAGGTTTTGGGTTGATGAAATTCAAGACTTGAGGTTAGTTGAGCCATTTAGTCTACTTGACACCATAAGCTTGAAACACTTAGCTTGTTCCTTATACCTTAGGTGAATTAGGCTTCATTAATCATGTTTAGCATAAGAATGCCTTAGATTTCTCAATATTAAGTAAATTCCTAGATAATAATTCTTAGGTTAAGATTGACCTTAGTTTCTTACATTAATAGAGGTTGCCTTAGTTCCTATTTTAATTAGTTTAAGTGCTTAAGAAGAATCTCTACGTTAGGATTAATTATGGCTTGTTATACATCTAATTATGGATTTAGATACCATATCCTAGTTTGGGGTAGTGTTTGACTTAGAATATAATTTGGGTATTTAGTAGTGGGTTCTTTGATCCACTATAAACCAAGATTGATGAATAGTTATCGTGAGACCCTTATACACTTATTAAATTCTTAGAGAATGTCCTTTTGAGGTAATATTGAGGAACCTTGTTACTTTTGGCTATTATGGATGGCATTGAAATAAAGGCCTGTACAATTATCCCAAATGTATGATTTATTGGTTAAGCATATGGCAAGCTATTGATTGGGCTACTGAATATACTATTGAATGAGCCCTTGACTATGATATTGTCTAAGCCATAAATTATGTTATTGACTATCTTATGAATAAGCTATAGATTATGCCATGGATTAGTTATTGTTCAAGCTATTGATCAACTACCTTTTATGCTAATGATAAGCCATGAATTATACTATTTATAAGTCATTGCTCATGTTAATGCTTATGCCTATGACCATGCTAAACAATTATGCTAGTAATTATGTTAGAAAGCATCCTTATTGGTGACATTAGCTATTGTGTTATTATTTGTGTTGTATTGTCATTTCGATTTATTTAATTATATTGTGCCATGAATAATGTTAAAATTTTGATGCTTAACTATATTGGCACTTATGGCGTTGATATACACCCTATTAAATTTCAAAAGATAATATTGATATTGATTATACTCCACAAGGCCAGAAGATACTATGAGGATATATTGATAATAGACAAGGCTGGAGGAGGGTTATGATTATATATCCATGCCCGGCAAGGCCGGAAGATACCATGATGATATATTAATAATTGATAAGGCTGGAGGATAATTATGATGATATATTGATGCCCAAAAAATCTAGAGGATACTATGATAATGTTGATACATAAATGATTATAACGATATTAATACCCGGCTAGTCCAGAGGATGTTTATGATGATGCATTGACACCCGGCAAAGCCGGAGGATGATTATATAGATGTACCTATGTGTAAATCTATTGGTTTAAGTCTGGTATGCCCTATGTATGGAAATTATATGCTTATATATACAGTTATATGAAATTTGGGTATGTTGTTGATATTAGTGATGTAGATTATAGTCCTAAGTGATAAATGTTTATAAGGTTGTATAGCTGATGATTAGAGCTAAAAAGGAAATATTAGTAGACATTGTTAAGTGACTAATAATGACTAGTTGATAAATGAGGATTAGTCGGCAAATGGTGATTTATTAATAAATCATGTTAGTTGATAAATGGTGTTAGTTGAATAAATAATGGTTATCTAATATATAATGATTAGTGGTTGTGTAGAGATAGTTATTAAATGATGAATAGAGTCTATATGATGACTTTTAATCAAAGGGATTAGTTAGTAAGAGATGGTTAGCTCATAAATCGATAGCTAGTGAGTATCTATAATGATTTTGTTAAATGATGGTAGCATAACAGAATATGGGAATATTGTCAAATATTGGTAAATTGTGAAATATCATAAATGATCAATTGATGATAATTGTGGGATGATCATTAAATGATGATGAAAGTTAGCTATAATGTTGGTAGATGTCTTTATTCTTCTCTTGGGTGTACTCTCCAGTCGTACGGGAGACTATGACGAGTTCTTTACTTTTCTGCACCAATTGGCATATGGAATCTAATTTTGTAGTTATATTAACTTGTGATAATATTTTATGATAAGTTATTATTCCAAATTGTTTACTTATTATGTACGGTGATATTGGCATGTGTTGATGCCTTATATTATACTATTATTCCAGTTTAATTATATATTGATGATGGTGATTTTACCACCTATTCTTACTCAACATTCATGTACATTACCTTGTTTTGAATGAATAAATGAGACATATCTGTAAGTAAATGCACTAATATCCACTCTTTGTAGGCATAGAGTTGAGGAGATCAAAAGATGTTGATTGGATCTAAAAATTATAAAAAGGAAGCAAAGGATAGTGCAGATGAAGACCTGGACTACATAATCCTTAGTTATCGCGACCGCAATCCTGAATCTATGGTCGTGTTCAGTCAAGATGGTCAGCATAATGCGGTTACGACGGACAACTGCGGTCATGGATAGACATACGTGATCACGTTCATGCGGGTATATGTTCAGAGGAAGATCTGTAAAAGCTCTTAGACGAATTCGAAACCATATATAAGTAAAAACCCTTTCTTCTTTGGGTATGGCTTACCTCAGAAGATATCTTTGAATTCTAGACTAGAAAACCTAATTGGGAAAGTATGTTATTAACTTTGGAGGCTAAATTTCTTAGGATTTTTGTGAAAAATGAATGCTTTAGATAATCCTTATGGTAAATCTCTCTTTATTTTCTTCATGAGTAACTAAGTAATTTATTCTAGGGATTATGCTGAACTAGAGTGGAATTTGTGTGTGGGTGTTGTTGTGTTTGCATGATTATTAGTTTTTAAGTAACGATTTCACCATTTCTTAAGCTTATGAGATGGAATTTGATGGGTGAAAGCCCCAAATCTCCAAATGGGTTTGATCGGTGAAAACCCTAAACTCTAAAAATCCTTTATCATCCCCAAAAGAGAGATGAAGGTGAATATGAGGTATGTAATAACATCCTTAAAAGAGGGTTATAGGGGGACAAGGCAATGGTGGACAATTAAGCCTATGGTTTGCACCATTTTTCAATCTTAGAAATAAGTGTATTAGGAGTGCAAATCATGTTAAGAGCATCATCCTAGAAATAAGAATGCTTGATTGAGGTTTTGGTTGATTACAAATTTCACACTTATTAGGTGCTCGAAAGAGCCAACGGGTGAAATCATTCTCGTTTTATCAAAATATTGACCACAATGACCTTCGAGCTAGCCTATCCTTTTAATTAGAAACTAAATTTCATGCTAAACCATCATTAACCCACATGTTTTTACCTTTAGGTGGACATAATCCCAAGATTTCCTCCAATATCGTTGCTTAAAACAAAAGTGTTATCTCTTGATCATTTGCTAAAGAACGTACAGAAAGTTCCCAAACAAATCTCCCTATTTTATTTTACATGTCAGTTTTTTTAGCATTCTGGGTAATCTCGTAGTAATTTGAGCACCCATAGTGTTTGAAGCCTATAATTCACTTCTTAAAATTTAACCCTAATTTAAATTGGGTTACTTGACAACGACCGCCTCACTCCTCAATTGTGGGAGTGGGTTGAATGTTATCAGTATACAACAATGTTGGATATAATTCAGGTTTGCTTCTACACCTTGACTTAGTTATATTATCGTGCATTTGATCATACTTATATCATGAATTAGCTCAGTCAATCGATGATGCCTACTATGTACCCATTATTTTAGTACTCATACTACACTTTTGTTCTTTTTTCGTGCAAATTTAGGTACTAGTTGGTGTTGTTGTTGATTATTGTTGATGTGGTGACTAATTTCCAAAGATAGGGTGAGCTCTTGGAGTTTGAATTGCCTATTTCCCTCCATCTTTATTTTCAGTCTTTTGTTTTGACATATAATATTGACTATTCGAGACTTTGAGTTGTATTGGTACTATTAGATGCTCTTGTACTAGCTCTACCAGGTCGTGGGATTGGTGTATTTTATTGACTGTTTAGTTCATCTATAACCTTTGTTATTTATATATATTGGGTTTTTGAAATTTACCTATGTTAGGCATTTCCTATGAATTAACCCATTGTGTTAGCTCTGGGTTGTGGTTTGGCTTACCTACTAGCGAGATTTAGTAGGTGCCATCATGACTCGTAAATAGGGTTGTGATAGTTATGGCTTAACTCTCTTCAAACTAGGCTTAGTAGTTAATATTAGTATTAAATCATATTATGAGTGTGGGAACTCATCATGGAAATGGCTATCAATACTGGCATGTATTATTGTCATTTGATGGTATTAATACATTATCTGCTATGTGTGACCGTGTGGGATCTTATCTAATATTGTTAGCCTTATGTATGTATATTTGATAGTATCCTTCCGGTGAAAAGTCTAAATTTGAATCTATGTGGTATCAATGGTATATTGTTATGTTTTTTGCTCTATAGGCATATACATTAGATTATGAGTTGTTGGCATATTGAGTGGATCCTGGCTCACATGGTTGGTATATTGGTTGGCTTTGAAAATTCTCATCCTGGTTGGTTGTGAGAATTGCATCCTTATATTATATATTCCTTTGAAACATTGGTACCACTATGGATATATTGGAACCATTGGCTTGTGACATCTTTATAGACCCGCTGCCGAGAGATATGCCGGTGAAGGGTCATGGATATTGTTATTTGTTATTGGATTGTGTATGGGCCGCCCCAAGGGTCCTACCTATGGAGCATAGCTTGGTAGGTGTATGTGTGCAACAACCTAGAGTATCAAATCATCATCACATCATTATTATTATTATCATCTTCATTGAATTTCATATATATTGTGCACATTCTGTGTTGTATTATTGTCCTTGATGTAATATTTATATATTGTTACTTCTTTATTATACTTTTATTTCATATATATGTATATTTGTTCTTCTTTCTTGTATTGTGTATGGTATATGTGTATATTGTAGAACTATTAGTGGAGATAATGTGGGCTACCGTTTGGGACATTTTCTGATTTCTAGTGCCCATAATATGTATTTTATATGCTTTATTTTTTACTTTGCTCAGTCGGCTTATGATACCTACTGAGTATAAGTGGACCGTACTCACCCCTACTGCACCCTTTTTGGTGCAGATCTATGTACGAGTGTGCCACACAGTACCTGGAGTATATTCGAGGTAACAGATGATCTATGCTTTCGGAGTTGATCTACTACCTATCCCTAGCTATTTAATGACTTGTTTGTATTCAAAGACATATTATGATCTTTTCAAACTATCATTATAACCTTTGACATTCGAGATATATTTAGTAGTTCTTACACTATGACATCAGGTTTTGGGATTCGTATGGTATTTGTGCTTATGTACTTTCCCTATTATCATATTTGTGTGATTTGGCTTCATTATAAAAGCTTTGACTTGGGCTTTGGTATTGATTTCTCATTTCACATCAGTTTGGGTGATAGGCTTACTTGTCAAGGCTTTTCGTGAGAGGTGTCATCATGACCCTTGGTTTTTCGGTCTTGACACATTACTACATGGAATACAAAATTAGTTCACATAGGGAAAGAAAAAAAATAATAGATTGGAAATAGAAGGACATCGAGGTTCTTTCTCAAATATTTGTATGCCAACATGTGAAATTTATCTTGATGAAAAGATTATCGTAAACCATTTAAGAAGGATAAATGAGGTTAGTTCCCAATACAATTAATTCATTTTGATATCTGTGGTCCAATAAATGTGAGGGCAAGGTCTGATTCTTTATATTTTCTTAAATTTATTAATGATTTCACGAGGCTTTGATTTTGCCTATTTGATTTCTCATAAATCAAAAGCACTTGAGTGCTTTAAAAGGTATATGAATTAAGTTGAGAATCAAATTGATAAAAGTATAAGGGCTTTGAGAACCGATAGGGTCATGAATATTTATCATATCAGTTTGAAAAATTATGCACTAAAAAATACATTATCAGGAAATTAAAATTTCTTATAAACCTTAGCAAAATAGTACAGCTAAAAAAAGAGAAATGAACATTATTGGACATGACAATGTCTATGATGGCACATGCAAATTCACCTATCTTACTCTGAGGAGATGTGTTATTGATCGTAGCCTACGCATTTAATAATTTCCCTTCTAAATCAATATCTGCCACTCATTATGAACTATGGACTAGTAATAAATCAAAACGTAATGATCTACGACTTTGAAGTCATGCCGCAAACATTAAAGATCATTTTGGTGAGTTTAATAAACTAAGTCCAAAAGGAAATAAATGTATGTTTATAAAATACTCGAAAGACTATAATGGGTATGTATTCGTTATGAATTTGAGTATGGAAGAAATACTAAATTTGAATTACAAGATATCTCATTACTTGAAAATGATTTTTCCAAAAAGGGTGAAAGAAAAGACAGTGAACCTTTTTATGAAATGTTGAATCAAATGATTTGACAATGTTATCAGACTACTATATAATTCAATATATCAAGAAATGGTTCCTGATCTAAGTGGTAGTGTCGAATCCCAAAATCCTATAGAGGAATCAAAACATAAATTACATAAGAGTAACAGAAAAAGTGTATCTAAACAATTTTATGAAATTAAGGATTAGGTCTTCTTGTTATATCTCATAGAATTGGATGAATTAGTTCTATAACTAAGTATTAATCAATTCCTAAAAACTATCAATGGATAAAAGTGATGAAAGAATTATAAGAGTCTATGAAAACCAATAATGTAATAACCCATTTTGTTGTTTCTAGAATCACTGCGTCTAAAGTATACGAGGTATGGAAATTATCTTTAAAATACTTAAGAGGTCCATTAAATATCATTGCTAGATGAACTTGGAGTGAAAAATTTTAGGGAGGCAGGCCAACATCACCCTACTATAGCAGGAATTTTCCCATTATAGTAGTGTTGTTATAGTGACATGCAGGTGTCTTCTTGTAGAACCTCCATGGAGTTGCCTCAAAATCCTAGAACAATGAGAATGAAGAGATATGCTTAGAAAGGATGAATTTTGAAGTTTTGTCACAGTTTTCACACGAGAAATTGCTAAGAGTGGGTCAAGGAATAGGAGTCCGTGCCTCTGTAACAACTTCCTGGTACCCAAGTAAGCTAGCTTTAATTTAAATAGTAGACCTCTCTTAGAAAAACATATTCAAAATATAAATTGATGGAATATTTCATGTTAAGCTTGTGGGAATGGTGATTGGATGGATTTAAACAAGTAAATTAGGAAAAATATGAATGAATTTAGTGTTTATGTAATTACGTGAACAATTACTAATGTGTACCTGTTATTTCATTATAAAAGCCAATCTAGTAGTAAACTGGGAATGAATAGATTTATATTTGAGGAATAATTGTTAAGTGGACATAAGTTAGTAGAAAAACTAGTGTTAATACCTTAAGTCTTATTCACATAGTTATAGTTTATTGTACAATATAAGCTCTAGATTGAGATTATAAAATACGGTGTGATAGTATGTATGTAAGAGAATTTAGGGAAAGTTTTACAGTAACCGATTAATGATGATGTAGTATTAAGTTGGAAGCTGAAGAGTTAGTGGTGTTGTAGCTACAGAGGAATTGTAGATGTATGATAATATGCAGGAATGTACGTTTATATAATTATAAAATAGGTAGTTAACTAGATTAATGGTAGGATATCCTTGTATGGACTATTGGTTAATAACAGTTGACATAGTAAGTGGTCGACTTCCCTTCTCGGTGCTAAATAGTCCTTGCAAAACACACTAGTTGCTCATAATTTAGGTCTCAAAATTTTTTAGAAAATCATGCTCTTAAATATTGCATCATGAAATTTATCTCTATGAGTCTCGTCTCTAAATCTTGATAACGTTGCCTTTACTTTTCAAGATATGATAAGTTTCTTTACTTTTCAAGTCATGATATTTTGCATAAGAGTTTTCATAAAATTTTCATGAATTTACTACCTTTAAACATATTTTCAAGTAACTCTATAGATCAATCAACTAAAACATGACATAAGCTTTCAAGAACATGAATAAGATTCATAAATTTTATATGAAGAGAATTGATAGACATGTCATGAAATTCAATCTTTAGGAAAGACTCCAACCCATGGAATTAACATTAATACTCAATATGTATTCAAGAAAATGGTAACAAGAATCAAGAATAATGTTTAGAATTATTCAAACTTGAAACCTTAACTTTGAACCATGAATTTAATTTGAAATTAAGACTCAATTGTGCAGAAGAACGAGGTTCCTCACGAAAGGGGTTGATATTCTATACCTTTATCATAGAGAAAATGTTGCACTTGGGAGCTTTGGAGCTTTGGAATTTAAAAACCCTTCTTGTGTTCTTGAGTTTTGGGAGAGAAAGGAAATAAGGGATTTTAGGAATGACTCAAATATTTTAGCATAATTTAGGGATTAAAATAAACTGGAGAAGTTATATAGGGTGAATGGACTAGATTTCCCCTAATTTAATAAGAGAAAAGCTGATTTTTACATCTGGGAGGGGTGCTCCGCACTACACACCTCAATGTAGAGGCTAACTATTAGCCGCCTAATATGTGCTCCATTATGTGTTTCCCAAGCATACCTTGGATAGTGCCTCACTAAAATTCCCATAATCTTTTTCTCTAAAATAAAATTGACAAAATTTAGTAATGTTGGAAAGAAAACTCAAGGCCCCTTAATTTGGAGGGTAATGGGTCGCATAACTCTTCATATTCTAGAAGTAATACTTGTTTGAATTTAACCTTACTGAAATCATATACAAAAACTCATTCAATAAAGAATCTTTCCACTCAACTTTGTGCTAGAGATTCCTTATGACCTTAAATCATATCCAAATCTTTTTCCACACTAAAGAATTCATCCTAGAACCTATGTATAATTAGACATCATTGGATTGGAGTCTGTATGTATTAAAGGAATTATTTGGATCTTAGCTTATAATTTATGGGGTCTTACAATATATCCCTTTTGGGGTCATTCATCGTCGAATAATGGTAATGATTTTGAGGAAAATAAATAGTTGAACTTAACTAATTCTTATTAAATGTCTGGAACTATACCATCAATTTAGACTGAACTGTACCTAACAATAAGGGTTTGGTAATCAACTACTATGAGATGAAAAATCATACATTATGATTGTAGATATCATTTATATATCATAAGATATAAGTTCATAAAACTAAGGAGTGCATAAACATGAACAAATACATAGGGACATGAGCTTGGTCATAGGGTCCATTTGGATGGAAGTTATAAAGCATGAAACAAGGGTGCATTGGACAAAGACATAAGAGTATTCCTTTCTTTGACTATACACCTTAAAATATTTAAGATAAGAAATATTTCTCAACTATTCTCATTCTCCTAAATATCTGCACCTCAACACTTTTAACTTCAAATCCTCATAAGGGCACATAAAACCATTAGAGGTTGAGTTTAACTAATTTTTCCTCCCATGTTCAATCCTAACTCAAAAGTTCCAATTTGATGATAGCTACTCCTCCTTGCCACCTCAAACAACTATTTCTCAAGATCAAATCAAGGATTTGCTGGTCTCATAATTCACTGGTCCACATGCATTCAATGGTCCACATCCACATTAACATGAAATTTTGGCCTATAATAAAAACCATCTTATGGACATCCACACAGATTCACACCATATAACTCCCTTTTAACTATTTCACATAATGTAATTGTATGTTACTTTTTCTCCTCACATATAGCTTTAAATGGAAAAGGACTCTACTAACATCTCCTCCTTATCTTAAAATCCACTGATGCAGGCATGCAGACCAATTCTCTAAATTAATCTATAAATATACTATCCTGCACAGTCGAGGTATAACTATTCACAAGAATTAATAAAATCTCTTAAAAACTCAATCTGAAGATGTTATAGTTCTTGTTAGGACTCCCTTGTAAGACCTCTCTTAAATTTCACTTTTACCTCTAAGTCTTTCGCTAAAGGATCTCACTCTTACTTATTTACTAGAAACATATACCAATACTAAAGTCACCCATACAAAAGAAAAACTTATTCCAACACCACTTATTAGAAATCTCCCTTACCATACTCTTAAGATCTCCAAATAATACATGATTTATTCATCTCTACACTAAACAACTCAAGAGTACTAACTTGGAACACATAACACCTTCAAACCTAGAATCTCTATCAACCACCATAGGCTCGAGCTCTCCTATTTCCTTCTAAAACTTAAGGCTATTCTTTATCTTCTGACTTAGACAACAATTCATGATTTCATTTTTAGTTCATATATATCATACTTATACACTCCCACATTCCATAAATTATTAATTTAAGATCCCCTAGTTTCCATATCAAGCCTACTAGATTATTTTTCACGAAGCCTACATTCTACCTTCAAACAAATATTCCTTCTTCCTCAGTGATTTTTTATAATTCAAACTTAGAATCTAACATACAACACAGATAGACGTACAAATTCTCACATATTATATTGACTTACAGCTACCAACTGAGAATTAAGAAAAATTAGTCCTCTTTAACCTTAAGATAAATAATTGATATTAATGTTACAATCTATCTAATTACCATCTATAAGAACAACCTTATTTCATACCCACTAACTAATTCGATCATCTGTCTAAACTATCTTCATAACTCTATAAACATCAAAGGGTTCTTTTTTCAAAGTCACAAAGTGCATCCTAGATTGATCAATTCATAACTACTCTATACTTTTAGAACCCATACTTTATGTATACTAATAGAATGACGAGCTCTAAAATACTATAGCCAACAAATCTTTCTCAAAATACTATCTTGAAATATACACTGCACATATTAAACCTTTGTTAATACTTGAGAACATAAAACTCCACCACTCACTACCCAAAAATCTAGATATCTATTTTCTTCCCCTCAAGGAAGATATCTAAATAAGGCCTTGATAAGGGTCTAAATACTCATATTATTTTAGAACAAATGCACGATTTATAAGAACAATAGTTTATTTTTTAATTAAAGAACGTAAATGCAGTAATGGGCTTCTTAAGCCCTAGTACAATCTCCTAATTTAGCTCTATATAAGAAAACCACCTTGATAGGAGTTTAAGATTTTCTACTTCTACCACCTTAAAGATAAGGCATAGTTTAAGGTATTTGTAGCAACACATAAATTAGCACCAGTTTCTTAGGGACAACTTTATTGCATGATCTAGAATATGAAAGAATTAGAAGCTTTCCTTAAATTCTCATAGTCCCTCATTTATAGTAGTAGGGACCTAACAATTATAAATAAAATCATATTGATATGGTATCATAGACTCCCTAGGACATTTGAACTCTTATCTTCTAATATCAAGTTTGTCATACCTCGGGCTGACACCCTAGATGTAACAAACAATCAGAATCACGAGTGGCCTAAGAGAACTACTTGGCCTGGTATGAAGCTAGAAAAATCTATACTTTGATAAAAATATGAAATCTAATAGTATGGAGTAAGTTTTGTGAATAGAATGAAAGCTTTTCTTAACTGAAAAATTAAAATCTTTAAAAACTAAATACATTTAACTCTAGTTGACTATGTGTCTATGAAGCCTCTATTATTTTTTAAGTACAACTTTATTTATGTAACGACACATAACTGGAATATTGCTAAGTCCTTAGGGATATAGAGATCTCACTTAAGCTGATAGCATAGCTTTATGAAGAGTTTGTTCACGAACCTATATATCTAAAAGTTGGGGGGCTAAATTAGTTCTGTGACACTGGCCATATTCGCTGCATAGCTGATATGTTAGGCGATTCTATCATTGTCACTAAAATAGTGTAGTGATAAATTTTTAAATTATTGGGCCTAATTGTCTTCAGTTATGAATAGATTTTTGTGACTTCAAAACCCTATCTTTTACATAATTTTGACATATGAAAAGTTGTAAACAAATCCTAAAGTTTGGGGATTAGCTTTTCCATTGATTTTATACATTAAATTGAAGGATAACTTATGGATAATTCATTATAATGATGAATTTGAATGAGCATGATAATATAATTTTTTTATCTATCATTCTGCTTGGCTAGATTTCCCCAAAATAAAGGTATGTGGTGATTAGGTGTTGATTAATGCAAGGGTAGTAATTATTTACCTTTCTAATTAATTATTTATTATGATTTTAACCATTATTATATATTTCAATTCACCATTGGAGGTTGCAAACTCTAGTTGGTCATAGATCATTTATTGTTCTTGAGAAAGGAGATAAGAGTAAGGCATAATGGTTAACAATGATTTAATTGATTTCTATTAATATTAGATCTTAGAAGTAATATTACCAAATTGAGGTTTTAGATTGGCCATGATGGTACACATGGGGGTTTGAGAAAACTCTCTTTTGAAAGCTAATGCTTAATGAGAAATTAACATTAACACCCAAAGTCAAGCTTATCTATAGTTGTAATTAAATTATGGTAAATTATTACTTGCCCATGTATGATTATACTCTCATGATAACACACTCCTAAGTTACTTTTATTATTTATTACTACTTTCAAGTCTTAGTTATTGCAAGTCAACTCTCTTAATAACTATAACAAAAGGTGTTTACAAAACCCCCTCCATTTATTTTTATTGTTTTAAATTAAAATATTAAAGCATTAAGTAAGATACTTACACTCCAATGTGAAATTTATAAATCATTATCAGTGGTTCAACCCCAACCTTAATGTTACATTAGTTATATTGATAATGATCGAGTGCACTTTTTATGAGTAATTGAGCATTATCATTTGTTTAATGGATTTTTCAAAAATATTAATTCGTTAAGTTGAACTTTGCTATATTCTATCTTAAATTTTCTAAGTATTTATGTTAATTTTTGTATTATATGGTTCTCTAATCGGAGAGTAAGTTGGGTGTCACTCATGGCCATTTGGATGATGACAACATCATTGAATTTTACATTTCTCAAAGTTTCTTGGAAATTAAATTTCGTCACTTCATGCAATTGTTGTTCTAAGTCTACATTAATTTCTTCTTCAATGACTTGTACATTAGGAATATAACTCTAGAAAAAGGTTGAGTTAATTGGTTAGAACTTGAACAAGAATATCCCACACTTACACACTCTATTCTTCTAATATCTTCTTTTTTCATCACTCAAATACACTTGTTCACTCTTTATTTTACCTCTCAAACTCACTTTACTTAATTTTTTCTGATCATTCTTTTTTATTGACAACTCACTTTTTTTACTAATCATTTCCTCTCCTTTTTCCATGCTTGAATTGTCATGTTTTTCACTTTTGCCCTTCTCTGTCTTTTGTAGCTTACCCTCACTTTTATTTGTTGTATAAAAGGATATGATTAATTAAGAACCACTCTCTTTTTTCCTTGAAAAAATATGCTATATGAAGTATCATAGATACCCACATAATTTCCAAGAATTCCTCTTATATCTTTTGGTGGACTATTAAGATCAATTTAATTTTTAATTCTCCAAAAGCATTTATTGTTTCCTTTTGGTCCTTTTTAAATACTTTGAGCTTCAGCTTCACCTCACTAGTTGAAGGATAATTTGATGTTTTCTAGTGGATTTATGTTCTCTCTTCCTTCTTTAATTCCACTAGTCATTCCTTTTCTTTATCATTTTATAGAGTATTTTAAACCCCTGTGATATATCTCTTCTTCCCTTCCTTTCAATTTTTTATCTTCCTATCTTTTGGTTTTCATGGATGTATCCATAATCTCTCAAATACTTTAAAATTACTTACATACAAACAAAAGATTGTTAGAAAGAAATTGGATCGCACCCTAATATGTATCACTCAAATAGAATCTCTCAACACTCATGTATCACACAATTAGGCATTTACCTTTTAAGAACCTCACAATTCTTAACTTTTTTCCAATCATAAAATGCTCCTCAAAGTTCTTCCATGAACCACCTAATCAAATGCTTCAAATCAAATTCTAAAGTTTGGTTCAATTTGAAGTTAATGTCAATAAAGAAAAGGACTATAATAACTATAAAAAACTAAAAATAAAGAAATACAACAAAAAAAAGAGAAAATCACAAAACAAATTAACAAAAAATAAAGATATCGGCATAAAATTACTAGAGTACCCTAGGAATGAACTAATACTTAAACTATCTAGCAAAGTAATAGTAGGAATTTAAATGTAGTGTATAAACACTTTCAAGAAAACCTAAAACATGTTAACATTAGCTTTTGAATCCAGAAGAGTTGCAAAGACCTCTACAATCTCCAAGTGATTTTTTAGATTCTTGATGACCAAAAGTCAAATAAACTTCAAATCAAATGGGATTTTCAAAGGGATAAAACCTAGCTCAAATTTTCCAGCATCAAAAGTCAATAAAACATAAGACAAATGTTGAACAAACCATAAACAAGTGAAGAACACTAGAAGTTATTGTTAACATTACTATTTACTTGAGAAATTCTTCTTTACTTTTTTGGGTTACTATTTATGTTGGAATAACCTTTTTTCAAACATTGTTTTGTAGTTTTCTATTATTCAAATTAGTTGAACAAATATATATATAGAATACCCTATTATCCAAAGCTCTGATACCAGTTGATAATCATAAGGATAACAGAAGACTTTAGAAGTAGAAGTTCAAAAGAGTGAGGGATTGATTCTTGAGAAAAGAAGACAATCTCAAATATTTGATACTTGAAATTTTTTTTAATAGTAAAACAAGCAATGAATTAATTAAGTAGAAGAATAAGAAAATAAGGGAGGAAGGGAGCCCAATTTAGGAATCTTATTTAGAAGAAATTCAAGTTATGGCTTAAGGTAGAACAATAAGGACATAACTCTAAGGTGAAACCAAAGTTCTCCAAGGCCACAAAGCTGCTAACATAATTAAATCAAACTGCGTTACAAAAATAAAGAATAAATCTCGTTATACAAAATCCTAGAAAGGGATTGTCATTCCCTCTTGAAATTATCAAAGAGGAAGTCAAACTAAACTAAATAAACTAGTAAAATCTCTAGGTAGATAGAAGACTACAAATACTTTGTTCAATAAAGCTATAATGACAATCAACATAATATTAAATAAGCTTCTAGAATGTGACTTTAGGCTATTGAACTTGCTCCTTCTTTGGATACATTTTTGGCCATAATGAAAGTCCATCTGGTCTTTGATTTAGGCCTCAAAATAGTTGTAAGACTTTTTAAAAAATACTCAACTTTTGGTTGGAGCTATTCTATCATAAGACATATTTGCATTGCTAATTAAGCCTATTAAATTGTCAATGTCTGTTTGCCCTTAATGAAGTTAAAATTTCCTTGATGATATCATAGTAGGAACGCCATATTTGAAAATTAGAGATGGGGAGATCATGACTTGGATTAGGTCAGTTTTTTATTTAAATCAAAATCAAAGCAATTAAGTCAATTTTTAATTCCTATAACAAAATCAAACCAAATAAAATAAATGTAATGAACTGATTTGTTAGGTCATGATGGTACCTACTATATCCCACCAGTAGGTAAACCAACACATAATCTAGAATAGTGAGTAATAGGTTGTCAAGAGAAACCAAGAAAGCAGTGGAATGTAAATCCAATAAATAGACTAATATAGAAAAATAAACCCTAAAATTTGGTGAATTCATTCCAAGAGATTCTAATTTAACAATAGCACAAAGTGGAATAAAAAGTAAATATATATATAAATAATCCATCTCTAATTACAAAAATAGAGATCGGAATGACAGTAAAAGAGAGAGCAGGAATAACTATGAATGTTAGGAGCTTATCCCAAATCTATAATCCATGGCTAATCAACACGATGCACATATTAATGGTAAAAACATGTACTATAATGTACAAGCTGCAGAAGAGTAGTATAAGTACCAAACATAAGGTACTCTGTAACGCGCTGGAAAATTCAAGCCTAGGATACAACTATGCTTTAAGTACATATAGGGTAAATCATCAAGGGAGGGAATTTGTCTATATACAAAGGCCACAAGAACCCCTAAACCTTATCCAAGCCAAAACATTGCTTATTGATCGACTCACAGAGGAGTGATCAGTTTTAAATAAGCAAAACATCCATATTTTGATGCATCTTTGAGCTTTAGACCTACCAAATGATAGATATTTGAGTTATCTTTCCAATGCATGAACTTTTGCTATAATCCAACATAAGAGTAAAATGTTATTGCCCTTTTGGTAAAGCACTACTCAGTAGTGAGATACCATGATCCAAACAATGACTGTGGTTACATTATATGACCATAAAATGGTCTCGTCTAATTGAGACAACCCTAACATTTGAAATTTAACAAAGTTTACCCTTATACCATGAGAGAGAACCATGATCATGATTTAAAACCATAATTCCAGGCAAGATGGTTAGTCTCCCAATCGCTCTTGATATAATCATCCAAACCTATGAACCAAGGTACGACCATAGGTAGATCCCATGATCATACCAAGGCTCGTATGATCATGTTCAGGGAGCTCTCATCCAGCTTATATGATGAGTGCAACCCATGGTCATATGTTGGTCCCACAATCGTGGAAAGGTCTCTTACATCCCTCCTAATAGTTTCTAATTACAAAATTTTAAGAGGTATATCAATCTTTTCCCGCTCTTTAAACATCAATACTACATCATTTTTGGTAGCTCAATGATCATTATTATAGTTATATTACTCTAAGCCTTTATTACTTTGAATAACATCAGATATTTAGTTACAAGAAAAAAAAAGCAGGCATCCAACTGTAAAACATTCTTTTGGGTTATCATCTCTAGGTATATGGGATTTCATCAATGGGTCCTCTTTCACCCATTGAGTCCCAAAGTTAACCTAACTCTCTAGTTCAATTATCTTTCACAATTCAGGGTTTATGGATATTAGTAAATTCATTGATATCTCAGTCTATTGGTGTCATCAAGATATAATTCCTATATTAGCATGAATTTTGTAGTTATTATTGACCATGATCTCAAACCCTAGTTACATTGTAAAATCCATGAGTATTGGACCTGAGCCACTGAATTCTATAAATTTATTTAGTTTACAAAATTAATATAATAGTTGTATTCTTCAGAGATAGTGAGTTATGAACACCTAATGACCTAGGATCTCATGCATATGCTTTGGATGCTATTTTACCCCAGTTTATATATTTTGAATGCTTTTAGATAGTACATTTATTTCATTCTTCATATTATTATTGTTATCATCATCATCATTAAGCATTATAGTTATCACTGTTATTCAGTAGAGAGTAGTACTTAGCATCAAGAGGACATAGAAATGAAGGCTCATCTGCTGGTTAGGCTGAGACCTTTAATAAAAGTACCTAAGTCCCAGAACTACAGTGCCACTATAGGTTCTAAAGGTTCATCCATCACGCTAGGTCAACACATTTGTAACTTTTGGACATTCGTTTAGTGGATCCTTGTTGGTCAGTAGTCATACCCTTGGTAAGGTATTCAATATCCTTCCAGCTGGGGTTATAGATTAAACCCCGGTTATCTTAGATTAGGGTATGTCAGTTATTAGTAGCTTCTATAGTCAGCAGTTTATAATTGAGATCTAGATTCATCATGACCTTGTATTCAGTCATTCAGTTTATTATACAGCGCATGACTTTGTCTTACATTAGTTTTTCATGTTATATGTATCATGTTTAGCTTATATCATTTATTCTCATCTCACATTCTCAATACATTCAAAGTACTACTTTCATACCTTATTTTTACTATATTGTCTTATAATATGGCTTCGACGCTCAGCATCTGGATAGAGCCTAGTACATTCTCTTATCGTATCACTAGTATCATTAATGTGGATCCTCATCATGCGAGGACTAGAGTCAGCATTTTATTTTATTTTGTCTTTGTCTTCTCTAATTTTAAGATAATTAGAATAAACTGGGAGATTATCCCAATAACTCATCTTAGTAGAGGGTTTTCAGAGTTATAGTTAGGCGTTCATGTTGTGATCTTATATTTAGTTGTTGATTATTGTATTTCTTTGAATATTTATTTTGTTATTTTAGTTTAGCTTCCACTAAAGTGTTTTTATACCAGTTATTATCTATATTCTTAGTGTTTTTCCATGCCATGGGTTAGCTTGGAGTTACTTATGATTCTAAGTACCGTATTATGAATAGGGGGTAGTCTCGATCATACAATACTTGGTATCAGAGAAACTAGTTTAAAGTCTACTAGGTTTTCTAAAAGTCGCATCAAATAGAGTCTTATTCATGGATGTGAAGTGCTCCACACTATAAACGAGAGTCTATGAGATATTTTAGGAAAGTTTTACTTATTTCATATTCATATCATATGATAGAGTATGAAATCTGTTAGAACCTTCTCCTAACTTGTTCTCTGAACAATTACAAAATATACCTCTAAGATAACTAATGAAAGGACAAGTGGAAATAAGAGCAGGGTAGAGAATTAACAAACACCACTAGCTCCAAAAAAACTCACTAAATGAATAAATCTCCCATGCTGAATTCAAGGTTGCCTTTAGAACCATAGCCGAGGCCATGACCACTCAGACTAACCATCCTACCATGGCACCAGACAACTCGATAATAAATGCGGTAGCATCCAGAGTTTGAGACTCAACTCAAATAAATCCTAGTGTTCTTTGGGTCTAAGTCTAAGGGGGGGTACAAATGATTTTGTAGGCAGTATTTAGAAGGTTATGGATATTATTGGTGTTACCCCAATAAATATTGTTGACCAGGATGCCTATCAACTAAAAAGAGTAGCTCATACTTGGTATAAGTAGTGGAAAGGGGGGAAAGGATACAAACGTAGAATCAATAGAATGAGATGAGATTATGGTTGCATTTCTAGATAGGTTTTTCTTGCTTGAGTTAATGGAGGCCAAGATGCATGACTTTATAAATTTGTAGAAGGTTAGTATGTGTAAAAGAGTATTCCCTCAAGTTTACTCAGTTGGCAAGGTTTGCTTTGACTATGGTTTGATTTCAGGGACTGCATAAGAAAATTTGTGTCTGGTATTTATGAAGATATGGTCAAAGAGTGTAGGACTTCTATATTGGTGAAGGAGATGGACATCTTTAAGGTGATGGTTCATGATCAACAAATAGATGAAGAGAAAGTCAAGAAGAAGTAAAGAGAGAATTAGAGGGCCAGAATAGGTAGCTTAAATTTCTCTTAACAAAGGTCAAATGGGGAAAACTGTGCTTAGTTCTTCTAGAAATCATTATCTCCATCCCCATCTTCTGCAAGTTCCTTAATGTCGAAGTTCAGGTAAGATAATACAGTACACCAGGCTCCAAAGTCCTATAGCAATATGAGTAATATTTGTACCAACACGCTATGCAAGAAATATAGTAGGAACCACAAAGGTGAGTGTATATCTATAGTGATAGTTGCTTTGGGTATGGAAATCTAGGGTACAGACTGAGAGAATGCATGGTGTCTTCCCACAGAGGTAGGTATGCCCATCAATAAAGCTAGTCCAATTCTTCAATATCTCCCATAGGTCACTAACTCATTTGGATACTTCATCTAGTACGGCTGGCAGATAGTGTCAGAATAGGTTGTATTCTCATCAAACTTGACAGGATCAGGAGGGTTCTCCTGAAGTAGTCATCGATACATTTCTAGTTTTGTATATTCATATTTATGCATTTTTAGATTTTAGAGCCATACTTTCTTTATAACTTTCTATGTAGCAGTAGACTTTGGTGTTATTCCCAAAATCTTTTCAAAACCTTTCACAGTCTCTACTCTAGCGGGAGACTCAATTATAGATAGACGAGTATACAAAAATTTCCCAGTTATAGTTTCCCAAAAAGTTACCTCAGATGAACTCATATAGTTAGACATGGTAGATTTTGGACTCATATTTGGTAGGATTGGCTACACTCTTTCTATACCTCTATTGAATTTAGAAAGAGAGTATTCCAATGCAAAGTTTCCAAATAAACTAGTTATAGAGTTGAAGGGTAGTACCTCAGTGCCTAAGGGTCGGTTCATCTCTTACCTTACAGATAGAAAGTTAATCTCTAAAGGATGTATTGATCATCTTTTTTGGGTAATGAATTTAAAATTCAAAGTACAAACTCTAGGGTCAAATCCAGTGGTAAATGAATTTCCAAAATTATTTCTAGAATATCTACCTAAAGTATCTCTCGAATGGGAAATTGACTTTGAAATAGATCTTCTTTGAGATGCGTAACCTATTTTAATACCACCGTACAGAATGGCTCTAGCCGACTTAAAGAGTTAAAGGAACAATTGAAGGATGTAATGATCCTCTTGGATATTTTCTTGATTTAAGTGCATTTTAGCATTTCGATCCTTCCCACAGCGACTATTGGTCATTTATGACTTATCAAAATTGTCCATCTGGTTATCAGATAGTTTATTTGGGTTTTAGGTTCATTTCCCTATTTTAGATCTTTTTGTTGTAAAGGAATTAATCTCAAACAACAACATATAGTATATGACCTCAGATAAGAATTCTAACAGCACATTTAGCTCCGAAACATAGATTTTATGATAGGGGACCCTTGGCTCAAGTCTCGAGGCTTCTAAATTCATTTTGGGTGGATTATATGAAAATGGAACTTTAGTTGTGGGCCTCATATTTAGTTGAAACAATCTCAAATGAAAATTTTAATGGTTCCATTAAGTCTGAAATATTTAATTTAGTATGGTAGCATAATTTGCTTGGACGCACAGGGTTCCAAATAAATCTCAAACACTCTATTAAAGTCCATTTTTGACTTAGAAACTTTGATGCATTAGGTTGCTGGTGAAACTGCTTTAGCAATCATTTTACATATTAAGTGACTATTGATATAGTGGCATTGATTAACTTTATAGCCAACGGCTACTTAAGCGATCGATGTCTAGCGGACATCACTTAAGTGGCCTAGGCGTCGCTTAAGAAATACCCGCACTATGTGCCCCACCACTTTAGCAGTTGAGGAGCAGCTTAAGTAACTGGGTAACTGCTAATTTGGCACTTGGGTGTTGATAAATCCCCTTTCTTCACTCAATTTTCCATTATTTCCTTCACTATTTTCACACTATTTAGAGAACTTGAAGAGTGGAAAAAATTCGGAATCATCCATTGAAGCTAAGGTAAGATAGTCTCACATTCCTTGGTCATTTACCATTAACTTTTCTCATCAATTTCCATCCTATTTCATTGTGAATTTTTAGAAATTAGGCCTTTAAATACATAGACTTTAGGGGATGATTTGAGCCCCGATTCAAGCACCATTTGTGCTCAATTTTTGAGCACACATTTCTTGTCATTCAAGGGACCTCGTGATGGATTCAATTTTGGATTTCATTTAGAGGCCCGAAGGCTCGTTCTTGACCTGAAGTCTAACCCAACCCTCCATATAGAAATATGGATCTTATTTTACTCAAAATGACATGTAGATTACTATTTTGATAGAATAGTATCACTTTGGGATCGTGGATCAAAGAAGGATGATTGATGGGAGATTCAAGGACTTGTAGTTTGGCATCGAGGAAGCCTTTTTTCTAGTCTTCTTTACAAGATAGTGTTTTATATAATTGCATGTTAGTTAAGAATGTTTGGATAAGATTATGGGTAGAACACTATGACTTAGCCTAAATTAAGATTTTGGGGGATAGAAGGTGAATCGACCCTTAAAATAAAATACTTGTTATGATTATAGGTTCCTTTTATCCTAGGCTACTAGTATGCTGGAAATAGTTAAGGCTAATGACCCTTTAGTATAAGGTTTACTACTTGATTCGGTGGATTATTATTATTTCCCGGACTATGGGATTATGGTTATGTTGGTTATATACAAGTTCATGATGTGATATTAGTTGGACTCCATATGGGTGATATCCTTGTAAAGGGCGTAATCATAGTCTATGGATGTTTAAATGCTTATAATTGTATTGTTTATATATCGGTGATGGAATGCATATATTCAATACATTCATGCTCACTAAATGGAATGATTCCAACTAAAAACATGGTTTATTACTATTTTCCTAAAAAGGGATTTATTCTCACTTTTCACTTTTAAAGTGGATTCTTTCATAATGTGAATCATACCACCTTAATGGATAATTTATGAGCTTTTATGAATAAAAATGATATTTTAGAGATTTAATAGAGATAGAATCTGATCCACGATTTTACTGCTGCTATTTACTTCAATTGAGAGAGATTTTGACCCTTTATACTCCTTGATATTGATTTAGTCCCAAAGTTGATCTTAGGTAATATATTTATAGACTTACACTCTTTAGCCATGGTTTGATTCAGTGTATTTATTATATATATATCACTGGTACTGGATGGATGAGTTTGATGATGGTGATGATTATTGGAAATTCTAGATTGGGACCAGGTTGATATATACGGGTACTCTCAAACCCCCTATGAGGGGTTGTATTGGTATAAGTTATGAGTCTTACTTTTTTCTATAATATGTATTGATTGAACCTTTCGGGCTACGGGGCTCAATTTTGGTATTATTTTCTAGACTATCCAATTACTTTATTATTATTATCACGGAGCTCAGTTAGTAGTTGCCTACTGAGTATCATGTAATTGTACTCATACTAGACTTCTACAATTTACAGATCATAGTATGGGTTCTCGCTTTTGTTGTGTGTATCGTGAGAGCAGTTATAGATTGGAGATATAGGGTGAGCTTCTAGCATTAGGAGTATTACTATTCTCCCTTTTTATAGATCAGATAGATCTTTATATTGTATTCAGAGATAAGTTGTACCTGTATATTTATTTAGTACTTCATTTTGTATTCATGTTATAATAGAAGCTCTTTTATTGGTTCCACTATGTTTTGGGACTATCTTATATGTATTAGTCCTATATTATATTTTAGTCACGACCTAAACTAGGGCCTAGTCATGAAGGGTATCTCAATCCAACCATAGACTGGAGATGTAACGCCCTGAGTCTGTACCTCAAATGCTACATGGTGCTTATGACCCCAAAGGACCACAACCTAAACCTATGACTGATATGAAACGTGATATTGTAATAAATGCAGAATAATAGGTTGAAATGCCATAAGGTTCAAAATCTATAAATACTGATAAAGTGTATCAAATGAAATAACAATTTGTAAAACTGAACACTGTCTGAAAACTGGTCTGAAAAGCCTCTAATCTAAAAACTACCTGAAAGTGGAGTTGATGGGACAGTCCCATAACTAACTCCATCTACTGAAATACTAAGTATAATATAATAATGAAATGATATAATATCCTCGATAGATGAGGACTCACTACTAAATCTACTAATAGCTAAACCAGGATTATCTATGGGCGGTCAGGAACCTGAGTATCCGAACCTATGATATAATACATCATAGCACAAAGAAAGAGTATATGTCAATACATGGAATGTACTGGTATACTAGATGAGGTAAGGTTGAATGCAAGGGTTCATATGCATGAAGAATAACTGACTGAATGATATAGAGAAAGTGAACATGAGAGTACATGGATAATCTGAACTACTGTAAATACTGAGCATCCAATACTGCACATATATATATATATATACTATAACTGAGCTTTTCTAAAGCTAAGTACTGAGTTCTGATACAGAGTAACTGATAATCTGAGATTTTTTATAACTGAGTTACTGATACTGACTGACTATATCTGAAAATCCCGATTCTATAGAACTAAACTGAGTTCTATTTTGAAGAGTGAAACTGAAACTGTGGGAGGTGATCATCTAACTGGCATGCCCCAAATAAGATAAGATAACTGAGTAAGGGTCCAATCTATAACCCCAATTGGAAGGGTGTCAGTACCATGCCATGAGTAAAGATAAGTTGAGAGTTACCCTTATCTAGCAAGTACTCTAACGAGAATGGTGTACCCTCATTAGGCAAATTAAAACACCTCATTAACCCTCAACTGGCAAGTTGATGTCTCAACCTACACTGGCTACGTAGTTCTGGAATGCCAAGATTGCATCTAAGGGTCACACCCTCTACTGGAAGGTAAGCCCCTATTCTTGGGTTCACTCGGTGCTGAATCCTACTCCCAACTGAAAGACACTGAACTAATTATTCTGAACTGTACTGGACCGAGATTGAGTTTACTGAGTTTTCTTGAGTTCTGTAACTGACTGAGTTCTACTGAGTTCTATAACTGACTGAGAGTACTACTGATCCTGACATGATTGATACTATTCTATAACTGATACTACTCTAGGTAAACAGCTAAATTATCGGGTATTAAATACCCCCAGGACTCGATAGCATGAAAAGTAAAGCATAGCATGATCTTAAATAACATAACAAGTTTCACTTGTTCATAATTCACCCATAGAGATATTTTATCAAACACTTGTAAGGAATCTACTTATTCATGAATGGGGAATACATGCTATCATGTTATAATGGCACTAATTCATCCACATAGTCATTTTATCAAACACATAGGGAGTATGCTTAGGTTTTACAACCATCAATACACATAGCTATCATGGCTACATCAATCAACTTGTAAATTGAAGGGTTTATCATAAAGATCATGTAATTCAATATATATAATGATTAATTTCATGAAATCTTGTAATTTAATCATGGACTAAGACCCAGCAATGATATGAATATAAATTCAATTCAATTCAAATGTAGAAATCATAAATTTGAGATCGTGTAAGTTTGAAAAGGGTTCTTGGACTTCATGGGTGAAAGGAACCCATGAATGAACACCTAACATACCTTGAAAAGTTAATTCTTGAAGGTACTTGAAGAAATTCTTGAGTGTTGACCTTCATTCTTAAAGCTAGGGTTTGTTTCCTTGAGAGATAATGCTTTGATTTTAGGGGAAAAATTAATAAACAAATAGTTTAAAATGTTTTTAGGGATTTAATCTCACACCTGGGCGGAATAAAATCATGGGAAAATACTGTTTTAACCCTAGATGAAAGATTTAATTTTTGTCAAATTTTTCCAAACTGGGCCCCTAGTGCGATGCGCCATGATCACGTCGAGCCACTTGAAATAGACAATTGGGAACTAAGGGCTTAGAGCAACGCGGTGGAATCGCGTTGGTACACTGGAAATTGACAAATGTGAAAATAAGATTTGGCACGATGCGCAAGTATCATGGTACCTCACTGAAAACTGACAAGTGTCATTTTGACATACTCCGCGACACGCTACTAGCTTGAATGACGGTTTATAATGACTAAAACTTAAAATAGCCATAACTTCTTACCCGGTTATCGGATTTAGGCAAATTTTATATCATTGGAAATCTAATTGACTTTCATACACAATGGCAAGCTCTAAAGTGAAAAATACTAGGTATTTCAAAATTTTTATATTCAATAACTCATGGATTGAGAGTTAATTTAGGCTAGGGAAATATGGGGTATTACAATATCTCTCCCTTGGGAACATTCGTCCTTAAATAAAACTGATTAAGATGGGATACATTGATAGACAGAGATGACACACTGAAAATGCATATCATACTGAACATGCATATCTGATGTATGACTACATAACTAAACTACTGACAAACTAAGCTCTTACACTAAACATGCATATCTGATGCATGGAATACATGACTGAAGCTACTGATAAGCTGGGTTTTCATACTGAACATGCATATCTAATGCATGAGTACATGACTGAACTTATTCATGGATGCATGACTAAATATACAACGGTAATGGATACCAAGTTATAATTATAGCAGAACATGGAACTGAGTAAATCTAAAGAAGATTGTTACCTTAAGATGGATCTGAGGTAGTGAAGAAGAGGTGAGGATACTTAGTCCACATATCTGCTTCTGCTTCCTAAGTATCTTCCTCTACGGACTGATTTCACCAAAGAACTTTGACTAAGGGAACTTCTTTGTTCCTCAGTCTGCAAATCTGATGATCTAGGATTTGGACAGGATCCTCTTCGAAAGAGTGATCATTCTAAATATTTACATCCTCTAAGGGGACTATGAGTGATGGGTAACTAATGCATTTCTTTATCAAGGAGACATGGAATACTGGATGTACTGAAGCTAGATCTAAAGGTAACTAAAGCTCATACGCTACCTTTCTGAAATAACTGAAAATCTTATAAGGACCGACATATCGGCGACTAAGCTTTCCCTTTTTGCCGAACCTCTTTACCCCTTTCCTGGGAGAGACTTTCAAGTACACAAAATCACTGATCTCACACTCAAGATCCTTTCTCTTCACATCTGCATACAGTTTCTATCGGCTCTGGTATCCCTAAGACTTTCTCTGATCAACTGAACCTTCTCTAAGGCATCAAACACTAGGTGTGGCCCTACTATTGCGGCCTCACCTACCTCTAATCAACCAATTAGAGATATGCATCTCCTATCATAGAAAGCCTCAAATGGAGCCATATGAATACGGGAATTATAGTTATTATTATATGCGAACTCGATCAAAGGCAAATGGCCATCCCAACTATCCTTTAAATCAACAGCGCATGCTCTTAGCATATCTTCTAGAGTATGAATGGTCCTTTCTGCTTGACCATCTATCTGAGGGTGGAAGTCTGTATTGAGATGAACTTGGGTACCAAGACCCTTTTGGAATGCTTTCTAGAAATAAGAGGTAAACTGGGTACCTCTATCTGAGATAATAGATACTAGGGGTCCTTATAACTTGACCAACTCCCTGACATAGAGTTTGGCATAGTCCTCGGCTAAATAAGAGGTATAAACTGGTAAGAAATAAGCTAATTTGGTCATCCTATCTATGATAACCAATATACAATAATACTGATGATGAGTACAAGGAAAACCTATCACACAGTCCATGTTCACTTTTTCCCATTTCCATGTGGAAATACTCTTGTATGGACCTACTAAACTTCTGGTGCTCAATCTTAACTTGCTGACATGTAGATTATTTAGCTACAAATTTTGTAATATCCCTTTTTATCCTACTCCACCAATAGATCTCCCGTAAATCACGATGTATCTCAGTGGCCCCTGGATAAATAGAGTAATGTGGATCATGCGCTTCTACTAGAATTTGTTAACTCAAGTCTTCTACACCTAGCACACATAACCGACCCTGGCAATGTAAAACACTATCTCTCACTTGGGAGAAAACCTCTACTTTTTGATCTCTGACTGACTCTTTCAGCTTAAGAAGAATGGGATATCTATCCTATTTTTCCTTTACCTCAAAAATTAAAGAGGATTCGAAACTGTTCTATACCCATACACTACCTTCTACTGAATTGACTAAGCGAACATCTAATCGGGCTAGCTGATGAACTTCCTGAACTAACTTCTTCTTATCATCTTTAACATAAGTAACACTACCCATAAATAGTCTACTGAGAGCATCAGCCACTTCGTTGTCCTTGCCCGGATGATAAAGAACACTCGTGTATAATCTTTCAATAACTCTAACCACTTTCTCTGACATAAATATAAATCTTTTTGAGAAAATACATACTACAAGATCTTGTGATTTATGAACACATCTAAGGCAAACACTACAGCTGCTAACTCAATATCATGAGTCAAATAATTCTTCTAATGAGGCTTAAGCTATCTAGATATGTAGGCTATTACCTTACCTTTCTGCATGAGAACACAACTCAAACCTACTCTGGATGTATTATAATACACAACAAACACATCTAAACCATCTGGTATAGTCAAAATTAGGGCTGAGGTGAGTCAAGTCTTCAGCTCCTGAAAACTCTCCTCGCAGGAATATGACCACTGAAATTGGACTTTTTCTGAGTCAATATGGACATGGGGGATGCAATAGACAAAAATCCTTCAACAAACTAACGGTAATAGATAGCTAAACCCTGGAAATTCCTGATATCTGATGGAGAGATAAGTCTAGGCCAGTTTCTAACTTCTTCGGTCTTTTGAAAATCAACTCTAATGCCATCACCAGAAATAATATGATCAAGGAACGCTACTAACCTTATCCAAAATTTTCACTTACTAAATTTGGCAAATAACTGATGAGTTCTGAGAGAGTAAAGTATGATTCTGAGGTGTCCTGTATGATCATCATCGCTATGGTAATAGACAAGAATATCATTGATGAACACTGTAATGAATATATCCAAGTACTATTTGAATACACGGTTTATTAAGTCCATGAAAGTTGTTGGGTCACTAACCACTCTCTGACTTAGGCTAATTGAAATTGAAGCTACCTATTCTAGCTCTTTTGTTCTACCTCTCTCTCTCTCTGATCTTAGCCTCTTTTATCTGCTGATCATGGACCATGAGTATTGATATGTCCCTCTCCTTAATCAACATTGTTGTTCTGGACTTCGTAACCACATCATCTAACAACCCAGATACAAACTTACTCATTCTAGACCTACTATCTGCCACTACATATAGAGCATACCAGGCTAACTGAGTAAACTTGAGGAAATACTCTTTCATGCTCATACTGCCTTACCTAAGTTTGATGAACTCTAACACCCTGGCTAATCTCATTTCTTAGGGAAAGAATCTATCTAGGAAGGCAGTAGCAAACTCTTCCCACTCTAAGGGATCTACATCTATGCCCCTGTCTACCTTTCACTACTTAAACCACGTATGAGCTATATCTTATAGCTAATAGGTGGATAACTCAACACTCTCACTGGAAGTCACTCCCATAATATCTGTGACTTTCTGAACCTGATCGAGGAACTCCTGTGGATCCTCTTATGACTTAGATCCTGAGAATAGGGGAGGATTCATATGGGTAAAGTCTCAAATCCTTAATGCAGTAGTATTGGCCACTGGGTTAGATAAAACAGCAGTTGGTCGTTTATTCTGAGTTGCTACTGAATTAGCTAGAGTCATGAATGCAACTCTAAATTCTGCATAAGAGATGTGCTCTTCCAGTGGATCTTCCTGAACGGGCTTAGGTGCTGACTGATTCCCAGTTCTTCTTTCGTTAGTCTTTTTGGGAGGCATGTTTTGTTAATGAAATGAAGAACGGATTAGACTGAGTGTTTAACTGGAACTCATGCTCTCACGCACGACATGAATACTAAAAGAAGGGAAACTTTTCCCAAAACATCTCATAGACTCCTATCCATAAGTAAGGCATGATACACACCCATGCACAAGACTCTACTAGATGTGGCTTTCAGACTTCCTCGAACACTATTGAACCTTAGGCTCTGATACAAAATTTGTAATGCCCTAAGTCTTTACCTCGGTCACTACATGGTGCTTACGACCCTGAAGGACCACAAGCCAACCCATGACTGATATCTACAGTGAGCACTGAAACATGATATTGTAATAAATAAATAATAATAGGCTGAAATGCCATAAGGTTCAAAATTTGTAAATACTGATAAAGTGTATCAACTAAAATAATAATCTGTAAAAATGAACACTGTCTGAAAACTAGTTTGAAAAGCCTCTAATCTAACCCTTCTTGAAAGTAGAGTTGATGGGACAATCCCCCAACAAACTCCATCTACTGAAATACTGAGTCTACTGTAATAATGAAATGAAAGAATATCTCAATAGATGAGGACTCACTACTAAATCTACTTCTGGATGAATCTGGATCTATCTATGCGTGGTCAAGAACATGAGCATCCGAACCTATGATATAAGACATCATAGCATAAAGAAAAAGTATCCATTAGTACATGGAATCTACTGGTAAGCTAGATGAGATAAGGCCGAATGTAAGGGTTCATATGAATGAACAAAAATTGACTGAATGATATAAATAAACTGTACATGAGAGTACGTGGATAATCTGAACTACTGTAAATACTGAGCATGCAATACTCTCTGTGTATATATATATATATATTGTAACTGAGCTTTTTTGAAGCTAAGTACTGAGTTCGAATACAAAGTAACTGATAATCTAAGATATTTGATAACTGAGTTACTGATACTGATTGACTGTATTTGACAGTCCTGATTCTATAGAACTGAACTGAGTTCTATTCTGAAGACTGAAACTAAAGCTGTGGGAGGTAATCATCTAATCGACATACCCCAAATAAGATAAGATAACTGAGTTAGGGCCTAATTTATAAGTTTAATTGGAAGGGTGTCAAAACCGTTCCACGGGTAAAGAGAAGCTGAGAGTTATGCTCATCTAGAAGGTAAAGAAATGGAGACTCACCCCTACAAAGCAACTCAATAGACATGCTTAACCACCTAACATTACACTGGAACAATCATGAAATGATGTATCATCCAGGGATGTTTAGTGGGATAAGAACTATCATGAAACTCACAAAATAAGGATAAAATAATGGAAGTACCAAAATTCAATCATAAACCATATACACTATATTCATATACATATATATAGGATGTTAAGATAGGGACAAGGGTCATGAACATGAGATTTTAATGATTTAACCTGAACTGTGTAGCTCTATCCATCCTAAAGTTCCATAGGCTTTATGTGTCTAGCTTCCCCTGTTAGAAGAGCCCGAGTGCATATTAGCCTCAGAAATCAAGGAAAAATTGAGGCAAAACTAAAGCCACCAAGAAAACAGTCATCTTAAAATATATATCAACTATGCACCAAGCACATGATCATATAGACCCTTAACACTGGAAAACATGGTTTCTAGTGTTCGTCCCCTGGGACTTACACCTTTACGGTGAGCTACAGAATTTCCTTTAAGCCCAAATTAAAACAATTTTCTCATAAAACCCACTAGTAACCCAGGAGTCTTTCATTAAGCCATTTACCACTTGGTATCATCATACCAATATGCTTGCAAGCTAATATATTTATGCTAAACCAATACACATACCAAAATGGGACTCCCAAGTTCCATTTAAAATTCAAAACCAAGTCCATCCACAACTATTTTCATTCATTTATCCTTTAATGCAATGCATTAGGTTCAAAAATAAGTTAAACCATGCAATTTTCCATATTCAAAATCATGTTTACAATGTGGGGTGAGGTTAATGCAATTATAAAGCAAAAATTCCCTCAATTTAGGGAAACTCATGTACTTCATTCCAACCACTTATACCATGTACCAATTCAGTCCCAAAAATATCAATTTAGAGTATGAGTAATTATTTAGAACATGGGACAACTAATTCAATTAGTAACAACCAAAACCCCTCAACCCAATTTCAAAACTCATAAATAAATTACACGAAAATCCATTCAACTAATGTAAAAATGTAAAATTAAAGTTAGGGAAAAATTGTAATGCCTCAATTTTCTGAATCGGAATGCTACATGGGGCTCATGACCTCGAGGGACCACAACCTAACCCATGACTGATATCTGTACCTGTACACTGCATATATAACGTAATAATTCATAAAACATAAAAATGTATGCCATAAGGCTCAACTGATAAAGAATTTGTCTAAACATAACATTCATATGGGTGAAAGATACCCAAAACAGCTAAAAAACTGAATCAAATCTGAATATAAGTTTGAATACTGAATCTGAAAGCCTCTAAGTACTGTCTGAATAATGATTTGAAGGAACATGTCTCCAACTAACTCCATCTAAAAAACTGAGCTAAATAATAAATGAAATAAAATAATATCGCCCGCGAATGGATGAGGACTCACTGCAACTCTGCGGTTGGATGCTACTGCTGATTTAGAGCTCGTGTTTCTGAACCTATGGTGTAACATGAAAGGAAGGACCATAGCGCAAATATGTCAGTACAACTAGAGTACTGAGTATATGAGTGAGGCAGGCTAATGCAAAAGGGTTTACATGCATGAACAATGCTAACTGACTAACTGATATGAATGTAAGAGTGTAAACATACATACATAGTAACTAAGATCGTGGGTACGCGATAGCTAGATCAGTACGCTAATACATGGTGTACTGATAACTGACATAGATGAAATTGTAGCTCTGATAACATGGGCAACTGTATCTGATAGTGTTAAATCTGATGGAACTATCTGAGTTCTGCATTATAACTGAATTTGACTGTATCTGACATTCTGGTATACTGATATCTGAAGACCTATCTGAGTTCTTTTACTGAGACTGAGTCTAAAACTATGGGAGGTATTTATTTAACCGACATGCCCCATATGTGACTTTATGGCTAATATAGGGTCCAATCTTTGCCCTGACTGGAAGGGTGTCAATACCGCGCCACTAGTAAGGACAACAAGCGAGCAACCCTCATATAATAGGTAAATCTAGTGAGAATAGTGGGAACCCTTATATAACAGGTTAAGCCACCTCATCTACCCTCATATAACAGGCTACGATTTCTTAACCTATGCTGGCTACATAGTTCTGGAACGCAAGGATGACTGCTAAGAATCGCACCCTCATATAAAGGTGAGTTTCCATCCTTGGGTTCACTCGGTGCTAACTCCTACTCCCATCTGAAGTGACTGAACATGATTTAACTAACTGTATGTAAGTGGAACTTACTGAATTTTATTGACTGACGGAATACTACTGATATCTGATAACTGACTGAGACCATAAGGTTTCCTGAGTCACATGACTGACTGAATTCTACTGAATCATGGCTTGATTTGTTATATCATGAAATATGACATGGCTCTAGACACACAGCTATAGTTTTTGGGTACGAATACCCCCAGGACTCGATAGAGGGAAACTGACACACATGATATGACTTGATCATAAGATTTGAGTCCACAATTCATAATATCATAAGTAGGGGATATCATATTTCATATAGTTATTCAACATCTTAAACATTGTAGGGAATGCATGGATATATTTCGTGTACATATTGTATATCTCCATTATCTTACATGCTTCATACCACCATAATTGCAACACATAAAAATCATGGGATTCATATTAAAGTATATATCTAACATGGACTTCTCATTTAGACATCGTAGAACCATACAAACATAATTTCTAGCATCCTAAGCATTTTATCAAACACCTTGCATGCATTCTTTAAGGCATAGGTGAGTTTCATTCTTGCACCATATTAAACCACCTAAAGTTCATTGTTTTCAATTAACAAGCATATATATCCATGAAAACACCTTTAGACATCACATTTAAACTTAAACAACAATCGTCAACATGTACATACTCATATCACCACAAAAGGTTTACAAAATAATATTAAAAACATAGTTCTTGAGCTCTAAGAACTGATTGGATCCATAGATGAACACTATGCAAACCTTAGAAATTAAACCTTGATGATTTACTGGTGAGTTCTTGGATTGGGAAACTTAATTCTCAATTATCTTAGAAAAAGGCTTGAATCTTGCTTTTGAGAGATGAGTTTGGTGAAAACCCTAATCTTGTGGTTGAGAGCGTTAGAGCGGGTTTTTAAGATGCTTAACTGAAGAAAAATGGGAAAATTTATGCCTCTTTAGGGTTATAAGTCGTGGAAGGTGAAGTAAAAGACCAAAATAACCTTATGAAATAAATTCCCAGTTGCTGAAAATCATAGCTGACGACATTTGTGACAAGGCATCAAAAATACGGTAAGCTACCATGAATGTCGTCACTTAGGAGACGGTTTTTTCCTAAGGCTGACGACCTTCATGGTAGGGTGTCACAAGTGTGGTAAGATACCACGAATGCCGTCACTTAGGAGCTGGTTTCTGACTAAGGATGATGACCTTCGTGATAGGGTGTCACAAGTGTTGTAAGCTACCACGAATGTCGTCACTTAGGAGCTGGTTTCTGCCTAAGGCTGACGACCTTCATGATAGGAAATCACAAGTGTGGTAAGCTACTACTAATGTCGTCACTTAGGATCTGGTTTCTGCGTAAGGCTGACGACCTTCATGATAGGGCATCACAAATATGGTAAGCTATCATGAAGTCGTCACACTGTTTCCAACCTGCATGCTGGAGTAAAATAGGTATTAACTCTTTTCTCTGATATCGAATTTAGGCAAAATTGGTATCGTTGGAAAGATAATTCAATTATATATCTGTTTATAGGTCATGAACTCAAAAATTCCAAGTATAATGAGAGATATGCTCGTTTGAAGTTGACTATACCAATATCCTTCTCAAGAATTCAATCGGTAAGGAATGTTTCGATTCGTCAGATAGCTGGGAGTTATTTGTAGCCTTAATATACATCTAACCTACTCATAAAAATATAAAAGAACCATGATGTACTATGCATGATCTTGGTACATGGTTCTAATATTGGTTTGAATTTTTTTGGGTATTACAATATCTCCCCCTTGGAAACATTCGTCCTGGAATGATGATTGATTGAGAGAGGAGAAAGGATAAAACAACGCATACACTGATCATGCTCAACTAGCACATGATTTTTTGACTGAATTGAATTCTAAACTGAATATATCCCAGCTGAACATGCATATCTGATGCATAACTGATAAGCTGAACTCATGAATACATGATAAGCTATGCACTGATACTTGATACCATTTTATACTAGAATTTTGAACATGTAACTAAATAAGCTTAAGGAAAATGGTTACATCAATCTAAGTCTAAATTAGTGGAGAAAAGATGAGTTTACTTGGTTCGTATGTCTGCTTCGGCTTCCCAAGTAGTTCCCTCCATGGACTGATTCCGCCAAAGAACCTTGACTAGAGGGACTTCTTTGTTCCTCAGCCTACGAGTCTGATAGTTGAGGATTTTGACTGGAATCTCTTCATAGAGAGGCTATTCTGAATGTCAACACTCTGAATAGGGACTACAACTGTTGGGTTACCTATGCACTTTTTGAGCAAAGAGACATGGAAGACTGGATAAACTGTGGCTATATATAAAGGAAACTCAAGCTCATAGGCTACCTTGCCGAAGCGACTGAGAATCCTGAAGGGATCGACATATCGGGGACTGAGCTTTCCTTTCTTTCCTAATCTCTTCACACCCTTCATGGGAGAGATCTTGATATAGACATAGTCATCAACCTCGAATTCGAGATCCTTTCTATAATCATCCACATTAGACTTCTGTCGGATCTGAGCAGACTAGAGTCTTTCTCTGATTAATTGAAATTTCTCTAAGGTACAAATACTAAGTCAGTCCCTGCAACTGCGTTCTCATTGACTTTAAACCAACCGATCGGAGACCTACATCTCCTACTATAGAGAGCTTCGAATGGGGCCATCTGAATACTGGAGTGATAGTTTTTGTTGTATGGAAACTCTATCAAAGGCAAGTGGTCATCCTAACTTCCCTTGAAATCAATTGCATACGCCTTTAGCATATCTTCTAGAGTCTGAATGGTCCTTTCTACTTGACCATCTATCTGAGGATGAAATGTTGTACTGAGATGAACTTGAGTACCAAGACCCTTTTGGAATGCTTTTCAGAAATGAAAGGTAAACTGGATACCTCTGTCTGAGATGATAGATAGTGGAACACCGTGTAATCTGACTAACTCCCTGATATAGAGTTTTGCATAATCTTCGGATTAGTAAAAGGTATGAACTAGAAGGAAATGAGTTGAATTAGTCATTCTGTCTACAATAATCCAAACTGAATCATGCTGATGACGTGTTCTAGGCAAACCTATCTCGAAGTCCATGTTCACTTCTTCCCACTTCCAAGTAGGATTAGTGAACTCCTACATGGAACTACTAGGTTTCTGATGCTCTATCTTAACCTTTTGACATGTAGAGCACTTAGCCATAAATGCTACAACGTCCCTCTTCAACCCACTCCACCAATAGATCTCTCGCAGGTCGCGGTACATCTTAGTGGCCCCTTGATGAATTGAGTATTGCACACTATGTGGTTCTTCAGGAATTCATTCCCTTAACTCATCTACATCGGGAACATACAGACGACCCTAAAAATGAAGAAAACCATCTCTCCCTTGGAAGAAAACCTCTACTTCCTGACTCTGAACTGACTCTTTTAGCTTGACAAGGCTAGGATTCCTGTCTTGCTTCTCTTACACCTCAAAAACTAGAGATGATTCTGAACAACTCTAAACACAGACACCACTCTCTAAAGATTTGACTAAGTGAACGCCTAGTCTGGTAAGCTTATGAATCTCCTGAGCTAATTTCTTCTTACTATCCTTAACATGGGAAACACTACCCTTGGACAGTCTACTGAGTGCATCGGCCACTACATTGGCCTTTCCAGGATGATAAAGGACAATCATGTCATAATCCTTCAAGAGCTCTAACCACTTTCTCTGATTAAGATTGAGAATTTACTGGGAAAAGACATACTGAAGGTTCTTATGATCTGTGAAGACGTCTATATGAACACCATATAGATAATGCCTCCAAATCTCTAAGGCAAAGACAACTGCTACTAACTCAAGGTCATGAGTAGGATAATTCTTCTCATGGGGCTTTAACTGTCTGGAGGCGTAGTCTATAACTCTACCATGCTACATGAGGACACAACCTAAACCTACTCTGGATGCATCACAATATACTATAAATCTATCGCAACCGTTGGAAAGTGCTAAAATTGAAGCTGAGGTAAGTCAAGTCTTTAACTCCTGAAAACTCTTCTCGTAAGGATCTGACCACTGAAACTTGACCTTTTCAGTCAATCTGGACATAGAAGATGTAATAGAATAAAATCCCTCGACAAACCATCGGTAATAGCCATCCAAACCCAAGAAAGTCCTGATATCTAATGGAGAGAGATGGCGAGGCCAGTTTCTTACCGCTTTAGTTTTCTGAGGATCTACTCTAATGCCATTACTAGAAATAATGTGGCCAAGGAATGCTACTAATCTTAGCCAAAATTCGTACTTACTGAACTTGGCGAACAACTAGTGATCCCTAAGAGTCTGAAGAACAATTATGAGATGGTCTAAATGATCACGCTCTGTGCGAGAATAGACCAGAATATCATCTATGAAGACTATGATAAATATGTCCAAGTACTTCTTGAACACCAGGTTCATCAAGTGTATGAAAGCTGCAGGGGCATTGGTAAGACCAAAGAACATGACTAGATATTCAAAGTGACCATACCGAGTACGAAGAGTTGTCTTTGGAAATTCATATTCTCTAACTCTGAGCTGATGATAGCCTGATCTGAGGTCTATCATGGAGAAATAACTGGCACCCTGAAGTTGGTCAAAAAATTCATCTATCCTAGGCAGCGAATACCTGTCTTGACCATGACTTTGTTGAGTTGACGGTAATCAATACATATTCTGAGAGAACTGTCCTTCTTACGCACGAATAGACTGGTGCACCCCATAGGGATACACTAGGCCTGATGAATCCCTTATCTAAGAGATCTTTCAACTGATCTTTCAGTTCCTTGAGTTCTGCTGGTGCCATTCTATATGGCAGAATAGAAATAGGTTGTGTATCTGGGAGCAGGTCTATGCCAAAGTCTATTTCCCTTTAGGGAGGAATGCCTGGAAGATCTTCGGGAAAGACGTATGAATATTCATTAACCACTGGGACTAATTCGAGGCTGGGAGATACAGAACTGGAATCCTTAACATGTTCCAGATGATACACACACCCCTTAGAAATTATTTCCTTTCCCGAAGGTAGGAAATAAGATAACCCCTGAAAGATGAATTGCTACCCTTCTACTCTAGGACGGTCTCATTCAGGAACTGAAACTGAACTATCCTATTTTTGTAGTCGACTATGGCAGAGTGGGAATGAAGACAATCCATGTCAAGAATAAGATTAAAATTAATCATCTCTAACTCAACTAAATATGCTAACATGGATTTCTAAAATATCATAACCGGGCAGTTCCTGTATACCTGTCGAGCTATGATGGTTTTACCCACTGGGGTGGAGACTGAAAAGGGTTCTGCTAAAATTTAGGACTGATTCCAAAATTGCCTGCTATGTATGGAGTGACAAAATATAAGGATGCACCTAGGTCTAGAAAACCATAAACATGAACATGGAAAATCTGTAACGTACCAGTAACGACATCAGGAGAATTTTCCTGATCATGTCGAGTCTGAAGAGCATAGAGTCTGTTTAGGCTCTGCCCACTAGTAGCACTGGAAGTGGTACCCTACAGGCTCGGGCAACCGAACTGAGCTATGAAATGATTCTGCTGACCCTGAGGACATGGACAAGGACAGTCCTTAACTCTGTATCCAAGCTTGCCACAACCAAAACAAATGCCTTGACCCGCTCTAGACATACCCTGATAGTGCTTACCGTAGGTCTAACACTGAGGATAAGTGCGGGCACTGCTAATACTGCTCTGAGATTTAGTGCCTGGTGCCCTGTCTCTGTTGCCGTCCCTGAACTTTGGCACTGGGGCACTAGCGGAGGAAGGGGATAGAAATGCTGCCTTAGGATGACATTGCAAATGATTTCCTCTCTCTAATTTGGGCTGAGCAAATCTAAAATTTCCAGTTCTTGCTCTCTTGTTCTGCCTCAACCTAGTCTTAAACTTCTGCTTCTCTATCTGTTGAGCGTGGGTTATGAGCCTGGCTAAAGTCATATCACTATTCGGCATCACATACCTACACTCATTTAGCACGCTATCATTCAACCCTGACACGAACTTTCTCATCTTAGCCCTGTTTTCTGCAACCACATAAGGGGCATATCTGGCTAGCTGAGTAAATCTAAGAGAATACTCTCTAACTGTCATATTTCCCTACCTAAGATTAATGAACTCAAGAATTTTGGCCTCTCTTAACTCTTGGGGAAAGAATCTGTCTAAGAAAGTCGTGACAAATTCTTCCCACTCAACAGGACCTACATCCTCAAACCTTTCTACTAACCACTGTTTGTACCAAGTGTGAGCGACATCTTGCAATTGGTATGTGGCTAACTTGGCACTCTTAGAAGAAGTGACTCCCATGATATCAATGACCTTCTAGACTTGGTCAATAAATTCCTAAGGATCCTCATCTGGCTTAGACCCAAAGAAGGATGGAGGGTTCATTCGGGTGAAGTCCCGAATCCTAACTGCTGCAGAATTGGCCACTGGATTAGATGGAACGACTATTGGTCATTTATTCTGGGTATCTACAGATTGACCAAGAGTGGTAAATATGGTCCTGAACTCCGCATGAGAAACATGTTCGGCCAAAGGATCTTCGGGCTGAGGAGCTGGCTGATTTCTTCTCTTTGGAGGCATATTTCTAAAATAAGAGAAGAGCAGATTAGACTAAGAGACTGACTTAAAATTATGCTTACTAGCATGACATGAATACTGAAGAAAGGGAACTATTCCTAAAACATCTCATAGCCTCTTGTACATAAATGTGGTGTACAAACACCCATGTACAAGACTCTACTAGATGCGGCTAACAGACTTCCTAGGACTCTATTGAACCTTAGGCTCTGATACCAAGTTTGTAACGCCCCAATTTTCTAAAATGGAATGCTACATGGTGCTCATGACTCCGAGGGACCACAAGCTAACCCATGACTGCTATCTGTACCTATACACTGCATATATAACGTAATAATGCAGAAACCATGAACGTGTAGGCCATAAGGTTCAATTGAATAAAGAATTTGTCAAAACATAACATCCATATGGGTGAAAGATACCCAAAATAGTTGAAGATAGAATAAAATCTGAACATAAGTCTGAATACTGAATCTAAAAGCCTCTAAGTACTGTCTGAATAAGGAGTTAAAGGAATATGTCTCCAACAAACTCCATCAAGCAAAACTGAGCTGATATAATAAATGAAATAAAATAATATCGCCCTCAAATGGATGAGGACTCCCTGCAACTCTGCGGATGGATTCTAGTGTTGATCTGGAGCATGTGTTTTTGAACCTATGGTGTAACATGAAAGGAATCACCATAGCGCAAATGCGTTAGTACAACTAGAGTACTGAGTATACGAATGAGGCAGGCTAATGCAAAAGGGTTTACATGCATAACCATGCTAACTTACTGACTGATATGACGTGAGAGTGTAAACATACATACATAGTAACTAAGATCATGGGTACGTGATAGCTAGATCTGTACATGAATACATTGTTTACAGATAATTGACATAGCTGAAATTGTAGTTCTGATAACATAGGTGACTGAATCTGACAGTCTTAAATCTGATGGAACTATCTGAGTTTGTCACTATAACTGAATTTGACTGTATCTGATAGTCCTGGTATACTAATATCTGAATACCTATTTGAGTTCTTTTATTGAGACTGAGTCTGAAACTGTGGGATAGTTGTTTAACCGACATGCTCCATATGTGCCACTATGGCTAAGATGGGGTCCAATCTCTTCCCTGACTGGAAGGGTGTCAATGCCGCACCACTGGTAAGGACAACAAGCGAGCAACCCTCATATAACAGGTAACTCTTGTAAGAATGGTGGGAACCCTCATATAACAGGTTAAGCCACCTCATCAACCATCATATAACAGGCTGCGATGACTCAACCTATGCTGGCTACATAGTTCTGGAACGCAAGGATGACTGCTAAGAATCACACCCTCATATACAGGTGAGTTCCGATCCTTGGATTTACTCGGTGCTAACTCCTACTCCCATCTGAAGAGACTGAACATGATTTAACTGACTGTATGTAAGTAGAGCTTACTGAATTCCATTGAATGATGGAATACTACTGATATTTGATAACTGACTGAGACCATGAGGTTTCCTGAGTCACATGACTGACTGAATTCTACTGAATCATGGCTTGATTTTGTATATCGTGAAACATGAAATGGCTCTAGGCACACAGCTATAGCTTTCGGGTACGAATACCTCCAGGACTCGATAGAAGGAAACTTACACACATGACATGACTTGATCACAAAATTTGAGTCCACAATTCATAATATCATAAGTATGGGATATCATATTTCATATAGTTATTCAATATCTTAAACATTGCAGGGAATGCATGGATATATTTTGTGTACATATTGTATATCTCCATTATCTTACATGCTTCATACCACCACAATAGCAACACATGAAAATCATGGGATTCATATTGAAGTATATAGCTACTATGTACTTGTCATTTAGATATCGTAGAACCATACAAACATGAATTTCTAGCATCCTAAGCATTTGATCAAACACCTTGCATGCATTCTTTAAGGCATAGCTGAGTCTCATACTTGAACCATATTAAACCACCTAAAGTTCATGGTTTTCAATTAACAAATATATATATTCCATGAAAACACCTTTAGACATCACATTGAAACTTAAAAAACAATCATCAACATGTACATACTCATATCACCACAAAAGGTTTACAAAATAATATTTAAAACATAGTTCTTGAGCTCTATGAACGAATTGGATCCATAGATGAACACTACGCATACCTTAGAAAGGAAACCTTGATAATTTACTGGAGAGTTCTTGGATTGGGAAACTTAATTCTCAATTATCTTGGAAAAAGACTTGAATCTAGCTTTTCAGAGATGAGTTTGGTAGAAACCCTAATCTTGTGGTTGAGAGCGTAAGAGAGGGTTTTTAAGATGCTTAACTAAAGAAAAATGGGAAAATTTATGCCTCTTTAGGGTTCTAAGTTGTGGAAGGTGAAGAAAAAGACCAATATACCCTTATGAAATAAATTCCCAATTGCTGATAATCATAGCTGACGACATTTGTGACAAGGCATCAAAAATATGGTAAGCTACCACACATGTCGGCACTTAGGAGCTGATTTCTGCCTTAGGCTGATGACCTTCGTGGTAGGGCATCACAAGTGTGGTAATCTACCACGAATGTCGTCACTTAGGATCTGGTTTCTTCCTAAGGCTGACGACCTTCGCTATAGGGCATCACAAGTGTGGTAAGCTACCACAAATGTCATCACTTAGGAGCTGGGTTTTGCCTAAGGCTGATGACCTTCTTGATAGGGCGTCACAAGTGTGGTAATCTACCACGAATGTCATCAATTATGATCTGGTTTCTGCCTAAGGCTAACGACTTCGTGATAGGGCGTCACAAATGTGGTAAGATACCATGAATGTCGTCACACTATTTCCAGCCTGACATGCTGGAGTAAAATAGGAATAACTCTTTGCTACGATATCGGATTGAGGAGAAATTGGTATCGTTTGAAAGATAATTCAATTTTCTATCTATTGATACGTCATGAGCTCAAAAATTCAAAGTATAATGAGAGATATGCTCGTTTTAAGTTGAGTATACTAATATCCTTCTCAAGAATTCAATCAGTAAGGAATGTTTTGATTCGTCTGATAGCTGGGAGTTATTTGAATCCTTAATATACATATAACCTACTCATAAAACTATAAAAGAACCATTATGTACTATGCATGAGCTTGGTACGTGGCTCAAATAATTGTTTGGATTTTTTGGGGTATTACAGAAACATGCCTGAAATACACAAGGAATTGAAAAGAATTCAGAGTTCAAAGCTTGAATGGTGAATCCATTGTGAGACCCTTTGAGCTTCTTGGTTTAAGTGTTAAGGAGGAAGAGAATAGTATTTGATCCTTAAAACTAATGGAAAAGGGTGTATTTTATGTTTAAAGGTCGTACAAGGGGTTAAAACACCAAATGTCCCTCACCCAAGTAAAACAAATAGAATGAATTTAGCAGTGTTGTGCGCCAATATCACAGAGGTTAGCCTCCGTGTCATGCCAATTTCGGAGAGGTTAAACTCTGTGACACGTCCTTATCACAGATGCTTACTTCCTCAGGGTCCAAAGTGACCCCAAACCTCTTTTAAAACATCCAAAACTTTCCCAAAAACCCTTTTAACACCCTAAAGATAATTCAAGTCAAAAGTTGATATTACGCATGCAGAAAGGTAAAAAATAAAATGATCAAAATTTTAAAGGGTATCACATTAACCCCCCTTAGGATCATTCATCCCTGAATGATGAGTTAGGATACTTTTAGCATAACAATAGCAAGAACACATCGTAATTAATTGACAAATTTGAATTGCGACAAGAGGGAAATGAGACTCATACCTTACGCATTCTCATCCAACATGGTGAACAAGAAGGGATACTTGGCCTTCTTTTCTTCCTTAGCTTCCATGTAGCCTCCTCCACATTTTGATTTCTCTAAAGGACTTTCTTCGAAGCTACATCCTTCATCCTCAATCTACAAACTTGCTTATCTTATATTTTAATTGGGACTTCTTCATAAGGCAAGGAATCTATAACACCAACATCCTCAATAGGCACTATCAAGGAAGGATCACCCACACACTTTTTCAGCATGGACATATGAAAAATAGGATGAATTGAAGCTAAACTTACAGGAAAATATAACTCATACCACATTTCTAATTCTTCTTACAACCTGATATAGACTAATGTATAGGGATTAAGCTTACCCTTCTTCCCAAACTTCATGACTCCTTTCATAGGAGAAACCTTCAAGAACACCTAATCACTTACTTCAAACTCCAATTCTCATTGCCTTACAACCGCATAGAACTTTTGGCGACTTTGAGTAGTCTTAAGTCTTTATCTAATCACCTTACCTTTTCCATTGCTTAGTGAACCAAGTTAGGACCAAACAAACTAGTCTCACCTATCTCAAACCACCCAATAGGAGACCTATACCTTCTACCATAAAGATCCTCAAAAGGAGTTATTTGAATACTAGAATGGTAACTATTGTTGTAAGCAAACTCAATAAGAGGCAAATAATCAACCCAACTCCCTTTGAATCAACCATTGATCAATGCCCAAACTAGACCTCCAATTAAAGATAAAGAAATCATTGTCAAGTAAAGTAACCCAATTCAAGTTGGTATTGAACCCATAAGGAATACATGGACTTGTCTCTCTAGTTGCATGGAATCAGCAGAAAGTACTGAAAGTAAATGGGGGTTTGTAGTATAAATATTGAACAAGTAATAGAACTTAACTCTAGTCATCATCAGTTGAAAATGAACACTAGGATTGAGTTACTCCTGGATTCTCAACTTTATAGGTTTATCATGCTTTGTTGAACCAACCCGATATCATGCATGCAAAATCTGATAAGTTATGTACCATCAATTGACTTGTGGACTCATTTACAATTTTACCCTTTACCTTTTGCATCTCAAGATGTTGCATTACTAATCTTTATTCTTGATCCCAGATAATTATCACCTTTTGAGTCTCAAGTTATTAGATGAAAGATAAGCATCTAAAGTAGATAATGCTGATTAGCCTAGATCGATAATTAGTCTTTAGATTATTGTTGGGATTATCTTTTCCTAATCCTTATTCCTCTTATAAAGTAAGTAGTGATATACTAGGTGGGATCTTAATATTTGTAACTTCTAAGAAAACTTTTAACTAAAAGTAACCACAATACATGCGAGAATATCGATTAAGAACAACTTAGCACTTCCCCTACTTCGTCAATCAGCCAGGGTTCCCACAACCCTAGCTAAGCTCTTTAGCCACTCATTGTTGTGAAATGATTAAAGGAATTCACAATTAAGTCCTTTCAAACACTATCACAATAATCAATGAATAAATCCCAAAGTCTTTAACTGAATTATCAACCAAAATCAAGAACAAATCAATCCCAAGATCAAAATCAAATTTTGGAATCAAAGATATAGTTTGTAAACTAACTAAATATGTCAAAAAAGTATACATAGGTTACAAGGAAACCCTAGGAAAAAACTCCTAAACAAAGAAGGAAAATCAAGGTCGACGACCATTTACTGGGCTACCTACGGGCTGTAGGTGGAACCTAAGGACCGTAGGTGGTCCCACATAGGTGCCCTGGTCCTCAAAAACTACAGAAACTATCTGGACTTTGCTTTTTTGGAACCTACTCTATCGCTTACCAATCGTAGGCCATAGGTTCCCTCTGTAACTGACAGAGTCTTCTTTTTTGCACTTCTAAGTCTCTGGATCTATAATTTCTGACACCTACTTTGGTATCTACGGACCTTAGGTAGCATATACGGGTCATAGGTGCCCTCTTCTATGGTCCAAAAATTGAACTTTCACTCTTTTCTTCTAGAATAGTCTCAAAACCTGATTTCCTGTAAAATATAACACAAAACCCATCATATCTAAAAAACAACCTAAGTAACTTGCATATTTTTATCATTTTAAGTGTCGAAAGTGCTACAAAACCATAGCACATCAACACCCTCAACTTAGAACATTTTCATATCCTCAAGAAGTATATTAAAAAAAAATTGAACAACGACGTTTAACTAAGAGAGCTCTAAGCTATCTAAGGCAGTCAATCAACACTTTAATCTAAAAAAACATTACCCGCTCTTATTTCAACAATTCAAAACTGTGTTTGTACATGAAGCACAACAATGTGACACAAAGGAATCAAGATATGGCATTACATTTGCAATATGCAACCATGCATATATACAAGTTACACTACCTAAACAAGTAAGCATATAGTAATACAACCCATGTGCTCTCACAACAAAGAAATCCTACTCACTCATATGGAATACTACATGTCAATGTAGTAATAATCAAGATACACTCTCGCTCAAAAGAGAAGTTCCACTAATGCTAATCAAATACCATAGGTTTGCCCTTATTTTCTTTACCTTAATTTTTAGAACGTCAATTTTGGATCACTATAGGACTTTATTCAGCTTGTAATGTAGGATTGGGGCTTGGTACGGTACATATGGATATATTTAGTGACTAAGACTCCTTGGCACTACACTTACTATGGGTTTCACTTATCAACCAATTTTCTTTTTATTTTGCCCTTATTTATCTTTTTTTATTCTTTTATCACACATTCAGATTGGGTGTGGTTTCTTTTATTCATTCTTTTCTTTTCTTTTCCATTCTTCTTTCTTTTTTCTTCCTTTTTTTCCTTTTTCTCCCACACCCAGCCTACTTATTTTATTTTATTCTACCCTTTTCATACCTATTTTACATTACCCACCCCTATGATAGACACCCTTAACTTAGGTAATTTGCTTGAGTTAAGGTTCATAGTGTCCATGGAGGACCAGGGCCAAAACAGGTTCATCATAACACAATTGGGAAGGTGTAACACAAAAAATAGGGTATAAGGCTCATAAATCGGTATCAAGGGATACTTACTCAAACATGAAAGGTCATAAAGTGACTAATATCAGAAACGACCTATGATTCTTTCCTAACTGAATATCCTATGACCTAGGGATGACTAATCGAGTAAGTTCTGGATTTAACATATAAAGGGAACTAAGTAGTAGCTCAAACATACTGGCACAGGGTCACATCACAAGCTACTACCTGTCTGGTTCATGCAATTTTTAGCTGTGATTATCATGTCCCTAATCCTAATGCCATAACAAAATCCACAATGGTCACATATATATACATTCACCCAGTTCTAGAAAAAAATTTGAAGGGTATCATTTTTATCAAAAATATGTCAACTACCCTAGATACTCAAAAATCTCCTAATTAAACAAAAAAATAACACAGTATAAAACAAAACACAATACAACAAAAAATTAACCTATACATGCCAAGTCTACAACCATAATATGGCCGACAATAAAAAAAGAACGACAACAAAAACCCATAGTAGTTATAGTATACCACACCCCCAACTCAAAGACTATGAACTATCCCTAATATGTGTAAATAATGAAAACCAGGGAATAAAGACATATCTGGGACACACTAGGCATACGCATCATGATCATCCCCATGTGTGGGTATCTCAACTAGCAGAAGCGGTCGTGGTGGTGGCGCACTACTAAAGAATACAAATATAGCTATCTCGGCAAGACTGTAAAGTCATTCTTCCTTAAACCATGTTTGGCCCATATTAAGGCATGGTCAAATAGTATATCGAGATCCTGAAACTCCAATTCTCTTCCTCTCTTAGTCCAGCTACAACGACAGTTTCTTCATTCTCTATGAACAAGTCGAAGAATCTAGGTCCGTGTAGAGGTATCGACTGAACAACTAGAGAGATGTCCAAAATAGTGCTCTTAGTGAGAGAGTGTATCTTTACCTATAGTGTGGCCACCTCTTCTCTAATATTACCAAGATTAGACACTTTAATATCACTGAATTAGGCTGATACTCGGTCCTCTAAAGTATCTATATGGGCATGCACTTCATCTTGGCACTCTGACATCTCAGCCTTATGTGCAACCTATAATTTAGTCTCTATCGTTTCAAGTGTCATCCAAACCCAAGGCTAGATCTGCCCATATAATAATGTCACCTCTACCTCGACATTCTTTAGACGAGCAGTGGTAACTCTCTGAATATCTACTAATCTCTGCAAAAACTCATGCGATACAAAAACTATACCTATAGAAGTAGCTATAGTAGAGGGGTGAGAGGGTAATATAGATATTCCAACTGGCTCTGAAGAGGAAGCTGAAACTGAAGTAGATGTGGTTAGGGTATCCTCGCCCTATGTGCTCATCTTAGGGGCCTCTATCTACTCCCGCATCTCAAAATCTATACTAACACCAACTTGAATGGTATTCCCAATATCATGGGCATCTCAAATTCAAACTCACAATCAATAATAACGAAGTTAGCCAAGAAAATAAATTTATTAACTTTCACCAACACATCAAATGATATGCCCATGGGTTTCTTTACTATGCAGTCCACCATCAACAATTATATAGTAGTCGACTTCGGAAAGCTCAAACCTAATTGCTTAAATACATCTAGCAGCATCAAATTAATGTTGGGTCTTAAGTCACATAACGCTCTAGAGAATCTAGATATCCCTATAGTACATGGGATCGTGAATGCTCCGGGATCACCTTTTTTCTGGGCCAGAGACTTAGAAGTGACTGCACTACACTGGTGCAATCCACTAACATACTCAAATATAATCGCTCTCTTATTCATCACTAATACTTTCATAAATCTAGCATAGCTAGGCATCTTCTCTAAAGCCTTAAGAAGAGGGATGTTCAAACTCAAATCTTTTAGAATCCCAATAAATTTCTTAAACCTTCCTTCCTTCTTTTTCTATTTCAATTTTTGAGGAATAAGTCGGGATGGTCATGGAACTTTCTTCACTACGGGCTCATCAATCATTACCTTACCTTTATCCTCATAAACACCAACATCAATACTTGTCGCCTTCTCTGACTCCACAGCTGGTGTCTCATCAACTACAATACTATCATTCTTCGGTACATCCATGGCAATCAAAAGGGGATCAATAGTATACATACCACTCCGAGTAGTAATAAAGAGATAATGGTCATCATTCTTAGGATTCTAAATCGTGTTACTCAACTCTACTGCCACTGATTTAAAGTAGCCGACATCTGCCCAAGATACTACTTAATTGCAGTTGCATTAGACTCAACCTTCTGCATCAGACCTATGATATTGGCCTTAATCTCCTTAAGACATGTTTCCTAATTTTCTTTAGCCTTCACCAGTTTGGACAACAATGCCTCCATTCACGATTTAGTATCACGACTTCCCAATAGAATATACCTTTCTCCATTTTCTATGTAGTTATATTTCCATCTTTATTCACCACGATCTCTATATCTATCTCTGTAATAGTTTTAACCTTGGTTTCCTTTCCCATAGGATTAGAAACCCACCAATTCTTTATCAAGATACTTAGCCTCCTCTTCCAAGTCATACTCAGATAATCTAGAGGTTGCGCCCTATAAACCTACCATGTTCCCCTTCTTGGAATTCACTATTGCAAACTACTTAGTTAGCAACCCAATATTAGTACTTAGTTGTGCAATCTCTTGTGCCACAGAATTATTAACTATCCTATGGTCACTGGAAGCTCCAATGGCATAAGTGCCAATACCCCTCTTAGCCACCTGAGTATGCCACCCTTGGTTAGTGAGAGAGATCTGGTCTAGAATATCATATACTACTTCCCAGCAAAAATTCATAAAATCTCCTCTAGTGATTATTTCTACCATATCTCGAGAACTAATTCGGGCTCTATAAATTATCTCCAGCAAGATCATCCAAAAAATACGATGATTGGGTACCATGCTCAACTTCTTCTTAAACTGGAACCAAGCCTCATACATTGACTCAGAATGTAGCTGCCTAAAGTTGTATATATCATCTTTAAACTATAAAATTCTGGTTGGAGGAAAGAAATGGTTTAAGAATTGCATGTGCAACTCATTCCAAGAGGTGAACGGTCCTCTAGGAAGTTCCCCCAAACATAAAGAAGCTTTTTCAGTCACGAAAAAGGTAATAACCTAAATCTGAGTACCTTCTAATCTACCCTCGAAAAAGTATAAAAAGTGTAGATCCAATAAAATTTGCAAGATGCATATTTGGGTTGTTTTTATCCAAGCCTGGAAACACACCTTTCAAGTTCAAAAGCTGGATATGGCACTAGTAATGTCAAATTTCACATTAGGAGGTAGTGTAGGAAAATGATAGCTCTTGTTTTAGATGGCTTAATGTATCCCATATCCTCCTCATCATCATATGGCTTTAAGTACCAGTATACTAGGATCACTTGATCTTGAACCGTACTAGCTCTGTTTTCATCGAGTGTTGCTCAATGATCTCCATCATACCTTAGCCTTGGTAGTCATGTCTGCTGAGCAAAAAGATGAGCCTTTTCTAACCTACTCTGATTAGTAGCAGCTTCCTCTGCTAATAACTATGTCATTATATAATTAGCAATGCTCTAAACATCTACTGGAGCAAAGAGAGGTACAATATTAGTATCATCCTGAACCCCTTCAAAATGGCCTGTGAGTATTGGTTCAGACATCGTACGATTAGGCTATAAAATTCTCCCTGGGTTGGAATGTATTGGGAGTAAGGGATTGCCTTGACTCCTGGTGTTATGCATACACCCAACAAAGAATAAAAATAAAAACCTAAAAACTTCAGCAATTTCAATCAATAACTCAACACCATATTCCCCGGCAATGGTGCCAAAATATTGATCAATGCCCAAACTATACCTCCAATTGAATATAAAGTGATCATAGTCAAGTAAACTAACCCAACTCAGGTTGGGGTCGAACCCACAGGAATACGTGGACTTGTCACTCTAGTTTTCTTAAATCAATAGGAAGTACTAAACGTAAATGAGGGTTTTATAACAGTAATCTCAAACAAGTAACAAAACTCAACTTTAGTTGTAATCAGTCAGAAATGAACACTAGGACATTGTTCCCCCAGGCTTCTCAACTTAATAGGTTTACCGTACTTTGTTGAACCAACATGATATCTTGCATGCAGAATATGATAAGTTATACCATCAATTGTCTTATGGACTCACTGACAGATTTTAACCTTTACCATTTGAGTCTTAGGATGTCGTATTACTAAGCCTTATCCTATATCCTAATTAACTATCACCTTTGGAGTCTTAAGTTATGAGATGAAAGATAATCGGCTTAAGTAGATAATGTTAATTAGCCTAGATTGACAATTAATCTTCATACTACTATTTTGATTATTTTTCCTAATCCCTACTCCATTTGTTAAGTAAGTAACGATATAATAGGTGGGATCTTATCATTTGCAACCTCTAAGAAATCTATCAAACTAAAGGTAACCACAATACATATCAGAATATCAGTTCAGAACAACTTAGCATTTCCCCTACTTTGTCAATTTGCTAGGGTTCTCACAACCCTAGCTAAGGTATTTAGCCACTCATTTTTGTGAAACTATCAAAGGAATTCATAATTGAAGACATTCAAACACTATTACAAAAATTAATGAAGAAAAGCCAAAGTCTTTAACTGAATTATCAATCGAAATTAAGAACAAAATCATCCCATGATCAAAATCAAATCCTCGAATCAAATATATATTCTTAATTATAGAGAGTGCATAAACTAACAAAAATTGTCAAAAGGGTATATATAGATTACAAGGAAGCCCTAGGAAACAGCTCTCAAACAAACAAGGAAAATCAAGGTTGGTGGCCACTTATTGGGCCACCTACGAGCCATAGGTGGCACCTATAGGCCGTAGGTGGTTCCACATAGGTGTCCTGGTCCTCAAACACTGCATAAACTCTCTGGAATTCTCTTATCTAGAACCTATCCATAAGTGGAACCAACGGGCTGTAGATGCCCTTCGAACTGACAGAGTCTTCTTTTATGCACTTTTGAGTCTCTGGATCTCTAAGTTCTAACACCTACTTTGGCACCTATGGACTGTAGATAGAACATACAGGTCAGAGATTCCCACTTCTGTGGTCCAAAACTTCAAATTTCATTCCTTTCTTATAGAATAATCCAAAACCTAATTTTTTGCAAAACATATCACAAAACCCATCACATCTAAAACATAACCTAAGTAACTTGCATATTTTCATTGTTTTAAGCATCGAAAGTATAGTGAAACCATAGAACATCAATTACACTATCCCTTATCATATCCACTAAAGTCTGAATAGGTTGCTCTACTTGTCCATCTATTTGGGGGTGGAAAGCAGTGCTAACATTCACCAGAATGCCCAAACCTTTCTAAAACAAACACCATAAGTGAGATAAAAACTACATACCTCGATCTTAAATGATGGAAACTGGTGCACTATGCAACTTTACTACCTCCTGAATGAACAACTTAACATAATTCTCTCCTGAGTAGTTAGCTCTCATAGGAAAGAAGTGAGAAAACTTAGTTCTCCTATCCAAAATTACCCAAATCAAATCATACTAATTGCGACACCGTGGAAGACCCATAATGAAAACCATATTGACCATCTCCCATATCTATATGGGCAACTCTATATCTTGAGACATTCCACCAGGACTCAAATGCTCAACCTTAACTTTCTAAAAAACTGTAATACCCCGCAGAGTTCCCTCATAGTTCGAGCCTTAGAGCATGTCAAGTGAAGTATAATTTTAACCCTAAAAGATTGAGAAGATCCTTCCCAAGTAATTAGTGTTTAAACTATATAGAATTTTCTTAAATTTGAATTTTTTTATGTAGAGAATTGAATTAGCTTTCCAACGATACCAATTTCGTCCAAATTCAGCATCGGGGTGAGAAGTTATGGTCATTTTACTAAGAGTTGTCAAAACAACCCAAGTGCGATGGATGATCCGATGGATCATCGAGTTTGCGACAGACCGTCACTCAGACCTTCACAACCAAAGCAATAACTCTCTTTTCTGGCTCAAGTGCTACGGCAAGGATGACGGACCATCACTGACACTATCGCCACTGAGGTTGTGTTGTTTCATCCTGGACAACGTGCGATAGACCATAAAGGCTACAACAGACCATCGTTTTAACCATCACATCAAGGTAGTGTGTTCTTTTTCCAACCGGCATGTGATGGACAATCTAATGGACCGTCAGGCTAATGATGGACCGTCAGGCTAGCGACAGACCATCGCTCTGACCGTCGCAGCCCCCGTTCAGTATTTTAAGTCATTTTAAAAAAGGGTCTCTTCGGTATTTCCACTTTTTTATCAACCAGATATATTCCAAATGAGTCAAATAACTTTATTCATCATCCAAAACACAAGAGAGATAGGGTTTTTCTCCAAGATTAAATCTAAACCGTTCTCCATGAAATCCAAGAACTCACCATAGATTCTACAAATTGAGTTGATATTTGAGTTCCCCAAGTTCAAGGGTTGCAAGAACCCTCTCTCAAGATTAAGAAGAGGAGTTTAAAGCAAGCTTGTTCATCTAATTTCATAATCTAAGGTATGTGGGGTTTTGAACAAGGGTAATCCTTTCACGCTTGTGCCCAAAGGCTTATTTAAACTATAATTTTTTGCAATCTATGAGATTTTACATGATATTGAATTAGGGGTTTTCACCCATTGTTATTGATTGCAATATCTTGATGTTTCCTATGAATTGAAAGTCAAATAGCATGATTTTGCATGTTTTCTTAAGAAATTGAAGATGGGTTTATACCCTATGTTGTTACTCCTTGAGAATTTAAGAGTTTTAATGTTCTAGAAATTGAAGTATATGAGTATGTTGATATTTTGAGACAAGTTGCTGTAACTTCCAGATTTCTACATGATTTATGAATCTGTATGCTATCTATTATACATTATGATGAGTTTTAACTTGAGATTAAATTATGGGTCATTAAGCCCTACTTGAGACTTGCACTTTTATGAACTATTGTGCTATAAGCACCCATGATTTGAGTATTTTGAGATCATTGAGAAATGTTTGACCTAATGGTCATAGAGTTTTGAAATCTACTCTACCATATGAGATTACAGATTTGAATATTGGGTTCTTATAAACCATGATATTATTTTGAAAGTGAATTTTCATGAGATGAGCGAGATAAATTAAAGGTAGTAGTATTTAGCACCGAGTTGGGTAAGTTACCACGTTTCTTACCCCAAAACTACGTGCCACCTAGGTTTGAGATTTTGGGCCTGAGGCTGAGATGATTGGGACCGAGGCTGAGATAAGTGATAACTGAGTTGAGGTTATACTCCTTGGCAAGAGTATGATTCCTCTCCCCAACGTGAAGTTTCTTCCTTAAGAGGACAAAATATTGGACTCTATGTAGCTCGCATGGTTTATGTCGGTAAAAAAAACATCCCTAAACTAAAGTATTTTCAATTGAGATAGAATATTTTCCCTAAAGCTTTGGGATGAGATATTTTCTAAAATAAATTAACTGCTTTGAGTATTTTCCAAAGAAGGAAGTAGTTTTCTCTACTAATATGAGTTGATCACCAGTTTTCAAACCAAAGTTATATGATTCTGAGTTTCAAGTGTTTGAGTTCAAAAGAGTTATAAGTTCTTGAGCATTAAAGAAGTTTTTCTCCCCATGAGATATATGCATGAGTTGAAAGTATTGTTTAAAGTTTCCTTCAGCCTATGAGTAATAAGAATAAGAGAAGAATTCAGATTTTAAAGCTAAAGTATAATGACTCACGAGATTTGTGTTACATGCTTCGTTATACATGATTTATGAGCTTTACATTTTGACTTATTCAAGCCATGTGAGTCATTCCTATTGCATGCATGATTTGATTAAAGAGTATTGATATTATTTTATGTAAATTCATACACCCTTATATACTCAGTACATTCCCAAGTACTGATCCGCATATACGTCTATTGATCTTGGGTGTATTAATACGCCTAAGCACCATAATTTATCCATATTTTAGCTATGTTTAGAGAACAAAGTGCCTAGTTTCTTATGTTTTTACTCTACTTAGATGTAATTGAGCTAACTGATGTGATTAGCATGATTTCAGGCATTAATGAGGTGGATGAACACATTATGGGACCATGAAATCTGGAATGGCATATGACACAAGAGAGAATAGCAATCTGGACCAAATGTGGCGCCTAGAAAATATGTCCAAGACTAGTTTGTCATTTTTAATTAGTTCAGGGACTTAGAGGCAATTATGAGAAAAAAGATTATTAAAAGGGTTAAATGATGAATTTTTATAATGATTCAATTATCTTGCATTATTCAGAGAGAGAAGAATAGCGACTTAGGGTGGCGAGAGAGAAAAAATGTTTCTTCTCTCTTACTTTCACTATTCGCACACCAAGATCGTCTTCTAGTTTTTGGTATGATGAATATTTTTATAATGATTTTTGTTTTATTCATGAGTAGCTAAGTTTATTAGTTAGGGTTATGGAATCCTTGTAGCATAAAATCTATTACTTTGGGTTTTGAATTCATTATGCATTGACTTGTTTATATCATACTCTCTTCGCTTATCTTGAATTCTCGTGGTTACAAACATAGAGGATATGCCTTAAAACACCACTTGTTCGAAAGAAAGGTTGTTGTTCGGAAAAGAGAGTAGTGATAAGAAAATAGGATTACCAACCCCTATTTCATAAGTTAATGCCTAAGCAAGATTAACTACTTGGAGATTTCGTATTGTTTTTGGTAAATGCTTTTGATTCGAGAGAACTAAAGTGAATTAGTCCTTGATGGTTGAGAAACACTAGGATTATGTTATTAAATACAATACGTTTCTCTGTAAACACGATGCATGTATGAATTCGTAACACCCATAGTTAGAAAGTATTGAAAACTATAATGTGGACATAACCTTAGCTTGCTCTTTCTCTGAATTTGAATACTACTACGATTATTTCATCTTGTTAAACTGAAACCATTAATTTGTGAACTGAATCAAATCCCCCTATTTATTTTATGGAAATGAATAATAAAAATTCAACTAATCTGCATACAACTTAATTAGCACCATATTCCCTGTCGGATTCGACCCCAACCTAGTTGGGTTATATATTTGACAATGACCGCTTACTCTCTCGTAAGAGAGGTGTAGTTTGGGCATACAATCTATGTGCTACATTTTCTTATAATGTAGGTTCAGGTACTCAGTCCCAGCCTCATCAGTGATTCCCGAGTACCTTTGTCTATATTTCTCCAGTGGTAAGTCCTCATGGTTCGAGGGCCTATCTTTAGATATTTCAATATTTGAGTGGTTATATTATTACTTTTAGTACAGTCTGAGTCGGTTGGGGATCTTTCCTAATGGCTCTCTAGTTCATGGAGTGGTAGAGGCTTTGTCAGACTAGTTATCAGACTGTGGTTTTGATGAGATTTCCAGTATTATGGTCATTTTGACCAAGTATTATCCTCGTATTTCCTTTTATTTGATATGACAGTACCAGTGTTTTGTATATTCCTTCTTGAATGAGTTATTATGAGAAGTGATAGGCTCAAAGGGTTAGCTTGGGGATACCTATAGCCCTAAGCACCGTGTAGCGTCCTGGGAGGTAAATTTGGGTCGTTACAAAAACCATACATTTGGCAACAAAACTTGCCACATCCCTCAAAATTAAGAACACACAACCTACCTTGATACCTCAAGATACCATATCCACTAATCTCAAAAGCCATGACCTTTTGTTGAACCACCTCATCCTTAACCTGCATAAGTATGGGATCCAAAGCCTTTTTTTCCTTTACTTCAGCACCAAGAGATAATTTGACCACTTCCTAGACAATTATTCCCCCATCCTCAGAGTCGAAAAAACGAACTACCAAGTTAGCCAACCTGTGAATGTCCTTCACCAATCTTATTTTCTCCCCATCAACATAGGATAAACTCCTCATAGACAACCTGCTAAGAGTATCAACAACAATATTAGCTTTACCTGGATTGTAGTGAAGGCTCATGTCATAATCCTTAAGTATCTCGAGCCACCGCCTCTGCCTGAGATTCAATTTTTTTTGCATAAACACATAATACAAGCTCTTATGATTTGAATAGATGTCTACATACACTCAATACAGATAATGGTGCAAAATCTTCAAAGCAAAGACCACAGTTGCTAACTCAAGATTATGAGTCGGGTGATTCCTCTCATGAACTATAAGCAGCCTAGAAGAATAGGCTATGACCTTACCATGCTGTACCAAAACAAAACTCAATCCAACACGTGGCACATCACAATACATAGCAAAACCATCGATACCCTCGGGCAGGGTCAAAATTGGCACAGAAGTCAACTTCTCAAATCCACCCTCACAAGCATCAAACCATAAAAACATAACCTTTTCCTGAGTTAACTTCATCAATAGAGAAATAATAAATGAGAAACCACAAATCTCCTATAATACCCAGCAAACCCTCAGAAGCTTCTAATATTGGTTGGAGTCGTGGGTCTATGCCATTTCTTAACTACCTCAACTTTCAGTCGATCCACCTCAATACCCTCACCAGAAAACATGCCCAAGAAAGGTCACAGCACTTAATCAAAACTCACACTCAGAAAATTTGGCATATAATTTTGGATCCTTAAGATTCTGCAACATAATTTGGAGGTGATTAGCATAATCCTCCTCACTCTTAGAGTAGACCAAGATTCAATAATGAATACTATCACAAACAAGTCCAAAAACTACTTGAACACCTGATTTATCAGATCTATGAAAGCAGCCAGAGCATTAGTCTACCCATATAACATAACAAAAAACTCATAGTGATCATACCGAGTTTGAAAAGTAGTCTTGGGGATATAAACCTACCTAATTTTCATCTACTGAAAGCCCAAATAGAGATCAATCTTAGAGAAACACCTAGCACCCTAATGTTGATCAAAAAAATCATCAATACTAGGAAGAGGATACTTATTTTTCACGGTAATCTTATTCAGCTGACAATATTCTATACATATCTGAAGGGACCCATCTTTTTTTGTACGAAAAGCACATAAGCATCCCACGAAGAGACATTAGGGTGAATGAACCCTTTATTAAAAAGATCTTTCAATTGCTCTTTTATCTTCTTTAATTCAGACAGATCCATTCTATAAGGAGTAATAGAAATAGAATGAGTATCTAATAAAGATTAATCCAAAAATCTATTTCTCTATTGGGAGGAATTCTAAGAAGTTCATTGGAGAATACCTCAGGAAATTCACTTACCACAAGGACAAATTGCAAAGAAGGACCTTCCAAATTATAATCCTTAGCCCAAACTAGATGATACAAACATCCTTTGGAATCAACTTTCCTTCGGGTACTAAGGAACTCCCCTCCCATTCAATCATTGGTTCATTAGGAAAATAGAAACTAACCTTTCTAGTTTTATGATCTAGAGAATCATAGCATGAATAAAGCCAATTCATCCCTAAGATAATATTGAAATCCACCATATTAAGCTTTATCAGATCCACCAATGTCTTTTTATGAAAGATGTACACCACACAACCCCTATAGATTTTTCTAAAAACCATAGAATCACTCACTGGAGTTGAAATAGAAAAAGGGTTGGAAATATTTTCAAGACCAAAATAAAAATATACAACCACATAAGGGGTCACATAAGAAAGGGTAGAACCTAAATCAAGCAAATAATAAATATCATGAGAAAATAGTTATAATATACCAGTAATAATATTTGGGGATGCCTCAAATTCCTAAAGATTAGAAAGTGCAAAGAGACGATTTTGGCCAATGCCAGTACTAGAAGTAGCACCATTAGGGCCAGCAGCTGAAAAATAGAAACTTGAACTTTATTAGCCCTAGTAAAAACCCTGGCTAATAGATAATCTCATTGCATATGACCAAGTAACCATAATTATAGCACCAATTTCTTCCCTCCTTACAATATCCATAGTGAAGCTACCCACAAAAATGGTAAGGAGGATAAGATAGGGTTGATTGAGTACTACAAGACTAATACTGGGCACCCTGTGCCTTACGACCATTGCTAGCTTGAAAACGATGATCACTTGAAGGCTTAGGATAAGGAGCAATAGTAGCCAAATATGAATTTCCCTGATTTTTCTTATTTGTCCACTGCCTACCATCTCTTCCATTATTCTGTTGATTTGCACCCTACTCTAAATATCTAAAATTCTTACTCTGTCTCACTGTCATCTCTACCTACTTATTTTTCTCAAACTTTACCAGTTACATATGAACTACTAGCCTGGATATATCCATATCATTATTCCAATTAGCAGCCTTACATTCTAACACCAAATCATGAGACAAACCAAAAGCAAACCTTCTTATTCAGGACCTTATTTAGACACCAACTCTGGAGCATAACAAGCCAACTGCTGAAACTGTAGAGCATACCCTTTGACACTCATCTTCCCTAGCTTTAAGTTCACAAACTCTACGGCCTTGGCTTCCCTCAACTTTTGAGGAAAGAAGTGATAAATAAAAGTACCTAAAAGGGTCATCCTACACTGCTAGTTTAGCATCATCACCCTTTATCACTTTCTATCCTTATACCACTAGTAAGTAATATCTTTTAATTGATAGGCAGCAAACTTCACACCCTTCAAATTAGTAAGATGTATCACCCTAAGTATTTTATCGATCTCAATAATAAACCCCAATATATCCTCTTTAACCTTAGAGACTATAAAGGTTGGGGGATTCAACTTCATAAATTAGTCAAACTAGGTGAACATAGATGAATGAGCAATAGAACCAACATGATTAGATTGATGAGATTGTGATGCCACCAACTGAGTAAGCATATGAATAGACTGATGAAACTTTGTATTAAAGATATCTCCCTGAGGCTGATGATCATAAGTATCACTAATCCAAAAAGATCGAGAAGGACTAGTAGTGATAGGTAGAACTCCACTTGAGGCGCACAGTTAGGAGCAAGGACCCTAGACCGGGTTTGCACGTCATAAATAGGTCGAGTCCCCACTATATTCTCCTTAGGTGTAAAGAGGTTCCAGTAGAGTTTGTTTTAACATCTGATCTTCAAGGAGATGATTTGAAATATGAGAAAGCCAGGAGTTAGAAAAGTTTCATAACACTAGACTCTATAGCCCAAAATAGAACACAAGAAAGGAAAACATTCCTAAATACTTTATAGTATACCCCTTATAAGTGTGGTATGCTACACACCCATAAAAGGGAATCTACTCGACATAGCTTTATGGGCACCCAATGACCCTGAACTATGCCCTGATACCAAGCTTGTCATGACCAAAACTAAGTCCTAATAGTCATGGGTATCTCAAGCCCATCATGTACCAATGACCATACCATTATACTAACCTCAAGAGAATAATAATAATAATAATAGTAATACAAAATCCAATTATGATAGTAATAAAAGATAAATAAGCCAAGTGAAATTTCTAAGAGTCAAAACTAACAATCCAACACATACTTATCTAAAAAATCTTCTAAAACCAGAATAACATCCAAGTCGGTTCATGCCCCCAACTCTGACCAAAAAGAATCCAAATTTACTATGATAATGAAGAAAGAATAATGAAATGACAAATCCTTTCAAAGGATGAAGACTCACTACTTCTCAGAAACTTAAAAGATGTGCTCGACCATGCACAAGAACAGTAGAAAACCCTTTAGACCCTACATCATGAAATGATGTAGCATCCAGGGATGGTCAGTTGGATAGGCATTGCATGTAACTTAGGGAATAAGGATAAGATAATGCAATTAAAAGAATTCCAGTAAACCATATGCACCACATTTATAAACATATATAAATAGGATATCGGAATAGGGAAAAGGGTCATGAACATTAGATTTTAAAGTTTTAACCTAAATTATGTAGCTCAATCCATCCTAAAGGCTCCCAAGGGATATAAGGGTCCAAATCCTCCCACTAGAAGGGTTTGTGTGCGTGTTATCCATATAAACCAAGGAAAACTACGGAAAAAATAAGGCCACAAAGGCAATAGTTTTCTAAAAATATATATATCAAGTGTGTACCAAGCACACAGTCGTATAGACCCCCAACACTAGAAAACATGGTTTCTAGTGTTCATCCCCTTGAGACTTACACCTTAACAATGAGCTACACAATTTACTTTAAGCCCAAATAAAAACAATTTGAACATAAACCCAACCAATAACCCAGGAGTCATTCATTAAGGCATTTACCACTTGGTATTGTCATATTAATATGCTTTAAAGATAATATATTTCTGCCGAACCAATCCACATAACCAAATTGGACTCCCAAGTTTCATTTAAAATCTAAAACCAAGTTCATCCAAAACTAAGGACACGAAGGCCATCCAAAACTATTTTCATTCATTTATCCTTTAATACAATGCATTAGGTTCAAAAACAAGTTAAACCATGCAATTTTCCATATTCAAAATCTAGTTTACAATATGGGTTAAAGTTAATGCAACTATCACGCCAAAATTTTATCAATTTGGGGAAACTCATGTCCTCCATTCCAACCATTTATACCATGCACTAAATCAATCCCAAAAACATCAATTTAAAGTAGGAGTAATCAATTTAGAACATGGAAAAAGTTATTCAATTAGTAATAACCAAAATCCCTCAACCCAATTTCAAAACCCATAATTAAATCACACAAAAATCCATTCAATTAATGCTATAATTTAAAGTTAAAGTTAGGGAAAGCAAAATATATTAGTAACAAAAAAAGCCCTCAGCCCAATTTAATAACCCATGATTAAATCAGATTAAAATCTATTCAATTAATGCCACAATGTCAAATTAAAGTTAAGAAAAGATATATATGACTTGTCTTAGTTGGTTTTTCATCTATAGGTTAGGTAAGCCTACTCCTTGTCTACCTATTCGGTCTTTTTTTAGTTTGTATGGATTAGGTTTAGTAAATATTCAGAAGGTTGCTCATTGGCACTTGAGGATGGTCTCTACTACTCTGGACCTCATCTTTTAGTTTTTATCAAAAATTGGATGATCTACTCAGCAAGAGCAGTATGCTCGAGTTGGATTCAATATGGCTTCATCTTTGGTTGATGGCACATCCTAGAGGATTATTCAGTGGTCAGTGTTTGTGCTTCAAACTCCCAACTGCCAGTTCGAGGGTCATTCAAACCAGTTGTAGCGTTGGCATAGATTGCAAACTTTGACCATCTCCATTATGTGCCCAAGTAGTGCCTTATTGGCTTATTCTCATGCTTGCCATTATGGATTTTAATGGATCAGATGCAGTTTTACAGATAGGACTTGGGTTAGATTCTGCTTGGTTTGGAGTAGATAGCAGGTTTGGAAACGCAAAAGAAGGTTGTATTTGGATATTGGAGTTGGTTTTATGATTCTTGCTTTGGATTTCCTTTGGCTTGGATGATTTTTTACTTGGTTATTTTATTATCATTGTAGTATCAGTATGTAGTTTCCTAGATTTATATGTATCGGCCTTCTTTGATTCAATTAAAGATAAGTTGGTTGTTGAAGTTGAGTTTCGATTGTTTGAGAATTAAAAAAGGGAATTGGTTGAAAAAGGGATCCCTGTGGAAAAATCCCTAGGAAGTGTTGTTTCTCTTAGAGATGATTTGGGGAGTCTTGCTTGGAGGATTCAGGACAAATACTTCATCTCTTCGAGCTTTTATGGTCTTTTTATCCATTTACTTTTCCAGATGAAAGTCCTTTTAGTAGTGGATATTGCAATGACCATCTGGTCATTTCCTCAATTTATGCATATTTATGGACTTTTGAGCCTCCCTACAGCGGCTACAAGTCATTTGTGACTTGTTGAAACCATCGGCTCGATTATCAGATAGTTCTTTAGGGTTTTAGGCTCATTTTCCTTTTGGGAGCTTTTATAGTTAAGGAATTGGTCTTAGACCAAAAATTCTATTAGATGACCTCAGATGAGAATTTTGATAGCGTCGTCAGCTCTAGAACACTGATTTTAGGTTGGGGGACCCTTGGTTTAGGTCCCGAGGATTCCAACTTATTTTGGGCTATTGGATTCATTATATGAAAAATAGAACTTTTGGTATAGGCCCCACATTTAGCCGCAATAATCTTGAATTAAAATTGTAATGGTTCCATTGAGTTTGGAATATAGAATTTGGTATGCTAGCATAATTTATTTGCACACACAGGATTCTAAATGGATCTCAAACACCTGGTCAGAGTCTATTTTGGACTTAAAAAATCTGATTCATCAGGCTGGTGGTGCAACCTCTTCAGCGATCATTTGACCGCTTAAGCGATTATTTGACCGCTTAAGCAATCGTTGCTTTAGCGACATTGGGTCGCCTTAATAGCCTTGGCTATTTGACCAAGGGCTGCTTAAGCGATCGATGTCCATTTTAGCGAACGTTACTTAAGTGGCCTAGGCATCGCTTAAGCGATACCCACGCCATATGACCAACCGCTTTAACGGTCAAGGATCCACTTAACGGTTATAGCTTAAGCAACTGGGTGACGACTTAAGAGGAACTTGGGGGTTGATAAATCCCCTTTCTTCACCCAATTATCCATAATTTCCTTCTTTATTTCATACCATTTTGAAAGCTTGAAGAGAGGGAAAAGTAGATTAAAGCTAAGGTAAGATAGCCTAACACTCCTTGGTCCTTTCCTATCAATATCCATTCCATTTCATTGTGAATTCTTAGAAATTAAGCCTTTAAGGGTTGTTTGTGGCCCTGATTCATGCACCATTTATGCTCAAATTTTGACCATATATTTCTTATTATTCGAGGGACCTCATGACGGATTAAATTATGTATTTCATTTGCATGCCCCATGGGCGGGTTCTTGACCCAAAGTTTGACTGACCCTCCATGTAGTAATATGGGTTTTGTTTTTCTTCTAATGGCATGTAGATTATAATTTTGATAGCTTGATGGTATTTTGAGATTGTAGGTCAAAGATGGATGATTGGTGGATGATTTAAGAACTTGTGGTTCAGCATTGGAGGTAGGATTTTGTCTACTCTTGTTCACGAGATATTGTACTATATATATTGCATGTTAGGTAAGAATTTTGGTATGTGATTATGGGTAGAACACCATAACTTAGCCTAAACTTAGAGTTTAGATGATAGAAAGGTAAATCGACCATTGAGATAAAATACCTATTATGCTTATAAGATCCTATTATCCTAGGCTATAAGAATGTTAGACATAGTTATCCCTGTAAAGGGTGCAGTCATATTCTATGGATGCTTAAATGCTTATTATACTATTGTTTGGATATTGTGATGGCATTCATAAACTCAGTACACTCATGCTCACTTCATGGTACGATTCCAACTAAAAACATGGTTTACTACTGTTTTTTGAAAAGGGATTTATACCCACTTTTCACTTTTAAAATGGATTCTTTCATAAAGCGAATCATACTACCTTAACAGATGACTTATAAGCATTTGAGACTAAAAATAATATTTTAGAGATTTGAATGTGATAGATTTTGGTCTATGGTATTACTAATGCTATTTACTTTGGTCGAGAGATATTGCGACCCTTTCTATTCTTTAATACTAATTTAGTGCTAGAGTTGATCTCGGTTAATAGATTTATAGACTTATACTCTTTTAGCCATGGTTTGAGTCTATGCATTTATTATATATATATGGCTTGTACTGGACGGAGAAGTTTAATGATGGTGATGATTATTAGAAATCCTAGACCGAGACCAAGTTTATGTATACGTACTCCCAAACCCCCTAGAGGTTCCTTCATCTATGAGACGGTGTGTCAGATAAGAGAGGCCATTATAGGTCCTGCCTTTACAAGTCAAAAAATTGGAGGAGGTATATACACTAGGTTACGTTATGGAACGTGGATTGGTTATAATATCATGGATTTAATTTGTATTCATTCATACATGAATATTGTCTATCACCAGTATGTTATTTGGTACCTATATTTATCAGACTTATGGAGGTTGCATAGGTATAGGTTATGAGTGTTATTTCTTATCTATTGTATGTTGATTGAACCTGTGGGGTTATGAGGCCTGGTTTAGGTATAGTTTGTATGGACTAGTTGGTTAATTTATTATTATTATCATGGTTTATTCGCGGCAGGTTGATTATGGACTGATATTAGGATTTGGGGTATGATTATAATTTTTTTATCCTACGGTTATTTGATTATATATAATTATCTCATGTTTAGACATTTGGATTAGGGACCTTGATTATGCCATCACTAGTTCCTACTATGATTAGAAGGTGCTAGAATTGTAGTATGACTACCTTAGGTTGTATATTTGAGTTAGTCTTGTATATGATATATATATATAGCTATAGTACTACTATATATCCCTCTCTTCCTTTGTTATCCATGTTTTATATCCATTTCTTGTCCTTGTATACTACTATATATCCTTTTTCTACTATTTATTTGTATAGTGCTTTAGTTCCTGTGTATGGCTAGAATAGGATAGTTCCTTCTTACTGCCTCCCTAGTTTTATTATGTTAGCTTCCTGGATATTTTGTTGTACTTTACATTCCTGCTTACATGTTATTTATATTTGCATTATCTTTGGATCTCAGTCAGTAGTTGCCTAGTAAGTACCACGTTTTGGTAATCTTAATACATTTCTGCAACCTACAGATCATAGTACCGGTTCTCATTATTGTTGTCTTATCGTGCAGAGCAGCAATGGATCGGAGATTTAGGATGAGTTCTTGGCATTTGGAGTAATACTATTCTCCCTCTTATATATTAGACTAATCTTGATGTTTTATTTCGAGATAAGTTATACTTGTACATTCATTTAGTACTTCACATTGTATTCTTATTATAATAGAAGCTCTTGCACTAATTCCACTAGGTTTTGGGACTGTCTTATATGTATTAGTCCTATATTATATTTATTCATAATTTTTCTTTCATTTATCTTGGTAGTTCATTTCTAGTAGTTATGGACAGTGGGTTAGCTTACCTACTGGTGGGTTATAGTAGGTGCCATCATAAACCGAGAAATTCGATCGTGATAAAGGACCTTCTTGACAAGGGATTTATTAGACCCAGTGTCTCTCCATGGGGTTCTTTAATTCTTTTCATGCACAAGAAAGACGGTTCTCTAAATGTGCATGAACTACCAACAGTTGAAAAGGTCACAATCAAAAATATGTATCTCATTCATAAAATTGATGACGTGTTCAACCAACTTTAGGGTGCAAGTTGTTTCTCCAAGATAGACCTCAGATCAGGCTATCATCTGCTCAGAGTTAGAGATATGACATTTTAAGACAGCCTTCAGAGCTCAATATGGTCACTTTAAATTTGTTGTTATGTCTTTTGGACTAACGGATATTCTTGTAGTTTTTATGGACTTAATGAATAGGGTGTTTAAGCAATACTTGTACATGTTCATTATTGTCTTCATAGATATATCCTTGTTCATTCTCAAAGTGAGGATGAACATGTAGACCATCTGAGAGTTGTCTTGTAGACTTTAAAAGACTGCCAACTATTTGCAAATTCAAAAAGTGTGAATTCTAGTTGAAATCAGTAACATTCCTTAGGCTATGTTCTTTTCGACGAAGGCATTTGGGTTGATCCTCAAAACACCAAAGCAATAAAAAAGTAGCCTAGACCAATCTCTCTAGCAGATATCAGGAGTTCTTAGGCTTAGCCGGTTACTGCATATGTTTAACGAGGGATTTTCCTCTATTGCCTATCCCATATCCAGGTTGACTTAGACGAAACTCAAATTTTAGTGGCCCGATTCTTTTTAGAAAAAAGATACAATTGAAAGCATCTCATGGCCAAGCTTTATGGATGAAAAGGAATATTATGATCCCTCATGGGAAGATTAGAAGAATGAGGATGCACTATGTTGAGTTTTGGGCTTTTGGGCACAACTAGCATTTAGGGTCACTTTTGAGCCTAAGTTATAATAAATGGCCTAGGCCTATAAATAGTTAGGACTCTCTTTATTTTAGACTTAGATGATTTTGAATGTAAATATATAACTTGTGAATGTTTTTTGTTGAATTTTGTTGGGAGCTTTCTTTGATTGTGAGAAACATTGGTTGTGAGTTATTTATTTTGCTCTCGATCCTCATAAGAGGTTGGTTCTTGTGGTAATTGATAGAAATGTCTTAGGGTTTAGTATACCCTTTAGTTGTCCTCTCTTTATCTCTTTTTATCAATCTATCTATCTTTATTATTTCCATTTCCTTTGTCCCCTTGTTTTGTGTTTTCGTATTTTAGTGTAATTTTTTGTTTCCGTGGCACTTTTACTTTTGTATTTTCAACTCGTATCATTTGGTATTAGAGCCAAGCTTGATTTTATTTCCACGAAGTCAATCTTGGGTCTATTTATGTTGAAAAATAAAAAATCCCAAAAGAATTACTATTTATGTTTTTATCCTTAGGTCAAATTTTGAGTCATTGATTTTGTAGCTTTTCTTGTATTATAGTGTTAGATTATTGTTCCCTAATTTGAGCTTCATTGAAGCTATATTTATGATTTTACCATTGTTGAAAGCTTGAGTTTGAAGAAATTAGAAGTGGTTTTGAAATCAAGAATTTTTGGTTAAGAATTTGAGCAAAGAGTTGCTTGGAATGCTATTAGAAGGTATAAAAGAGATTATGTTCAAAATTTTATCGCATTTTGAGCAAGGGTTGAAGAGTTAGAGAATTTTGGGTTCTTGGTGTTCTTGAGGAGATTCAAATCTTCATCTTGGAATCTTTGCAAAAAGGTGTGTTTGATCCATAAAAAGGAAAGAAAAAAAACAAAAGGTGTTAGTGCAAAAGCATATCAAAGGACCCAAGGAATATTCTAAGAGAGAGAAGCAAAGAGAGCCCACATCTTGGCAAAACTCGATTGAAATTCAAGCCTTACTTTGGCATCTATGCCAAATCCGCTTCAGTAGATTGACAGTAGATCAGGAGTAGAATACACTGCTTTGGCCTACGTTGCATCTGCTTAAGGAAATTGGTTTTTCATCTGCTAGAGCAGATCCCTCCTGCATTCAATATGCATTCAAGGTGCACCTGGATTGCTCTCAAACATGCCAAATTTGATCTTGTCTTAGGTTCAATCAATTAATTTCATTTCATAATTGCTCTTTTCAATTCCTTGACTATTGATACTAATTAACAACTAAAACTTAATCTACTTAATTGTTCAATTTGTTCTCGTACATTCTTCTTTCATACCCTAATTCCTTGTGTCTTTCTTTCATTTGTCTTTTGTTTTTCTTAAGTTGAACATTTCAATTTGAGCTCATCAAGTCTTTCACCACTTGATTGAGTCATATACCAACACAAGTAAAAAAGGGAAATAAGTGAGCTAAATTATGAGCCAATCCAAATATTTGGATTGAGAGAATTAATTTCACCAATGATAACCTTATTGTTAGTTGTGTTGAGTATCATATTCATTGGTTCTATGGCACCGGGAGATGAGACTGGTTTTACAACCTACATTCAACTTTTTGAACTCCCTACCGGCTTTCATAAGAGGAAAAGATCACTCTGTCATGCAGCAAAGTAGTGTTCATCTAACTCAAAATTTCATAAGAGAAGAAGAAGCATAGTATAGGTTCTACATATGCTGGCAAGTTAGTTTCATATCTACTTGTGGAACAATCACATCAATATACACGAAAATCATTCAAACCTATTCTAAGTGGGGAAAACATTGATACTCTTATAGAAGTGAAACACCTCGGGTTTCATCCCTTGAAAAATTCTTAAGCTTTGAGCTCACTGCCTCGACTATGGCCTACTTTATGAGCCATAAGGACATGTTACGGGGTGTAAGGACCAAGTCGTAAGGTGTCCAGTAAGTTTGGCCTAAGACACTATCTTTATTATGTCTTGAGGTCACAAGCCATAAAGGCATATAAAGTCATAATATCCAAATCGTAGGGTGTCTAGTGTGATGCTAAAATGTTACTGTTGTGGCTACGATGGCGATCACGAGTCGTAAACCATATAATACGAGTCATAATGAACAAACCATAGGATATCCAGTGCACCCAATTTGGTTCTGCTCTGACTATGACTTAGACTCTATGAGTCGTAGGGTCACGTGATGAGTCAGTTGGTTGAGTCATAGGGAAAATAGTAGGTGGGTCCTGGAGACTGTTTTGGTTATAACTCGTGGTGACGAGTCGTAAGGTATGGTTACGAGTCAATAGGTAACTCGTAGCCAAGGGCGATACTTTTTTAGATTTTAAGGGTACTTTGGATATTTCCCACTTTAATCCCTTAGACCCTATGACTTAAAACCATCTTTGGGACTTCATTCGACTACTATTCTATATGAAATACTCCCAAATACTGTATAAAATTCTCCATTTAAGCTAAAGCTAGGGTTCCAAGAGAGGTGGTTATCAAGGGTTCCAAGGGTGCTTTCTTCTCCAAGTTTCTTTGTATTTGGGGAATATTACTCTTCCCCTATACTTGTATTTTCTTAATGTCATAATGTGGATAAGGTTTATATGGTTTTGTTATTGGGTGTTGAACTATGGGTTGAGGGTTTTGAATATAAATTGTTTAAATGCTTCTTCTATGATATCTATGAAATTGTTTTGCTTAAATTGATGGTTGGTAAATGCTTTGTGGTGCATGGTAATGGTGGATGAACATGGGTACCATGGAATCCCTAAATTGGTAAATCATAGAAATATAGGTACAAATGAAGCCCCAAATTAATTAGTTTAGTATGGAGATTGGTAACAACATCAACCTACTTGCATAATTGGTTTTAGAATATAAATTATCACTTGGCTTGATTTATTTCTTGACATTAATGCATGGCGCAATTGGTTAATTAGACGATAATGGTCTTTAAAACCTTATGGGGTACATAAGAATCCCCAATTAATTTTTATAATGGAGTATGTGAGGTACACGAAAATCCCTAAGTGTTGGCTTAATGACATTGCTTATAAGATGTAGTCGGTATGATGATACCACCTTATAGTGACTTAGTAATTGACTCCTAGAATTGGTGGTTGGATTATGTGTTAAATATTTTAATTAGGCAATAATGGGGGTTGTGTTAGCTAGCCGTAAAGGTATGAGTCTGAAGGACTAATAGTGTAAACTCATGTTTGCCGGCATGAGGGTTTGTTTTGATGACCATGTGCTTATAGGGTACAAGGGAATCCCCCAATTGCACATACGTATATATGTATTATAGAAGGCCAAGGGTACAAGGAAATCCTTGGACATCAACACGTACTGAGGCCTATCTAAGGGGGGTAACACTTGACCCATATAGCCCGTGGGTGGATTATGACGGTGATGCTTCACAAACTAGGTTAAGCCTTTCTTTAAAGTTTATGCTTAAGCCCTACTCCCTACTCAGTATGTGTATATGTATATGTATATGTATATATATATGTATATGTACTTCATATGATATTATGCATTGGATGTCCTACTAGTTTAAACTGTTATCATGGCACTATTTGTTCCCCTATCCCTGAGTTATATGTTAGCACTCCAACCGCTAATCGTCTTCAAATGTTGTATCCCCATGCATCACAGGAACTAGCCATACTTCTACATCTCCTTCTTAGTGACTTGAATTTGGGATTAGCTAGTGATTTGGGTTGAAGTAGTGAGCTTTCATACTTCAGAAGATCTTATTTCATAATTATGGTTTCCTTTACAATTCGACTATTCCTTTTGATTTGGTTTTTGGCTAATGTCGGGGGTATGTCCTGACATATTATTCACATTTTGTTTTGTAGAGGCTTTGTTGGATTACTGTGGTTATTCGGTGGTGTTGGTCGGTTGGTTGGTTTACTACCAGTTGTCGTTTATAAACATGCATTAAAATTTTCTTTAGCTATTGCACGCTATCTTATTATATGTTTGAAATTCATCCGACCTTAGGGTATAATGTGTTTGGTGTGGTTAGATGCAGGGGAGATCTCCATTCTATGTGGGACTCGAGATACCCGTCATGGCTAGGCCTTGGTTCGGGTTGTGACAAAAATGGTATCAGAGCCTAGGTTTGGTGTCATTGGGTGTCCAACAAAGTCGTGTCAAGTAGAATCTCGTTTATGGGTGTGTAACGCACCATACTTATAAGAGAGAGGCTACAAGGCATTTAGAAATATTTCTCGGTCATGTTGATCTATTTTGAGCTATAGAGTATAAGGTTTTGAATTCTTCTGATTCCCATTTGTTCATCTTTTAGATAATGCTTCCAAGAAGATTTGATGTCCTTGGAAACTCCTTCGATTTATCTGAGGACAACGTGGACAGAGCTCGTCTAACTTCTGAGGTCCAGAACCGATCAAGGGTCACTACATCTAACTATCCTCGTGGTGTCCCACCTTTCCCCGCTGATCCTATCCCTGAGGGTGACACTCATACTTAGTCACCTCACTAATGCTGAGTTTCGTCTCTCCATTACCCTATTGACCCAGTTGGTGACATCTCAGACACAATAATTGGGTACTGGGGGCATTGCTGTGAGTTCATTTGAGGCCACCAGAGTAGTCTAATTCATGAGATTGCACCCTCTGACTTTTGTTAGTATCAAGGTTGAGGAGGATCCTCAAAGCTTCATTAATGAGATGGAGAAGATCTTCTGGGTTATGCATGCTTTGGATATCGAGGGTGTAGAATTTATTGCCTACAATTGAAGGATATGACGTACTAGTGGTACAAAGAGTGGAAATAGTTTAGAGGTGAAGATGTTGATTTTGTCGTATGGGATAATTTTACTAGTGCTTTTCTGGACCGTTTCTTTCTTTATGAGTAAAGGGAGGAAAAAATAAAAGAGTTTGTTAATCTGAAGTAAGGCAGGATGACAGTCAATGAGTATGTCTTGAAATTCCATCAGTTGTCCCGATATGCTCCCAAGTTGGTGTCTAGCATGAGAGCTAGAATAAGGAAGTTTAATTTCGGGTTATTTCGAGACTTGATTCTTGAGAGTGAGGCTGCCTTGAACAAAGACATAGATATCTCCTGCCTTGTGGTATATATGGAATAGGTTAAGGAAGAGAAGTGGAAGCAAATTGAGATTGGGAAAAGGCAGAGCAAGAAATTTTGACATTAAAAACAAAAGAGAGGTCAACAGTAGAGTAGTAGGGATGGTGAAAAGTGGTCCAAGAAGAGTGGGGAAATTCTGGGTCCTACTTGACGGCTAGTGCTCCTTGTCAAAGTCATCTGGTAACCGACATTCTTAGGGTGACGATAGTTCTAGAGGACAAGGTTTCTAATATTAGGCTAGTAGGTTCCAATTAGCTTCATCATAACCTTTCTGTGATGAGAGGAGGGACAGGTACTTCAAGAATGATCATCTAGGGCATATGCTTAGAAACTGTCCCATGGGTAAGGTTGCTTTTGGGACAAATAAGGTTCTTGTTTCCTCTTCAGTATCTCCTACACCAAAGGGTGCCACATCTATCTCTATCACTGGTCGAAACCGTCTCTATGCTCTCACTACCCATTAAAAGTTTGAGGCATCTTCTGATGTCGTTACTAGTATGTTGAAACTCTTATCCTATGATGTGTACTATTTACTTAATTTTGGGTCCACTTTTTCTTATATAAACCTATTTATGGTTGTATATTTTGGTTTTGGTTCTGACTGTATCCCTATTACTTTTTCAATTTCTACCCGGTGGGCGACTCTATGGTTGATAGAATAATCTCTAGGGGTTGTGTGATATCTATTAGTGGAATAGAAACTCTAGTAGATCTGATAGATTTAGACATGGTTGATTTTGACATCATATTGGAGATGAATTGGTTGCGTTCGTGATATGTCTTCTTAGATTGTCAAACTCGTAAGTCCATGTTTAAATTCCCTAATGAACTAACTGATCATTGAGTAGGAAGGGGGTTCTCTAGTGCCTAAGGGAAGATTTATATCATATCTTAGATCCCGAAAGTTGATTTCCAAGGGATATCTTTATCATTTGGTCCGGGATAAAGATTCTAACTTGGAGGGTCCTTCCTTGCAATCCATTCCCGTGGTTAATGAATTCCCCAAGTATTTTCCCAATGATCTTCTAGGTGTCCCTCCTGATAAGAAAATTGACTTTGGGATTGACCTTCTTCCAGGCGCTCTTCCTATCTCTATCCCTTCCTATAGAATGGCTTTGTCCGAGTTAAAAGAGCTTAAAGAGCAATTAAAATACATCCTTGACAAGGGTTTTATTTATCCTAGTGTGTCTCTGTGGGTTGCTCCTATTTTATTTATGCATAAGTAAGATGGTTCCCTTCCAATGTGCATCAATTACCGTCAATTGAATAGGGTTATAGTGAAGAATAAGTATCCTCTTCCTCGGATTCATGATTTATTTAACCAGCTTCAGGGGGCTAGATGTTTCTCTAAGATTGATCTTATGGCTGATTATCATCTACTAAAGATTAGGATGTGGATATCCCTAAAGCTTCCTTCCAAACCTGGTATAGTCATTATAAGTTCTTAATCATGTCTTTTGGTTAGAGTAATGCCCCAGCAATATTCATGGACTTGATAAATAGGGTGTTTTGTCAGTTTATGGGTTTGTTCGTCATAGTGTTTATAGATGATATTCTGGCGTATTCTAAGAGTGAGGTAGATCATGTCGATTACCTCTGTATCATGTTACAAACCTTGAAAGATCTGTAATTAATGCTAAGTTTTTTATGTGTGAGTTCTAGTTAAAAACTGTTAATTTTCTAGGTCAGATCATTTCTAGTGAAGGGATCATGGTAGATCTGCAGAAAGTTGCAGTGGTTAAGAAGTGGACTAGGCCCATGACTCCAACGGTATTCAGAGCTTCTTGGATTTAGCCGGTTACTATAGGAGATTTGTGAAGTATTTCTCGATAATAGCTACCCCGTTGACTAAGTTGACCTAGAAGAAGATGATGTTCCTGTGGTCTGACGCTTGTTAGGGTAGTTTTGAGAAGTTTAAAGATAAGTTGACTTCAGCTCTAGTTTCACTCTACTCGAGGGTACTGATGGATTTGTTATCTATTATGATGCATCCTGTGTGGGACTTGGTTGTGTATTTATGTAGCATGGTAGGACGGTGGCCTATGCTTCTAGGCAGTTGAAAGTTTATGAAAAGAATTATCCGACCCATGACCTGGAATTATTGGTTATGGTGTTTGCATTGAAGATTTGGCATCACTATTTGTATGGAGTCCATGTAGATATCTTTTCTAATCATAAGAGCCGGTAATATGTGTTCACTCAGAAGGAGTTGAATCTCAGGTAGAGAGGTGGCTTGAGTTACTGAAAGACTACGACATAAGTCTCTGTTATCACCCAGGTAAAGCTAATGTGGTTGTTGATACTCTTAGCAGGTTATCCATAGGGAGTTTAGCTCATGTAGATGAGGATAAATGGGAGTTGGTGAAAGATATTCACCATTTGTCTAACCTTGGAGTTCATCTCTTGGACTCTAAGGATAGTGGTGTATTTGTGCAAGAGGTGGCGAGTCATCACTTGTTGCTGAAATAAAGGAGAAGCGGGTACTAGATCCTGTCTTAATGAAGATTAAGATAGATATGGCTCAGTAAAAGGTTGTAGCTTTTTATATTGGTGGAGATAGTTTCTTGAGGTACCTAGGTGGATTACGTATTCCTGACATAGATGGGTTGCGAGAGAAAATCTTGGCTGAGGCTCATGAGTTGCAGTATACTGTTTATCCTGGTTCGATAAAAATTTATCGCGATCTTACAAAAATTTATTAGTGGAATCATATGAAAAGTGATGTGGCCAGTTTCATGGCTAAATTCATGCTGTCAACAAGTGAAGGTTAAGCACTTGAGACCCAGAGGGTTGTATCATGAAATTGAGTTTCTTGTATAAGAGTGGGAAGTGATTAATATGGATTTCGTTATCGGTCTTCCTCGATCTCTAAATCACTTTGATTCAATTTGGGTCATTGTGGATAGGATGACTAAGTTTGCTTACTTCTTGCCAGTGAGGACTAATAAGCAGAGGATTATGTGAAGTTATTCCTCCAAGAGATTGTGATGTTGCATGGGGCGCTTGTTTCTATCATGTCAGATCATGGTACTCAGTTCTCAACACAGTTTTGGTGTTCATTTCATAGTGATTTGGGAACTAAGGTGAGCCTTAGTACTGCTTCCCATCCATAGTCAGATGGGCAAGCAAAAAGAACTATTCTGACATTAGAAGATATGCTTCGGGATTGTATGATTGACTATGGGGGTAGTTGGGTTGAACATTTTCCCCTTATAGAGTTTGCATATAATAATAGTTACCACTCTAATATTGGGATGGCTCTGTTTGAGGCATTATATGGTAGGAGGTGTAGATATCCTACTGGTCGTTCGAGGTTGGCGAGGTAGAGATGTTTGGGTCTAATTTGGTTTACTAAGCCATCGAGAAGGTGAAGGTGATTTGGGATAGTCTTAAGACCACCCAAAGTCGCCAACAGTCCTATACAGATGTGAGGTGTAGGGAGTTATAGTTTGAGTTTGGCGATTTGGTGTTCTTAAAGGTGTCTCCCATGAAGGGAGTAATGCGATTTTGGAAAAAGAGGAAGCTCAGTACCTGGTATGTCCGCCCATACTTGGTTTTGAAGAGGGTTGGTAGTGTTGTATATGAGTTGGAGTTGCCTCCAAGTTTGAGCTTCATTCATCCGGTGAGTTTCCTTCTAGTTTGGACTTTATTCATTCGGTGTTTCATACTTCGATGTTAAAAAAGTGTGTGGGTGATCCTTCGACGGTTTTTCCTTTAGAGGAGGTGGGTATTTTAGATTCCTTATCTTATAAGGAAGTCCCGGTTGAAATCTTGGATCTCAAAGTTCATCGGCTGCGAGTCTAGACGTGGCTTCGATAAAGGTTCTATGGAGGAACCACAAGGTTGAAGAGGCTACATGGGAAACCGGAGAGTACTTGAAGACCAAGTATCCATTCTTGTTTTCTGTCCCTGATGATTATGCTAAAGTATGTGTTATTTTGAACATATTTATTTTCAGACTTTGTTAAGGGAAACTGTGATTCCTTGCAATTCTTGTTTTCTAACTTTGTTAAAGGGGAGCGTGGTTCTTAGTTATGTTAAAATCATGATTGTAATTGCCTTGACCCATCATTCGAGGACAAATGATCCAAGTGGGGGAGAGTTGAAACACTTTGAATTTTGGCCCTTGAAAAATTCTTGAGCTTTGAGCTCACTCTGCCTCGACTACGACCCACCCTATGAGCCATAAGGATATGATATGGGTTGTAAGGACCAACTTGTAAGGTGTCCAATAAGTTTTCCCTAAGAAACTGTCTTCATTATGACTTGAGGTCATAAGTCATAAAGACTCATAACGAGTCGTAATATCCAAACCATAGGGTTTCCAGTGTGAGGCCCAATTGTTACTGTTGTGGCTATGATTGGTGGTCACGAGTCGTAATCATACAATATGAATCATAATGATCAAATTGTAGGATGTCCAGTGCTCACCCAATTTGGCTTTGCTCTAACTACGACTTGGACCCTATGAGTCATAGGTCACGTGACGAGTCGGGTCGCAGAGTCGTAGGGACAATAGTAGGTGGGGGTCTGGGAGATTGTTTTGGTTATGACTCGAGTGACGAGTTGTAAGGTGTGGTTACGAGTCGATAGGTGACTCGTAGCCAAGGGCGACACTTTTTTAGCTTTTAAGTTGAGGGGACTTTGGACATTTCCCACTTTAACCGTAAGACCCCACGACTTAAAACCATCTTTGGTACTTTATGAGTCTACTACTCAATATCAAAGACTCCCAAATACTCTCTAAAATTCTCCACTCTAGTTAAAGCTAGGGTTCCAAGAGAGGTGGTCATCTAGGTTTCCAGGGGTGCTTTCTTCACCAAATTTCTTAGTATTTGAGGCACGTTACTCTTCCCCTATACTTGTATTTTCTTAATGGCATGATGTGGATAAGGTTTATATGGTTTTGATGTTAGGTGTTGAAATATGGGTTGAGGGTTTTGAATATAAATTGTTTAAATGCTTCTTCTATGATATTTATGAAATTATTTTTGCTTAAATTGATGGTTGGTAAATAATTTGGGTGCATGGGAATAGTGGATGGACATGGGTACAATGGAATCCCTAAACTGGTAAATCATGGAAATAGGGGTACAAAGGAATCCCCAAATTAATTAGTTTAGTATGGAGATCGGTAAGAACCTCAACCCACTTTCATAATTGCCTTTAGAATATGCATTATCACTTGGTTTGATTTATTTCTTGACATTAATTCATGGATCAATAGGTTAATTGTATGATAATGTTCTTTAAAACCTTGCGGTGTACACGGGAATCCCCCATGCGATTTTTATAATGGAGTATGTGGGGTACTCCCTAAGTGTTGGCTTAATGACACTGCTTGCAAGCTATAGTCGGTATGACGATAGCACTTAATAGTGCCTTAATAAGTGACACTTGGAATTGGTTGTTGGGTTATGTTTCATATGTTTTAGTTGGACAATAATGGGGGTTCTCTGTGTGTGTGTGAAGGAGTAAGTCCGAACGACTAATACTTGATGACCAAGTGTTGTATGGTACAAGGAAATCCCCAACCATCTATGATATCTCCGGTTCATGCGGCTAACACGCACTGGGGGCCCTCAAAGAGGTAACACTGGACCCATATAGCCCTATCAAACACCACAAAATCAAGTGCCAAACTACCAAATTCCCCAACGATTGAACACACATAGCCTTAATCCACCATACTACCCACCCTATCAAGTACCCCAAATCCAAATACCATACTACCAAAGTCCACCAAATCTAAACCCACCCTACCAAGTTCCACTTAACCAAATGCCACTAAACCAAATTCCATCAAACCAAGCCATTGGAGTTTAAGAAGAGTTTGTATAACATGTATAAAGAGGTTACGGATATGGTGCACAAGGGCATACCCTAAGAGACCAAGGTAGTTATGAAGGTCATGATATGGGACTCTATTTTATCAAGGTCACTCTTCCAATCTTTCTTGGAGGTAGTGATCCAGAAGGATACCTTAAGTGGGAGTTGCACTGTGATAGGATCTTCCAAGCTAATGATTTGCCCGATGTTAAGAAGATAAACTATGTCATTTCTCAATTTGAGGGATATGTTTTGACTTTGTGAGAATCGGCTAAGAGAATGAAAGGCATTCTTCATGGAGGTCATTATCCACCATAGGATGTAATGATGGCCTTTATGAGAGCCAAGTATGTACCGGAGAGATATAGACAAGGGTTGTTTGCCAAGTTGTACAATTTGAGATAAGAAGACAAAAATATTAAAGCCTACTACGATGAATTTCAAAATCTACTCTTGATGCTTTATTACAATAAGGATGAAGAGCACACCAAGATCCAGTTTAAGGTAAGATTAAATCAAAACATTATCTCTCGAGTGTCAATACACAAGTTTGGTCGAATGGATGATCTCCTAGAAGAGGCTATTGGTGCTGATAGAGATATCAAGTTGGAGAAGGATGCAACTAATCCTAAGGTGGGGAGTCATATGTCTTCCAATTAGAGTTAAGGCCCTAAATTCAAGAAGAATTTTGAGAAGACCATTAAGAAGAGTGATCCAAATTCCCTCTAGAGAATGAGGTAATCCTAATCTTAAGGGTACTAAATGCCTTAAATGTCAAGGATGGTGTCACCAAATGAGTGAGCTTCCAACACGAAGAGCCATCATACTTATAAAAGGGGATCCATACTACAAAGATGAAGTGGAGCAAGAGAAATGAGTTAATGATCTTGATGATAATGTGGAGGTTGATGTGAATCCATGTGATGGGGATATCACCATTCCAAATATACTAGCCAACAAAGTGCCAATTGAGGAGGTTCGGCCTCAAGAAGGAGTGTTTATCATTACACTTTACTTGGCTACACATGTTATGCTCCCTCTCACTTCTAAGGACTCCTCAGAATTCCTTGATCTTGAGCATGATGAAATCTTGAATTTGAGGAAAAATTCTCTTTGAGAAGGAGATAATGATAAAGTGAAAGTGCCTCATGGCTAAGCTTTATAGATGAAGAGGAATATTGTGATCCTCTATGAGAAGATTAGAAGAATGAGGATGCAATATGTTGAATTTTGGGCTTTTGGGTCACTTTTGGGCCCAAGTTATAATAAATGGACTTGGCCTACAAATATATAGGAATCTCTTCATTTTAGACTTAGATGATTTTGAATGTGAATGAACATACTTGTGAGCGTTTTTATTGAATCTTGTTAGGAGCTTTCTTTCATTGTAAGAAACATTGGTTCTGAGTGATTTACTATGCTCTCTGTCTTAGTAAGTAGTTGGTGCGTGTGGTAATTGATAAAAAGATCTTAGGGCTTAATATACCCTTTGATTGTCCTCTCTTTATCTCTTTATGTCAATCTATCTATCTTTTACTTTATTGTTTCCATTTCCTTTGTTTCCTTAATTTTTTATTGTTGTATTTAGTGTTTTCCTTTGTTTTCGTGTCATTTACATTTTCACATTTTTGTCTCATATCATAGAGTTTTCAAGAGTTAGAGACTCGACTCACCACCACTCTAATTTTAACTTTGCCTAAGTGCTCAGATGGTTTTGTGGTTTAATATGATGCTTCCATGGTTAGACATGGTTATGTGTTGATGCAATGAGGCAAAGTTATAGCATATGCCTCTTGACAGCTCAAGAGTCAAGCCTCATGAGTATAACTACTCAACTCATAATCTGGAATTGGCAGCAGTTGTTTTGCCTTACAGATATGGAGGCATTACCTCTATGGGGTTGATGTTTATGTATTCATCGATCATAAGGGTATTCAGTATATATTCAATTAGAAAGATTTAAATCTCCAATGTTGTGGCCGACGCACTTAGCAGATTATCAATGGGAAGTGTTGCTCATGTAGAAGATGAGAAGAGAGAATTGTTTGTGAGGTTCATAGGTTGGATAGACTGGGAGTTAGGTTGGTTGACTTAGTCGAACTTAGTGTTTTGGTCAAAAATGTTTCTGAATTCTCATTGGTCACAGTGCTGAAAGAAAAGCAAGATAGTGACCTATATCCTTTTAATGAAAGTAGAAATCCAAAGTCAGAAGGTTGAGGTTTTCTTTCAAGAGGGAGATAGTGTTATTCGCTATCAAGGCAGATTATGTGTTCCAGATGTAGATTACTTAAGACAACAGATGCTAGAAGAGGCTCATGGTTCTCAATATTATATTCACCCAAGAGCCACTAAGATGTATCGTGACTAACGAGAAGTCTATTGTGGAATCGTATAAAGAAAGACACCCTAGAATTTATGGCATTCCCAAATTTCCAGCCTAGTGGCACGCTTCAGGACATTAATATTTCAACTTGGAAATGTAGGTAGTGAATGTAGACTTCATTACAGTATTATCTCATACCCATTGACAGCATGATTCTGTTTGGGTTACTATTGATTAAATGACTAAGTTAGCCCACTTCTTACCAATTAACACTTTAGATTCAACTGAAGACTATGCTAAACTATACCTGAAGGAGTTGGTGAAATTGTAAGGAGTCCCCTAGACTATCATTAATAGAGATACTCAATTTACCCAAGTTCATCTCAGTAGAACTTTTCATCCGTAGATAGATGGTCAGGCATAAAGGACCATTCAGACCTTAGAGGACATTTTGAGAGAATATGTGATTGATTTCAAGGGTAGTTGTGATGCTTATCTACCTTTGATTGAGTTTATGAATAATAAAAGTTATCACTCTACAATTCATATGATCCTACCAGTCAAGGGTGAGACCTCTAGTAGCAATCTCAGAGTTTCAAAACTACGTATCCAGTGTGGGTATGAGAGGTCTTCCAGCCAGTAAAAGGTTGATACTCTTTTAAGGGCACCTGCAAGTCGAGGGTGACACCCTAATCCTTTGGGACACTATTTTAGTGGATCCACATAGCCAGTGTCAGTACCCGTGCCAAGGTACTGACACCCTTCAAACTGGGGTTACAGGTCAGACCATATCAGCTTAGGTTTGCATGACCAAGTGCCCAATTTATTAGTTAATCAGTTGTTCAGTTTTACAGATTATATTAGCATTTGTTTAACTTAATATTGCATTCATCTTACATGTTCATGAATTCATGCTCAGTACATATATGTATTTCAATTGTCCCTATCTCACGTACCAATACATTGAAAGTACTAATCGCACACTCTTTTTTGTGCTATGTTGTTTTATAACATAGGTTCTGACGCTTAGTTCCTCGACCTCCCTTAGTCAGTTCAGTGCTACTCAGGAGCAGTTGTGGTGAGTCCTCGTCCATCGAGGACAAGTTATTTGTAGATATTTGTAGTACTTTTTTTATTCCAGTCAGTCGAAGTTAGTTGGGGGTGTGTCTATTAACTCCTCATCTTTTGGAGGCTTTCAGATAGTCAGATTTGATTTCAGTTTTTATCAGCAGTTCAGACATATTGGGTATTGTTGTTAGTATTACATCTTAAAAAAAATTCTCATCAGTTTAGCTTTCGCATATGATGTTTTATTATTACTTTATTCGGTATTCATAGCAGGTACTAGATTTTTGTGTTAGTTTGGGGTCACTTGTGGCCTTAAGCACCGTATTACGACTGGGGTAGCCTCAGGTCGTGATAAGGGCGATATGACTTTTATATTTTAAGAATCAATTTTAAAGTTAAGAAAAGTGGGAATAAATCCATTTTTAGAAAACAATAGTAAACCCATAGTTTTAAATGGTATCAAACCACAAAATAAATGTAAACGCACCTAAATGTATGCATTCTATCACCAGTATCCAAATAATTCTACCGTAAGCGTCCAAGCATCAATAAACTAGAACCATATTCTTTTAAAGGATAAAATACTAACCTACTGTCCAATTGGTATCATAAATATGGCCTTAGGCCCTACAATATATAAATTAATAGGATATCAACACCATAACTCGGTAAACTACGATAAATAAAGTCGTAAAGCTACTAGAAGTATCTAATCAGGGAATACCATCCAATTCCCTAAGTAATATGATAATTTTTATGCTGAAGGGTCCTTCATGTCATTCTATGGTCAAACAAGTCTATAATCCAATGTAATAGAATTCTACAACTATAACTGGTATTCCAGTCTAAGGTTCGGGCCACATCTCTATTCTAAATTTCCTAAATAGGTTAAGCCATGATATTACTAGGTATAAACCTATCCTCTAATCCCTACCTAGCATGTAGTCTATACATTATGCCATCTCATAGAGAAAAGTAAATCAGAGTCTACCTCGTAGCCGAACCGCAACCTCGAACCATCCATAAATCTTACTTTTGCTTTATGATCTTGAAAATGATGTCATGTTATCAAAATTATAATATACGTGTTAATACGAGTAAAATGATACTCATATTGCTATATAAAGTTTCAGACCAAAATTTGGAACTAAAATAGGCCTGTGGGACCCACACATAAAATCTTAAAATTGGACCTGTCATTAGGTCCCTTATGATTTAAGGAACATGTACCCAAAATTTAGGCACAATCCAATCTCAATAGTCCACTCATATCAATCCCAACATAAAGTAAAAAGTCAAGAGCTTTAATAGAAGATGCTCAAAACTTAAAAGATCCGCATGAGATAAAGGTTGTCTTGACGTTATCGTAATATCCTCGGCCTTAAATTGATGTTCCTCGACTGATTTTAGAGATTAAATAGCATCTAAGGAGGTTTGGAAATAGAGAAAAATGATTTGTATCGAAAGAGAAAACAACATAAAAAGCATCAACTTGGTCGCCTAGGCACCTATTTGGTCGCCAAGGCACCATCGCCAAGGGCCAATGGAGTCATCCAGGCGCCAAGAGTGCAGCCAGCCGAACGCCTAGCCTAGGCACTACTCTTGGATACTAAGGCAACTTCTCCTAGGTTCCAAGAGGATCTTTTGGGCGATGGCACCAGAAAAATCATCAATGGACAATTTTTGTTTTGGTGCTCCAGGCCCATTCAAAATCCTATGGATGCAAACAAACTATGATACCCCATTGAAAATGGCATTCTAGACTCAAAGGAATCGATGGAATTCCCAAAAAAGATTCATTTGACAAAATGTGGATCCTACACCCAATATACCATTTTAACCAACTTCCGGCGAATAGCTCAAAATGAGTTTGAAAACCTCGGAACCCAAACCAAGGATCTTCCTAGACTAAAATTCACATTCTAGAGCTAATAGCATTGCTAGAATTTCCATCTGAGTTTGTTTATTAGGAGTTCCAGTCCAAGATCAATTTTTCAACTTTAAAAGGTTCAATAATGAAATGGGCTTAAACCCAAAAGAACAACTCAAAAATTGAACCAACGGTTCTGGCAAGTCATAAATAAATTATAGTCATTGTGGGAAGGCACAAAATGTCAAAACACATAAAAATTGAGAAAATGACCTAGAGGACACTACAATAAAAATCATTAGTTTGATTTTTGTCTGTTTGGTTCGATTTAATTTGATTTTTTGATTTATAATTAGCTAATGATAAATTGATAAAACTACAGAGAAGTAAGACAATTATTTCTAATGAACATTAGAAATCAACATATTACTCTTTATTATCATAAGATGAATTCATATGAATCTTCTATTATTTTTTCAACATTATTTCGAAGTTTTGAAATGTTTAAGTTGTATAATTGTAGAGGTTCCTTCTTATGACATGCCTAACATCCTCAAAAGAAAGAGAAAATGGCCAAAAGCCCCCCCAACCTTTACCCCAAATCTCAACTACACACTTATACTTTGCAGGGGTCCTATGACCCCCCCTTGAACTATTTTAAAGTGGAATATTTACACCCCTGAATGCTGACATGGCAAGAGAGTGTGTTTCATTCTCTTTAAAGAGACAGAACGATTTTTTTTAATATTTCTTTATTTTCGTTATTTATTTTTAATTATTCTTTTTCTTTTCATTTTCTTTCTTTCTTCTTCTTCTTCTTCTTCTTCTTACACACAATGGCATCCAATAACTCATCAACGGCATCAAAAATTAATTTATCATTTTCCTCATCTCTAAGCACAAAATCGATTGGTTTCGACTTCAAATTCATTAAACTTTTTAAAATGGGTATTGTTCACTGTTTCCAACTTCAAGATTGTCGAAAATTTTAAAATTGATTTGTCCATTATTTACGACTTCAAAATCATCGTAAACTTTAAAATGGGTATTGTCCACTGTCTCTGACTTGAAGGTTGCTGAAAATTTCAAAATTCTCTATTGTTTCCGACTTTAAGGTTATTGAAAATTTTAAATTCGGTATTGTTCATTGTTTCCGGCTTCAAGGTCGTCGAAAATTTTAAAATTGGTATTCTTCGTTGTTTTCGGATTTAAGATCGTTGGAAATTTAAAAATTGATATTGTTCATTATTTTCCACTTCAAGGTTATCGAAAATTTTTAATTCAATGTTATTTATTATTTCCGACTTTAAGTTCATCAAAAATTTCAAAACTCTATATTATTCCGACTTTAAGATCATCGAAAATTTTAAATTTGATATTGTTCATTATTTCCGACTTTAAGGTCATTGAAAATTTTGAAATTGGTATTGTTCGTTGTTTTTGAATTTAAGATCGTCGGAAATTTAATAATTGATATGGTCATTATTTTCCACTTCAAGGTTGTCGAAAATTTTCAAATTCGATGTTGTTTATTATTTTTGACTTCATCACACAGATCATAACCAAAGAATCGACAATAAATTAACATGAGCAATTATTCACCGACAAAAAAGATCAAACAACACACAAACATTCAATCTCAATATCGCACATCACTCCGACGACTTTAGTGGTCGCAGACCAATACCAAGAGGATCGCCACCTCAAGGCGATCTCACCCCAACAAAAATCCTCAAAAACTAGTGCTCCAATCACTGGAAATTTGAGTTCGAAGCCAGTGCCGCCTTTGGCAATCTCTGGTGAAGGCGGTGCCGCCGCTGTTCAATGGTAACGGAGCACAGCCAATGCCAAAAGATGTACCTTCCTAGGGCGAGCAAAACCCAACAAGAAGCCCCAAAAAAGAGTGTGTTAATTGACGCTAATTTCAAATCGAAAAACACATTGTCAGTCGCGGACTCCGGCAACGGCGGTAGCGCTTCACGGGACCTCCAAATCAGAAATTCTCAACTCCATTCCATGGGAAATCACCCCAGCAATCCAAATATATCAAATGAAATTGAAGAAAATCATAGCAAGAGAAAGTAAAGAAAATTTTATGAGTTTATTTTGGCTTTTGAGATTGAAGAAAAGAAGATGAAGAGAAAGGGAAAAAATGAATTGAGATCGAAGAAAAGAAGATGAAGAGAAAGGGGAAAAATGAATTGAGATTAAAATAATTAAAGTAAAATAATTAAGTTTTTAGATAATTTTTTTTTTAAATGACGTGGCATGATGTGGCAGCGAGTGCAGCTCACTGCCTGAAATAATATTTGGGCATGAGCTTTTAGGGGTGTAAATATTCTACTTTAAAATAGTTCAGGGGGGTCATTGGACCCCTACAAAGTATAAGTGTATAGTTGGGATTTTGGGTAAAGGTTGAGGGGTCTTTTGGTTATTTTCTCTCAAAAGAAACATACACAAATTTAAATAGAATTGGTCAATCCTTTAAAAAATTTGAAAGGATGGGTTATTGAAGAGTACCAAAATGATGTCTTAGAAAAAAAAATAAAAACTGATTATACACGACACCACATATATATAATTAGACAATTAGACTTATAATGTCATCCAATTGGGCTTAGAATGTCGGGTTTGAACATATTATTTAATAAATGGGATCTAGAAGCGTTGTAGTTCACGTGCAGTGCTACAACTAAAATCAAGTTAATGATTAAAGGATATAAAATATTTATAATTATTTATAAAAAACTAACACAAAAAATATTAAAAAATTGAATATAATTTATCGATTTGGTTCAGTTATTGTTTCTATTTTTTGGTAGAACATAAACTTAATAAAAATACTGGTGGTTTTTAAATTTTAAAATCAAACCAAATAAATGTCAATTTTTAAATGAGTTTATTTTATTTTTCAACAATCAGTGAACATCCCTAAGTAGAGCCATAAATGGTAAATCATAAAAGGAACGAAATGGATCTATATTGGTGAATCTTTATTATATCTATGAAAAAGGGTCTAAAATATCCTTCAACTATGTGAAAGGTGCAGAAATGTCTCTTGTCTACCTATTGACCTAAAATGTCTTTCCTATCTGCCTTTTAGGCCTAAAATGCCTTTTCCATCTACACATTGGGGCTATTTTGCCCTTTTATTTAAAAAAATTATGTAATATCACAACTTATCATTATTAAACTACATAAATTCCCTATCCTTTTTATTAATATTAACCAAATAAATAGTGCACAATGTCAATTTTTCGTCTTTCTAAATTGATCTAATAAATAAAAGATAAAACAACAAAAATAGTCATTTTAAAAAATTATTACATATACACAGCCGTATTAGTTGGTTGTCAGATATAACATACTAAATATTTACTTTTATAACAGATTCTATAGAAAAATAATTATTATTAAATTTCCTATTTCTTATTTATTGCCTGTTTTTATGGAAGCCTTGGTCATTCATTTTTTATATATTATATCAAAGTTTTTTGTTTTTCATTTTTGTTGACTATTTTCACAATGCCTCCATAAAAATATATGGTATATTTATACCATAAAAATTTATGATATATTTATATATTATACAAATTATATTTATTTCATAAAAATACGTGGTATATTTATATCATACAAATTATATTTATACCATAAATTCATTGGATATTATACCACATAAATTATATTTGTACCGTAAACATACATGGTATACCTTAGATATAAAAAGTTTATACCATGTATACTAAAAATATATATTTATATTTAATAAATAATTTTTTAACAAGAAAAGTATTTCTAACATAATGAGATATACCATGAATATTTATCCCATAAATTATGCCAAAAATATAATAATAATCGGACTTTGACATAAATTATATGTATACAATAAAAATACTTGGTATATCTGTACTTCCAACATAATGATTTTTATTTCATGAATATTTATCCATAAAAAATTATGGCTAACCCATTACATTAGAACTAAAAATACACGATAATCAAATAATACTAAATAATTAACATACATAAAAACAAAAAGAAACATACTAGAGCAAATAATGGAATACTTAGTTTATTTTAAAATATTAGAATTTTGAATACAAGAGGGAGAAAGATTTGGAAGCAGGGATTATCTTTTCAACTTTTAATTTAAAGATTGAAAATATATCTCTTAAATTAAGGTGAATTGAAAATTAGTTATAACATTGAATTAGGAATTATAATTATCTTTTTTTTTAAATGGCTATATATGTAAAAAAAATATTATTTTGGTAATATTAAAAAAGTACTATTATTTATGCAGTTAAGTCTTTAGGATGACCTTTTTATATAATTTGTCTAAATAAAAGAGCAAAATAGGCTCAATAGATAGACGAAAAAGGTATTTTAGGCTCAATAAGTAGTCGAAAAGGTTATTTTAGGCCCAAATAGATAGACAAGAAGGATATTTTAGACCCAATAGATAGATGGAAGAGGTTGTTACACCACTTTATATAATTAAAAAGACATTTTAGACCATTTTCAGTTATATCTATGTTTAGAGAAGGAGCTCAAAAGATTATATTATTGATTCTGACAAGAAGTACATGATCTACAATCAACAGAAATTAAAGTGTAAGCAAATATTAGCAAAAGAACTTTCACATACAGAAACTAATAGCTACTCCTAGATATGTTCCAAAATATCAGGAGGCTTATTCAAACTATAAAAAATTAGTAACAAGATACAATCAAAATAACATTGTATGAGTTAATGAAAATAACTAAAAGACAACATAATTAATAATGACATGCTTTAAAAGCTCTCTAAGTAAGACGATCACATTTGTATTATATACAATCTTTTACAAAATGACTAGAAAAAGAAAAAAATGTATAGACGGCAAATTTTTTCCTCACACAAATTTAAAAGTATTTGAAGTCATCAGATATGCAAGTTACTTTCAAATCTATTCTTAGATCTTTTAAATATTTTAAAAAGAACACTTTCACTTACACCAAAGTAATAATAAAATAATGTCTTTAATCATAGTTAATTTAACTCAATATGATAAAATAACCTAGTTTGGTGCATTTCTCTCCTCAGGGTCGTCCTGCCAGCTTCTTAAGAAAATTGAGTCTAAGGTAACAAATAAGTGTTGAAATTAATCTTGGTGACAAGTTTGACTAATTTAAGTCAAAATATTTGTTAATTAGTAATTAGGGTAAATTGGGGTTAAAATGTATTTTTTAAAACTTTATAAACTTCTTAAAAATATAAAATAGGAACAATAAAAAAACATGGTCATTTGTCAATTTTCAGAATTAGGTTAAAAATTCTTTCTCTCTCTAAATCAGAGAGAGATAGACATCTCAACGTTCTCCATCTCTCTCGGTTCTCTTCTCTCAAACACCTCTGTCACCATCTCGTGTTCTTGTGTTGTTATCACCATCTTCATTACTATCTTCGAACTTAGATCTCCAAGGTAAAATTGTTTTCTTTACTATCAATATGGTGGGTTTTATTCATTTATAAGAATGTGTTGATTTTTAAAAAGTGGGTTTAGATTTTTGAGATTTGTGGTGTCCTTTTTTAGGTTTTTTCTTTTTGAAATGGTTAACAAAGACTATATTAAAAATTTAATAAAGATCCCTCTTTTGATTTTGTTTAAAATCTTTAATTTGCCACTCCAATAAACTTGAAAATAACCTAAATTCTTAGATTTGTTGAATAACTTATTCAATTGATAGAAAGATGGAATCTTTAGCTGTAACATTGTTATAAAAGTGTAATGTTTGCCTAAGTTTTGAGTTGGGTGAGTTCAAGAATCAATTCAATTAACAAAAAAACTTATTCTTTAACTATAATTTTTCTAGTTGAAATGTAATAACGTCTAAATTTTGAGTTAGAAATTAAAGAACTTGTTTAACTAGCAGAAAGATTGGATTTTTAAGTCTAGTCTAAAGTGGATTTCCCAATTATGGTGTAAATTCAATGGCTCCAAGGAAAAGAAGAGCAACAATTGTTGTTACTCCTAAAATTACAAGAAGGCGAATTAGTAAACAGAGATAAATAGAAGAAGAAAAGGAAGAAAGCACAAGATTGGAGCAGTTTATAGGAGAAGATAGAAGTACAAGGTTGGAGAAGTCTACGGAAGAAAAAGACGAAGAAACAGGTGGAGCAGACGCTTCTTCTACTAATGCAGATGCCTCAAATAATAAATTCAAAAGTAATGAAAATGCAGAAGGTGGAAATAGTGGATTCAAGGATGAACAGAGAATGAAACACCAGCACGATACACCTATCTTGGAGGAGGAGACATCTCATGTTGTTGAGTCCTCTTCGACCAGTCCTTCACCCGATACCTCACTTGTCAAGCCTATTAGGTATTTGGATTATAGCTTTAAGACACTGATTGAAAGGTATCAAGGTTGATGGGCTCTGTTAATGTTAAGTCTGGATTGGGTAAGTCTTTTTTCTAAGTTTAGAAAGATTTTAGAAGAACAAAAATTGACAAAGTTCTTTAAATCTTTAATTTTTGGGAAGTACCTAAACCTACCTAACAACATCAATATAAGATTTCAAATGATTTTAGTTTACCAACTTCTTTAACATAAAAATATAAGTCATAGAAAAGAGGAAGTTTGGATAAACTATCGTGGCATTCCGGTTTGTTTTGGCATGAGAGAGTTTGCGATCATCACTGACTTGAATTGTCATTTACCAGTTGTGTATGATGAATAAAAAATGTCAACTAAGACATTGAGAAGGAGACAACAAATTATTGATTTGGTGGAAAAGATTTGCAAAGAGAAAGAGTTGATTGAACACATCAAATCTAAGAATGTTCGTAAAAGTGTAAAGAAGTCATTGTGCTTGCTCTATTTTGTGCACAATTTTCTTTATGCAAAAGATTTGAACACGAAACTTCCATCTGAATGGGTTTTGCTCTCAGATGATAGAGATGCATTTTCTGCCTATCCATGGGGGCGTGTAAGTTATGATCTTACAATTGAGTACCTATTGAAGGAGGTCAATCCAAATGTGAAGACCTCCAATATTTATGGCTTTCCATGGGCTTTCATGGTAAATTTTATTTTAATTCGTGTTTTTTTAAATTACTTTTGGGTCCATTCATTATTCTGAGCTATCTCTCTTAATATTTTTATTTTATGCAGTGTTGGGCATTTGAGGCTATTCCTCCCCTTTAAATATATGTTATTTTTGACAAAAATGTTGGCTTTATGAAATGTTGTTTCACTGACCTTTCTTTATTTTTCTTGTACTTTTGGGTATGTATTTGTATAGAGAAATTAGTGTAATATCAACCTGTTAAACTATTCACCAAAAAAAATATTATTCAGTATTGCAAACAAGTCTGTTGAATATGGCATTAGGCCTTAGCATTATGGAAATGAGAACTGTAGTAGAATTGAAACGGGTGGTCCTTAATAAAAGTAAAAAGGTGATATAAAAGTAAAGCTGAAAAGTTATTCCTTTTTAAAAAATGTTAAAGTTTGTTCTCAGTGAGTTTATTTATAAAGAAAGACCAAGACCAAGACTACATATAATATTAGGGTCTATCTTTCTCAAAGTCAAGTGGTGGAAGACTAGCTAATGTAGTTTTCATTGTGAAAAAATGATGGAGTCATATGCAAATAATTATGTTACTTGATATTTTAAGAATATCAACCTGTTATCCTTTGTCTAGAAATTATTACCTGAGGGATCTTAAAACATAGTCTTACTATTCTACTTAAAGTTTAAGAAAATTGAAAGGAATACTTATTTATACATGTGGTACTACTATTACATATATGGGAAATCTTAAACATAGTTTGACAGATATGTTGCCTTTGATAATTTTCTGAAATATTCTTGTGGGATAATATGCTTTGTGTTATCATATCTTAATATTATTATTTTTTATGTGTAGATTGTGTATCCATGGATAAGCCCTACACCAAGTAAGATGGAGATGGATTTCCTCACTAGGTTTGTGCTTTTGCAATTAACTAAAGATGACAAAATTGAAAAGATTGAGAGAGATTTGAATGGTGTTGGGGCAATCAAAAGAGATTATACAGTTGTTGAGGGGGATTTGGACCCTTCAAGAGTAGTTTATGTAGGTGGTACTGTTGTTGGTGAAAGTTCTTCTCCAAATGTTAATAGAGGTTCAAGTAGTGTTGGTGCCGGAGGAGGAGAAGGATCTTCTCCATTTGTTACTAGTGGACTTGGTGGTTTTAGTGGTGGTTTTGGAGTAGGAAGATCTCCGATTAATGAGAATGTTTCGTGTCCTCAAGAAACCCCATCCACCATTGAGGTGCCTTCTTGTAAACTTTTTCATGAATAGATAGACTTGTTAACTACTAGGGTAGATGCGTTAGAGAAATCTATCACCACTATGATGTCTAAGAGGGTATTTGGCCATCATCCAAAATCTTGTACCCGTATACTCCTGAAGGTGTTAAAAGGCAAAAAAAATAAAAAATTTCAAAGGCATTGTCAAGTGTCAAGAGAAAAGCAAAGAGAGAGGTTGAGCCTATCATTGAGGAGGAACTTTTAGACAACTATTATTAGATGACTACTCCCAATTTTAAGTTTTTTGTAAAGACGACCTGTAACTTTTTAATTATGTTTTGTTGTAGTGGTGAATGAATACTCATATCTGGATTGGTATTTGTAATGTCTTGGGAGCTGAAATTCATAAATGTTTTATTAGTATAAATTTTATTTGTTTGCAATTAGCTATTATATTTTATGTTGAATTTTCACTGCAAGAACGTTAGTTGCTGAATTTTTCACAGCAAGTACGTTAGTTGCTAAACATTGCATAGCAATTGCTTCATTTTACTACAACGAGTACGTTTTTTGCTGTCAGTTTCACAGCAATTGCTGCATTATTCTATAGCAAGGGAGTTAGTTGCTGAAAATGTTATAACAATTGCTTAAATTTGCTACAAGTAGTATGTTAGTTGCTGAACGATTTATAGCAATTGCTGAATTATGCTATAAGGAGTATGTTAGTTGCTAGAAATTTCATAATAATTGCTGAAATATGGTACTAAAAGCATGTTAGTTATTGAATGTTTCGCAACAATTGCTTAAATGTACTACAAAAAGTACGTTAGTTGCTGAACATTTCACACCAATTGATGCATTATAACAACTAAAACTAAGTTAAATGACCATTAAATGATTGAATCAATCCTATTTAATGATAAATAGAGTGATATTTTTCTAATTTAAGAGTGTAATTTAGATTTTATAGTTATCAAAAGTAATGAGATGGTAATTTGAGATATTCTAGACGTTCAATTAAACGATTGCAAATGTAATCAGTAAAAACTGAGTTAAATAACCGCTAGTTGATTGAATCAATCATATCTATTATTGATTTAATATTAAATGGAGTGAATTAATGTAATTTAAGAGTGTAATTTAGATTTTATAGGTATCAAATGCAATGAGATAGTAATTTGAGAAACATTAGACGATCAATTAAACGATTGAAAATGTAATCAATAAAAACTGAGTTAAATGACCGCTAGTTGATTGCATCAATCATATTTAATATAAATAGAGTGAAATTAGTCTAATCTAAGAGCGTAATTTACAAATTTGATTGTGATCTTAATTGAATTTGCTACCGCAAGTTAGTTAGTTGCTAGAAATTTCATAATAATTGTTGAAACATAGTACAACAAGTACGTTAGTTATTGAATGTTCCACAATAATTTCTTAAATGTGCTGCAACAAGTAGTTTAGTTGTTGAACATTGCATAACAATTGCTTCATTATTCTACAACAAGTACGCTATTTGTTGAATATTTCACAACAATTTCTGCATTATGATACAACAAGTATGTTAGTTACTAACAGTGAACAACAACTGTTGCATTATGCTACAACAAGTATGTAACTAAATGACCGTTTTAATGATAAATAGAGTGATATTAGTGTAATTTAAAAGTATAATTTAAATTTTATAGTTATCAAATGCAATGAGATAGTAATTTGAGATACACTAGATGATCAATTAAATGATTGCAAATGTAATCAACAAAAATTGAGTTAAAATTTTATCGCTAGTTGATTGCATCAATCATATTTAATGATAAATAGAGTGATATTAGTGTAAATTTAAGGGTGTAATTTAGATTTTATAGTTATCAAATGCAATGACATAGTATTTCGAGATACACTAGACGATCAATTAAACGATTGTAAATGTAATAAATGAAAACTGAGTTAAATAAATGCTAACTAATTGTATCAATCATATTTAATGATAAATGGTGTGATATTAGACCTTTAAGAGTAAAATTAAGATTTGATTGTGATTATATTGAATTTTCTACAAGTAAGTTAGTTGATACGAATTTCATAACAATTGTTGAAACATGATACAACAAGTACGTTAGTTGCTGAATGTTAAACCACAATTGCTTAAATGTACTACTACAATAAGTACGTTAGTTGCTGAACATTGCACAACAATTGTTGGATTATTCTACAACAAGTAAGTTAGTTGTTAAACATTCTACAGCAGTTATTGAATTGTTCTACAACAAGTTGTTGAAAGTTTCAAAGCAATTGTTGAATTATGTTACAGGAAGTATATTGGTTACTAAACATTTTATAACAATTGTTGTAATCTACTGAATCACCTAAATAGTATAACATACAATTTTTTGAATACTGAATAACAAGAACAACAATAATATCAAACTTGTTCACAAATAATAACAATAGCAATAGATGTGTTCACAAATAACAAAAACAATAAGATTAAATGTTCTTCTATAAAGCATTTCGGTCGGAGCATGTAGTTTTTTTGTGTCCAACCCTTTTGCATATGGAACATTTATTTTTCTTGGTTGAAAATGATTCTCCGATTCTTTTTCGCCTTTTATATGACCTTCTTCCAACCTTGCCTGGCTCAACAAATGGAGGAGATATTTTTCTCTCTAAAATCTCAATTGGAACTTACCAAGAATCTTCAGATGGAAAAGGTTTAATTTCCTCCACATATTTCATAATGTATGCATCTACCATATAACACAAAGACGAGTACTCATAAATTCACCTCCCATAGTCTTCACCATATTGACACCGGGGCGCTGCCAAAGCATGTGGACAAGGTATTTTATCAACATCAAAGACTCTACAACTGCAAGATTTGCTTTACAAATCAACTGTTGCAACAGCTTTATGACCAGTGACAATATACCTATAGTTGGCAATTCGATGGACTAATAACTTGTTTCCCAACTCAGTATTTTCTGCAATGATTGTCTCCATCGAAGGAACAAATTTGGTTTTTGTATTAAGGAATATCATATGCCACTCATGAAATATCTCAGCAAATCGCTTGTTTATCACACATCAAATAAAGCAGTGATGAAAAATTCTCTTTCATCCAAAAGCACTATATTAATCGAATCAGCAATATTTGTCTTCATAATATTGTACCTGTTAACGTAAGTCTTAAATTTTATTATTATAATTGTATGTTTCAAGCAGTTGCAATATTTATTTCAACAATTCTGCATTTATTCTAAAAACAAATACAGCAGTTGCTAAAATAAGTGTAGAAACTACTGAAAGAATGCAATAACTGATGAAATATACTACTAAACTTATCAATACATTAATCAACACGTGCAGTTATTTATAGAAATTGCTATATTTTTTTTTCATCAGTTGTACTTTACAAAAGTTGCTGAAATATATGCAATAATTGGTGTACAAAAACTGCAGCAGCTGCTGTAAAAACTACAGCATTTGTACTAACTATCAACAATAATAATTTGGTAAACCATACCTATTTCCAGGAAAGAATGCCCTGCTCCATCGGTGAAATCCAACACATTCAAGATGTGTGGCGACTCTTGGAACCATATCTCTTATTTGATTGAAATGATCATTAAACACATCTACATTGTATGCTTTTGCTGCCTTATAAAAAGTGGTGGACAACACTTCTATTATGAAAATCTTTTTGAATATTTTCTCCAAGTGTAACACGCCGCATTTTGGGCTAGAACGAAAACCATCTTTTTTATGTATAGATATTCCAAAAGCCATAAATCCTAAGAAAATTTGGTATGTTAATCAATTATGTAGTGTGGTAACCTATTTTAACATAAATTTAGATCATAAAGATCCCCTAACTCAAGGTCAAGTTGAAAGTTTTCCTATCGTTCGAGTTTTAGTGAGCGTCGAAACTTGAGTCAACTTCAATAGATCATAACTCCTTGTATATGACAAACTGGGAGGCCTACTATCTATCAAATGTCTCTTCAAATTATATTTCCAACAATATCAATTTTGTCTAAATCCAAAATTGGAGTAAAAAGGTATGCCCATTTTACTCAAGCATGTCAGCCTGGAAAACTGAGTGACAAATTTCTAATAACTTATCACGTCTGTCACAACATATCAGCAAATGCCGTCAGCCTTAGGTAGAAATCCATAAATTCCATCCCCAAGTGATGAAATTTATGATGACTTATCACAAGTCTGAGGGCTTATCACAAAATTTCATCAAGCTTTGGTAGAAACCCATAAAATCCAACTCCCAAGTGACGACATTTGTGATGACTTATCACAAGTCTGACGACTTATCACAAATGTCGTCAGCTGAGATTTTCAGCAATTAGGAAGCGGTTTAGTAGTGGTATTTTGGACTTTTACTTCACCTCCCACGACCTAAATAATCAAAATCACGTACTTAATCATCATAAATTGGTTTAAACAATCCTTAATCCTCATTATTCACAAGAACAATATTATGGTTTCCTCTTAAGATCATCTTCCAAGAAATTCAAAACTCCATCACTCCTTCTTAAAGATAAGTAAGAATCTAAGATTTCTAATCCATAAAGTTCAAGAAAGTTCCCAAGAACATCAAATTAAGGTCATCCTCTTCAAGAAAGAAACCAATAGTTTAGCATCACAATCAAAGAATCTAAGAAAGCTTTCAAGATCATCTCCTAGGGTTTCAAGGTCAAGTTCTCTACATTAAATTAAGTCTATTAAGGTATGTGGTTTTAAACAAGAACACCCTTTTGTTCTTGTGCCCAAAAGTTACATATTTTCGTAAAGTATTTCGTAAACTCATGGAGAATTCCTATAATGTTATTATATTGTGAGTTTTATGAAACTATGTATTACCCAAGCTTTGAGTTGTAATATTATTATGTATATTAATGTTTTAAATTGTCAATTTATGGTTTAAATTGCATAATTCAACGTCTATATCAAGTTTAGAGAATTTCAAGTCCTATTGTTGTGAATTGAACCTTATGGTTAAAGCATGAGTTTGAGAATGAGATGTTATTGATTTTTAAAAAATATCAAGAAGTGAGTTTTGATTGTAAGTTAAGATAGAAATCCACATTCTTGAGTTTGAAGTAAAGGGGATGCATTTTGGCTTATATATATATATATATATATATATATATATATATATATATATATATATTGTTGAATTATTTTAAGGTGGATTTTCTAAAGTTCAGAGCTAAGTAAGGGATTAGTATTTAGCACCGATTTGGGCGTGAATCCGAGGTCTCATGCCCCAGAACTACATGCCCCCGTAGGTTCTTGATATACCCCAAGTGGGTTAAGATAGTGATCACTAAAGTTAAGGCTCTATCCGATGGCAAGGATAGAATAGCTCTCACCAACATGGGTAATATGTTGGACTCCATGTAACTCACATGGTTTATGTCGATTAGAAGAAACTCCCAAAGTAGTCCCCCACTCTATATAAGATACAAGTATATGTATTTTGAAAGCTATGAGTCCAAGATTACTAAGGCTCTCAAGTGTCAAAATATTTAAGTTTCCAAAGAAGTTCTTAGTTTTCATGGGATTAAAGTGTATGCTCTGAAAGATGTTGTTTTAAGACTTTATCTATCTTACAAGTTTGAGAATAAAGAAAGAATGCTGATTTAGAATGAAGTGCAATGACTCACGTGATTTAGATTACCTGTTTTCTTATTCATGATTATGATGGTTTTAATTCAAGCTATGTGAGTCATCTATACTAGCATGCATGTTTTCTATAAGGATTTATGATATTGATTATTTAATTTCATACACCCCCATATACTCAGTACATTCCCAATGTGATGATCCACATATAAGTCTATTTGCTACATTGTCTCATAATGTAGATACAAGACTTAGTATGCACATTCAGATTTAGTCAACTCGTAGCTTCCAGTCAGCAGGTCATGAATCTTTTTTATTTAAGGGTTTAAGCCAGATAGACAGTTTGAGCAGTTTTTTATTTTCCTATATCAGTCGTATTGAGTTGGGATAGTTGAGAGTCATGACCCAGCTATCTAAAGTTAGTACTAGTAGAGGCTTCATAGACAGTCAGTAGAGTTAATATATTCAGTTTTAGTTTTATTTTGATAAAAGAAGAGTTGTAATCTTGTAAAGTTTAGATTTGTATTGATCAAGCATTTTTAGCATTTTATTCAGTTTGGGTAGTTGAAATCTTATGTATGTCTTCTTAGGAGTAGTGCATGGAAGTTTTTCTTGATAGAGGTTCGTAAGTTGTGACAAAGGTATTTTAGGGGAGTGTGTTTAGAAGTGCATATGTGGTTATAGAAGTGAGGCTTGAACATCATGTTCGTATATTTAGATGAATGCACTGCTCATTAGTAAAATGTTTAGTACGAGGTTGAATGTGGTTATTGGAGTAGTAATGAGGATTTTCATGAGATGAGAAGTTGTAAAGTACAGGGTGTGTTGAATTACGGTTCAGACTAGAAGTACAGTGTCATGTGGTGTACCCTATGATTGTGGGTTAGGCTTGAAGATGGTGAGGGAATTTAGTTCAGTTTAGACATGAGTAGAAGGATATATCAATGGCCTTGTTAGAATTAGAAAATGAATCAATAAGTATGGTTTCTAAGGTAAAGGATTAGTTGACAGAATATTTTAAAAGTATGTCTCAATTTTAAGTAAGGTGTTGTATTACCTAAGGCCTAGTAAATTCTACCCCAGTGTACGATTCAGAGGTCTATGATTCCAAGCTATGGAATTGTAGAAATATTGTAATCCCTTAGTCAGATGTCTTGTTCAGATTTTGACCAAAATTCTAGGCTCTTTCAAATCATTAGAACTCCCTAGAGGGGGGTTGAAGAAACTCTCCACTTGAGCATGAGCATCTAGTATGACTCAGTTTGGATAGACAGCATTTCAGTTTAACAATCAGGCACATAGATTTCTATGGATTTCCATTTTTCAAACTAGCCTAGTTTTACTACCTGAAGTTTTATAAGTACGATCATTCCAAAATAGTTTCACAATTGCGAATTCAGCTCAGTATATGTATCAGGCATCAGTTTCAGAATTTAGATATCTTGTCATGATTCGGTTCATAAGTATTCACCGAGTAATCTTCGTTTTCCAAGTATTCCAGCTCAGAAACTGTGATACCCATTGTGTGATCGTAGCCTTGTTTTCTCATGATTTATGCCTGTATAAAATATCACCTCGCAGTCTATAAGTATGATCGCACCATGAGCACATCAAGCAAATTCTAAACTCTCAGTATGAGTTACCTCTTCAAAAATAAGTAAAAAAGGCAAGTTAACTCAGATTCAGATGAAGGTAAGTCTTCCGTCATTCAGCCCCTCTCTAATCAAAGATTCAGTTATATAGCTATTCTTATCATTAGTATATGCATTCATCAAAGTATTCCAAAGTTTAGAAAGATATAGATTCAGTTTAATAAGTTATTTCAACTGTGTATCCTCAGTTTTCTCTGTATTCTTAACCTAAAGAGCAATATTCGGGGATGAATGATCCCAAGGGGGAGATAATGTAACACCCCGCATTTTGGGCTAGAATAAAAACCGTCTTTTCTACGTGTAGATATTCCAACAGTCATAAATCCTGTGCAAATTTGGTATGTTTATCAATTATGTAGTGTGAAAACCTATTTGAGCATGAATTGAGATCATAGAGATCCCCTAACTCAAGGTCAAGTTGAAAGTTATCCTATCGTTCGAGTTTTAGTGAGCGTCGAAACTTGAGTCGACTTCAATCGACCATAAATCCTTGTATATGACGAATTGGGTGCCCTACTATATATCAAATGAAAGCTCTTCAAATTATCTTTTCAATGATATCAATTTTGCCTAAATCCAATATCGAGGCAAAAAGTTATGCCTATTTTACTCCAGATGTCAGCCTAGAAAACTGAGTGATGACATTTCTAATAACTTATTACGTCTGTGATGACTTATCAGCAAATGTCGTCAGCCTTCAGCAGAAATCCATAAATTTTAGCCTAAGTAACAACATTTGTGATGACTTATCACAAGTCTGACGATTTATCACAAAATGTCGTCAGGCTTAGGAAGAAACCCATAAAATCCAACTCCCAAGTGACGACATTTGTGACGACTCATAACAAATGTCGTCAGCCGAGATTTTTAGCAATTGGGAAGCAGTTTAGTAAGGGTATTTTGGACCTTTTCTTTTCCTCCCACGACCTAAATAATCAAAATCATGTACTTAATCATAATAAATCAGTTTAAACAACTCTTAGTCCTCTTTATTCACAAGAACAATATTAGGGTATCCTCTTAAGATCATCTTCCAAGAAATTCAAAACTCTATTACTCCTTCTTTAAGATAAGAATGAATCTAAGATTTCTAATCCAAAAAGTTCAAGAAAGTTCCCAAGAACATCAAATTAAGGTCATCCTCTTCAAGAAAGAAACCAATAGATTAGTATCACAATCCAAGAATCTCAAAAAAGCTTTCAAGATCATCTCCTAGAGTTTCAAGGTCAAGTTCTCTACATCAAATTAAGTCTATTAAGGTGTGTGGTTTTCAACAAGAACACCCTTTAGTTCTTGCGCCCAAAAGTTACATATTTTCGTAAAGTATTTCGTAAACTCATGGAGAATTCCTATCATGTTATTATAATGTGAGTTTTATGAAACTATGTCTTACCCAAGCTTTGAGTTGTAATATTATTATGCATATTAATGTTTTAAATTGTCAATTTATGGTTAAGTTGCATAATTCAACGTCTATATCATGTTTTGAGAATTTCAAGTCCTATTGTTATGAATTGAACCTTATGGTTAAAGCATGAGTTTGAGAATGAAATGTTAGTGATTTTTAAAGAATATCAAGAAGTGAGTTTTGATTGTAAGTTAAGGTGGATTTTCTAAAGTTCAGAGCTAAGTAAGAGAGTAGTATTTAGCACCGAGTTGGGCGTGATTCTGAGGTCTCATGCCCCAGAACTACATACCCCTGTAGGTTCTTGATATACCCCAAGTGGGTTAAGATAATGATCACTAAAGTTAAGGCTCTATCCGATGGCAATGATAGATAGCTCTCCCCAATATGGGTAAGACGTTGGACTCCATGTAGCTCACATGGTTTATGTCGATTAGAAGAAACTCCCAAAGTAGTCCCCCACTCTATCTAAGGTACAAGTATATGTATTTTGAAAGCTATGAGTCCAAGATTTCTAAGTCTCTCAAGTGTCAAAATCTTTAAGTTTCCAAAGAAGTTCCTAGTTTTCATGAGATTAAAGTGTATGCTCTGAAAGATGTTTTAAGACTTTATCTATCTTACAAGTTTGAGAATAAAGAAAAAGAATACAGATTTAGAATGAAGTGCAATGACTCACGTGATTTACATTACCTGTTTTCTTATTCATGATTATGATGGTTTTAATTTAAGCTATGTAAGTCATCTATACTAGCATGCATGTTTTCTATAAGGATTTATGATATTGATTATTTAATTTCATACACCCCCATATACTTAGTACATTCCCAATGTGCTGATCCACATATACGTCTATGTGTTACATTATCTCATAATGTAGGTACAAGACTTAGTATGCACATTCAGATTGAATCAACTCATAGCTTCCAGTCAGCAGGTGGTGAATCTTTTTTATTTAAGGGTTTAAGCGAGATAAACAGTTTGAGCAGTTTTTTATTTTCCTATTTCAGTCGTATTGAGTTGGGATAGTTAAGAGTCATGACTCAGCTATCTAATGTCAGTACTAGTAGAGGCTTCATAGACAGTCAATAGAGTTAATGTATTTAGTTTCAGTTTTATTTTGGTAAAAACAGAGTTGTAATCTTGTAAAGTTCAATTTGTATTGATCAAGTTCAGAAAAGTTTTATGTTCTCGCTAATTTTATACAGATTTAAGCATTTTATTCAGTTGCTTATGAGTTATGTCAGTAGAAGGGTTAGCTTGGGGTCACTTGTGACCCTAAGCACTGTGTGACGTCTCTAGACCCGATTTTAGGGCGTTACACCAAGGTTCCTCATGCAACAACCATAATGAGCTGAAGGGAACACAACTGAAACCATCTTTCCAATACTTAGATGTCTTTCAAAAATTGTGCACAATTTAGGGGTATCACGTACAAAGCTGCTCATTTATTCAAAAAAATATTTGTCGGAAGCATCACATTCAGAATCTACTACGCAAAATGCCACTGAAAAAATATAATTCTCTGCATCTTATGCAACAGTAGACAACAATATACCACCATACCTACTCTTCAAAATGTCCCATCAATAGCTATGAATTTTCTCATTTGTGCAAAGCCAAGAATCTAAGCTCCATATGCCACAAAAAAGTACTTGAACCTACTATTTTCATCAACCGCCACTGCCGTCTTACTTTTCGAACTTGATGTCCTAAGCATATGATTGTATGCATCAATCACTCCATATCCATGCTCATGTATCCCTCTAACTAGAGACTTTGCAATCTCGCTACCCAAAGAAGCCTTCCAATTACTTACCTTGCAGCCCAATTCAATACGGATGGAGTTTTTTAAATCTTTTGTAGATGGACCTTTACCCTCAGAATACCTATCATGGAAGAATGCTCCAATAACTTTTGTTGTGGCATGTGGATTATGACTTGTAAGATGTTCCGAACCACAGGTGTGCAACTTTTCATACTTTCTAATATAAAAAAGGGATGACCCGGTTCATACCTACTCCGTAGGTGTCGGGGAGGGGGGGACCATGTAACATCCCGTAACTTGCTTGTACTTATTCTAATTATATGGAACATGGTATGGTCATAAGGTATAGGTAACGGATGAGATTTGTTATGCAATTATTAATGGTGTAGATGGAATTATAGAAACAGCCCGTATTGTTTAGTGTGATGCGACTAAGCTAACGTTAAGTTAACTATTTAAACTTGGAATCGCAAGCTAGTATTGGAATCTAAAGTTTAAAGTGACCAAGTGTGCATAAGTTGAAGGTTAGACTAAAGGGGTTAGAAGCTGAAAATGGAGCAAAATATTGAGGTGCTTGCTTGACTTATTTAAGCTAGTAGGTGAGTAACCTACTTAAGTTGTTTGAGTCAAATTAATGGACCCATGGCTATGGATCAGATTTGGGTCTATGCTAATATTCGCATTTGGGACAAATTGAACAAACAAAAACAAAGAAAATGGATAAGTGACCCAACACACCAATCTGCCAAGGCCCAAATATAATTGAGCCCAACAAGAAATTATGCAAGTAGGTGCATCACCTACTTTGAAGTTTTAGCATCTTAGACCCTTAAGTAGGTGCATCACCTACTTGGACCAATTTGACCAATTTTGTGGTCCAAAATGCAGCTAAGGAGGTGGACAAGATAGGTCCTTTAAAAGGCCAAGTTGCTGGTCACTTTACTTCATTTTTAAGTCACAAAAAAAGAGCATATTTCAGCAAATCTCTCTACTCTCTTAAAAACAACAAGAGCAGCAGCCCTATGTTTCCTTCTAGGGTTCTTGAAGAAACCCTCCCCTTTGCAGCCCAAGGTAAGTGAAAAACACTTAAGATTTTGTTTAATTATCTCATGGGAGATTAGGGAAACAAGTTATAAGTGTTGGCTGTAAGTATATGGCTGATTATAGAACAAGCTGGTTGTTCATGTTTCCTTGTTATTGAGGAACTTTTTTCTTCTTCTTTGGTTTAAGTGTGAAGGAAAGTTCAAGCTTTTGAAGAGTTCAATTAAAAGGATAAGTTGCTGAATTGAGGTACGGTGACTGCCCCATTTTATTTTTCTTATATATGAATTTGAGAGGGGATTATGGATGTCTTGTTATTGAGAACTCAAGAGATGATGAGATCAATAATTGATTACTACAATAAAAGGGGTTTGGGACTGTTTTGTGGACTGTTTTGTATGTATATGTTATGGGCTGCCAGGTTGAAGTTGGATAAAGGGGTGATGAGTTTGTAATGAATTATAGAAGAAAGATGTGGTGATACACCACCGAACTAATGCTTGCTGTCCAATCTATTTTGTGTATTGTTTGGAATGTGTAATGAAGTCGAGGTGGTTTTGGTGAACCTTATAAGAACTTATCTGGTATGTGGGTGTAATTGGAGGAACAAAAGGGTTAAAATAACACCCTTGTTTGATAGAGTAATAGTTGCTGCCCGGTTACTGTTTTGGGTGAAATTAAGTGCCTTAAATGTGTTGATTGGTTACTAATACTAGTTTACCATATATTATATTGTAGATAAGTAATCTAAAAGGCGAGAAGTCAAGTTGGGTTAGTTTCGGAATCAAATAACCAGGTATGTAAGGCATACTCTATTTCACACTCTTTGGCATGAAATCATACAATTGTTCCATCAAGCAATTTTCTGAGGTTATCCTATAACAAAGTGATGCATAATGGCAGCACATTACCCTCCATGTATCCAATGACCTTGTTCTCACTCTCTAACGCATTAGAACATCTCAATATGTGCTTATTATTAAATCTGCGCGTCTATCTTCACTAGAAAATTTCAGGAGTTCTCCGTTTGTTCAAATAAGACCCATGTGTTATTTCAGCTCCTAAACACTTTATTTGTGTGCCAACAGCTCCCTAGCTCATTGTTGTTGCGTTAAGTGTCTATTTACATGTCTCTTATTAGTGTATTACTGGTTCAAGGTATCATAATGTGATGACCACCAAGGTAACAATCTCAAAGTCTAATAAACTAAGTATTGCAATCTGTAAAATGACGAGTGGCAGCTCAGGGGCACTTGCCTAGCATGGGCCAATCTCGATACCTTTATTTGTGGGTGGCAGCTCAGGGGCATAAGCCTAGCATGGGCCGATCCCAATCTTTTTGTAGGTGGCAGCTCAGGGGCGTAAGCCTAGCATGGGCCGATCCTAATTTATATTTTTTTTACCACTGATCAGCTGGTCATTTGCGTTATATGGATTACAAAGATTATGAAGTAAGAAGGTAAAATGAAGAAAGAATGTAATGTACATTGTCCCACAAGTATTTATAAAGGTGGTCTACTAGTACTCCTTATACACTTGTATCGGATTTCTATTGAGCTTTTGTATCAAGTGTGTTGCTACTTTCCGCCTTACATATTCAGTACATATTTTCGTACTGATGTCCCTCACGGGGGACCTGCATTTCATGCTGCAGGCAGAGGCACTTCAGCTCATACAACTCCCTAGTAGGAGCGCAGGTTATTCAGGGACTATTGGTGAGCTCCAGGTTGATTCAGGGCTTTCCAAGTCTGCTCTAGATATTTTGGTATTGTACAGTAAGTCTAGAGTAGGGCGGGGGTTTGTCCCGACCCTGGCTAAGTCTATGTATCTTTTAGAGGCTTTGTAGACTAATGTAAAGTTATGGTAGTGTCCTGATTTTAGACATGGTGGCCCCACCGGCCAAGTGTTGTACATATCAGTTTTGGGAGTGCATGTGTACTCAATTTCATCGATGCATAATATTATGTCGTCAGAACATTTTGTTGTTACAGTTACAGGCATGGGAAGTATAAGGTTATGAATTGGTTCTCTCGGGCCTTTACGGCTACAGGTGCCTGTCCGCCCCAATAGGATTTGAGGCATGACAGACCACTCCGGGCCTGACCTACCCGCCCTCACCCCAGCTTCGCTGGAGGGGCGTTTCGAACCCCCGACCCTGGCACACCACGGTAAGCAAGCTTACCGCTGAGCCAAGGCTATCCCTCATACTTTTTAATATAAATTCTATCATAACTTTTTAGCTTCACAAGTCTCAACCACCACTTGTACTCGGGATGTACACATTTGTAGTAATACACAACATGGGAGTTAATTACCTTCTTGATTCTAAAATTTTTCTTCACACAAACTATTTTCAGTGCAATATCTAATTATTGTTTATTCTTAAATGACATACAATCGTAAAATCCCGTTCCATCATCTCGAGCATGACTAGATTGAGTTAATTATGTAGTACTGTCAACATTGATTGGAGAAATCCGTTGGCCTGCAGTCTCTTTATCTGGAACATCCATATCCATCCAACCACATTCATTATCTACCATTTGTTATCTTGAGATAAATCATGATTCTCCGCTAATCTGTCAACCATGTATACCCTCAAAATAGGTCAGGATTCATCTTCCAAATAAGTACTCAAACTGCGTTGATCTTTTATTCTAAAAGGAGTAGTCTTTTGTTTTTCATCACAACTGTGCATATAAGTGATGGAAATATCTTTCAAATCACAATAAGTAATGATTTTATTTGCAAAATCATCATCATATGCGACAACTCGATGCACAATCATCGCTATTATCTTGGCCATTTCTTTATTTTTCCAACGCCAAATATAACGATTGTTTAATTCAACCCATTCGTCGTGACAATCAATCCCTAATGCTATTTTATCCATGACTAATGACCTTGAAAGTACCTGAAGATATTATGATTTAGAACAAAATAAATTGATCACGATAGAAAAGAAAAAAATTGCATCAAAATATCACAATTACTATAATTTATTCAGCAACTGCTTCATTAGTTGCAACAACAGATACAAAAATTGTTATACATTATTCAACAACTACAACATTCTATTTCATCAATTGCTGAATATGTTGCAGCAACTACTGCAACGAATTCAGCAACTGCTGAAAATATATGCAGTAGTTGTTATGTAATGAAGCATTTGTTGAATAAATATTCAACAACTGTTGTATATTTTTTAGTAGTTGTTGCAGTTAATGAAGCATTTACTGTATAAATTACTCAACAACTGCTACATATTTTTTAGTAGTTGTTGCATCTGTTTCAACACCTACTACAACAGTTGCTGAAACATATGTTGCAATGACAAGATCAACAATATAAAGTTCCAATTCAAAATGATCGAAATTCACCTCTCAAGTAATTCTCAATGCTGCACAAATAAAATTTAGTCCAAAATTGAGAACGTTTTTTCTCTTAAGAAGAAGAAGAAGGAAAAGAATGAAGAAAAGAAAAACGCGGGAGAGGAGAAGTTGTTGAAGCGTTGAGAGAGAAAGGAGGAAAGGATGAGATCCCTTTTATAAATTAGGATTTTAGTTAAAATTTGGATTAAAGTGTATGAAATAAAACTTAAGGGTTTTAGTTAGAATTTGGGTTAAACTGTAAGAAATAAAACTTGGGGACTTATTAAAAACAAAGTCAATTATTATTAAATCCTAATTATAAATTTGTCACCTACACTTAATATTTATAACTTGAGTCACTCTTTTAAATTTCAACACTTTTTTGTCACCTATAATTAAATAGCCCCAGCTTCTTGGCCAAGGATATTTTCGTCATTACATTTATTTTATGCTTTAACAATGTTGTAACTAAGTGTACTTTTTTCAATTTTGAACATAATAACCAGCCTTTTATTTAGAATTACGCAGGTGGCCCCATTTACTTTCTATTTTATGTTTTTTGTCTTTCTTTGTATTATAGCGCACTAGTTTCATGAGGCCCGTGCTTCAAAGTATAAAAATAATAATTTATATTGTATCTTTTTTTACTTTATAATCAGTATATCTAGTGATCTGCTAAGTAAGTCTTCTTCATAAGTTTTCATAATTATTAGAGTGTTCAATCACATAATTGGATAATTTTAAATAAAAAAACATTATTCATGATGAAGAAGATATTAACAGAGAATTAGAATATATTAAAACGCTACAAGTAATTTGATATTTTATATAATGACATAATTTTAAATATCTAATAATTATGCTTCGGGGAAGATCATAAATAGAAAAAAATATTGATATTTTTATAAAATTTGCAAGTATTTATTTTCTTAGTTATAGCTAAAAATAAATTTATTTTGATATTTATTGAGTTTTAATTTTCCTCATAATTTTAGTGGCAATAGCTTTTGATAATTACATTTTTTTCATCTTATAAAATCATCTAGAAAAAAAATCATTGCTTTTAAGTTCATATTATAATTATATCAATTATAACCTCAAATCAAAGCCTTTATATGAATTAATTTAATAAGAATATATAAGAATATTAAATGATATAATTAAACTACATTAATAGCTTTCTCCATTTGGTCTATTTACTTAATTATATTTATCGTTTACACGTTCTTACAAGAGTAACATATTCGTCCCATTTTAATTATTGTTTTATTCTTTTTTATGTCCACTACGAGAAACAATAAATACAAGATATTATTTATTATACTATAATATCATAAAGAACTATGAGGTTGTAATTGACATCATTGTAAACTTTAATTTTGTAGGAAAAGTTAGCTTGACTATTGTTGATTTAAGAAGAAAGGAGTTTTATAGTAATCTAACATGTGGCAAGAAAAAATCAATTATAAAAATCCAACTGGAATGGTCTTAACAGAAAGAACAAGGGCGGCAATGAAAATATGTAATTAAGAAACACCATTAATTATCCTGTGTAGTAATTTTATTTCACCCAAAATTGAAATATTAAAAAAAAAAACTTGCGAAAGCTACCAAAACCTCAAGATCCTCTATGCTTTAGTGGTAAAAAAGATTGTCTTCAAAAGTTGTTCAAATTTTATCGTTTTATTTTTCAAAAGATAATTTGATTTACTTTAGAGCTAAACTGTTATATTAATTCAATAAAATTAGAAATTAGATATTCAAAACTATATGAAAAATAAATACCATAAATTGTAATGATTATATTAATATAATATTTTTTTTCTTAAAACATTGATTAAAGTTCATATAATTTGATCTTCAATAGTGAGATGTGATAAATATTTTAAGATGAAGAAAATATATTAATAAAACCAAAAAAAATACAACCAATTACAAAGGTTCATATGGCAAATCTTAAAAGGAGAATTATGAAAAAAATAATGTCACGTGTAAGATTTTCATATCATAAATTTTAATGTGAGGACGACTACCAAAACTTTTATTCTCTCTTATATATGGTATAAATATATGATCACGTCAATAAAGTTAATTTATAAAGAAGGATAGTGTTTCAAATTAACTAATTAAAATATTCGATTCAACAAATAATTTTGTAGATATTCCTTCTATGAGTGAACTCTTATGATCTTATTAAAATTTTAATTAGGGATAAAATAGACAAAAGATTACTTGTGAGGATTGAGGACTAAACAAATTAGGTCTCTCTTGTTACTATTTTTTCATAAAAGAAGACAACAAAATTTTGAATTAATTGAAATTTGGTTAGATAAAGATCTTCTATAGTATCACTATCACTTGTTTTATGACTCATCACTTTTTGTATGTCATTTAATATAAGCCCATATAATTATTCAAATTTACTAAAATGGGTGAAATTTTGTAAGGTCATTAAAATTTTAATTAGGGATAAAATAGACAAAACAAATCTATGTGAGGACTACCAAACTCAAGGATCCTCCCTTATATATAGTAGTAATATAGTGGACCCATATTTTAATTTTTAGATGTAAATTTCTTTTATCTTTATTTGCAACTTTTAAAACTTTGTTCATTTTAAACTTTTTCTATTTAAGACTTTAAATCATTCACCTTAATTCTTTGAAACGCTAATTAGTTTATTTGTAATATTTATTCATAAAATAGTATTAATTAGAAGTGAAATAAAAAATTACATTTTAAAAATAAATTGCAATAATTAACAGCATGAAATTGTTTTAAAAAAAATATATAAATCGTTAAAATTCTATCAATTCCACATAAATTGGGACAGAGTGAATAACATATATTATTTGAAACTTACATAAAAAGGACTATAAATCATAATAATTAAGTATAATAACAAATTTAATTGACTCCTTCCAAAATTCATCAGTGCTAAATAAATTGAAATAGAGAGAATAACATATATCATCTAAAAATAACGTAAAAAGCATTCTAAATCACAATAATTAATAACTTAAAATATTTAAAAATAATAAAAAATAATTAATTGAATCTCCAAGTTTTACCTATGTCACATACATTAGAGCAAAAAATATCAACATGTGTTGGGCCCATGCTAGCACGGGCATTAGTATCTAGTTATATATATAAGTGTAACACCCCATATTTTTGGGCTAGACATTGAACCGTCATTTATCATGTGTAAACTATAACCCCATGATTTATATTTGAATACATGTTTCATGATCATTATCCTAGTGTGACAGTTCTTGTTAAGTGAAAAATGTTCATAAGAATCACTTAGAGCATAGTTGAGCTAAGAGCCTTTGATTCAGCCAAATTATGGAGTTTGGTCCTACAAGGGTCAACTTTGAATGTGTATAACTTTTGAAATATATGGAAATTTTTTTAAGATCCAAACCTACCAAATTATAGGTAATTAAATTATCTTTTCAACAATACCAATTTCACCCGAATCTGATATCCGAGCAAAAAGTTATGACCATTTTTGTTAGAAATAGTAAGGGTCCGCGATAGGTCCTCGCCACAAGGTCTATTCCTATGGAATAGGGGTATCTCCATGAGGAATATTCCCTGGCTCTCGCCATGAGAGTTATTCCAACGGAATAGCGGTCACGCCATGAAGGCATTCTTCATCTAAGGGACCAAGGGGCGATTTGGTCCTTTTTTCTCACCCCAGTCATCCAAAACACAAGTTATAATACTCAAAAGGGCATTATTTTTCCATTACCCTCAAAATTTCCCATGTAGAAATCCTCCCCCTCCCCAAGAACGAGCAATTCAAGTCTATCTTCCCAAGAATAAGAAGTTCAAGCTTTCTTCCTCAAGAAATTCTAATTTTAAGCTTTCTTCAAGAATTCATCTAATTGAGGTATTCGGGGTATTCATCAACGGGTTCCTTTCACCCATTGGGCCCAAAAACCCTCTCTTTGATTTAAATTATGAATTTTCCTTCATTACAGAATTTCACATATTTGAGATAAATTTAATCCATGTTTTTCCTTAGTAATTTGAATTCAATCCATGTCCACATATGATCATATGTAAATTAGGTTATGGAATGCTTCGAATGTCAAGTTCTTATGTATATTTAAATTGAGTCCATGATAACTTATCCAATTCGTGCATTAATCCAAATGTGTATATTGTCTTGCCAAGTTTAACTCATTTCCATATTTCAATTCATGAAATTCGTCAGCTTAGTGAAATGTCATATATTTTAGGTCTTTGAACAATGATGTTATATCACTGTTTTAGCATTTTTATCGTATTTAGTAATCATTCAGTGTTGGAAGGTTATGAATACTCGATACCTATGTGTTTACATATTTCCATTTCAAGTTACAATTCAGTCTAACTATGTATTTATTAATATATTCAGACTACCATGTTCATGTTGAGCAGTTATCAGTACAATATCACATCATGTTTGACCCATAATAATACCAGTGTCATTTAGTTGAGAATAGGATTTAGCACCGAGCGAACCTAGGGATGGGGGCTCACCCGCTAGTTAGGACTGGGTCCTTAGTAGCAGTACCTTAGTTTTAGAACTATGTAGTCAACATAGGATTATAAGATGTCACCCGCTAGTTTAGGACTAACACTCTTTTAGGGGTCACCCGCCAGTTTAGGACTAACCATTTAGTTCTTCGAGATATCAGATTAGTGGATCCATACCGCCATGTGTTAGTACTCGTGGCAAGGTACTGACACCCTTCTAACTGGGGTTATAAGTTGGATCCCCATTAGCTCAGATTGGGGCATGTCGGTTACATAATAGCTCCAACAGTTTCAGTCAGTACTCAGTATATACAAGTTTAGGTTTGCTTGACCAAGTAATCAGATTTTCAGTTATTCAGATTATTTCAGTACATGCTTTACTTGGTCATAGATTCTCAGTTTTATATGTTTATATTTTTATTCTAAGTGTCCATACATGACCCTTAGTTCATTTTTACAGCATATTCAGCATTACATGAGATTTACATATAGTATTCATATTTTTACCACTTCCGATATTTATTTTTACTTATTTTGCAAAAGTAAAGATTCTAAGAAACTAAGTGTAGTGATTCGCCAGCTTATCAGATTGTTTGTTACTCATGCTTTAAGATACTTCATCTTTCAGTTTATTTCAGTCTCTTAGTGAGTCTACTTGCACTTAGCATGCATGTTTTAAGATTATGTAGGAAATCAGTTTTACTTATTGCATTCATCTCCACTTACTTAATACATTGCAAAGTACTGATCCATATATATGTCTATGTGTTATCTCATAATGTAGGTACCAATTGTAGCCCACACATCATAATAAGATAGTTTGCAGCTTCCAGCCATCAGGTGATGAGTTCTTTTGTTTTAAAAACCCAATCAGTTGTAGTTCATCTATTGTGTTGTTATCATTCTTATGTATTAATTTTTCGTAGTTGGAGACATGTCCCAACTAGAGGCTTTATAGATCATCAGTCAGAGTCATTACATGTAATTTAAGTTTCTTTCTTCAGTTTTATCATATTGTAAACTTTATCAGTATTACATTTATTCAGACTTTCTCATAATCATGTTTCTGCTCAACAAATTTAGCTTGTATTTATATTTTAAATTAATTGCTTAAGAAGTATGCCAGTTTATGGGTTAACTTGGGATTACTTATGGTTCCAAGCATCATGTTATGACTAAGGGGTAGTCTCGGATTGTGACAAACTTGATATTAGAGAACAAATTTCAAGTGTTCTAGGGTGTCTATAAAGTAATATCTAGTAAAGTCTTGCAGAATGGTACAGAGATGACTGTACTTTTCTTCGAAAGGTTACAGGATATTTAAGAAATATTCCCCTTCTTTCATGTCTCAGATCGTACTGTAAAAAATTTCTCTAAGAAACATATACTGATTGTCATCATGCTTCATTCATGTCAACTCTGTCTTATTTTCAATGTATCAAAAATAGTGAAGCTTAAATTCTTATTAATAGAGTTTTCTCAGACAGTCCCCATAAACAGTTACGGGATTACACGCAGGATTGAATATATCCCACCAGTGCCTTTATGTTCTAAAGTATGAACGATTTTATTCATGATCATGAAAAAAAATTGTGCATTGAGCTGAAGTCAGATGTGCCCTCAGATCCCTTCTTAAAATCCTATGACAGCATATGATCTATAGTTAGAAGTATGAACCCAGAATTTTAGCTACAATAAAGTGGGGATAGTGTTTATCTGGATTTAGTAGATTATGTATACATGGGGATAGTTCTATGAAATGTGAATCTGTAAGCTTGAAATAGTGCATTCAAGAATTTAAGTTTGTTGATTCGTAATATAGTATGATGATGTGGGTATGATCTAGAGGTGTGCCCAAGATGATATGGGATTGTATTATTTCTAAGTTATTAAAGTATGTGTGCTTAGATAGTACCCCTGAGTTGCTAAGTGCGAATGGGGCAAGTTATTTAGTATATGGTGTTTTTTCCAGCTAAGTTATGGGTTGTAGGTCATGATGTTCGGTATTTTGATGTAATAGTAATTCTCATAGCTTAGGGAAAAATTTAAGTTTAGAGTTATGATATTAGTAGGCTATGAAGAAAAAAAAAAGCAGATTATGTGTTTAGTAAGGCAAGTATGTTGTTGATAAGGGTGTAAGTATGTGATGATGATTGTTGAAGCTAAAGAAAGTTACGGATAGTATATATTAAGGGAATGTTCAAGAATAAAGTTAGTATAGTTTATTAAAAAGTTTGGGAATATCCATGTTAAGTGTTAGAATCTAAGTTTGAAATCCTAGATGGTTTGAACTCAAGGTATGGTGATACTCCTGAAGATTCTAAGTTAGTCAGTCTTTAAGTTATTATATGATGATTGTAGGGGCTATAGAAAGTTAAGAGTTCTATCTCAGAAGGAAGTATTAGTAGTGGGTTTCACACTTTTAGGTATAGTCTTCAAGGTCAGTTTATTATTTATGTTTATTGTTATATCTTGGACTCTATGGTAAAGTGGTTGCAGTTCAGTTTAGAGTTTATTAAAGGGGTCCACAGATTTAGAATGGTAGGTTTAATCTAAGGGGGAAATCATAGAATAATAAACCAATTCAGGCTCCCAGATTCTAATAGTGATGTTAGTGTGTTGTGGAACAACACTAGGGGAGAAAGATGCCCGATGATGATAGGCGTATTTACACGCCTAAAGTACGTTAATTTACCCATATTTTAGCTAAGTTTTGAGGACAAAATATATAACTCATGCACTTTTAGTCCTTTTTCCTTTAAGTGAGCTAACAAACGTGATTAGCAAGTTTTCAGGTAAAAATGATGCAGATTTCAGCATTTTATGGATAACTTGACGCCAAAGGAAGCTTCACGAAAGAAGGGAAGGAGAGCTTGGACGCCTAGGACCAAAAGTGAGGCATGGGAAACCTGTCCCGAGCAAAAACAGCATTTTCCAAGACTTTGGGGATCAGCAGTAACCTATAAGGATTAGGATAATGATGCAGTAATTTATTAGGATTAGGATCAGTACGCAGTAGCCTTATAGGAATAGGATATGGGTATTATAAATACCCTATTTTGCTACAGTTTTTAGGGACATCATTATTCCCATCATTCACATTCTAATTCATTCCTCTACAACTCTAAACAATTTGCTTTCAATTAATTCTTATTTACTTTCTCTTCATCTATTCGTCTTAAATTTTCACAACAAGAGAAACGCTACTTGCAAGGTCTTCACGCCACAAGCCATACCAAACCCTACTACACGTGAGATCTTTATTTTGGTATAATGATAATGACTATTGTGATTTCCCTTACACTCATGAGTAGCTAAACTTCTCTGTTGGGGTTATGAAAGCCTTATGAGATACTATCTATTGCTATGAGTTTGTGAGTTCTTGGCACGTATGCTGCTTATATCATTATTCTCTTCATCTTAATGCAAATTCTTGTGGTTGCAAACACATAGGATACGCCAGTATAGCATTAACTTGTTCAAAAGAAAAGTTATATGTCTGGAAAAGAGATAATGTCAAGGTAATAGGGCACCAACCACTGTTAAAAAGTTAGTGCCGTAACTGGATTAACCTCTTGGAGAATTTGTACCATTAGATACGCTTTAAGCTCGAAAGAGTTAAAGTGAAATAGTCCTTATTAGGTCGAAAGACGCTTGGATTTACCATAGAATACAATTCTCTATAAGCACATGCATGTCTGAATTCTGCATAACTCATAGCCAATAGAGACGTATAACTCATAAGGTGGACATAATCCCAACTCTCAATTCTCATTGGTTAAACATCTTACTAAACATTCTTCCTTTTTACTTTGCTATTCTCCGTTTTTTACTTTGTTATTTTATTACACTATTGCACACTACAAAATCCCCCTTTTACGAGACTTTCACCAAAAGTCTACTAATCTTTGCTTACTTAGTGACCAGCTATTCCCTATGGGATTCGACACCCAACCCAGTTGGGTTCTATATTTGACAGCGACCGCTTACACTCTTATGAGAGCTGTAGTTTGAGTGTTATCAAATTTTGGCGTCGTTGCCTGGGAATACGGTTGTCTACTAAGTTTGTGATAGTTACTAGACCCTTTGGTCAAAGATTCTCGTACTTTACTTCTAGTTGTTGTTTTTGTTTTCTGCAGTTTTTTTTTATCCAGTGCATGCTCTATACTCGAAGTTCTGGTCAACCATTGTTACCTTTCAATCCTGAACCACATCGTATTGGCAGAATGGAGGCTCAACAGGAAATTGAAAGAAGGGCTGCTCAACAGAAACAGGCTAGACTAGCTGCTCTGGCCGCCGCTCAAGTGCATCAACAGAATATTGATAATCCTGGGCGAGCAATAAATCCTGACGATGAGGATCTAGGTGATGATGAGTTACTAAACCCTAGGCGTGATGCTGAGATGGCGACACCAGCCAACAGAAGAGATCGTCAAGCTAGGTTCAGGCCTGAACGCCGAGCCATACCATTCGATGATGATGACGATGATCTTGATAGAGCTGGTGCCACAGGAGCCATTATTCCTCCGCCATTGGCACCCGGAGCCAAGTTCAACATCACGAGCACCATGATTCAGTTATTGCAACACAGGGGATTATTCGGTGGACTAGCAGGCGATGATCTAAATATGCATCTGATCAACTTTATTTCTATATGCAAGTCATTCGACAATCCTAGCGTTGGACATAATGTAATTCGATTGCGCTTATTTCTATTGTCTCTATCTGGGGAGGTAACTCTATGGTTGAACGGGTTGACTCCTGATTCTATTACTAATTGGAGGCATTTGAAAGACGCTTTCCTAGAAAGATTCTTTCCGCTATCCAAGAGAGCACAATTGAGAGATGAAATCAGCAATTTTCGACAGCTTCCAACTGAAGCCCTCCACGAAACATGGGAGAGATTCAAGAAGAAGCTTATGAGGTGCCCAAACCATCACATGACCAATGTTCACTTAATGGAGATACTATATAGATCCTTCAATTCAGTAACTAAACCTGTGGTAGATAATGCGGCTGGAGGATCATTTATGGACCTCACCTTTGTTCAGGCAAGTGATATGCTAGACCGGATGACGAAGCAAAGTAGGGCATGGCATACCAGAGATTCTGAGGTAGCAAGCCCCACTTTTTCTATAGGCATGACTGCAGAACAAAGGAGAAAAGAAGAAGTACGCGATCAAGATTTGGCGCACATGAAAACACAAGTGGATCTTCTTACAAAGCACTTACTATCAGGGAAGACCGAAAAAGTCAAAGCAATTGCGTCAAAAGGAAGAGAGGAATCCGATTCTGAGGAAGAAGCCAACTACGTGAATAATCAGGGGGGTTTCCGAGGCAATGCCCAAGGAAACCAAGGTCGGAACTATTATGATAATTCTGGAAACAAGGACCGGGATCAAGGTAGTTGGAAGAATAAGACTGACAGGAGTGGCGTGTATATTTCTCCTAGACGACGAGAGGCCACTGCATCTGGTTCGGGAAATATGTCAATGGAAGATATGATGGCTAAGCTGTTGAAAAGAGTGAAAGCAACCAGCACGGGAGTAACTGAGGTAATAAATGACTTGGCTTCAATGAAGCAGTTGGTTGACTCATATTCCACTTCAATAAGACAGCTGGAACAACAATTGAGTCAAATTTCAGCCACATTAAATCAGAGAAAAACTGGCACCCTACCGAGCAACACAGTGGAAAACCCAAGAAACGATGGAACATGTATGGCTGTTACTACCAGAAGTGGTAAGGTGCTGGAAAATTCATCCCAAAGCAAGCAAGTGGCCGAAGATATCTAGGTAATACAGAAGAAGATGATGCCGTCGAAACGGATAAAGATGTTCATGACGTCATTCCTCAACATCCACAACCTGAAAAGATCTCCGAACCTAAGCATGATGAAAAGAAAGTCGTGGAGAAAACAATTCCCCTTCCACCACCTCCTTTTCCGCAAAGATTAAAGAAGAGAGCTGATGATACCAAGTTCAATAAATTCATGTCAATGTTAAAACAGCTGACCATTAATGTTCCATTGGTTGAGGAGCTGGAACAGATGCCTGGGTATGCGAAATTCATGAAGGACCTATTGACAAAGAAGCGGGCAGCAAGCTATGAGCCGGCAGATAATATTCACCATTGCAATGCAATCGCTACAAGATCGCTAGTTCAGAAGAAGGCAGATCCTGGTGCTTTCACTATTCCTTGCACGGTTGGATCTATGAATTTTGCTAAGGCATTGTGCGATTTGGGAGCTAGCATCAATTTGATGCCATTATCCATCTACAGAAAGTTGGGGTTGGGCAACCCTACACCAACCAATATACGACTCGTGATGGCAGATAGGTCAGTAAAACGACCTGTGGGTATCTTGAATGATGTGTTGGTGAAGGTGTCTACCTTCATCTTTCCTGCAGACTTTGTTATTTTGGATTGCGAGGTGGATTCTGAAGTTCCTATAATCTTGGGACTCCCTTTCCTCGCAACTGGAAGTGTGCTTATTGACATGAGAGCTAATGAGTTTTTATTTTGGTTGAATGACGAAGTGGTCCGTTTTGATGTATGCAAAGCAATGAAGCAGCCCGAAGATATGGATGTGTTCTCTGTAGCTGAAATTAATTATAAGGATGACAAAGAATTATCTGTAGAAAAGCAGCTTACTGATGAGTCATTATTTGATGAGCTGCTGAATTTTGAGTGTGAGGAGGCTCAAGAACATGAAGAAACTATGTGTGCTCTAACAGAAATAGGGCCCTATTCTCATACTCCTAAGCAGCCGGACCTTGATCTTAAGAATCAACCGTCACCAACAGCAAAGACTTCCATTGAAGAGCCCCAAGTGCTAGAATCGAAAGAGCTCCCCAATTATCTAAGGTATGCGTTCTTGGGAAGTGGAAATACACTTTCTGTGAGTGTGGCGGATGATTTAAGTGAACAACACGTAGAGGCTCTCATCTCTGCTCTGAAGAGATACAAGAGAGCTATGGGTTGGACTATTGATGATACAATTGGTATCCCGCCTGGGATATGTATGCACAAGGATCATCTCGAAGAAGATTGCATGCCTACAAGTAAATTTCATTATCGTCTGAATCCATTCAGAAAATGAACCACCATCTATCTCGATGAAGCCTAAGTAATCGAGATAGCTATGTCGTGCCACGACAATAAATCAAGCGCTTGATGGGAGGCAACCCATCGTTTTTAATTGTTTTTATTGTTTTTGTTTTCCTAGGATTTTGTCGAGCCACGACCAAAACTAAGGCGCTTGATGGGAGGCAACCCATCGTTCTAATCGTTTTTGTTGTTTTTGAGTAAATGTAGGTGCAAGAGGTGTAAAGGAGGAGATTGGTTTCAAATTTTGATTTGGAAGTGTTGCATGTTGAAGGTGGTAATTTAGGAACGAAGAAGCAAAAGGCTATGGGTTAGGCATTGCTTATGAAAATATAGGCAAAGAACAAGGCACGGCCTATGTAAATTTAGGCCACGAACAAGGCAAGGCCTATGCTATGGCCTAAGCTCTCGGATTCTAGAGTGCCATGCTCAACAATGCCATAGCATAGGCGCCGCCGCCTATGCAAAAGCATTTTGTCTCTGAATCTCATATGCCATGGCATAGGCGCCGCCTATGCTCAACAATGCCATAGCATAGGCGCCGCCTATGCAAAAGCATTTTGTCTCTGAATCTCATATGCGCCTATATCTAACAATGCCATAGCATAGGCGCCGCCTATGGTCACTTTTTGTCTTCAAATCCGATTCTAAATGGGTCAAAACCCGACCCAATCTTGTCCTATAAATAAGAACTTAGTCTTAGAGCAAAAATGCATTGCCAATCCAACCTAAGCGTCGCCTACCTCTCCAAATTCTCTCAAAAATTTTCCTTTTGCTCTTTTACTTTGCAAGAACACCTTCCAAGGCCATCAACCAAGTAAGTACTTCTTTGTTCTTCTTTTATATTTCGTAAGTACTACACTACTATGCCTATAATGAATTGTTAAATCTTGAAATAGTAGAAGTGATTTGAATGTGCTTGGTTTGTTATGATACATCTAATTGAGTTAAAAAGAATACATGTGGGTACTCTTGACTTGGTTCTGACTTGTATTTGATTTTGATACACTATCATACTTTTACTGAGTCGACATGGTGAAGTTAATTGCATAATCTTCAAAATTGAATGCTTGAATGTTTGAATGACTCATTCATCGAGATAAAGATCATGATTGAATACAAGCATAAGATGTTGTGATTATTTTCTATACCATAAACTTGGTTCAATCTCTACATGGTCGTCTTGTTCCAAAAATGCATTAATCCAAACCATAAAGGATGGTCAAGATTACATGGCATAGAGTTGAAAAGAATAGTTAAAGACAACATGCAAGTATGACTGTGCTGAACATATTGTTGGAACATATCGCCTAAATGTATGTCGATAAAGTCTGAGTAATCGACATCACTCACTTAATTAGTTTGTACAAATAAATTAAGTGTGGGGTGGTGCCACTATAGTTTGTTTGTCGATTATATCTTCCGAGATGAAGCTAACATGACTTTATTGAGATCTCAGGTAGAATGGCACAAAAAGGACGACAAGGAAAAGAAAAAGCACCCACCTCACAGAAAGGTAAGAAAAGAGGAAGAAAAGAGCAAGCTGAATCCTCCGTGCTGCAAATACCTCGACACACTCTTGGAATCAAGTGGGGTACATTTTGAGGAACTTCTGAGGATGACGACTCTGATGATGATTCCAATGCAGGGGGTATGACCCCAGACATAGAGGAGGAGTTCGACTAACCACGTTCTTTTTATTTATTATCCACTGAGGGCAGTGTGTCCCGTCTACGTGTGGGGTGCTGGTATTCGTATGATATACTTCTTTATCTGCATTTGCTTATTTATGTTTGTTTGTTTTGTTTTAGTAGTTAAATTTTTTTTTAACTTTGCATGAAATTGTTCTGAGGGGCAGCATGGTATTATAACAAGAGTTTGTGCTAAAATCATTACTATTGAGATGTTTAGGCTCTAATAGTGACTTATTATATGATAATTATGTGGTTCAATTCCTTCATCTGTTGGGTCAAGAGTCTATACTGCTTCTAATAAAGTCGACCATGTGCCTTGTGTGTGTGAGATGATAGTATATTCTATGTCTGTGGTTGATGCTAGAACTTGCCTGGTATGTATGTAAAGCGAAATAAAAAGTGTGAGTTAGGAGATGATTTAGGCATTTCTTTGGCAACTTATGATTGTTTACCTTCATTTTATCTACCCATGGACATCATCCTAGATAACCCCCTTTGAGCCTTAAGCCTATTTTCTTTGACAACCTCATATGTAAACCTAATCCATTTTTTTTCAAGACCATAATTTGATCCAAATTCCTAAGTGCTTTAAATTGTAAAGTCATGTGACAAAATAAGAGGAAATTGGATGAGTGTGATGCCTTAGAATGTATTGGTGCTTGAATTCGTTATGAAAAAGAATTGCTATCATAGAGGTGTGTTATGAAAAGAAAAATGATAAAAACTAAAAAGTTAGTTATGTTTAAAATTGAAGAACAAAAGAGGTGAGAAAGGGTGGTAGATTAAAAGAAAGTAGAAAGGTTGTTTGAAAGAAAGCATAAATGGCATAATGTGATGTATTAAAGCGCTTAGGAACATAGTCACTATTTCTGGCCAAAATAGTCCTACCCGTCCCTTAGCCTACATTACAACCTGTAAAGACCTATTTGATCCTAAGCTTAACATTCTGATATTTAGTGGAGCATTACACTAAGGGCAAGCCTATGGTCATCAGTTACAACATATGAATTCTTTGTGAGAGTGAGAGCAAGGATAATCTTATACCCATGTTCGAAATATATACAATACTTGTGAGTGATTATGGGTTATATTTTGTGAGACACACATGGTTGATGAGTTTTCGGTGGTTGTGTATGATTCTCCGTGCCTTAACTTTTGAATACGAATTAACCATCATCACGAGTCTATATTAGAGGTTGAATTGTTTCTAGAAGTGATCAGAAAACTACTCTTTGTAATAAGTGTCGTGCCTGTCTTGATGAATATTTTGTGTTGTTACTGTGAAAACCTAAGTGGATGTTTAGAAGGACATGATATTTTGTTCGAGGACGAACAAAGCTTTAAGTGTGGGGTGTTGATGATAGGCGTATTTACACGCCTAAAGTACGTTAATTTACCCATATTTTAGCTAAGTTTTGAGGACAAAATATATAACTCATGCACTTTTAGTCCTTTTTCCTTTAAGTGATCTAACAAACGTGATTAGCAAGTTTTTAGGTATAAATGATGTAGATTTCAGCATTTTATGGATAACTTGACGTCAAAGGAAGCTTCACGAAAGAAGGGAAGGAGAGCTTGGACGCCTAGGACCAAAAGTGACACATGGGAAACCTATCCCGGGCAAAAACAGCATTTTCCAAGACTTTGGGGATCAGCAGTAACCTATAAGGATTAGGATAATGATGCATTAATTTATTAGGATTAGGATCAGTACGCAGTAGCCTTATAGGAATAGGATATGGGTATTATAAATACCCTATTTTGCTGCAGTTTTTAGGGATATCATTATTCTCATCATTCACATTCTAATTCATTCCTCTACAACTCTAAACAATTTGTTTTCAATTAATTCTTATTTACTTTCTCTTCATCTATTCGTCTTAAATTTTCACAACAAGAGAAACGCTACTTGCAAGGTCTTCACGCCATAAGCCATACCAAACCCTACTACACGTGAGATCTTTATTTTGGTATAATGATAATGACTATTGTGATTTCCCTTGCACTCATGAGTAGCTAAACTTCTCTGTTGGGGTTATGAAAGCCTTATGAGATACTATCTATTACTATGAGTTTGTGAGTTCTTGACACGTATGCTGCTTATATCATTATTCTCTTCATCTTAATGCAAATTCTTGTGGTTGCAAACACATAGGATACGCCAGTATAGCATTAACTTGTTCGAAAGAAAAGTTATATGTCTGGAAAAGAGATAATGTCAAGGTAATAGGGCACCAACCCCTGTTAAAAAGTTAGTGCCGTAACTGGATTAACCTCTTGGAGAATTTGTACCATTAGATACGCTTTAAGCTCGAAAGAGTTAAAGTGAAATAGTCCTTATTAGGTCGAAAGACGCTTGGATTTACCATAGAATACAATTCTCTATAAGCACATGCATGTCTGAATTCTGCATAACTCATAGCCAATAGAGACGTATAACTCATAAGGTGGACATAATCTCAACTCTCAATTCTCATTGGTTAAACATCTTACTAAACATTCTTCCTTTTTACTTTGCTATTCTTCGTTTTTACTTTGTTATTTTATTACACTATTGCACTCTACAAAATCCCCCCTTTTACGAGACTTTCACTAAAAGTCTACTAATCTTTGCTTACTTAGTGACCAGCTATTCCCTGTGGGATTCGACACCCAACCCAGTTGGGTTATATATTTGACAGCGACCGCTTACACTCTTACGAGAGCTGTAGTTTGAGCGTTATCACCCAACCCATTCTTATCTTAATGCAAATTTTTGTACTTCAATTATCACGATATCTACTTCAGACTTACAAGTCAGCTCTATGATCATAACTCATATTTATGCACTTTTCGTAGAATTATGTATGCTTCCAGTTCCTAGTATAAGAAGTTCCAATTCACTCAGCAGTACGAATCATATTCCATGAATTTATGAACTCCAAACCCAGGTCATGCAGCTCATGACTCATGTACTCATGCTTTACAGTATGCTCATAACTCATGGTGCACTCTTAATGACAAGCAAAATTTAGATTATACTATTTATGTCCTTAGTTTTGATATCTCTGATAAATTCATGTTTTTGATACTCTATTCCCCAAGCCTCAGTTAAGTGTCAAAGTTATGCATAGTATTCTTTCATGCTTCAGGTACTCATGTTCTAACCTTTCAGTGACCTCTCCTTATGTAAAGATAGTTGTAATGAACAATTGTTTAGATAGGAGAGAGTAAATATTTCATGTTGGGGAAAGATTATTGTATGCTTGTTTTATCTAAGACTATAAGTGTGAAGAAAGATTGAGGCAAAAATTTTGGTATATGTCATGGTTAGTTAAGAATTCCATGTGTGTCTTCTTAAGGATAGTGAAAAAAACTATTATTGATAGAGGTTTAGAGAATATGAGAAAGATGTTTTTATGGGTGTTTTCCTAGAAGTTCGTATGTGGTTATAAGTGGATGGGTACATTATGCGCTAGCAAAATTTCTAGTAAGAGGTTAAATTTAGTTGTTGAAGTGGTAAGAAAAATTATTCTTGAGATGAGAAGCTGTGAAAATGCATAGGGTATTGAATTTGTGATTCAGACTAGCATTATGGCGTTATGCGCAGTACCTTGTGATTTTGAGTTAGGCTTGAATGGTGGGAGTATGTGGCTTAACTCAAACTTGGGTTGAAGTAGTTATATGTACCCATGTGAGAATTATAAGTTGAATCAAATGAGCATGGTATTTAAGGGGAAAAGTATAGTTGAGGGAGTATTTTAGAAGTGTGGCTAAGCTTGAAAGTTAGCAGTTGCATTGACTAACGCCTAGTAAGTTTTATAGTCCTATGTTCCAGTTATAGAGTTATAGCTATGTTGTGAATCCTTATTCTGATATCTAATTTAGATCATGTCCAAAATTCTTTGCTCCCTAATGTCATTAGAACTTCTTGCAAAGAGTGTTGAAGAAATACTCTAATTGAGTATAAGTTTTCAGTAGGATTTAGTCTATATAGCCAGATATTCAGTTTAGCAATCAAACAAATAATCTCCTATGGTTTTCTAACTTTCCATCTACTCTTACTATCCAAAATTTCATAAATATGGCTAGTCCATGAGGTAATTCATTCACGTCCATGCAACTTGAGAATTCAGTTCAAACTCAGATACTTAGTCAAGATTCAATTCATAAGTGTTCAGTGCATGATCTCAGTTTTTCAAGTATTCCAGCTCAAACATTGTGATACCCATTTTACGACCTTCATCTCGATATTTCATGATTCATGCTTACATAATGTTCTTGGTGATGCTATGAAACCCTTTTTTAAATTCCTATACGCATTTTGTTGAGGATAGTTCCTAATGAGAAGTTACGTACTTTATTCCATCCTTAGTAACTCTTGAAATTTTATTGCATCAGTTATTACTTCACAGTTCTATATGTAAGTTCATATCATGAACATTTCAAGTGAGTTCTAAACTCTTAGCATGAATCAACTCCTTATAGTAAATATAGTCAAGTCAGAAATCAATTTTATGATGAAATTGTTAATATTTCAGCTCAGCTATATCCTTTGTTAGAATACATGTCATTTCTACATTATGTCATACTTCTAAGACTTCAACAAATTCCTCTCCATCATTTGAGGATGAATGATTCTAAGGGGGAAATAATGTAATACCCCGTATTTTTGGGCTAGACATTGAACCGTCGTTCTTACGTGTATAAAATCTAACCCTCATGATTTATATTTGAATACATGTTTCATGATCATTATCCTAGTGTGAGAGTGCTTGTTAGGTGAAAAATGTTCATAGGAATCACTTTGAGTAAAGTTGAGCTAAAATTCTTTGATTCGGCCAAAGTTTGGTGTCTGATTCTACAAGGGTCAAATTTTAATGTGTATAACTGTTAAAATATATGGAATTTTTCAGATCTAGACCACCAAATTATATATAATTGAATTAGCTTTCCAATAATACCAATTTTGCCTAAATTCGATATCCAAGCGAAAAGTTATGACCATTTTTGTGAGAAACACTAAGAGTCCGCGATAGGTTCGCGCCACGACGGCTATTCCCCCGGAATAGAGATCGCACCACGAGGGCTATTCCCTTGGAATAGGGGTCGCTCCATGAAGGTTATTCCTACGGAATAAGGGTCGCTCCATGAGGGCTATTCCCCCACTATTCTTGATCTAAGAGGCCAAGGGGTAATTTGGTCCTTTTTTCTCAACTCCAGTCATCCAAAACACGACTTATAACACTCAAAAGGGCATTATTTTTCCATTACCAGAATGAGAAATTCAAGTGTCTCTTCCCAAGAACAAGAAATTCAAGCTTTCTTCCTCAAGAATTCAAGGATTTAAGTTTCAATTTCAAGCTTCCGTCAAGAATTCATCTAATTGAGGTATGTGGGGTATTCATCAATGGATTTCTTTCACCCATTGAGCCCAAAAACCCTCTCTTTGATTTAAATCATAAATTTTCCTTCATTATGGAATTTCACATATTCGAGATGAATTTAATCTATGTTTTTCCTTCTTAATTTGAATCCTATCCATGTCCACATATGATCCCATGTAAACTAGGTTATGGAATGCTTCGAATTTCAAGTTCTTATGTATATTTAAATTGAGTCCATGAAAATTATCCAATTCGTGCATTAATCCAAGTGTGTATATTGCCTTGCCAAGTTTAACTCATTCTCATATTTCAATTCATGAAATTCGTCAGCTTAATGAAATGTCTTATGTTTTTGGTTTTTGAACTATGATATTATATCACTATTCTAGCATTGTTATCGTATTTTGTGATCATTCAATGCTGGAGGGTTATGAACACCTGATACCTATGTGTTTTATATGTTTCCATTTTCAAGTTACAATTCAGTCAGACCATGTTTTCATTAATACATTCAGACTACCATGTTCATGTTGAGCACTTATATAAGGTCTTGACATCTTGATAAATTAATTCTTGATGTTTTAAATTAACTTGACATCTTATATAAGGTCTTCTTAATTTTTTTACAATTATTTTTTACAGTAGTTTTGTTATATTACTTCCAATTAGTTGTTATGAGTCATTTAAGACTTGTCTGCTTTGCTATTTCAACCGTGATATATAGTAGACTCTCAAAATTATATCGGTGTATAAATTGAAATAGAAGAAGAAGTATTATAATCATAATAATTAAAAACTTATAATTGACTATCGATGTCATAATAGTTTAGACAAGAAGAGAGTATTATAAATTACAATAACTAACAGTTTAAAACAAATATATTTAATTATTTAGATTTTATTTGTATCACATAAATTAAGAAAATAACATATATTGAACTCATGCTGATATGAGTCCCTCGATACCCAGTATATCCATATATGCTCAGACTTTTTTAAAATATTAATGAATATGTTAAATTTTTCAAAAGTATTGTACTTTCAAAGAGCTCAACACAAATTGGAGAAAGTGAGGAATCAACGATTTAGTACCTAACCATACACAATATTTTAAGGACCCGTTTGGCCATGGAAATTTTTCTCTTTTTTCCAAAAAAAATTTTCGGAGTTGAAAATTGTGGAGTTTGGCCATGAAAATTCAAAAAATAATTCCGGAAAATTTTTCTAGAAAGAAAAAACAGGATTTTGTTGTTTTCACACTTTTCCAACTCTAATTCCAACTTTTATTATTATTACATATAACCCCAATCTTTTAAATTTTTACATAAAACTCTCCTTATAACATTATTTTTTCAATATTACGTATATAACAGTTTTAAAGAATAAGATAATTATAATTTCAAAGTTAATGCTATCCTAATTAATATATATCTCTTTTTCTCTCTCATCATTATTTTTATCTCTTATTTAATTTTTTCCTTATTTAAGACATTATTTAACTGCTAATTTATATTTATACCCATAAATATATAAAATATTATGTTTATACACATAAATATATAAAGTATTATAGTTATACCCATAAATATATAAAGTATTATATTTATAATAGAAATATACAAAGTATATTATATATAAAGTTTATAACATGTATATACCATATACACACATATATAAATATACAAAGTATGTTATATATTAAGTTTATATCATGTATATACCATATACACACATATATAAAAATACAAAGTATAAAGAAACATAATAAGCATATTTATATATTTATGGTATATGATATAATATACCATAAATATGCAAAGCATGTTTTACATATAAATAATTTATTCACACACAGTAAAATCTTTCATGTATAAGAAAATTAAAGAAATAAATTAGCGGCACCCTAAAATTTAATAACAACTCATCATTTTCTATTTTTTAGGAACGAAAAATGAAGGAAATAAATTAAATAAATTCCTAAAAAAATAAATTTGTTTGAGAGATAATATTTGTTACCTAAAAAACAGGAAGCAGTGATCTGTTAATATAACATTCATATTTAAAATTTTCAAATATGAGAAAACGACTATTAATGTAAATATTATATATGTCATAACTGAAATTCATTAAATATGACCATTTATATGTAATTGTTTTTATAATAGTGGCTAATTGTGTTCCTTTTCTATTAGTAGGTAAATTTTAGTTGGGTAATTTTGACAGTTTGTAAAATTTAGGGCATAAAATCATATTTTAAAACGTTTTTTCAAAAGTAAAAAATAAATTTTAAAAAAACATGGCTAAACACAACTCCAACTCTAATTTTAACTCCAACTTTAAAATTTTTTAGTTTTCATGACCAAATGGCTACTAAGTGTCTTTTTTCTCTTCAATATTGCTGAGTTTCCTCTTGTGAAATACCTAGATACCTGTTGACGCAACTGATATATACTTTCTTGGTTTTAAGAGGAAAAATTTATTTAAAAAATAATTCTTTTTTAATAATATTTTAATTTTAATTTTTTCATACGACATATCTAATACTCCATATCATAATATTTAACACTATTATATAATTTTTTTTTATTTTCTTAAATTTTAACATAAATTAACATAAATTATTCTTCTTAAAACCAAACTCAGTTGCTTGTTGTCGTACATCTGATTGCTGCAGAACACCTACCCCTTCAAAAAGTCAACATTCCTGAGCCTGCATGAGTTGAAGTCGGAGGTGGGGGGTCGGGGGTGGGGGGTCTTTCAATATTTTAATAATAGCAGAAGTGAAAAGAAAAGAAATTTATTGATAGGGGTGGCTAGTGCTCTCATCATCCATTCCATCAGCCTTCTTTATCTGCCAGCTACAGCACTTCCTATGGCGACCAAGTCAGCATTTGCCCGTCATTTTTTTCGTTTCCCGTCTTTACCAACAAAGACCCAAGCTCATTTTCCTCGTCATTTCTCTACTTACCACCACTGTAGTAAGTCTTTGATTGATAAATACGATTCAAAGTTTTTTTTTTAAAAGCTTACTTTTGGGGAATACTCAATACCCAACTAATGTTTCTTTAGTTCTTGTAATTTGTTTCTAACACTTTGCTAAATGGTTTTTATTTTTTAACTCTATCAGGGAGAAGGGGCTGAATTTTAATCTTTTAGTTTCTGCGTGTGAGTGCTTTCTGAAAATCTTGGGAAATTAGTTATTTCTGCGATGTCTGGTTCTAAGCTTTGGCGTATCGGGATCAGCTTGTGGATTTGCTGGTTTTTGCTATTTAGGGGGGCAGATAGCCAAGTTACTCATCCAGATGAAGGTAACGTTTTGAATCTTTAAGGTTGTATTGGATTACATAATTTGTTAAAAAACTACGATAACATTATTGAATTATGTAAGAGACGTCTCACTTGCTGCAGCGGGCTTAAGTATGCATTCTCAAACTCTTTTTTTTTTTTTTTTTTTTTTTTCATTTCGATTGTCCAAGGTCTAGTAATATGTTAAGGAACACGCTGTTGATGTTCGGAATTTAATTGTTTGTGTGACAGTAAAAGCATTGCGTGCCGTCAAGAAAAGTTTGGTTGATCCAAATGGGAATCTAAGTAACTGGAGGCGAGGAGATCCATGTATGTCTAATTGGACTGGGATTTTGTGCTACAATGAAACTAACAATGATGGTTATCTTCATGTTCGAGAACTGTAAGACCTTTATCATACTTGAGACTACCTCTTGATACTGCATCATGAGCATGGATGTTCTCAACATGCTTCTAAATCTAAGGCAGAATAAATGTTGTATCTCTAATTTGGGTCCCAATACTGTATATCACAATGCTTATTCTTTTGAATTTTTGCCGTTTTGCCTTTATTATTTACTTCAAATCTGTTACTGAATTCGAGCATGTTACTTGAATCTCTCTGTTCCTCTAGGGCTTAGTTGCTAGCTCGTACTGAAAGAAGTTCACTCCCTTTAGTCAAGTAGGTAAAGTAAGCGTATAAACCACTTTGCCATAGTCTCGATTTGAACAAAGCAAAGAAGGCGGCATATTAGAGAAAGGGGGCAAACTTTAATTGAAGCAGGGGTGGAGCTCCTCAAAGAGACTCGGAAGGCGCCACAGTTCTGGAGGATATGAGTGGAGAATTGTCAAGGGATTTAATCCAAAAAGTCACGACGTATCGGATCCTGATATTGCTGTAAGTACTAGATGTGATCGATATCATCACTGTAGACCATGCTAAATAAATCTATTTCAATTCGCCTCATCTAATAGGTGGCATACTTTTTTAGTTCTATTTTGGATTCTACAGATATAAGAAAAGGCAAGGTATCAGAACTGAACATGGAGAATTGGAATTGATTTTGTAACATGAAAGCGATGATTGAGAGAAAGCGAAGCCATCATGTCACGTCTCAAAGTCATATGAAGCCATCATGTCATGTCTGAAAGTCGTACTTGGATCCCTAGAAGAGACCTTAGAAGTTGCTTTAGACTCTTATTCACATAGCTGAAAGTAGAAATCATGCTAGTGAAAATCTATTGAGCATCCCGTTATCTCAAATCACACATTTTCTAGGATCTAAATATATGTGTGTGTGGGGGGAGAGCTGCAAATCATCCTGCTCTGTTCATATATACTAGGTAGATTCTTGCTATGCAGGTGTACATACAAGCTTGGTCCTATCTTGTACAGCTCTCACGGTATCACATGCTTGAATTTGAGAATAGGAGATTGCCTGAAGAATTGGGACAAATCTCCCAATTGGCCTTGTTATCTACTTGGTGTACCATGGACATCCAAAATCATCAAGTACCTATTGTCTAGGATGCATATTTTGGCATAATATGTAATTGGCATCAAGAATGTCAGTGGGGTTTGCATTAATAGATCATGACATTGAAGTTTTCCTGAGGGGTACAAAAAATAGATTATGGTCAACAGAGATACTAGCTATTTGATAATCAGTTGGTTTCATTCTTACACAAATATGCACCTTGTAGTTATGTTGAAAAAATAAATTAGCTTCGTCTCAAGTGCATAAATTTACCTTGTTCGTGTATTATGAAGTTACATTAAGATACATGCAGCTTTGAGAATATTACCAACACAATACAAAAGGTTAAAGAAAATTGTATTAACACTCTGTACTTTTGGTGTAAAGAAGAAGGTATAGAAGAGGTAGGACTGTTAGTAGATTTCTTAGGGGCCTTGTAATTATGGTACTAGTTTGTAACTTTTTGGAGATAGCCAGCATACCCTTAATGCTGAAGAATACAACTTTACCTTTATAAAAAAAAACATTAAGATACATGTATAGTATACTTCATGATTAAGGAAATTGTATTATGATGCACGTTCTAGACTGGATGGACTATACTGGGTACCTGTTAGAAGAATTACTTACAAATTTCCAAGTATTATAACCATTTTATAAAAGCAAGATAAGTGAACCAAAGAAGAACATTTCCTCCACTTGTCTTCAACAAAATTTGAGAGATTGAGAGCTCTCCTTCCTAAATTTCGAGCATTTGGTATTAGAGCTACTTGTCCGGAACTTCTTGAAGATTTGAAAGGATGAGTCTTCAGTTTGAAATCAATGTGAATGAGATTAGCTACTACTGCTATAAGTTTGCTGTGTTAGAGAAGCACTCGCGTGAAGAAATTGTTTGGTACGTGGAACTGCCAATATTTATGATATTGATGTTAACGGGCCCAACAAAAGTTTAAACCGTGACAAAACAATTGCTTATGGAGTAGCCGTGTAGCTGTATGACTAAGAATCTTGAGTAGAAAGGTAGCGAATGATGTGACATGATATTTGAGAAGGTTTCATTTTATAAAGCTCAAGTAAAGATGGAGATGACGATTTGGATGAAGATGAAGAAGGCGAGGATATATGAGTAAGATTTGAACGATGATCATATTGAGGGTTCTACGATCCTTGAAATCATGATTTAATTTTATGGTTATAATTGGAGTAAATTTCATCCATGGTCACTTAACTTTGTATCTATTAAGCAAAAATCACTTTTCTTTCATTTATTACACAAAAGTCATTTAACTTTGCTCCGACCATCACAAAAGTCACTATGACCGGATTTTACAATAATCCCATCGGAAAAATGATGTGGCAACCTTAATTAATTCTTAATTTTAATTTAAGTGAATATATAATATATTACTCATATCTTCACTCTTTTTATATGTGCACAACCTAATTTTCCTTATGGATTATTTAATGAAAGAATACCAATTTCTTAATAGATTAGACTACCTAATGAAGACTATTTTCATTAAAACGATTTGGTTGATATTTTTATCAAACATTTCATAATATTGCATTCATCTGCCAAAAAGGTGCATCGAAAAAGAGTGGTAAACAAGATAAATTCTTCAAAACACATAAAATAGAAATTCATGTATGATATTATGTTTTTAAAAAAATTATTTTAATTCTTTGAAGATAAATCAACATGCTAAAGATAGTTTTTAAATAAAATCTTTTTAATTGTGTCATTGAATAAGTATTGTCAAAATTTGTACAAATAATGTTATATTGACAATTGTGTTAATAAAAGTTATAAAATATAAGTACTTTAATAGATAAAGAAATTCTAGGATATTTAATTTTTATATTTATCATTTGAATTAATTAAAAAATATGTAATTTATCAGAAATTGAATCTTATAGTAAAAAATTTTAAGAGAATTAATTGATTTGTTAAACAATTTAAAATACAAAGACAAACTCAATAAATAGAGTAGTTTATCATATTATTATGATATACCGAATGCAAAGCGCCAAGTGGCAAGAAAAAAATGTATAAAAAAAATAATTTTATCAATTACATGTCACAATTTTAGAGGGAAACAATAATTTTATCAACGACATGCCATAATATTAGAGGAAAAAAATAATTTACCAACACATGTCTCAACTTTAGAGGATTTTAAGAATATATAAGTATAATTTTATTTCATAAAAATATCAATCAATTTTTTTTATGAAAATAGTCTTCACTAGGTAGGTGAGCCTTGGAGTAACTGGTAAAGTTGCTGTCATGTGATCAGGAGGTCACGGGTTCAAGCCTTGGAAACATCCTCTGGTAGAAATGCAAGGTAAGACTGCGTACGATACACCATTGTGGTGGGGCCCTTTCCCGGACACCGCGCATAACGGTAGCTTTAGTGCACCGGGCTGTCCTTTTTTATATTTTTTTAAATTAAAATTAAGAACTAATTAAGGTTGCCACATCATTTTTTCGGTGGGATTATTGTAACATCCGGCCATAGTGACCTTTGTTATGGTCGGAGCAAAGTAAAATAACTTTTATGTAATGAATAAAAGAAAAGTGACTTTTGTGTAATAGACACAAAGTTAAGTGACAACAACAACAACAACAACAACAAACCCAGTGTATTCCCACCTCGTTATAATTGAGGGCTCCTAGGACTTAGACATTGTGATCAGTGATGAATTTGCTGCCGTTGTAAGTCTATTAAGAAAAATATCCATAGCAAGAATCAATCAAACAAGCTTTGCAAACATTGGTTTTTGAAGAAAAAAGATGAAAAATGTTGCTAGCATAAAAGAAGTGATGGACATGGACAAGGTAGAGGAAGATCGAAGAAAGAAGTTGAGCTTGAGATTTTGAAGTAAGAAAATCAAGTTGTGGATGCCTTGCCTTTATATGTCATTAAAGATTGACGTCTTCCAAAACATTCTTTTGAAGTGTTGAATCAATTTTAAAAGAAGGTGTTGCAAAAATCATATGGATTCATCTCAAGTACATGAATTCCTAGTTCATGTATTAAGAAATTAATGCTAAGATATACGTATAGTTTTATTCATGAATTAGGAAAAACGAAAAGTCTCGACTTAAATTATGGTAATACTAGACTAGGTACATGTTTAAAGAATACCTATTAATTCTTAAGCACTATACCCGTTTTTAGGAAGAGTTGAGCGAAAAAAAAAAAGTCATTTCCTCCACTTTTCTTCAACAGAATTTGAGAGATTGAGAGTTCTCGTCCTCTCTTAAGTTCCCATCAAGTTCTACACTCTCGTAAATGATTTAATTAAAAATGATAAATGGGATTTGTGTGCTAGCTAATTCTTAGTAGTTGGACAAGGAAGATTTGAAGTGTAGAGATTGTGACTGAGAAGCCCTCTTTAGGGTCCTAGTTGTCTAGTAGAAGCATAGACTTTGGATACTTTGTGATTTTACTAGCTTTTTCTGCATAGCAAGAATACAGTCTCACACAAATATTAGTGTCTGAAGTTTTTGTGATAAATTACTAAATTGTTGGTTATGATTACACTGAGACCCTATTTATAGATACTACATTCCATTCTATTTCCAAATAGGATTCTAAATGTTATTTCTATTCCTACTCATATTCTAACATTCCACCTCAAGCTGGTGCATACATGATACAAGAAAACCAAGGAACACACGGAATTGGCTCAAAACAGTCCAAAAACACTCCAAAAATAATCCACTAATTCAAAGAATCGAGGACCCTTTTGAAGACCACTCTCCGATTCAAGAATGAAATACAAGAAGGACAATATAACTAGGTGTTTGACACCTTTTGCAGCCAACAACAAACTAAGTTAACAACACAAGATGAAACAACAATGAGAAGAACAACAACAACAACAAAAACGGCTTCACAATACAAGATACAAAACGGATACAAGATTACAAAAGAAAAAGGATAGATCGATAGACCACATGAAGGTATAACGTTAAGAACCCAAGAATGGTAACTCTTGGACCCTTAATACTACATACAACAATAAACTTATCTCTTACAAAGACACAAGATCGGAATCCACCTCTCAAGCATCAATGTTTCCAAGCAAATGCAAACACAAGTGATTCTACACTTGTCTAAGCCCTAATTTTGGTTTTGGGTGCCTCAAGGAAAGAGGACTTGTGTTTCTTTGTCTTGTAAGACTTAAAACTTCATTCATAAACTAAGTAAATAAAATCCTACATTGTTCTTTATATAGCTATTACAAGATATAAGTTAAAATGACCAAAAGGGCCTTCAAAGAGCGGGCTGCCCATCAAGTGTAAGTTATGGGCTGATTTTGGTGTGTTTTTGGCCTCTTCTACACTTCAATTGCACACACCAAGTCTCGGGACCAACTCGAACCATATCCGTGATTATTCTTGTATCATCCTCTCCATCTTGAGAGGAATTTGCCCACAAATTCACGGCTTCATCTCGTTCAATTGGCCACTTCAAAAGAAAACACTCAAAACAGTCCGCAAAACATGAAGAGCCCGATAGCTCAATAATAACAAGGGACGTATCAAAGACGAGCTAAAAATAGCCCACAAGAAATGCACAAAAATAGTCCACAAGCTAGCCAAACCCGAGAGCATAATGACAACAAGTCTCGGATCCAACATCTTCATTTTGACCCTAGGCTTCCTCTCCCTCTTGAGATTGGCCTTTAATCTCATCCGACTCAAGTCTCCTTCTATCATATAATCATTGTCGTAGACTCCGTATCCTCATGTCTCTCTCTACTATGTTCCTCTTCTTGGATGTGTCGATTTTTGGAAAGGAAGTTTCGGTTGAGAGACTCGATTTGGTAACGTGGAGGTTCGGTTGTGGAGCTTGGATGGGAGGAAATTGGCTTCCAAGTCCTCCTTGTTGGAGTTGATTAACTTGCGGGGGAAGTGGTCTATCTTGTTCTTGGTTTTGAGGGCTATTTGGAGCTTGGCTTGTGGCATTATGTGGTGGTCTTGGAGGATTGGTCATTGGAAGTAAAGTTTTGGGAGTAAAAGCACGAGAGTTCCTTTGACTCTCTATTCGATCCAACCTCTCACTCACAGTTATCACGTTCGAGTCAATTTTTTCAAGACCTACATTTTCCCTAGCAAGGTCTCGGGACAAAGCATCAAGGAGGGCCAAAATGGTTTCCATTATGGCCAAGAAGTTACCTACAAAACAACAAATAAGTTAGTTGTACAAGAATGGTCCTCACACTTCCTCTCTATTGTTTTGTCTCTCGGATTTTTCACACTTTTATCTCACAAGTGTCGTAACCTTGCTTGTACTCCGTGAGGCATCTAGAGGTGGACCAAGTATTACAAACTCAAAAGAATAAGACATACAAAGGAACATATACACGAAGGACGGTTTCAAAACTAACTTACAATCTAGTACTATCTTGTAAGTTAGTAATGGAATCAACAAACGAAACTAAAGAAACAACACAATGAAAATAGAAGATCAAATTTTAAATTTTGAGCTTAAAATGTTTGTGTGAACAGTAACTTGGGTGACATGACAGCATACCATTGGTCATGGCCCCACAATTAGTCACTAGTTGAAGTTTACAAACTTTAGTTACTATGTAATGGAAACAATTGGTTTTGGAGGGAAAGTATATGTCTTAAATCTCCTTTAAGTCTAATCTTCAAAAGGCAAGACTTGACTTTGTACAATTCCCACAAAACAAGATCCCTTGAAACAAGGAAAGTGGTTGAAAAGTAGATGTCAAGTCAAGAAAGTGATGGCTCAAGTCTTCTCACAAACAACTGTACAACTTGTAAGTTCACCTTTTTGAATCTATGTTACACTTTTGGTTGTCTTAAGTTGTAAGATGAGATGAAGAACAAGACAAACACCGCAACAACCTTCAAGAACACATCAACAAAACAAAAACAATTTCCACCCCACGGCAAACATCAACTCACATTAGTGTCAACACACGGCCAAGGTTCTTTTTGGTGTTGTATTTCGGTTTTAGCAAGGGTGAAGGTTGTGATGAATGCCAAGAACTCAACAACTTTTTCAAGAGCAACAACAACACCAACAACGTCCAACCAAGACTATAACAACAAGTCCACACGTCCAAGAACAACTTCAACACACGGCCATGGTCTTGTTCACAACAACATCTATTTTTTTAAAGCTCAAATCTAGATAGACTCAAAATGTTAATGGACAAGAATACTAACACTTGAAACAACAACACAAGCAAAATAAATCCTAGACCTAGACACACAACATTCGGCCAAGATACAACAACAAGAAGTTCAATTTCTCGGCCAAGATCTCAAGCTCAAGAACACGTCTTTTTTTTTTTTTTCTTAGCAAGAAAACCCAAGAATGGTATTGTAAGAACAAAGCCAAAGATGGTTTTGATACCAAATGATACAAGAAAACCATGAAACACACGGAATTGGCTCAAAACAGTCCAAACACACTCCAAAAACAGTCCACTAATTCAAAGAATCGAGGATCCTTTTGAAGACCACTCTCGGATTCAAGAATGAAATACAAGAAGGACAATATAACTAGGTGTTTGACACCTTTTGCAGCCAACAACAAACTAAGTTAACAACACAAGATGAAACAATAATGAGAACAACAACAACAACAAAAAAAACGGCTTCACAATACAAGATACAAAACAGATACAAGATTACAAAAGAAAAATGATAGATAAATAGACCACATGAAGGTATAATGTTAATAACCCAAGAATGGTAACTCTTGGACCCTTAACACTACACACAACAATAAACCTATCTCTTACTAAGACACAAGATCAGAATCCATCTCTCAAGCATCAATGTTTCCAAGCAAATGCAAACACAAGTGATTCTATACTTGTCTAAGCCCTAATTTTGGTTTTGGGTGCCTCAAGGAAAGAGGACTTGTATTTCTTTGTCTTGTAAGACTTACAACTTCATTCATAAACTAAGTAAATAAAACCCTACATTGTTCTTCATATAACTATTACAAGATATAAGTTAAAATGACCAAAAGGGCTTTCAAAGAGTGGGCTGCCCATCAAGTGTAAGTTATGGGCTGATTTTGGTGTGTTTTTGGCCTCTTCTACACTTCAATTGCACACACCAAGTCTTGGGACCAACGCGCACCATATCCGTGATTATTCTTGTATCAATACAAGACATATGTACCAAGCTTGTTATTGATGTAATTAATACGAGGATCAGTGAGGGAATTGTGAAGATATTTGCAAGAAAATTAGTAAGGACTGCTTTGGACGTCTGGGAGACCTCAGTTGAACAGGAACAAGCTGAAAAAGTGGTCGAAAAAGTAATAAATGTCGTTAGAAAGTCAATTTGTCGTTGGAAAATTGCCTGGAACTTGTATAAAGTATATGGGTAATCTCGAAATCAAGAGATGAGTAGATCTTGAACAAGAAAGTCACCAAAAAACTGGCCAAAACATGCTCATGGGTCGGATTATTAGATTTGATAGCCAAAAAGTGGTCAAAATCTAAGAAAAAATTATATGGGTAGGGTTGAAATGATGACACGACCCTATTGAAAATGAGAAATTATATGGGTAGGGTCGGAATGACGGCATTGGCATGACTCTATTGAAAGGAGAAATTATATGGGTAGGATTGAAATGACGGCACAAGCGCGACCCTATTGAAAAAGAGGAATTATATGGGTATGATCGGATTGATGGCATGATCCAATGAAATCAAATTTTAGGAGTCACTAAAAATACACACAAAACTATGCAAATCAAATCTGAGGAGTCACCAAAAAAGACACACGGTGCTATGCAACTCAGATATGAGAAAGTAGTCTGGAAAGATGCGTGGTACTGAACAAATTAAATATGAGAGATAGTCCGGAGAGATGCACGGTGCTACGCAAATCACATATGAGAAAGTAATCATCAGAAAGATGCACGATAGCCCAATCCTTTTCTAACATGATCATTGGCCAGGCGGACGACATATATGGGTAGTTGCCACCCGCCGGCAACGAAAGCTCTTTGATTCTCTAGAAGGATTGTAGAGGATTTGATACCATGTGAGAAATATAAGAGAAATATTACTCAATTGTTGTTTCTACATGATAGAGAGAGATTTGCACATGTTGTTTATCGACTTAGAGAAGACCTATGATGGAGTTTCCAGGGACGTTCTTTGGAGGTGTTTGAAGGCTAGAGGTGAACGTATGGTGTATGTTAGGGCGATTAAGGATATGTATGATGGTGCCAAGACTCGGGTTAGGACTGGGGAAGGGGACTCAGAGCACTTTCCTGTCTTGATGAGGTTACACCAAGGATTGACGCTTAGTCCGTTTGTTTTTGCCTTGGTGATGGATGTTTTGACGCGGAAAATTTCAGTTGAGGTGCCTTATTGTTTGCTTTTTACGGATGATGTGGTCTTGATTGATGAGACACGTAGTGGAGTTAATGCTAAATTGGAGGTTTGGAGGCAAATTCTTGAGTCTAAAGGGTTTAGGTTGAGTAGGTCCAAGATGGAGTATTTGGAGTGTAAGTTCAGCAAGGCATTTCATGAGTCCGATGTGGTTGTTAAGCTTGATGCTCATTCTATCAGTAAGAGAGATAGTTTCAATCCTTTTCTAAATAGGATTCTAAATGTTATTCCTATTCCTACTCATATTCTAACAATTTTACTTCTTGGCCTCAGATTTTTCTTTTGTTATGATGTTCGTAAACATTTTGATGTTGCTTGAAACAAGTGATGGACGGTCATTCTGGAGATTGATGAGACTATGTTTCAATAATCTGCAATGTGATAAGTCCTTGAGTTTCTCCTCTTAACAGGCAATTACTGGATATGAATCTATCAGGAAATTTGTCACCGGAGCTTGGTCGCTTATCTTATATGAAAATATTGTAAGTTCGGATATTTAACAAATGCTGTTCTCTTCTGAAAGGTTTCTGCTTGTCAAAACTTTTTCAGTTATAAGTTCCTTACAATGTAGTTTTTCTTTTTATCCTTTATTTTCTGCTTACCTTTTGTTTTTAAACCTTAAAAGGGATGTAATGTGGAATGCAATTAGCGGGACAATCCCAAAGGAGATAGGAAATATCAAAACACTTCAATTATTGTAAGTTAAACTTGTTTTTTAGTATTCCCTTCTTTTTACTGAAAATATGACTTCCTTTAGATTGTTCCCTCTGTCCCTGTGATTCTCCTCATGGAGGAATGAGCGAATATCTGTAGATGTTTAGACAATTTCAGCATATACTTATTCAGGAAATATTACATCTTGCTACCTAGTAATTTTCTATTGCTCTTACTCTTTTTTTTTTTTATTCAAAAAAAAAAATGGTTTCAGGCTTCTGAATGGAAATAAATTGACGGGTTCTTTGCCTGAAGAGCTTGGTTATCTTCCCAACTTGAACAGGATACAAATTGATCAAAATTATATATCAGGGCCCTTACCTGTATCATTTGCAAATTTGGACAAAACAGCACATTTGTAAGAGGTTTCTTGAGATTGATGATTATTAGCTTCCTTACAGCCCACAGCCGCATTCTCGGTTGTTTGATGCAACATGCATTGCTGTCATCAGATTTTTAATTTCTTATTTACTGATATATATTTTCCATAATGTGATTTTTTTCTGTCAGCCACATGAATAACAATTCGATAAGTGGACACATTCCACCGGAGCTATCTAAACTTCCAAAGCTAGTTCACTTGTAAGTGACAATATGATTCTTTAACGTTTTTAGTGCCTGCACAGTCCTTCAGGTGGTGCGACTAAGATGTTTCTCAAGGCTCAACTAGAAATGTTGATTTTAATAATGATAAGTTCAGAGTCCTTTCCTATCAGGAAAGATAAAAGGAATCCTTTGTCTCTCATCAGTGGAGATGCAGTGAATTATTACTGGATCCAACTGAAACCCAGCGTTTTCGAGACAGAATATGAATAGATCATAAACAATCATTAAATTGTCAATAAATATTAGATTCTGAACCCATAATTTTCGAAATGTAATGGGCTCACGGCTAAGAACATAAAGCGTGAACCCATAAAATTGAAATCCCGGATCCACCTCTCTCGTGGCTTACTCTTTGTTTGTTCAAGGAAAACGTGGGTACTGAATGATTTTCTCTCTCTCTTCTTAGTATTTGCTAGAAACATCCTTTCTTTCTTTTTGAGGAATTAAAACACCGTAGACTCTTACTGAATGACTTCTTCTGTGTTATCACCAAAGAAGTATGTCACTGTATCAAAATTCATTTGATAAATACAGAATGAGGTTGAGACCAACAAGATTAACCATAAAATGTTCAGCCGAAATTAAACTTTGATTACCATGATACAAAGGCCTCATTATTATCAATTAATGCACGCTAATATTGTATATAGAAATGAATTTTCTGGATAGACAAGATAAAGATGCTTGTTAACCTTAGAATGCAATGTGGTTTTGATCTATTTAATAAAAGCTTAGCCTGGTGCACTAAGCTCCTGCTATGCGTAAGGTCCCCAGAGGGCCTGACAACATCGGGTCTATTCTAAATAACCATACTTTGCAGTTCTTGTGTGTTTACATATTTACTTTGATGAATATTATATAAAGCACTTATCACTCTTTTCCTTCATTTTCCAGGCTGCTTGATAATAACAACTTATCAGGTTACCTTCCACCAGAGCTTGCTCAAATACCAAATTTGCGCATACTGTATGCTATCTTTCTTTTCTCTGTGTATAATACTTTTTGGATTACTGATATTAGCACACCTTTTCATTGGTGATAACTTTGGTGCCAAGGTACTTTCATCTTGATTGTGAAAGAGGTTTCCCTCATGATGAGTTATAGAAAGAGGAGAATGCAGTTGCAACAAGTTACTAAATTGTCAAACATATCCCTTCTTCAAGCTATGTTTGTTGAAGTAGCTAATGATTAAGAAGTGTGACACCCATCACATAAGACTATTCTTGATGTAGACAGATGAATATACTAAATTGCTAAAGTTTGTTCGAGATATCAATGCAGGATCTCTTAGACGTAGCTTTTGATCGTTGATAAAGCAAATAAAGTCAATAAAGAAAAAATAATCATGAGAGTTGCCACTGGAATAGTATACTGACTACAACAGAAAATTTTCGAGACCTGTTATTGCTTTGAAGACCACTAATATCCCTTAAGCATCTTAAAAGATTTTATGGTAGTAGCAAAAGATGAAAAAGTTCTTGTTATTTCTAATGAGGCTTTATTTATATAGGAAATAGTTGAGAACTGTTACTTTCGGGTAAAAAGGATTAGAGCTCATAATGAATAAGATCAGCAACAGTATGAAGTTGGATCAATTTTCTGAGCATAGTTATCACCTATTAGATTTTTCTACAGATAAGAAATATCATGTTGTGTATACATGTTAGTTCTGATATAGATGGATATCAACAGGGACCATATTTCTAGTGGAGTTTTGACATGAAAGAAATTACAACAACAACAACATACCCGGTGTATTCCCACATAATGGAGTCTGGGGAGGGTAAAACGTATAGAGTCCATACCACTATCTCCGAAGAAGTAGAGAGGTTGTTTCCGATAGACCCCTGCCTCAGGACAAAAAGACAGTAAACAAAGTCGTAATAAAACATGAAACAAGATGAAATAACAGAAATAAGATACCCACAAAGTAGTACCAAAAGCACACACCTCACCCAAACCCTCCTAACTAGAAACGCCAACCTGTGTGTAAAACCCTACGACTACTAGCAAGACTACACCAAAGCACTCCTATTTACTGGCTACGACTCACCCGCACACATTAGCCCTCTAACCTAATTAACGTTCTCCATACCTTGCTTTCTGGGGTCATCTCCTCAGTAAGTTGTAACTGCTCCATGACATGTCTAATCACCTCCCTCTAGTATATTTTGGCCTACCTCTAACCCGCCTGAAACCATCCAATGCCAACCTCTCACACCTACGAACTGGGGCATCAGTGCTCCTCCTAATCACATGCTCAAACCATCTCAGCCTCACTTCCCGCATCTTGTTCTTCACTGAAGCCACTCCCACCTTCTCTCGAATAATCTCATTCCTAACCCTATTTCGCCTAGTAGGTCCACACATCCAACACAACATCCTTATTTCTGCCACCTTCAGCTTTTAGATGTGAGAGTAATTGACTGACTAACACTCCGCTCCATACAATATAGCCGGACAGACTGCCACTCAATAGAATGCACCTTGTTATCACACAAAACCCTTGGGTGAGTCTCCATTCCATCCATCCTGCCCCAATACAGTGAGTGACATCCTTGTCAATCTCTCCATTCCCCTGAATCATAACCCAAGATACTTAAAACTATTCCTCTTGTAAACAACCTGGGACTCCATCTTCACTACCACCTCGTCTTCATGTGTCAAGTCACTGAACTTGCATTCCAAGTACTTCGTCTTGGTCCTACTCAACCCGAACCCTTCAGACTCCCAGGTTTGTCTCCAAACCTTCAATTTATCATTAACACCCTTCGAGTCTCATCAATCAAAACTACATCATTCGCAAATAGCATACACCAAGGCACTTCTACTTGAATACGCTGTGTTAAAACATCCATCACCAAGGCGAATAAAAACAGGCCAAGGGTTGATCCCTGGTGCAACCTAATTAAAATTTGGAAATGCTCTGAATATTAAGGATAGATGGAAGTCGTACTTCCATAGGCTCTTGAATGACGAAGGGGATAGAGCTATTGTGTTAGGGGAACTGGAACGCTCAGAGGAGTGTCGGGAGTTTAGTTATTGTAGACGTTTTAGGGTAGAGGAGGTTAGAGAGGCTGTTCGCAGGATGCGGAGGGGTAGGGCGACGGGGCCGGATGAGATACCGGTGGAGTTTTGGAAGTACGTCGGAGAGGCTGGGGTAAGGTGGTTGACTGGTCTGTTTAACGAAATCTTCAAGACGGCAAGGATGCCCGAGGCATGGAGGTGGAGTACCATAATCCCTCTCTATAAGAATAAGGGTGACATCCAGAGTTGCAATAACTATAGGGGGATTAAGTTATTGAGTCACTCTATGAAGATTTGGGAGAGAGTCGTCGAGGGGAGGCTGAGACGGATAGTGTCTATTTCGGAAAATCAGTTCGGATTTATGCCTGGGCGCTTGACGACGGAGGCAATTCACCTGGTATGGAGGCTGGTGGAACAGTATAGGGAAAGGAAGAAGGACCTGCACATGGTGTTTATCGATCTAGAGAAGGCTTACGACAAAGTTCCCAGGGAGGTGCTTTGGAGATGCTTGGAGGTGAGTCGAGTCCCGATGGCTTATATCAGAGCAGTTAAAGATATGTATGATGGAGCGAAAACTCAGGTGAGGACGGCGGGAGGAGACTCAGAGCATTTTACTGTCTTGACAGGATTGCATCAGGGATCTACTCTTAGTCCTTTTTTGTTTGCTTTGGTGATGGATGTGTTGACGCGGAGTATTCAAGGGGAAGTGCCTTGGTGTATGCTTTTTGCAGACGATGTAGTTCTGATTGACGAGACCCGAAAGGGTGTGAATGACAAATTAGAGGTGTGGAGACAAACTCTTGAGTCTAAAGGGTTCAGGTTGAGCAGAAGCAAGACAGAGTATTTGGAATGCAAGTTTAATGACGTGAGGTTGGAGGATGAGGTGGTAGTGAAGCTGGAATCGCAGGAGGTATGTAAGAGGGATAGTTTCAAGTATCTCGGGTCAGTGATTCAGGGTAACGGTGAGATTGACGAGGATGTCTCGCACCGTATTGGGGCGGGATGGTTGAAGTGGAAGCTCGCGTCGGGGGTGTTGTGTGATAAGAAGGTGCCGCCCAAGCTTAAAGGCAAATTCTACAGGATGGTAGTCCGTCCGGCCATGTTGTATGGAGCGGAGTGTTGGCCAGTTAAGAACTCCCACATCCAAAAAATGAAGGTGGCGGAAATGCGAATGTTGCGCTGGATGTGTGGGATGACTAGAGGGGACAGAGTTAGGAATGAGACTATCAGGGAGAAGGTTGGGGTGGCTCCAGTGGAGTGCAAGATGCGGGAAGTCCGATTGAGTTGGTTTGGACACGTGAAGAGGAGGGACATGGATGCCCCGGTTCGTAGGTGTGAGAGGCTAGCGTTGGATGGTTTTAGGCGGGGTAGGGGTAGGCCGAAGAAGTACTGGGGAGAGGTGATTAGACGGGACATGGAGCAGTTACAGCTCACCGAGGACATGACCCTAGATAGGAAGGTCTGGAGGGCGAGGATTAGGGCAGAAGACTAGGGCCAGTTTGGGGGCACAAGGGTAGGGAATGTGGGGGATTATTCCTGTTATTCTTCCTACTCTTATTTTTATTCCTATTCCTATTCTTCTTCTTGTTATGATTTCGGTGTTCCATGTTTTATTATGTATCTGAGTGCTTCCCGATGTTTCCTACTACCTATGCGTTACTTTATATTTATATTTATATTTATATTTATATTTATATTTATATTTATATTTATATTTATATTTATATTTGTGTGGCGACTGTCTTGAGCCGGGGGTCTATCGGAAACAGCCTTTCTACTTCTTCAGAGGTAGAGGTATGGACTGCGTACATCTTACCCCCCCAGACCCCACTAGGTGGGAATACACTGGGTTTGTTGTTGTTGTTGTTGCTCTGAATCTCCTCCCACCGTGCTTACCCGCATTTTCGCTACATCATACATATCCTTAATCGATCGGATGTACAACACAGGGACCCCTTTAGCCTCCAAACATCTCTAAAGAACCTCTCTAGGGACTTTGTTCAACGCCTTCTCCAAGTCAATGAATACCATGTGTAAGTCCCTCTTTCTCTCCTTATATTACTCCACTAGTCTCCGCGCAAGGTGAATTTGTTGGAGAGAAAAACAGATTTTACCAAAGAAAAGAAAGTGCAGAAAACATTATAAAGTTTCATTGATCACTGCCACATTTATACATAAGAACATAACTGAAAAAACTTAATTAAAGGAGTAAAATAAGCTATCATTATTTCTAATAATTATGACCTAAAGATAAGCAAAAGTAATAACGCTGATTCTGCATGATTGCAACCTCATTTAATAAATTTAAATCCTAATTTAAAGCTGTATTTACAGCAGCTGGTACAACTAATCTGCAGCTTTTGAGGCACTAATCTTTAACACTCCTCCTTGACTCAAGAGCTATAACACAGTCTTTCTTCGAGATACTCGAATCTTGCTCTATGTAGAGACTTAGTTGGTAATCTGTGTAGCAGAAATACTGTGGTATTGGTAACCTCAGCCCAAAATTTCTTTGGTAGCCCTTTCTCATGGAGCAAACACCTTGTCATCTTCATTAGCATCCTATTTTTCCTTTCCACTACTCTATTTTGTTGAGGAGTATAGGGTGCCATTAGCTGATGCTCGATTCCCTTTAAAGATGATGTTTTTTGAGGTCCTCCTACATCCATGTGAATAAGTTGCAGCTTATTCTTTGTCCTCCATGATGAATTCTAAAAGAAAGCCTTGTTTGCTTCCCATACCGACAAGCTTCACAAGCAGGCAGATTTTTCTTAAGGCTCGGGAGACTTTCTGCTAGTTGATTTTCTTTCATGAACAGTAGGGCATCATGATGATAATGTTCGAGTCTTTTGTTGCATAACTCGGAATCATTTTCCAACCTGATAATTGTTGCTTGCTCATCGTCCAATAAATTCAAGGAAAAACTCCTTCCTCTTATCTTGACTTTGAATATCTTATTATTAGAATCCTTGATGACACATGTTTTTTCTTCAAACAACACTTTTAAACCATTTCAAGTAGCTGCCCAACACTTAAAGAGGTTTTGATCAAGATCAGGAACAAAGAAAACATTAGTTATAAGTTTCAAACCTGTAGGGCTTTGAATTGTAATTGTTCCTTTGCCTTTTGCGTCAAGATATTCTCCATTTCCAATTTTGACTTTGGAAATAACAGATCTATCTAGTTCTTTAAAGAGCTTTTGATGACTGGTCATATGATATCCGCTATTAATAAACCAATTTTTAGAAGTGTTCTTGCTAGCAAAACAAGTTGCTACAAACAATTTCTCTTCTTCATATTGATTTACAGCAGCCTTGGCTTCTTTTTGTTGCGTTTGTGACTTGCATTCTCTCTCCACATGGCCGAGTTGACCACATTTGTTACACTTGACATCTGGTCTCCACCAACATTTCTGTTGAGAGTGATTTGTCTTTTTGCAATGAGGGCAGAGTGGATTACTTCCTCCCTGATTGTTGTAATTATTGCCTTGCCTTTGCTTCTAGTTTTTTTTCTTTTCCTCGTATGACTCGTTCTGTGATTTAGCTTGAAAAGCACCTTCAACAGAACCTTCTTTCCTCATTATTCTCCTTTGCTCCAATGCCTGCAAAGCATTAACAAGTTCTGCCAAGGTAATGCTTGATAGATTCTTAGAATTCTCTAAAGAAGAGATTGTGGCTTCATATTTCTTAGGAAGTATGACAAGAATTTTTTGAACAATTCTTTCATCAGTAAAATCCTTACCAAACAATCTCACCTTGTTGGCTAAGTCATGTAGCTGATCTGTATAATCTTTTATGGTTTCTGTTTCTTTCATTCTCTTCATTTCAAATTCCCGAATCAGATTCATCACTTGCATATTTTGAACTCTTTCGTTTCCTTGGTATTCTTTTTCAAGATACTCCCAAATTTCTGCAGCGGACTTCATTTGCATAATTTTGGTAAGAATTGGAGATACCGCAGTGAAAAGGCATGCTTTGGCTTTGGTTTTCCTTGTCTTTCTCTCCTTGTGATTTTGTGATGTCTCATCTGATTCACTCTTGGATTATCTCCAAGAGGAGTTACTACTTCATAGTCCTCTTCTACTGCTTCCCATAGATCAAGTGCTTCAAGATGAACCGTTATTCTAATTGCCCAAGCTTGATAATTCTCACCATTGAAGACGGGTGGAATTAGAAAGTTTGTTTCAGAATTCATTTTCTATAAACTATTTAAGATAACAGTTTAAAGAATGGTTATATAGAAAGAACTTGTGTTTTTGATTCACTCTCTTCTCACAGGTCCCTCAAGATGGCAATGCTTTGATACCAATTTGTTGGGAGAGAAAAACAGATCTTACCAAAGAAAAGAAAGAGCAGAAAGCATTATAAAGTTTCATTGATCACTGCCACATTTATACGTAAGAACATAACTGAAAAAGCTTAATTAAATGAGTAAAATAAGCTATCATTATTTCGAATAATTATGACCTAAAGATAAGCAAAAGTAATAAAGCTGATTTTGCATGATTGCAACCTTATTTAATAAATTTAAATCCTAATTTAAAGCTGTATTTACAGCAGCTGGTACAACTAATTCACAGTTTTTGATGCACTAATCTTAGCAGAATTGCCTCTGTCGTCGAGTGACCGAGTATAAATCCAAACTGATTCTCAGAAATCGACACGATCCTCCTCAACCTCCGCTCGACCACCCTCTCCCAAATCTTCATAGTGCGACTCAACAACTTAATACCCCTGTAGTTATCACAACTCTGAATGTCACCCTTGTTCTTGTATAAATGAATCATCGTACTCTATCTCCAAGCCTCGAGGCATCTTCGCAGTCTTGAAAATGCCATTAAACAATTCGGTCAGCCACCTTAAACCTGCCCCGCCAGTATACTCCCAAAAATCCACTGGGATCTCGTCAGGCCTCGTCGCGCTGTCCCTACGCATCCTACGAGTCTCTTTGACACCCTCATCCTTTATGCGTCTACAATAATCGAAATCACGACACCCCTCTGAGTGCTACAACTCCTCTAACACGATGTCTTTGTCTCCCTCGCTATTCAAGAGTCCATGGAAATATGACTGCCATCTTTTCTAATATGGACGTCTTTCACCAGTACTCTGCCATCCTCTCCCTTAATGCACTTCACCTGGTTAAGTCACGGGCCTTCTGCTCCCTAGCCTTGGCAAGCCTATACAACCTCTTTTCCCTGCCTCTCTCCTCTAATCCCTCGTACACGCTTTTAAAAGTTGCTGTTTTAGCTGCTGTAACTGCTAACTTAGCCTCCTTCCTAGCTAACTTGTACTCCTCCCTGTTCTCCCGCGTCTCCTCTTCATCCTTACTCTCAACCAACATAGTATAAGCTACCTTTTTAGTCTCCGCCTTCTTTTTAACTTCTATGTTCCACCACCATCTCCCTCCAGTACTGGCTAGACCGGCCTCTTGAGACACCCAACAACCCTCTAGCTATCCCCTTGATGCAATTGGAAGCCCTATGATGTTCCGGTTTTCGACGGAACGTTTTGCATTTTTTTCTTGGGAAAGTTGTATGTTTCCAAGCAACTAAGATTGCATTTAATGCTGGATTTTAATGTTTCAGGGTAAGGAATCTAGCTGAAGAAAAAGTCTCAGAAAAATGGCAAAAAAACACTTCTGACGGTCAAAATGGTGGACCGTTAGTGTTGCGACGAACCACCAAGTTAACTGTCAGACCTAACCAGAACTTAGGTTTTCAGAAGACCTTGCGACGGTAGAAATGGTGGACTTTCAGTCTTACGACGGATCACCAACTTGACCGTCAGGCCTAGACAGATCCCAAGAGTTCAGGTCTTGTTGTGACGGACCAAACGGCGGACCGTCAGTCTTATGACGGACCACCAAGTTGGCCGTCAGTGTTATCCAAAACGTGACCTTCCTGAAGGACTCAGCGACGGACCAAGTAGTGGACCGTCAGTCTTACGATGGACCACCAAGTTGGCCTTCAGTTTCATCCAGAACTTGAATCCCTGAAGGACTCAGCGACGGACCAAATGATGGACCGCCAATCTTACTATGGACCACCAAGTTGGCCGTCAGTTTTTATCCAGAAAGTGACCTTCCAAGATCAGGATCGACAGGCCAACTGGTGAACCGTCAACCTTGTGACGGACCACCAAGTTCGCCGTCACTTTGGACACGAATTTTATGATTTCGAATTTTAAATCCTTTTAGTTGGGAACATATAAATACCAAGTATTAGGGTATAATTTGTATCTTTTGTCTTCAGTTTCACACTTTCTCCTCTATTGAGAGCTTTGTACTATTTTTCATTGGGATTTGAATCTAGAGATGGAGAGTTGATTATTAGTTTTCATATTTTACATCAAAGATTGAGAAGAACAATATTGTGACATTTGTAAGTACTTTTCTGAAGTTATTTATGAGCATCAATATAACTTTGATTTTTTATATGGAGATGAGTAGCTAAACTCCCATAACTAGGGTTGTGGGAGCCTTGATGTAGAGAACTATTTTGGAGTTGTGAATGGGTTTGATTTCTGACATCTATCGAAATTGCATGAATCTTTCTTCATCTTAATGACATCTCTTGGTTGCAAACTTGAGAAGTGATCCCATAAACTCTACTTGTCTGACAAGAAAGTGGATGTTGGGAAAAAAAGTGATTCACATGAACTCCATAGGTTTACCCTTTGGGTTAACGGGTTGATGCCTTAACAGGATTAACCCTCATGAGAGTGTTATTGAATAATGCATGAATTCTTTAAGTTCGAGAGAAGTAAAGGGTGAAATACTCATTAGGTTGAGAAACACATGGGTAATCCTTAGAATTCAATAATTCTTGCAATTGGATACATTAGTTAGATTTCGAACACAAACTCGCAACCCTAATTGTTTGAACATCTTGTTGAGCATAACTCTAGTTAATTCATTCTCATTGAATTTACATCTACATTTACTCTTAGTAGCTGGACTTTTGTGTAACACAAATACAAAAGAGCACAGTTAACATTTCCAAACCCCTTTATTTCGGAACCTTAGATCAATAGTCTAATAATAATCACAATACTTAGTGAACACTGTATTCCTGTGGGATTCGACACCCAACCCAGTTAGGTTCTATATTTGACAACGACCGTTTACTCTCTTGTAAGATAGGTGTAATTTTGGCATATCACCCTATCCCATATATTATCCACGTCCCCCGACACTCCCACACCCCATTGCCTCCAACTTCTTTCCCATCTCCAGAGCACTAATCGGAATCAAGCCATCCCACTTAATTCTGGGCCGCCCTTCTCTTCTTTTCCTTCTTAATATCTAAGTGCATCACTAGAAGCCTATGTTGGGTCGAGAGATTCTCACCAGGAATGACCTTACAGTCCTTACACATCGCTCTATCCCCCTTCCTAAGCAACAAAAAGTCAATCTTAGTCTTGGCTACCGCGTTTCGGAAGATAATCTGGTGATCCTCTTTCTTCGGAAAGCTCGAATTCACTACCACCAACCAAAAGACCCTCGTAAAATCCGAAAGAGCAGCTCCTTCGTCATTCATATCCCCGAAATCAAAGCCTCCGTGCACATCGTCATAGCATCTCGGTAATGATCCGATGTGCCCATTAAAGTCCCCTCCAGGCATGCCTCTCACCACCTTGTCCAAAACTTTCTAAAATCTTTTTTTCTCCTTGTCCAAGCCCATATGCGGCGCATAGGCGCTACAAATGTTCAGAGTAAACCCTCCAATGACCAATTTAACTGTCATCAATCTATTACTGACCCTCTTAACCTCCACTAACCACCACTACCTGCCCTGAAGCTCTTCGTATACTAAGATACCTACTCCATTCCTACGCCTCTCGCTTCCTGAGTACCACAACTTATACCCTTCCACACTCCTAGCTTTAAAACCTACCCACTCGGTCTCCCGGACACACGCTATATTGATTCTCCGCTTTCTAAGAATCTTCACGAGCTCTATGGACTTACCCTAAAGGGCCCCTATGTTCCAAGACCCTACCCTCACCCTATAAGCTTTCATATCACGCGTACCCCTACTACCCCTCACCCTATACCCCAAACCTGACCCTACACCAGACCGTGACCCCAACCCCAACCCCGCCCTCCCCTTCCCCCACACTCGAAACAGACCCCAACCCCAACCCCCTAGGACATGACCCTCATCAACCACCAAAGCCACTACTAAAAAAGAAATAAAGAAATAGAAATAGAAGGCACACACAAAGCACACTATAAGGGCAAATAACATAAACAACAATTAATAAACACCAGTACAAGAAAGCAGACAGTCACAAGCAGAGTAAAAGAAGTCAGGAGACAAGAAATAGTGAGATAGAATAAAGATTAAAGGTTAGAAGTCACCGGTATACGCTTAGAGATCAAGGGTTCCTCTCTTGCTTGCTTTGTTGGATTCGGCAATCTTTGGTGTGAAAATTGGTGGCCGGACTATTGTCGCTGGATAAAATCTGGTCTGGAAATTGCCAAGCTTGGTGGAACAAGAACCTGCTTCTTTGGACCCGCCGGAGGGACCACCGGAGGTCATCAGATCAACCCGACCTGAACGTTTACAAACAATTCTACCCTCTTTTTTTCGACTTTTGCCGGTGACAAGTGCGGTTCGCTGACTTACTGTCGCTAGAGTCAACGTGGCGGAAGCTCGAATCCGCTGGCGAGAGAATTAGGAAGATAGAAAGGGAAAGAGAGAGAGAGAGAGAGAGAAGGGAAAGAGAGAGAGGGGACCTACCTGTCGCCGGCATCGATGAAGTGGGCGCAGTCACGTCAAAATAGACGTTAGAGACATTATAGAGAAGGAGAGCTCAAGAGAGAAGGTTAGAGATGTTAGAGACCTCTCCCAGCCAACTCAATGAAAGAGAAGCAAATATGGTATAATACTATAGTTTTTTTGTCTGACATGAAAGAAATTATGCTCATAAAATGGACCAACCCTTTGTAGGAGATGTCTATGTACATAACTGTTTTTGTTTATTCTTTCTGACAGTTCTTTTACTGTCTCAAGTTTTGTTCTTTCTGCCATAACATCCACTTATTCTGTAAGTATAAACGTCTCATATTTGGTTTTATTCTTATTTTGTAGTCAACTTGATAATAACAACTTTAAAGGTAGTCAGATACCTGATTCATACGGGAATATGTCACGTTTGTTGAAACTGTAAGTCCATTAATCTCTTGTTTGTGCTGAATTCAAATTTATGGCATGATGATAGAAATTATTTACGTCCAGGGGTTCCTGACCATAACTTCAAAGGATTTTGTCTTACAGCTCTTATATAATCTTCATGTGAATAGGCATAACTGTTTGAATACTTTCCAATCAACATTAATTTTTATGATTCTGAGACTGCATTGGGTGCATAGGCGACACCTATATATGCAGAATCTTTGTTGGATGGAACTCCTATCTAACTTATTATAGAATTACAATCATTCGAAGTTGATTGTGATTTCTTGTTGGAGATTCTTTCAATGGTGATTCACCATGTTACTATTCGGCAGCAAAGGAATAGCCATTATTTGAAGCAACCAGTGGAATAACATAGAAGTTACCAATCGAAAGAAATAATAAGGGGACTGACTAACAGGATGAGAAAACGGTGAAAGAAGTAGAACAAAACATCAGTTCATCCTTATCTCAAATAGTAAGTAACAGGAAACAAATACCACAAGAGATAATTTACTCACCTGTTTCGTGTAAAGCTTACATATATCAAGGTAAAAACTTTTCGAATAGAGATTCTGGAACCGCCGAATGTTTTTACAATTTCAGTAGCTTATATTTTTGCATCTTCCAGATTGTAAGCAAGTGTTTTTGCTTTATCATGCTTCATTTTTTCGAAGTCATAAAATTTGTTTCAAGAAAGTAGGAAAACGTTGTATTTAAATTACTCTTGAGAGCTTGTATTAACTTGAAGTGATTCTGCATTTTCATTCTTCCAGGAGTCTGAGGAACTGTAGCTTACAAGGACCAGTCCCAAATCTGGGCAACATACCTAACCTTACTTATATGTAAGAATATATCTCAGGTTCTATGTCTGTGACACTACAAGGGCATTAATACACTTTTATATTACAATGCCGTTTCCATGGAGAAATCAAATGTTAATAATCAGGATTCAATTCAGGAACACAGATTATTTGCTTTAGGTTAACAGCGACATCACTTAAGATCAATATCCAACGTAATTACCCTTTTTTGTTATTTACTTGCTTTTGGCAACATGCACATTCTGATTAATTAATTTCTTATTTCAGAGATCTCAGCCTTAACCAGCTAAGTGGGTCCATCCCGTCGGACAAGCTTAGTGACAATATGACGACAATGTAAGAGCTTAATCCAGTTTTGCTTTAAGCTTTATCTGTTATTTTCTGAAGCAATAGTTTACTTCTAACTGTGACAGTGATCTGTCATACAACAACCTCAACGGAACCATTCCTTCAAACTTTTCACGCCTTCCTCATTTGCAGAAACTGTGAGCATTGTTTCCTCTCTCTACATCATTTTTGTTATACTAGAGACACGTCTTTTATTAAATAATTTTGTTAGTTGTTTACCCTTCAACAACATAAATAGCTCGTTACACATATCCATTAATTTATTATTTTATTTTGCTGCCAGGTCACTAGAAAATAATTCATTAAGTGGTTCTGTTCCATCAATAATTTGGCAAAATAGGACATTCAACGCAACGGAGACACTTACCTTGTAAGAATTGAGATTAGGAGAGATCCACATTTGCTTCAAATTTATCGTGAAAACAAAAGTTTTGTTCCCATAACGGCATGTTCATTTTTGCTATCCTATGTCTTAATTTTTCCCATCTGTGTAGTCTTTGATAACTCCATACTTTTCTTTATCAGTACAGATGTATTTAAGATGTATCTGCTGCAATACTGCAGGGATTTGCGGAACAATAAGCTTTTGAATATCTCAGGAACTCTGGTTGTCCCACAAAATGTCACTGTTAGGTTTGTTTTTGGCATAAGCGTCATTTTCAATAATTCCTCTTGGTTTAAAGATACAATGCGAACGTTTTACATTCCCATTTTATTGTTCTAGACTTCAAGGAAATCCATTCTGTTCAAGTTCTATTCTAATCAACTTTTGCGGACCTTACAATGGAGATGCTGGTGGTACCTTGCAATTGGCAAACAACACCGACTGTCCTCCTTTGGCGTGTCCTCCCCCCTATGAATATGCCCTGCCATATCCTACATGCTTTTGTGCTCTACCTCTTCTTATAGGATACAGGCTGAAGAGTCCTGGATTTCTTGATTTTCGACCATACGTGGATAAGTTTGAGTGGTATATCATGTTTGGTCTTAGGCTGAATATATCTCAATTACACCTTAACACATTTGCATTGGAAGCTGGTCCTCGGGTGAGGATGTACTTGAGGATTTTCCCCATTTATGTTGACAACAACAGCTCTCATTTGTTCAATAAAAGTGAGGTCCTAAGACTCCGTAGCATGTTCACTGGATGGCTGATTCCTGATAATGATCTTTTTGGACCTTATGAACTTCTCAATTTCACCCTACTTGCAGATTATAGAGAATGTACGTACACCTCCCTTAATTAAATATAGTTTTCGAAGCAATAGTCAATGGAGAGGAATTAATCCCTCCACATCTTGATTGCTTTACTTTCTTCAGATATGTATCTGATTTCTGTTCTTTGTGATTTACTCTTAGTTGACACTAGTTTGCTATGAGTGAACTTCTAAGAATCTTTAGCATGACTGAATCTGTATCATGATATATATAGAACTTGGCTGTGATAAACTTATTCCGATGAGTAAATATTTTTGTATATCTCTTGCTTCTTCTTCTACTTCTGTTTATGTTGGTGAGTAATTTTCCTTTGCTGACGACTTAATTGTTGGGCCATACTGAATTTGGTGGCTTACCAATTTTTGGTGCAATTATGGAAGACATGAAAAGATATCATACCAATTATTCAAGCATTTAATGGCGAACCCTTGCTATTCGTGTCCTTGTGATATGTCGTGTTTATTGTTCTTTTGCAGTCATCCCGCCTCCCTCATCATCTGGTGTTAGCAAGGGAGCTCTTGCAGGCATCATACTAGGGGTAGTTGCTGGTGCGGTCACAATATCTGCATTTGTATCACTTTTCATATTGAGACTGCATATGAAGAAGCACCATCGTGCCATTTCAAAACGGAGCCTATGTGAGTATACTACAGTTACTGATCTTGAAGTTGGTACTCTAAGTCATCCTTTCTTTTTTTATTTTGTGTTGCTTTTTGCGATTGTAGCATTTTGATTTATTGTTGACTTACATTCTCATATGTCTTTACCACTTGGATTACACTTTTTACCAAGATACAGTAATCATGAAACTGAAAGATACATTGAATTATGTATATTAATATATAATGATGAAAATACAGTGACTTCAAATTATATTTAGAATGATGAAGATAGAGTCTCCATTTGAGAATACTGCACTTTCAAAGAGTATGATAATGAGCGTGTCATCTCTGCAAAGAAATATGAGATGTAAGATCCAGCTAATGTTTCCAATTGTAAATATCCCTGAGAAGAAAACCCTCTCTCTCATCTAGAAAGTTATTATGAGCTTACTGATCAACAGCATGATAATCTCTTGTTAGTGTATCTTAGCTTGCATATCAAGTAGTTAACATTTGAATAACACATATTGCTTATAGGGCTGCAATTTATGTTAACCTCAATCTCGACTCTGATGGCATGAAGGTGGATTTTATGGTATACTATCTCAAACTAAAGTTCTAAGCCCACATCTTTGTTTTGCAGTGTCAAAAATCTGTGTCAAAATTGATGGTGTCAGGGAGTTCAATTTTGAAGAATTGACACTGGCGACCAAAAATTTTAACAACTCTAGCCTTGTTGGACAAGGAGGGTATGGAAAAGTTTATAAAGGTACGTTAGCTGATGGGACAGCTGTAGCCATTAAACGAGCTCAAGAGGGGTCGTTACAGGGCCAAAAGGAGTTTCTTACAGAAATTGAACTGCTATCTAGGCTACATCACCGAAACCTTGTTTCTTTGCTTGGATATTGTGGTGAAGAAGGAGAACAGGTACCTTGTTACTTCAATTGTCTTGTCATCGTGAACAAAAATCAAATGGAGCTGTATGCTGAATTTGGTATAACCAAAAGATTGTTTTTTATGCTGGAAGGAAAAAAATCTTTCTTACACCTTAGAAATGGATCCTACACACACATGCACTCTCACACATAAAGATTACCAAACGGATACAGATCCAAGAGACCATTTTTTGCTACCAGATAATTGATGGACTATTTTTTTCTTCCAACCATTAATGGACTACTTTAATGTTGTGATCGCATATATTATTACGTCTCACCGATTATAGGTCTTTTTTTCTTCTTGTTTATACATACACATGCCTTTCTCTCTTTTCAATTCCCAAATTTGAACATTTTGTCAATATTGTGCTTTTCCTGCAGATGCTGATTTACGAATTTATGCCTAATGGTACTCTGAGAGACCACCTATCTGGTAAATAACTATGTAATTCACATTCTTCTTGCCTTCATTTATTTGTGCAAGTCTTTTCCTTTTAGAACTTCATTTTGATAAACTTTTAAGCACGCAAATGATAAACTAATCGACAACATCTATCCTAGCCCCCAACGACCCCATCTAATCCCTTCCAATGAAAATTGTAGAAAATCAAACTTTCTGCTAGTTAGTCTTGGGGGATTGCTTTAAGAGAAACTGGGAAAGCACTAGTGGAAATCAAGTCTTTCACCATATCACCTGGGATTTTGATGGGTTAACTTGTGATGTTACAGGTAAATGTAAAGAACCTCTAAGTTTTGCTAGGCGATTGAAAGTTGCCTTGGGTTCAGCAAAGGGCATACTCTACTTGCACTCAGAGGCTGATCCTCCCATATTCCATCGAGATATCAAGGCAAGCAATATATTGCTAGACTCTAAATTTATTGCGAAGGTAGCTGATTTTGGACTTTCGCGGCTTGCTCCAGTTCCAGATCTTGACGGGAGTCTGCCTGCCCATGTATCAACAGTTGTTAAGGGCACTCCGGTGAGCGTTGATTGTTCAAGAAAGTAGATATTTTGACCAAAACCATCCCTTAATATGTTTATATTTGTCACCCTACCTTCTAATATACTTGAGAAAACTGTAGAGGGAAGTAAGTGACAAACTTGTAACTCAAATGCGTATTCTCTGCAGGGATACCTTGACCCAGAGTATTTCCTAACTCATAAATTGACTGACAAGAGTGACGTTTACAGCCTTGGTGTTGTATTCCTTGAGCTGCTTACTGGAATGCAGCCAATTTCACATGGCAAGAACATTGTTAGGGAGGTACTTACTACTTGCCTATCCATGAGTAGGCTAGAAAATATTCTGTCTTCCTTTGTCATCTAAAAATATCCGTATTCTCCAGACGAGGCTAGGATTCACTGTCTTGGGAGTGTTAGAACATAAGGGAATTGAGGAATAAGATCTAGTTTATTGGTTCAAATTCCACCTTCAGAACGGGCTATGATTGCCTCTTCCTGAAAATAACTATTAACTTGCTCAATTTGCTAATTCAACCCTGTTGTATGATCTCTCATGATATATTGTTCTACATATCTACAGGTCAACCTTGCATATCATTCTGGTATGATATTCAATGTCATTGATGATCGGATGGGATCTTATCCTTCGGAATGTGTAGAGAAATTCATAAATCTGGCTCTCAAATGCTGCCAAGAAGAGACAGAAGCTCGGCCATCAATGGCAGAAGTGGTTCGAGAACTGGAAAACATACGTGTTATGATACCCGAGTCTGACTCTATAATTAGAGATTCCCTGGTCACTGATAGTGAAAAGGATAGCAGCACCCCATCTTCAACCTCAGCTATGAAATATCCTTATGTTTCAGCTGATGTCTCGGGTAGTGACCTTGTCAGTGGAGTTTTTCCCTCCATTCATCCTAGGTGATATTTCATCCTATTTTCCTATGTACAGTCAATTATATCCGGAAATATTTTGTGACATCCAGCGGTATATATATATATATATATATATATATATAGCACTCTCACAAACAACAAATGCTATTTGTCTTTTTCCACTTTTTTTTTTAAACTTTTTATATTACTTTATAATTTTAAAGCTCTTAATTGTAATTACTCCAAAAGGCGCTTCGTTAACCAGCCCTCTGAAAGCCACCTATCCCAAAAAGACACTCCAGTTCGTAACAATAGAACGCCAAAGCCGAAAGGGCATTTTTTAATTCAAAAATGCCAAAACGGCAACTAAAACTAGGGTAGACCAAAAGGGACAATGTTCTTAGCAGAACGTTTTGCCCCAACAGCGGGCTCAGGTGGACCGACGCTGCAGGAAAATTGTTGGAAGAAAAGGTTTCATTTAAATTCTTAATTTTTCCTTCTACAAATCGTTGAGAATTAGACGATTTCATTATATATATTTTTTAAAATAAAATATAAAATCGTTTGGAGGCTAACGATTTTCTTTTACCTTGATAAAATCTGCCATGTTGCAACCCCTACATGTCGGGAGTCGTTTGGGATTATAATTTTGGGAATGGTTTATACATGTGAGAGAGTGGTATAAGATAATTTCATGTTGGATGGGATATTTGAAGGCTAAGTTTGGTATAGGATTTATACCATATTTAGTTGATATAAATTAACCTTGAGATAAATATACATTTTTTTAATTTGAATAATTAATTTAATATTAATAAATCCACAATTAACATTGTAACAAAATGAATTGTTTTGAAAGGGAAAAAATAAAATTTAAATTAAAAAAAAATTAAACTAGCCTAACTTAGTATAAAGAAGAATAGTAAGAGGAGGAGTAAGGAGTGTAGACCTAGAATTAAGTGGGGCGGTTTGACGCCAGTGAATGCGTGGGAGATAGGGGAGAAGTTGGCGGGAATGGGGGTGTGGGAGTGTAGGGGGGATGTGGATGATATGTGGGATAGGGCGGCTAGGTGCATCAGGGAGAAGGCTAGTGAGGTGTTAGGTGTTTCTAGGGGCCGGGCTGGGCACCATCAAGGGGATTGGTGGTGGAATGAAGAGGTGGAGATGAAAGTGAGGACCAAGAAAGAGGCGTATGCTAAGTTGGTTGAGAGCAGAGACGAAGAAGAGAAACGGGTAAACAGGAAAGAGTACAAGCAAACTCGGAAGGAGGCTAAGTCAGCAGTCACGGCAGCTAAGACGGCCGCGTTTGAGAGCCTGTATGCGGGGTTACAGGGGAAGGGAGGGGAGAAAAAGTTGTTTAGACTCGCAAAGGCTAGGGAGAGGAAGGGCCGTGATCTCGATCAGGTGAGGTGCATTAAGGGGGAGGACGGCAGAGTGTTGATGGAGGACAGCCATATTAAGGATAGATGGAAGTCGTACTTCCATAGGCTCTTGAATGACGAAGGGGATAGAGCTATTGTGTTAGGGGAACTGGAACGCTCAGAGGAGTGTCGGGAGTTTAGTTATTGTAGACGTTTTAGGGTAGAGGAGGTTAGAGAGGCTGTTCGCAGGATGCGGAGGGGTAGGGCGACGGGGCCGGATGAGATACCGGTGGAGTTTTGGAAGTACGTCGGAGAGGCTGGGGTAAGGTGGTTGACTGGTCTGTTTAACGAAATCTTCAAGACGGCAAGGATGCCCGAGGCATGGAGGTGGAGTACCATAATCCCTCTCTATAAGAATAAGGGTGACATCCAGAGTTGCAATAACTATAGGGGGATTAAGTTATTGAGTCACTCTATGAAGATTTGGGAGAGAGTCGTCGAGGGGAGGCTGAGACGGATAGTGTCTATTTCGGAAAATCAGTTCGGATTTATGCCTGGGCGCTTGACGACGGAGGCAATTCACCTGGTATGGAGGCTGGTGGAACAGTATAGGGAAAGGAAGAAGGACCTGCACATGGTGTTTATCGATCTAGAGAAGGCTTACGACAAAGTTCCCAGGGAGGTGCTTTGGAGATGCTTGGAGGTGAGTCGAGTCCCGATGGCTTATATCAGAGCAGTTAAAGATATGTATGATGGAGCGAAAACTCAGGTGAGGACGGCGGGAGGAGACTCAGAGCATTTTACTGTCTTGACAGGATTGCATCAGGGATCTACTCTTAGTCCTTTTTTGTTTGCTTTGGTGATGGATATGTTGACGCGGAGTATTCAAGGGGAAGTGCCTTGGTGTATGCTTTTTGCAGACGATGTAGTTCTGATTGACGAGACCCGAAAGGGTGTGAATGACAAATTAGAGGTGTGGAGACAAACTCTTGAGTCTAAAGGGTTCAGGTTGAGCAGAAGCAAGACAGAGTATTTGGGATGCAAGTTTAATGACGTGAGGTTGGAGGATGAGGTGGTAGTGAAGCTGGAATCGCAGGAGGTATGTAAGAGGGATAGTTTCAAGTATCTCGGGTCCGTGATTCAGGGTAACGGTGAGATTGACGAGGATGTCTCGCACCGTATTGGGGCGGGATGGTTGAAGTGGAAGCTCGCGTCGGGGGTGTTGTGTGATAAGAAGGTGCCGCCCAAGCTTAAAGGCAAATTCTACAGGATGGTAGTCCGTCCGGCCATGTTGTATGGAGCGGAGTGTTGGCCAGTTAAGAACTCCCACATCCAAAAAATGAAGGTGGCGGAAATGCGAATGTTGCGCTGGATGTGTGGGATGACTAGAGGGGACAGAGTTAGGAATGAGACTATCAGGGAGAAGGTTGGGGTGGCTCCAGTGGAGTGCAAGATGCGGGAAGTCCGATTGAGTTGGTTTGGACACGTGAAGAGGAGGGACATGGATGCCCCGGTTCGTAGGTGTGAGAGGCTAGCGTTGGATGGTTTTAGGCGGGGTAGGGGTAGGCCGAAGAAGTACTGGGGAGAGGTGATTAGACGGGACATGGAGCAGTTACAGCTCACCGAGGACATGACCCTAGATAGGAAGGTCTGGAGGGCGAGGATTAGGGCAGAAGACTAGGGCCAGTTTGGGGGCACAAGGGTAGGGAATGTGGGGGATTATTCCTGTTATTCTTCCTACTCTTATTTTTATTCCTATTCCTATTCTTCTTCTTGTTATGATTTCGGTGTTCCATGTTTTATTATGTATCTGAGTGCTTCCCGATGTTTCCTACTACCTATGCGTTACTTTATATTTATATTTATATTTATATTTATATTTATATTTATATTTATATTTATATTTATATTTATATTTATATTTATATTTATATTTGTGTGGCGACTGTCTTGAGCCGGGGTTCTATCGGAAACAACCTTTCTACTTCTTCAGAGGTAGAGGTATGGACTGCGTACATCCTACCCCCCCAGACCCCACTAGGTGGGAATACACTGGGTTTGTTGTTGTTGTTGTAAACTAGCCTAACTTAATTCACCTGCACGACCCTTTTTCTTCACATCCTCACTAATTACTCACCCACTAATTATCACTTAATTGTACACTTACAACCATTCAAATAAATAATTTGTGAAACGACTTAACTTTCTCATTTTCTGTTTTCAATTGAAAAAAAAAAAAACTTTCCCTTTTACAATCAATTTCTTCTTTCACGTATGACGAGCTCCAAATTTCCTATTCTAGTATATCATTAATTGAGCTATTTAGATCTCTTTTGACTTCTCTGAAAGTCTTTCTATTTTTATAATGTCTTCTCATATTGAGTTTTGATTACTGCACGTGCCTCGCACGTGTAATGTTTGATTATTTAAAATTAAATGATTTTGTCTATTGGGGAGAATTTGTAAGTGTAAAAGTTCAAATCACTTTTCAAAAATCGTTCACACTTTAATATAATACTGTAAACATAAATATATACATATATATTTTACCACTAGAAGTTCCATGGATCACCACCTTTGGGTTTGCCATATAGTACCTCTTTCTCTTGTTGCCACAACCTAAGAGAGACGCATCAATTTGAACTATATTTGTGTTACGATTAATATATATATATATATATAAAATCTTTTCTTATTTTTAAATTCAAATATTTTCAAAATCATTAATTACATTCTTATTACGTACTTAAAACTTTTAAAAATCTGGTATTTCTTAAGTTTTTCTTATTCTAACAATTTTATATTTATTTCTATATTTTTAAAATCTTCTTTTAAATCAAATTTAGTTGATTTAAAATTTTTAAACTAAAGAAAAAAGTATTAGTTGTCATTAATTTTGATGACTTTTAATAAAGAAAGGTTGTACAATAAATATATTTAATTAATTTTCAACTCTTAAATTAAAAAAAAATAGTGAAATTTTGATGACTTCTAATAATGAAAGGTTTTACCATAAATATATTTAATTAATTTTTAACTCTTAAATATTAAGAAAAAATAGTGAAAAAACGATTTTGTCTCACACAAAGACTTTTAATGAAGGACAAAAAGTTCAAATAATATTTCTAAGGGTCTTCACACTTTTAATATATTATATATATATGTGTGTGTGTGTATATATATATATGCATATATATAATCAAAGAGTTTGAAGGGTAATTTTGTCATTTTATAGCTTTATCTCGATACTATTTGTTTGTCCTAGGATAAGTTATCCCAAACTTGGCAACCAAACAAGTAACAACATTTATCTCGGGACTATTTGATTTAGTACCTTACACCAAACAACCCCTTAGTCCTCAATTCAAGTTTCCTACAAGCACCTAACTCCTACGTTGACTATAAGGGAATCAACTCTCATGCAACCAATGTTTCCAAATGAGAATTCAATGTAAGCTAATCCAAGCTCACACATACTCATAAGAGAGTAATTGTTCATAGGCATTAAAGTTGACTTAAAAATGAAAGAGAACTTTTATTTATAGCCAAGGGCTAATTATTACAACTTATGAATCCAAAAGTGACCCATTTTATCAGAAAAGACACATACTTATGCAGCCATGCACATGCTCACGCATGTGACACTAGTTGGCCAAAATAGGGCATTTGCAATCGCATGTCGGCACCTGCACATGCAGATGTTCTTAGCAGGTGCTTCCAGTGCACTTTTGGGCTCTTCTTTGCTTCCTTTTGGCCTCACCAAGGCCCCTTGACCCTCCTTGAAGTCAATCACCAACCTTTGACACCCTTTGATAACATTAAGGGGTCTTCAAATACTCCTTGCTTCATGGTCATCTTATCAAAAGGTCCGAAGAAAATTTTCTCTCCTTCTTGAAGAAGATTCATCCTCGAATCTAAAACCATAAAGCACAAGAGAGAATAAACAATCAATACATCCTCGAAGCCCAAGGGTTACTACAAGGGTAATATCAATATATTCAAGCTAAGGAGACACCCACTTTATATAACCAAACATCCCTGAGTTTAATGAAAACAACACACTATTCAAGGTATAAAAGGATTGGCTATGATAAACATCATGTAACTCTTCCAAGGCATTTCCACTAACAAGATTACGAAGCAAATCACCACGTATTTTAGCAACTAAGGTTAAAGTTAAGTAGTTATTAGGGTGTAGATTATCCTTCATTTCATGACAAGTCATGTTTACACACAAGACATTCTCAATATAAACATAGTTATATTCACAAACAAAGGGAATGGAATGACGAGCTAAGAACATCCAAGGTGCTATGAAGGGTAAGATCACCTGAAGGTAAGCACAAGCATTTTAAGCACCTCATATCCCTTTCACTTAAACAACTTTCCAAGAAAACATCCACTTGTCTATCTACACAAGTGTGACAAGGGACAAGAAATAAAAGTTGTTTATTATTGCGTTTTTTCGCACACACAAGTGTACGTGGTCGTACAAGTAATAAATGATATAAGTCTAGATATCGTATCCATGGGATTTGATGAATTGAAGTTCTATTTTGAATTTTTATTCTAGCTATTCAGTAGGTGGCCAATAACAAAGAGTGATTTGTGTGTTTTAAATATAAATAAAAATAATTATGAGCAAGTCATATATTAGTTATGTTGTAATATAGATTTGAGAAAATATCTAGGGTTATGATATTTTGACAATCTAGTTGTGGTATCCAATCATTTATCTACTTTACTTTCTTGAGTTACTAGTTGCAGGTTAATTGTAGCCATATTGAGCGTTTTTCCAACAACAAGTCTACTCGACTATCCCTAGCGCCTATATTTCTATGGTTATCAGTTAATAGTGCAGTGCATAAAGAAATCGTCTGGATCAACTAAGCTACGTCACAGGGTATATTTCTATCCTCAGTGACGAATCAATTCCCTTTCCTATAAGGTTCACAAACTAGCCCTATTTTCTCTTTTTACACGTATGATACACTACTATCTTGGAGCGTATCAAATCTGCCACAAAATCAGTCCAAACACACTACAATTCCGAGAGCTTGAAGATAACAACTCCAATAGGTGAAGACAACAATAATCACGAAATTTTGAAGGAATACCAACACCAAAACAGTAGCTACACAAGGAGAACAAGAAGATAATAATAACATCAAACAATGGTTCAACAACACAAGATGATAGATTACAAAGAGTACAATGTTAACAACAAGAACAACAAATGGCAGTAACTATAGTGAATCGAAAATCAGCCCCACACGGCTTCACTAAGTTACTGCAAAGCTTCAAGAGTACAAAATGAAAGATAGTAACTTGTCACAAAGATATCTTAGAATCTATGAACCCTAACTTGAAGAAAGGACCCTAAGACTAAAATATTTCAGCACCAAGTTCTTACTTAGACCAAGAGGAACTCATGGACCTCAAGATCTCAAGTTTCTAGCCAAGAAACAACACAAGTGTAACTACACTTGTTGGACAGATTTCAGATTCTACTCTCAAGAACAAGAGAGAGAGAAATATTCAATGTTGCAAGACTTGTTGTTGTGAAATATGAAGAATGAACTAAGTGCTGAAAATAACCCTAATAGCATCTATTTATACTACACACAAAATGAAGGACAAATGACCTTCCTACCCTTCAGTCATGGGGTGCCCTTAGAGTGTAATTTATTACACTTCAAGGCTCATTTTCACACTTAAAAACGTTGAAGCTCTTTGGCGAATCAAGTGCCAACTCACACGCAGCCATTTACATGAACATGGCTTGTAGTTTTTGTAACTCCCGAGCTTGACTTCGTGTGAATGGTCGAGAATGTATTGGACAGCTTTGTACACCCATATCATCCTCTCCATCTTGAGAGGAATTTGACCTCAAATTCAGCATTTGGTCATCCTCAACCGCATCCACTAGAGAGAGGTCACACACGTTGAAAGTGTTGTGTACTTGGTATTCTGGGGGAAGGTTAATCTTGTAGGCATTATCATTGATCCGTTCAAGTACTTGGAATGGACCATCGCCTCTTGGCATCAATTTGGACTTTCTTTGAGATGGTAACCTATCCTTTCTAAGGTGAACCCATACCAAATCTCCCGGTTCAAGAATGAGTTTCTTTCTTCCCTTGTTGACTCTCCTCGCAATGTCTTGATTTTTCTTCTCAAGTCGAAGCCGCACCTTCTCATGTAATTTCTTCATTGAATCTGCCCGCTTGCTGCCATCTAAGCTAATCATAACATCACTGGACAAAGGAGTTAAATCCAAAGGGGTAAGGGGGTTGAGGCCATATACGCACTCAAAGGGAGTCATTCCCGTACTTGAGTGTATGACACGGTTATATGCAAACTCAATCAATGATAGGTGTTCCTCCCAAGAAGTCAATTTTCCTTTTATCATGGAACGTAGCATAGCACCTAAGGTCCTATTTACCACTTTCGTTTGACCATCAGTTTGTGGGTGACAAGATGTAGAGAATAACAACTTGGTTCCAAGCCTACCCCACATAGATTTCCAAAAGTGACTTAGGAACTTAGAGTCCCTATCACTCATAATGGTCCTTGGAACACCATGCAACTTGACAACATTATCAACAAACAAAGAGGCCACACTAGGTGCATCATCACATTTAAAGCATGGAATAAAGTGTGCCATCTTAGAAAACCGATCGACCACAACAAAGATACTATCCCGACCTCGTCTAGTCCTAGGCAACCCTAACATGAAATCCATAGATATATCAAGCCAAGGGCGTAAAGGAGTGGGTAGCGGGGTGTACAACCCATGAGGTAGGATCCGCGACTTGGCTCCTTTGCAATCTATGCATTGGCCACAAATCTTGGCCACATCCTTGTGCATTTTTGGCCAATAGAATTGCTCCTCCAATATTCCAAGGGTCTTTTCGATCCCAAAGTGACCCATTAGACCGCCATTGTGTGCTTCCCTCACAAATAACTCTCTCCAAGAACTGGAGGGTACGCACAATCATCTACCTTTAAACAAGTATCCATCAAACTTGGCATAGGGATTTGAACCCCTAGCTGAATCCCACTTGTCCCTACCCATTTCTTCGCATTCCCTAAAGATAGGAGCAAAGTGAGGGTCCTCGGGATACAATTCTTTCAAACTCTCAAATCCCATTAATTTTGAAGATAATGTTGACACAAGAACATGTTTTCTAGACAAAGCATCGGCTACTACGTTGTCCTTACCCTTTTTGTATTGAATAACATAAGGGAAGGTTTCAAGAAACTCAATCCATTTTGCATGCCGCTTGTTAAGCTTGTCTTGTGCCCGAAGATGCTTCAAGGATTCATGGTCCGTTCGGATCACGAACTCCTTGGGCCACAAATAGTGCTGCCAAGTGGCTAAAGCTCGAATCAAGGCATACAACTCTAGATCGTACGTGGAGTAGTTTAGAGTTGCTCCTTTGAGCTTTTCACTAAAATAAGCAATGGGTTTTAAATCTTGCATCAAAACAGCCCCTATGCCCACTTTACTAGCATCGCACTCAACTTCAAATGTCTTATCAAAGTTGGGCAATTGTAATAAAGGCGCGGAAACGAGCATAGCTTTTAAGGTTTCAAAAGCCTTAGCTTGCTCTTCACCCCACTTGAAGGGTTGGTCTTTTCGAATGACCGCGGTTAAAAGAGCGGCTATGGTGTTGAATCCTTTGACAAACCTTCTATAAAAACTAGCTAACCCGTGGAAGCTTCTTACTTCGCTAATGTTTTGCGGGGTTGGCCAATTTTTGATAGCATCTATCTTGGATTCATCCACTTCGACCCCTCTTGAACTAACAACAAAACCCAAGAAATCAACTTCATTAACACCAAAAGAGCACTTCTCCAGATTTGCATACAACCTTTCCTTTCTAAGGACATCAAACACACATTGTAAATGCATCACATGCTCATCAATTGACTTACTATAGACCAAGACATCATTAAAGTAAACAACAACAAACTTTCCAATAAATGGCTTCATCACATGATTCATTAGCCTCATGAAAGTACTTGGAGCATTTGTTAGGCCGAATGGCATAACCATCCATTCATAGAGAACAAATTTAGTCTTGAAGGCAGTTTTCCATTCATCACCGGGTTGCATTCTTATTTGGTGATAGCCACTCCTTAAATCAATCTTGGAAAATAAACACGAACCATTCAATTCATCAAGCATATCATCTAACCTAGGGATAGGGTGACGATATTTTACCGTAATCTTATTGATGGCTCGGCAGTCCATACACATACACCATGTTCCATCTTTCTTAGGCACCAGTAGCACCGGAACCCCGCACGAACTCATGCTCTCCTTGATATACCCTTTGTTGAGGAGTTCCTCAACTTGACGTTGCAATTCTTTGGTGTCCGTAGGGTTGCTTCTGTAAGCCGGCTTATTTGGCAATTGTGAGCCCGGCACAAAGTCAATTTGATGCTCAATTCCCTGAAGTGGGGGCAATCCTTGCGGAAGTTCTTTAGGAAATACATCTTCGTAATCCTGCAACACACAAGAAATCAAAGGAGAAATACAAGAATTAGTGGGGTTAGTATTAAAACAATGAGCCAAAAGAAGCATAGGCATGTCCACATCATGATCTAAGAAAAGTTCCTTCTTTCTAGCCAACATCACCATGTTTTCTTGCCCATTTGACGTTGAGGCAGTCCCGGAAGTCCCTACTGCCCCACCCACGGTTTTTCCCTCCTTTTCACCATTTTCGGGTTTGTTTCCCTTCTCCTTCAACTCCCTCATCTTTTGATGTAATTCATTCACTTGTGATGGCAAAAGAGGATAAAGAGTGACCTTTCGACCATCCTTCTCAAGTGAATATCGGTTGGTCCTCCCATCATGTTTGGTAGACCTATCATATTGCCAAGGTCTACCTAACAATAAATGACATGCTTGCATTGGTATCACATCACAAAGCACTTCGTCTTGGTAGTTCCCTACCTTAAACCGTATCACACATTGCCTCATGACCTTCAATGCACCGCATTCGTTCAACCATTGTAACTTGTAAGGGCTAGTATGAAGTGTAGTTGGTAATTTCAGAAAGTTTAACATAGCGACACTAACGACATTCGTACAACTACCACTATCAATCACCAAAGTGCACACATTCCCCTTTACAAGGCATTTAGTATGGAATAGATTTTCCCTTTGGCTAGGGTTGTCTATTGCCTTACTAATCATAGCACGTCTAACTACAAAGTTTGGAACAACACACTCCCCTTCTTGTGGGTAAATAACTTCACCACCACCACCATCATCATCATCATCATCAAGTGGTGTATTTCCAGTTTCCTCTCCATCTTGAGGCTCGGCCTCATCCTCCTCTTTTTCAAGACCCACCTCCTCACCAAGGTAATATAATCTCCCTTCCCGCAGTATCACGTTACGTCGATTTGGACATTCATTGGATTTATGCCCCCAACCTTGGCACTTGAAACATTGGAATCCTTTTGGGTTTGGATACTTGTGAACTTCTTGTTTTAGAGGAAGTTTATGGACTGTTTTGGGCTCGGGCAGCCTTGTAGTGGAGGGTTGGTCCTTGTTTTTGGGCCAACCCGAAGAGGATTGAATCACGTCCTTGCTTCTAGGCCAACCCGAGATGGATTGTCCCCTTGCCTTGAGCGACGACCTCTCTTTAAGCTCCCTTTCAATCTCAAGAGCCGCTTGGAAAATACCTTCAACGGTATTAAATTTGTGAAGTGTCAAATGAGTGGAAATCTCTTTGTTCAACCCACACTTGAACCGGATGATGTCATGACTGATTTGTTCCCCACGATGATCAAGCTTCAACATGAGTTGCTGAAACTCATCATAATATGCCATTACACTTTTATTGCCTTGATGCAAGTTGTACAATCTAGCAAGTAATTCATGGCGATAACTCTCGGGAAGGTACCGTTGCCTCATCAAGTACCTTAACCGAAACCAAGGTGGTGGCTGCCCATCAACTAATTCATCACCAAAATGCTTGACATACTCCCACCAAGTGTTGGCATAACCCTCAAAATGAGCTATGGCATAACAACTTTTCTTTTCTTCCGAGATATCATTAACTTGAAAAACTTTGTCACAAGCTGATTCCCAAACTAAGTAGGCCTCGGGGTCATTTTCACCCTTAAAGATAGGTAAGCTCAATTTGATGGTATTGATGCCTACGTCTCTTTCTTGGTGTCGATTTCCCCGTTCTCCATACCCTCGGTACCTCCTTGGATCAACAGGCCCCTTCTTAGCTCCTCTTCTCTCATGTAAGCATCATCAAAGGCTCCATATCTATCATACTCCTCTCTACCATGTTCCTTAAAGTAAGCTGGTCTATTTTGGTGATTTGGAATCTGATTTGGAGGCATTGGTATTTGTGGAGGTGGTGGAGTTTGGTAGGGTATGTTCAGATTTATTGGAGGTAATGGACGGCTACATACTTCTTGTGGAATTGGAGGAGTTTGGAAATGGTGTGGTCTATTTGCTTCTTGGTTTGGAGGGAAAGTAATGGTATGATTTGGGGCATTTAGTGGGGCTAGAGGTGGATTCATTATTTGGTGCAATGTTTTTGGTGAGATAGTTGTGGATGAAGTTCTTTCATGCCCAATTGAAGGAATATGATGAGGAGTGGATGGATGAGAGTTCCTTTGACTCTCCACTTGCTCCAATCTCCCACTTATCGTAGTCAATTCTCCCCTCACTGCCCTAATTTCCGTGTTCAACCTCTCTAAACTTCTGGTAATGGCCTCAAGGGTGGCCTTCATAGTGTCTTGTTCAGTAGCACCCCCACTTTGGGATGGGCTTCCTTCCATGTAAAGGTGTTACCTACACAATCAGCAAATAAGTTAGCGTTAAACCCCTCCTTACTCACACTCTCTCGGTTCACTCACACTTGAGCTCCACAAATGTTGTAGATTGGCTAGTAATTGTGAATCCTTAAGATATGAGTAAAGCTCTTGTCTGGAATGGATTCTTGTTTGAAACTCAAAGAATTCTCGATGGACTGGAGTTAAGAAGTTACAACGTATTCAAACGAATAAAAGCACCCAACTAAACGTGGACACGAACAAGGGCATTCAAAAGGACTAATTGACAACCTAGTAGAAGTGTACTAGCATGTTAATTAGTTCTAGAACCAAGTAATGAAACTAGGAATCAACAATTAGAAACTAGAAAACCTAAATTTGAGCTTATTAATGATGTAAACAGTAGGCAATGGGTGACGTGAACAGTAGCTAATGGGTGACATGGCAGCATGCAAAGGGTCTTGGTCCCACACAATTTAAGCACCAATTCTGAAATTTTAAATCTTCACACTATTTGGAAAGGGTGACAATTGGTTTTTGGTAGGGAAAACATAAGTCTTGAAATAAGAAAAAGTATTTTGTCCCACAACACAAGGTTCTTGAAACAAGAAAAAGTGGTTTGTCCCACAAAACAAAGTTCTTGAAACAAGAAAAAGTAGTCCCACAAAACAAGGTCTTTGGAATGAGGAAAAGCTGAAAAAGTAGAAGTCTAGTCTAGGAAGTGTTGGGTTCAAGGTTTCTCACAACAAGCTTTACATCTTTTCATCTTCACCTTTTGAATCTATATTGCCCTTTTGATTGTCTTAAGTTGTAAGAAAAGATGAAGCACTAGATGAACACCACAACAACCTTCAAGAACACAACAACTTCTTCAGGAACACAACAACAACTTCTTCAAGAACATAACACAATACCACCAATTGTCAAGAACAAGTAACAACAAAAAGCCAGCCACAAGGCACCACAACTATGGTCAATATTATAAGCTCAAACTTTAGATCTTGACACCTTTAGTGTTGGTGAGAAAGAAACTAACACTAGAAACACTCTATACAAGCAAAATACTACAAGTCCTAGCTAAAAAAATAAGAAAATCTCGGCCCATACAACAACACATCACAATTTCTGGCCAAGAACACAAAGGTAGCAGATTTGACGATTTCTGGAATTTTTAGATTTCAGTTGTTTTTTTTTGTAGTTTTTAAGTCTCAAGCCCAAGATTGATCTTGTTAGAACAAAATCAAAGATGGCTTTGATACCAAATGATACACTACTATCTTGGAGCGTATCAAATCTGCCACAAAATCAGTCCAAACACACTACAATTCCGAGAGCTTGAAGATAACAACTCCAATAGGTGAAGACAACAATAATCACAAAATTTTGAAGGAATACCAACACCAAAACAGTAGCTATACAAGGAGAACAAGAAGATAACAATAACATCAAACAATGGTTCAACAACACAAGATGATAGATTACAAAGAGTACAATGTTAACAACAAGAACAACAAATGGCAGTAACTATAGTGAATCGAAAATCAGCCCCACACGGCTTCACTAAGTTACTGCAAAGCTTCAAGAGTACAAAATGAAAGATAGTAACTTGACACAAAGATATCTTAGAATCTATGAACCCTAACTTGAAGAAAGGACCCTAAGACCAAAATATTTCAGCACCAAGTTCTTACTTAGACCAAGAGGAACTCATGGACCTCAAGATCTCAAGTTTCTAGCCAAGAAACAACACAAGTGTAACTACACTTGTTGGACAGATTTCAGATTCTACTCTCAAGAACAAGAGAGAGAGAAATATTCAATGTTGCAAGACTTGTTGTTGTGAAATATGAAGATTGAACTAAGTGCTGAAAATAACCCTAATAGCATCTATTTATACTACACACAAAATGAAGGACAAATGACCTTCCTACCCTTCAGTCATGGGGTGCCCTTAGAGTGTAATTTATTACACTTCAAGGCTCATTTTCACACTTAAAAACGTTGAAGCTCTTTGGCGAATCAAGTACCAACTCACACGCAGCCATTTGCATGAACATGGCTTGTAGTTTTTGTAACTCCCGAGCTTGACTTCGTGTGAATGGTCGAGAACGTATTGGACAGCTTTGTACACCCATATCAACGTACCATTTTCTTTTTCAAGTCCAACAAATAAGCCCTAAAAAATATTCGCAAAGTGATCAATCAAATGAATAACTGAAAGCAAGAAAAAATAAATAACTCAATACATGGAAAACAAAAATAGATAATATAATTTTTAATCCACAACTTTCATGTTCAACCACAACCCTAGAAATTAAGAGGTTTATCTACTTGTGAATTTCTTTGGAAGAAGTGATTTCATGAGTTTATAAGGCAAAAATTGAAAATAAAATAAAATAAATAAATTAAACCTTGTTCTTGAGTTTTTCCACTTTTTCCTTCCCTAATTAAGTTCTTCCTTATAAAAAATGTGTTATGGGGGTTTATATAGAGTTTAGAAATCCTTAGAATGTCAAAAAATAATCTCAGTCGAGTTAGGATATAGCCCAGAAGCGGAGCTGTGGTGCAAAGAGGAATCTAAAATTTAGACTAATGGCTACACTTGTGCCACTCCTTGCTTTGGGTGAGTGGCGCAAGCCTTTCCTGACAGCAACACAAATCTGTGCCACTATTTTCTTTGCAGCAGTGGTGCAAGGAACAATAATTTTTCCCTTCCGCACTCATTTTTCAATGCATTGCGACATAGATTTTTCCTTTTTTTATCCCTTGATGCTCTTCTTCTTCTTGTTTAAAATCCAAATACCTCAATACACTCCTATATAAGCAAACCATGAAACTCAAGTATAAATAACATTATTTAAGATCAAGACAACATAACAAATAGAATAAATGTGAGGCAAAAGATGGTAAAATAAGATGATTTTTAGCCTCGCATTAACACCCCACACTTAAATCCTTGCTCATCCTCGAGTAAGCAATGAACTCATGAAATAAACTCTACTACAACTACACCCATTGAAACAAGGTTACTCAAGCTAAGACTACAACAACTACAATAGATGGCAAGATCTTATTAAACTTGTTTCATTCATACCATACATTTAAAAAACTGCTCCAAAAACTCTTAACCTCAAGAACCCACTCAATGATATTAACAAACTCATACAATTCACTCAATCAAGAAATTAAATACCTCATCTATCTTTCGTTAATCATGTGCCCTTTCAAAAAGAAAGTTACTCATATTTACTCACAAGTATACAAGTTATAGTTAGAATGGGTATAGGAATAAGATTTTGCTCACTCTCAAAAGTAATTTCACATCCAATATATGATGAACCATAAACTTTCCCTTAGTGTACTACACTAATAGATGAATGTCAAATATAAGATCAAGTAGGACTATTTAGGTTGTAATGTAGGCTAAGGGACCAGTAAAAATTATTTTGACTGAAATAGTGACTATCTTCCCTAAGCACTTTAATACATCACAAAATTTTCATCATTTGTTCACTCTTCAATCAACTAATACTTTCTTCTACTCTTCTCACCCATAGATTTAATTGATTTTCCATATCTTTTAAGCAAGTTCACAAACCACTAGTAAGCAGTACATAATTAGCAAACCCTTTTTTTCAATCTTTTATTCTTTTTCTACTCTTTACCGATCACCCTTAAAATTTTCTACAGGCTTCCCACCTCAAATATCTCCTTTTCTCAATTCTCACTCCTTTTAATTCTTATTTTTATTCAGTTAGAGTGCTTAGAAGTTTTGGATCAAATTAAAGGTTTTTAAAAGAAAAGATTAAGCTTCATATGTGGCTATTAAAGAATAGGCTAAAGGCTTAATGAGGCTAACTAGGATCATCCATTGTAGGCAGGTAAATCAAAGGATAAAAACAGGTTAATCAAAGAAACACCTGTATCATCTACTAAACTCAACATTCCTTATTTCGCTTTGTAAACACACTGGCCAAGTTCTAGACATTAATATAAAAGCATGAAATATCAAAACACCTCACACATATGACACATATTGTCATGACCCGAGGCTACCCCTAGTTGCGACAATGGTGCTTATTGTCACAAGTGACCACAAGCTAACCCATGTGCTGGTACCTGTTGATAGCACTGAATAAAATAATAATAATGAACATGTACAGAAAAAAACTAATAAATCCCATAAAGTCTGAAAACTCAAAATACGAATGAATCACAAGTCTGAAACATCTAATAAGACTGATAGAACTGACTAGCTATCTAATTGACTTCTGAATATTCGAAAGCCTCTAAACTGACTGAGGAGTTGATGGGACAGACCCCCAATTAACTTTGACTGACTGAATAAAATGAAATATTGAAATAACTGAATAATTATAAAATATTCTCATGGATGAGGACCCACCACTACGATTGTTGGATTATGCTGAGCTGTCTAACTGTGGTCGAGAAACTGTGCGTCCGAGTCTATGATATAAGACATCATAGCTCAAACAAGATATACGATCAGTACTTTGAAGTATTGGTATATTAGATAAGGACAGGATGATATGCATGGGGTACTATGCATATGAATTAAGAACTAACTGAATAGCATGAGATAATTGAACATAAATGCATGAAAATGTAATATCTGAGAACTCAAGACTAAGTATATATCTATTATGTTACTGAGATAAATCTGTAATCTGAAAAATTGAAAGTTGTAAAACTAAATATCTGAAAGTCTGTACACTTAATCAAGCAAACCTGAATGAAAAATATACTAAATACTGTACTAAGACTATAGGAGGTATCATCTAACCAACATGCCCTAATTTGAGCTAATTGGAGTCCAACCTGTAACCCCAGTTGGAAGGGTGTCAATACCGTGCCATGGGTACTAACATTGGCTGTGTGGATCCACTAATCTGATGTCTTGAAGGACCAGGGTGTCAAGCCTAAATTAATGGGTGGCCCTGAGAAGAAGTCAGTCCTAAACTAACGGGTGACTCCTTATATCCTACGCTGGCTACATAGTTCTTGAATATAGGGACTGCTACTAATGACTCTGCCTAACTGATGGGGAAACTACCATCCCTGCATTTGCTCGGTGCTAAATCTTACACCCAACTGAACTGACCTGGAATTGAAACTGGACTGAGTTTAGTCGAAAATTATTTCATGAATGATGGTGCTCATTATGATCATAATAACTGAATAAAAATGAATAATTATGGTTTAATTAAATCATACCCAAAAATCTAAAAATCATATAAAACACGTAGATATCGGGTGTTCATAACCCACCAGCACTGAATAATCACTGAATGTAATAACAAGCTTAAAGCTGTAGTAAAAGATCATGGCTCAAAACCCATATGTATAGACATTTCATCAAACATGTGGGGATCATGAAATTAACATGGGGATGCTTGCTAAGAATAATAAATTTAGGATTTATCATAAAATTCACTTGAATAAAGCATGAGAAACTCAGAAACTCAAATTCATAGCATGAGTAATTCAAAATCCTGCATGGGATCATACATGGACTAAATTGCATTTAAATTACCATGGAAACATGAATTAAATCCATCTTAAGAAACACAAAAGACAATAATGATAGAAAATTTCAATCTTTAATCGAAAAGAAGGTTTTTGAGCTCCATGGGTGAAAGAAAACCCATGAATGAACATCCCACATACCTTAAACCTTTAACTTGAAAAAGAAACACCAATCTTGATGCTTTCTTGAAGGATCTTAAACTTTGGAGAACTTGAATTCTTGATTCCTTGGGGAAGAGAGGAGGGTTTTCTTGACAGGGATTTGGAGAAGAAGGTAAAATAATTCCTTAAATAATGTCCCAATTCATGTTATAAATGATCGGGTTGAGGGGGAAGAGACCCAAATGCCCCTCAAGCATTTAAATTCAAAATTGAACGGAGCAAGCTTACCACGATACGACATTATCGCGGTAGTTCATTTTCTCACCGCGATGCGGTTTACATGACGATGGGAATAATACCATGCAGTGTATTATCGCAATAATCCTCTAGTTTTGTGATCCAAACATGATCCGAACCCCGTCTAAAAAATCTGAAACTTCTCCGAGATATGCTCCTTACATCCCTGAACATGTATTAACTCAAAAACTAACATCTCGGGGTTGGGAAGACCAAGTTAAAAATCCTCCAAGTTTAGAAGCCTTAAAAATGACTAAGTCCCCAACACTTAGTGAAATTTTTAGACCTTAAGCCCCTTATGCATACAACCAGAAGCTGTGCTGAGCTAAGAATAATACGGGGTATTACAATATCTCCTCCTTATGAATATTTGTCCTCGAATGAGACTGGTTAAACTGACACTACTAAACTAAGGTAACTGAGATCACATACTAAACATGCATGACTGGGAACATGATTACATAACTCAGTCTGAAACATGATACATGAACTGATTTCATAAATACATGCAATGACATAAGAATAGTTGTATAGCTGGAAATGCGAATGGAAAAGAGTAAATCTAAGGAAAACTATTACCTTAAGCTGAGTCTGAGTTTTTAGAAAAAATCTGAGGGTACTTGGTACGTATATCTGCTTCTGCTTCCCAAGTAGCTCCTTCAATGGAATAATTCCGCCATAGAACTTTAATCAAGGGAACTTCTTTGTTCCTTATTCTACGAATTTGATGATCTAGGATCTCAACTGGAATTTCTTCAAAAGAAAGGATATCATGAACACCTATACTTTATAAAGGAATAACAATAGCTGAATTGCCAATACATTTCTTTAACAATGAAACATGAAACACCGGATGCACCGATGCCAAATTTGCTGGTAACTCTACCTCACAAGCTACCTTCCTAAAATGGTTCAAAATTTTATAAGGACCAAAATATTGGGGACTAAGCTTTCCCTTCTTGCCAAATCTCTCACTCCCTTCATGGGAAAGATTTTTAAATAGACTAAGTCACCAACATCAAATTCAAGATCTCTCTTCCTCATATCTACATAAGAATTCTGATGTTTTTGGCTGTCTTCAGCCTCTTCCTAATCAACTGAACTTTCTCTATTGCATCAATCACCGAATCTAGGCCTATCAAAGTAGCCTCACCTGCCCCAAACCAACTAATAGGAGATCTATATCTCTTCCCATAGAGAGCCTCAAATGGAGCCATCTGGATACTAGAGTGATAACTGTTATGGTAGGAAAACTCTATCAAAGGTAAGTGGTTATCCCAACTACCTTTAAAATTAATAACACATGATCTCAACATGTCCTCTAAGGTCTGAATGTCCTCTCTATTTGACCATTATCTAAGGATGAAAAGCTATACTGAGATGAACTTGGGTACTAAGACCTTTTTGAAAACCTTTTAAAAAATGAGGTAAACTGGGTACCTATATCTGATATGATAGACAATGGAACTCCATGCAACTTAACCAAATCTCTAATATAAATCCTGGCATAATCCTCAGCTGAATATGAAGTATGAACTAGCAGGAAACGAATTGATTTAGTCATTCTATCCAAATGAACTATATCGAATCATACTGACGATGAGTACGAGGAAAACCTATCATAAAATCCATGTTCACCACTTCCCATTCCAAGTGAGGATGCTGAACTCTTGCAATGCACCACTAGGTCTCTTGTGCTCAACTTTAACCTGCTGATAATTTGAACACTTAGCTATAAATTTTGTAATGTCCTTCTTCGTACCATTCCACCAATAGATTTTCCGCAAGTCATGATACATCTTAGTAGTTTCTAGATAAATGGAATATCGTGCACCATGCACCTCCTCCAAAATCCGCTACCTCAAACCATCAACACATGGAACACATACCTACCTTAATAACAAAGCACACCATCTCCCCCTTAGGAGAAAAACTCTACTTTGTTATATCTAACCGTTTCCTTCAACCTAACCAAACTGGGATCCCTATCTTGCTTTTCCTTTACTTCAGCAACCAAAGAAAATTTTGAACCATTCTGAATCGATATACTACCTTCAGCTGAATCAACGAACCAAACACGTACTCTAGCAAACTGATAAACCTCCTGGACTAACTTCTTCTTATCCTCCTCAACATGAGCAATGCTACCATAGACAATCTACTAAGGGCATCTGCCACTATATTGGCCTTTCCCAAATGTTACAACACACTCATATCATAATTTTTAACAACTCAAGCTACCTTTTTTGATGAAGATTTAAATCTTTCTATGAGAGCATATACTGCAAACTTTTGTTATTCTTGAACACATACACATGAACCCCATAAAGATAGTGCCTTTAAATTTTCAAGGGAAAAGCAACATCTACCAACTCAAGATCATGGGTAGGATAATTCCTTTTTGGGGTTTAACCTTTCTAGAGGTATAGACTATGACCTTACCTTTTTGCATCAATACACAACCAAGACCAAATCTGGAAGTATCATAGTAAACTATGAATCCCTCTGAACCATCTGACAAGGTCAAGACTGGGGCTGAGTAGAGTCGAGTCTTCAACTCCTGAAAACTTTTCTCACATGAATCCGACCACTGGAATTTGACTTTCTTCTAAGTCAATCAAGACATGGGGGATGCAATAGAGGAGAACCCTTCAACAAACAGTCTGTAATAGCCAGCCAAACCCAAGAAACTCCTAATATCTGATGGAGAGATACGTCTGGGACAATTTCTTACTGCTTTAGTATTTTGAGAGTTAACTCTAATTCCATCACAGGAAATATATAGCCAAGAATAACTACTGATCTTAGCCAAAATTTTCACTTGCTAAATTTGGCGAACAACTGATGAGTTTTAAGGGTCTGTAATACAATCCTTAGATGGTCTGCATGATCATTCTCACTATGGGAGTAGACAAGGATATCATCAATGAAGACTATATTGAACATGTCCAGGTAATTTTTGAACACTATGTTCATAAAGTCCATAGAAGCTGCAGGGGCATTCGTTAGTCAAAAGACATAACTAGGAATTTGAAGTAACCATACCGAGTTCTTAAGGCTGTCTTCGGAATGTCATATTCTCTGACTTTAAGCTGATGATAGCCGGATCTGAGGTCTATCTTAGAGACATAACTGGCACCCTAAAATTGGTCGAACAATTCATCAATCCTGGGGAGTGGATATTTATTCTTGATTTTGACTTGTTCAACTGATAGTAATTGATGCACACTCTGAGAAAACTATATTTCTTATGCACGAACAAGACTTGAGTGCCCTTTGGTGAAATACTGGGCTTGATGAATCCCTTATCTAAGAGATCCTTCAACTATTCATTCAATTCCCTAAGTTTAGTTGGAGCCATTCTGTAGGTCGGAATAGAGATAGGCTGGGTAACTATAAGGAGAACTATTCTGAAGTCAATTTTTCTTTCCAAAGGAACTCTGGGGAGGTATTCAGGGAACACATCAAGAAATTCCCTTACTACTGAAACTGACTCAAAATTGGGAGTCTCAGATCTAGAGTCTTTGACTCGAACAAGATGGTACATGCACCCCTTAGATATCATTTTTCTTGCCTTATGATAAGAAATAATTTGACCCCTAAGCACTAAAGTATTACCCCTCCATTCAATAATTGGTTTATTGGGAAACTAAAACTGAACAACTCTATTTCTGCAATCCATTGAGGCATAGAATGAGTGGAGCCAATCCATGCCAAAGATGACATTAAAATCAGTCATGTCTAACTCTACAAGATCTACTGAAGTGATTTTGTCAGACACTGTAACCAGGAAATTTCTGTATACCCGTTTCGCAATAATAGATTTAACCCTTGGGGGTAGAAACTAAGAAAGGCTCTGTTAATATATCTGGACTGACACCAAAATTAACAGCTATATAAGGGTTACAAAATAATGTAAAGCTTTGAGGTCTAATAAAATATACACATAAAGATGAAAACTTGTAACATACCCATAGTCATATCAGGAGAACTTTCTTGATCATATTGAGGCTGAAGTGCATACAGTTTACTTTGGTGTTACCCGCTAGTGGCATTGGAAGTAGCGCCCTATTGGGTTGGATGACCTGTTGGTGCTGCGGAAGAACTATTCTAGCTCTATTGGCGATTATTTCTGCCCTTCTGAGCCACCACCATACACTCTCGAATCCTATAGCCTGGCTTGCCACATCCAAAACATATGTCACTACCAGCCTTACACATGCCCTAATAATTCCTACCACACTTCCCGTAGAGTAGATTAGTATGGCCACTGTTCACACTATCCAGGGACTTAAAGCCTAGCGCTTTATCTCGACTTTCATTCCTGGTCTTTGGCACTGATGCACTAGATAAAGATGGAGCTGGGGCTGGGGCTGATAACTTCTGATAGAACTGAGAATGGTTTCTACCCTCTGACCTTGGCTGAGAAAAGTTAAAACTACTTGTTCTGTCTCTCTTATTCTCCCTCTCTCTCTTTCTCTTTTCTTAAGCTTCTCTTTCTCAATCTGCTGAGCATGAAACATAAGCCTAGATAGGTCCATTTCCTTAATTAACATAGCAGTCTGACACTCCTTAACTACACTATCAGATACACCAGAAATAAACTTACTTATTCTAGACCTACTATCAGCCACCATCGAAGGAGAATACCTCGTCAACTTAGTGAGCTTAAGCGAGGAGTTGATGGGACAAACCCTAAGTAACTCCGACTGACTAAATAAAATAAAATACTAAAATAACTGAGTAATTATAACATGCCATTGATGGATAGGGACTCACCACTACGGCTGCTGGATTACGCTGAGCTATCTAACTATGGTCAGGAAACTATGTATCTGAATCTATGATATAAGACATCATAGCACAAAGAAGATTATGCAGTCAGTACTTTGAATGTACTGGTATATGAGATAGGGACAAGCTGATAAGTATGGGGTATTGCGCATATAAATTAAGAACTAACTGAATAGCATGAGATAACTGAACATTAATGCATAAAAATTATAATATATGAGAATGAAATACTAAGTGTATATCTATTATGTTACTGAGATAAATCTATAATCTGAAAAACTAAAAGCTGTAAAACCTAATAGCTAAAAGTCTGTACACCTAGTCAAGAAAGCCTGAACTAAAAATACACTGAATACTGTAATGAGACCGAGGGAGGTATTATCTAATTGACATGCCTTAATCTGAGCTAATTGGGGTCCAACCTGTAACCTCAGTCGGAAGGGTGTTAGTACTATGACATAGGTACTAATACTGGCTATGTGAATCCACTAATCTGGTGTCCTGAAGCACTAGGGTGTCAAGCCTAAACTAATGAGTGACTCCTCATATCCTACGCTGGCTACGTAGTTCTAGAATGTAGGGACTGCTACTAACGACTCTACCTAATTGATGGGGAAGCTGACACCCCTGCATTTACTTGATGCTAAATCCTACTCCTAACCGAACTGACACTATAACTAAACTGGACTGAGTTTAATTGAACATTATTTCATGACTGATAGTGCTTATTATGATCAAAATAGCTGAATAAATTGGAATAATCATGATTTAACTGACTTATACTTTAAAATCTAAAAATCATGTAAAATATATAGGTATTGAGTGTTCATAACCCACCAGCACTGAATAATCACTGAATGTAATAACAAACTTTAAACTATCGTAAAGGATCATGGTTCAAAATCCATAAGAATAGATATTTCATCAAACATATGGGGATCATGAATTTAACATGAGAATGCTTACTAAGAATCATAAATTTAGGATTCATCATAAAATTCACTTGAATAAAGCATGGGAAACTCAAATTCATAGCATGAGGAATTCAAAATCTTGCATGGGATCATACATGGATTGAACTACATTTAAATTACTATGGAAACATGAATTAAACCCATCTTAAGCAATATAAAATACAATAATGATAGAAAAATTTATATTTAATCGAAAAGAGGGGTTTTATGCTTCATGGGTGAAAGAAAACCCATGAATGAACATCCCATATACCTTAAACCTTTGACTTGAAGGAGAAACACCAATCTTGATGCTTTCTTAAAGGTTCTTGAAGTTGGGGAACTTGAATTCTTAATTCCTTGAGGATAAAAGAATTGAATTTGTTTTCTTGGGGAAGAGGGAAGGGTTTTCTTGAGAGGGATTTGGAGAAGAAGGGCAAATAATGCCCTAAATGATGTCCTAATTCATGTTATGAACGATTGGGTTGAGGGAAAAAAGACCCAATTTCCCCTCAGGCATTTAAATTTGAAACTAGGTGGAATAATCTTACCGTGATGTGACCTTATCGTGGTAGTTCATTTCCCTCACCGCGATGCGGTCTGTATGACAACGGGAAAAATACCGCATCACGGGATTATCGCGATAATCTTCTAGTTTCATGATCCAAAGATGACACAAATAATGTCTGAAAAATCCAAAACTTCTCCAAGTCATGCTCCTTATATACTTGAATATGAATTAACTCAAAAACCAGTATATCAGGTTCGGGAAGACCATAATAAAAATTCTCCAAGTTTAGAAGCCTTAAAAATGACTAAGTCCCCAACACTTAGTGAAATTTTCTTGCCTTAAGCCCCTTATGAATGAAACTAGAAGCTAAACTGAGCTAAGAATAGTATGAGGTATTACACATGTTCAATTCAAGAAGGATCCATATAGACTCTAAATCAAGCAAATAATAAGAGTTCAAATTTAAGCTAAATATCACATATGAGTCAAGTAAAAGAGCCTAAGTGTTTCAAGAGAAGCTATTCAATTTTTTTCCAAAACATGCTTTCAATCTCAAAATCAACTTGCATCATTCAGTCATGTGTAGTACCTAACAAGAGCACCTCATATTCAATGGGTCCTAAAAAATATCTAACTCTTAACGACTAACTCTTTCCTTAAGACGCTCGTCAACCATCCATCATTGGAAAAAGTCATTCTACCTAATAATAAAATAAAAAATATTTTAATAATAATAAAAAATATAGTCGGCTCAAAAGGCCTCCCTTCAAAAAAAAATCAAAAAGAAAAATCAAGGGGTGAGCAAAGTATATTCTGCTAAAGAACTAAAAAGCTAACAACCAGCACAAACTATTCTAATCTATAAACTAAAAATAAAATCTTTTTGTGTTTTTAGTTTTTTTTAATAAATTTTTAGAACAATTTCTCAATGGAAACAAATAACAAAAAATAAAGCAACTCCTATAGCATACTTCACCCTTAACCAATATTGAAAGAATCCCATCTCACACTTAAAAGTCATGCTTTGACCCCAAAGTATTAATCAAAATAAAATAGTGGTTAGAAATACTCCCTGAATCCCTCTAGGGCCTAGCTAGCAACATTCTTCCTTAATCTTTGCATCAAAGGGGAGAATGACCCCACCCTTAAACTTCATCCATGCCTTTTAACTTCCAAATATGGGTACTCAGACTTTCCCAATCTAAACAAATGAAAAACAACAAAGAAAAAGAACTAAATGTATTACTATAAATATAAAACTACACTATTGCAACTTAGGTTGCCTCCCTAGCAGCGCCTGATTTAACATCACGGCACGGCGCCAGTCAAGATCAACCAAATTCTCTCAATCTTTTTATACCCATATGATGCAAATTCATTCTCTTCTTTACTCTAGGAGGATCACAATTATCATTTACTCTCTCTTTCTTTAAATCTTTCATTTTTTGGGCCCACACTCTTTCACCCCACACTTATTATTAATCATCTCTGTGATCATACATAAGTTCATATTGTGTGAAGGAGTGGAGAGTGACTTATACACTTTAAATATCTCTTTCTCATCATGGACCCTCATCTTAAGCTCCTTTTTTCACACATCAATCAAGGCTCCAACTGTGGCTAAGAATAGGCATCCCAAAATAACCGGTATTTGCTCATATGCTTCAAAATCTAAAATGATAAAATCTATAAAATTCATAAACTTACCTACCTTGATGAGCATATCTTTAATTAATCTTTATGATTGCACACGAGAGCAGTCTACAAATTACAGAATGATTGTGGTTGGGCGTGGCTTCTCTAACCAGGTGTCTCAAATACAGATAATGGTATTAAGTTAAAACTTTTCCCTAGATCACACAATGCATGCTCAACCTCATCTTCACCAATTTGTATGGGAAGGGTGAAACTCCCAGGATCTTTGAGGTTTTTGAGAAGCTTGTTCATTATTCTCGAACTACACACTTCAGTGAGTGCAACTGTCTTAAACTTTACATGTCTTCTTTTCTAGCCACCTCTCTTAAGTATTTGGCATATTTTGGCATGTCCCTCAATGTATCAGTCAAGGAAATATTGATGTGAAGTTGCTTGAAGATATCAAGGAACTTATTAAAATTTTTATCCTTCTTACTTTTTTGGAATCTTTGTGGAAATGATGGTGGAGGTCTCTCAACCGCGATCTCAGGCTACTCTACAACCTTTCTTTCTCATTTTTCATCTTGCACAGTTTCTATATTTGAAGTTGATGTTGGGATCAACCTTTGCGGGAAATGAGGTAGATGCTTGTAGTTGTCCAAGTTAGTTATTATCCTCTTTGTAGGCTCTACATCCAACAACTTTACACTTATATCTTAACTTCTCTGTTTAGGATAAGCTTCAACTAGCTGTGTTCTATTCCCGAGTCAGACTTTTATTACCTATTTAGTATTATTTTCTTTATCAGATCTGTGATGAAGCTAGTTGGCCTACTTGGCATTCAAGTTTATGAATAGACTTCTGCATTTCATTCACAATCTATGTTTGTTGTTCCAAGAACTTTTTTCATTGTCTCTATTAAAGAATTGCTCACTTGTGGAGCTTACGGTGTATACAATTATCTTTGGACCTGCTGATTTTCACCCCAAGAGAAATTTAGGTGGTTTTTGTGATCTTTGCTGCCCCACATAATATTTAGGTTTTGGATTTAAAGGACATCTAGAGTAGCATGATTTTCACCACACTTTTCACACAACAGTGCAACCTGAACCTATTGTACCTATTAAACTTGACCTGCACTTGAAGGTAATAAACTCTACTTTATTAAGGCATACAACTGTCCAATATCAGCTCAAATAGCTGACACATCATCCAGATCTAACTTACCCTATGTTTTTTAGGTAGAAGTGAACACTCTGTTGGGCTCTAAATAGTCTCAATAACCTGCAGACATAAGATTGAGCAACATCTTTATTTCATCATAACTCTTAGACAAAATTTTTCCTTGAGTTGTAGCATCTAATAAAGTGTTAGAGTCTGGCCTCAATTCTTCAATAAAATTATTTTCAATAATTTCCTTGGGTTGATGGTGGTGTGGGCAATCTCTCAAGTATCCCTTTTATCTCTCCTAAGCTTGGGGATTCAACATCTTTTTGAATAAATCCAGAAATCTTGCCTCTGATATTTTTTGTTCTTCTAGATGAAAAGAACCCGTTGAGAAACTTTTTAGACAAAGCATCCCAAGATATGATAGATCCTACTGGTTCATTCTACAACTATTGTTTTGCTTCCCTAATCAGTGAGAAGGGGAATAGTGTTAACTTCATGTATTCATCTGAAATATTTTAGTAGTGGAAGTTGTCACTCAACTCAGTAAATGTGGTTTACCCTCATATTGACACGTGTTCTACACTAGTCGCACCGTGCCCCCTTTAAGCTCAAAATTTTTGGTGATATTCAGCTTTATAATAGCTTTGGAGGCATTTTGTTGATTTGGCCTAAAAATTTAACATTAGAACATATGGTGCAGGATAGGCATGGACTACAACCCTAACCACTACATTATTTAGTGGGTCTTAAAGCACTGGATTATTCAAGTTATCAACCATAGAGCTCAACCCTCTAAGAGTATGTTCAAGCTCGTAGTCAATTAAAATCAAGTGATTTCCTTGACTCTTGGTACTTAGCATAAACTAACTTGTACCATAAGAGCAACAAAAGCAACAAACAAAAGTGAAATCTAAATACTTTAATAAAAACTCAAAATAGTATCAATCCTAGAAAATCCCCAACAACGATGCCAAAACCTTAGTGTGTTCTTTCACATACGCAAGTGTACATGGTCGTACAAGTAATAAAGGATATAAGTCCATATATCATACCCATAGGGATTTGACGAATTGAAGTTCTACTTTGAATTTTTATTCGAGCTATACAGCAGGTGACCAATAACAAAAAATGATTTGTGTATTTTAAATGTAAATAAAAACAATTATAAGCAAGTCATAGATTGATTATGTTGTAATTCAGATTTGAGAAAATATCTAGGGTTATGGTATTTTGACAATTCAGTTATGGTATCCAATCATTTATCTCATTTACTTTCTTGAGTTATTAGTTACAGGTTAATTTTAGCTATATTGAGCATTTTTACAACAACTTTAAGCCTACTCTACTATCCTTAATGCTATATATCTATGATTATTAGTTAATAGTGAAGTACATAATGAAATCATAGGTATCAACTAAGCTAAGTCACAGGGTATATTTCTATCCTCAGTGATGAATCAATTTCCTTTCCCTATAAGGTTCACAAGCTATCCCTATTTCCTCTTTTTACACTTGTCGTTCCCGTTATTAAGTCTAACAAACAAGCCTTAAATTATATTTGCAAGGTGATCAATCAAACGAATAATTGAAAGCAAGAAGAAATGAGTAACTCAATACATAGAAAATAATATAGATAAAATGATTTTTCAAGCCACAATTTTCATGTTTAACCACAACCCTAGAAATTAACAGATTTAGCAACTCACGAATCTCTTTGGAAGATGAGATTTCATGAGTTTACAAGGCGAAAATTGAAAATAAAATAAAATAAATAAATTAAACCTTATTCTTGAGATTTTCTCTAAATTTTGCCTTCCCCAAATTAGTTCTCGCTTATAAAAAATGTACTAAGGGATTTATATAAAGTTTAGAAACCCTTAGAATATCAAAAACCAATCCCAATTGGGTTAGGATAATTTTTCGTTTCGCGCCACAACCTAAAAGCGGAGCTATGGCGCAAAGAACAACCTAAAATTCAGACCAATGGCTAAACTTACGCCACTCCTTACTTTGGGTGAGTGGCGCAGGACTTTCCCGGCAACAACATAAATCCGCGCCACTGCTTGCTTTGCAGTAGTGACACAAGGAACAAAAATTTTGCTCTGCCACACCCATTTTGCAATGCATTGTGACATAGATTCTTCCTTAATTTATTTTGTTTTTTTAATACTCTTTTTCTTCTTGTTTAAACTCCAAATACCTCAATACACTCCTATATAAGAAAATCATAAAACTCACGCATAAATCACTTTTTTTAAGCTCAAGACAACACCAAAAATAGAATAAATGTGTTACAAAAGATGGAAAAATAAGGTGATTTTTTGCCTCAAATCATTTATCAAGTAGAGAACATAGACTCTTCTCAAGACAACAAATAGATTGTCCATCTGGGTTGTTAAGGCCACACATTCTATGCATACTTAAGACCTTCCAAAAAGTGGTTTGAGAGACATCAACACCATCTTGGTAGGATTTTAAGTCAAATATCTTGAAGAAATTGTCTACCATAGGCAAATGTCATCATGATTTCAAGTATTTTTAGAAATATGTGGGGTAGGTACATACCTTTTGATCAAATCCTTAAGCTTGCTCTCTTGCCTTCTATTTTTTCACCATTTAGACTTTCCCTCTCATGCATCAACTTGGAATTTGGAGAAATGCTAGTGTCAAGGTTAAAAAACAACAAGGGCTTAGGTTTGTCACTAAGCCTCGCTTCATGAGCCCAAATCATCTCATCTTTACTACTAATCTCCCACCTCATCATAGAATTAAAATTTATGATCTCTCTTTGTTGAGGCCAAATATCTTTATGGAAACATTTATCATCAAATTATTGGAACACTAATATTCCCTACATCTTTTGCAAGTTCCTCGTCACTCCCAAAGTCTTTACCCACTTTGGTTACTTCCTCACCACTATCTTCTTAGTTCACCTTATCCCTAATAAAGTAGGCATCACTGTCCACCAATACTATATTTGTTCAATTAAGGTATTGACTTGCCTTATGACCTAAATCTTGATATTTAAAACAAATAATACCTATAGGATTTGTGTTAGATTAACCTTAATTTTTCGGTGGATACCTTAGGATAGCCTTCTCAATGGGCTTCTTCTCATAGACTTGTTAAAATCCTTGTTCTTGTTCCATTCAGATGAACTAGAATAGGTGTAGCCTTTATTGAAGGACTCTGTTTCATTGTTTTTCCTTTTAATCTCAATGGTCACTTCAATAAGGTCTTCTATTCTTTCAAACTTGAGGACAACTAGTTGAGAAATAAAGTCATAGTCCGATCCTCCTTTGAATCGAGCTATGCAATAGTTTGGTGGTTTAATAATCTCAAGTTAAAGGATAAAGATTTGGCTTTCTTCATAGTAGTCTTCCACTCCTTTACCTCTTTGTCTCAAATTATAGATCTTGGTGAGTTGTTCTTGTTTGTACCTTTTCATCACGTACTTATCCCTCATAAACACCCTTATTACATTGCAATTTGGGAGGTCATGATTACTATTTCTTTCTTGTTGCATCCTTTTATTCTGCCACCAAGTAGAAACATACCTTTAAAATTAAGTAATTACATGAGTGACTTTCTTATGTCTGGTTAACTCATTGAGTTGGAGGATCCTATTGAATTGTACTTCCCAGTCAAGGTAAATTGATGAATCACTAGTTTTCTTGAAGGTAGGAAGAAAGATCTTGATGGAGTTATAACCCATGTATCGACCCATATTTCCTTTCTGTGTCTATTAATTTCCTTGATCTTATAGTTGGTTTCCCAAATTTCCTCTTCTATGGGGAACCAAATTAAGTCTCCCTCCTTGTCCTCGATGTCCTTCCCTTTGCATTCCTTTTCTATTCCATATAAATTCCTCATACATGGCTACTCATCCATCACTTCATCTTCTCCTTGAGGTTCCCCTTTACCTACATCTTTAACTTTGATTAGTTGTTTTTGTTATCCAAGACTCGGGGTAGTGGATTTTGGTTAAATGGAGCTTAGGGTAGTCCTTGGTTTTGGGGTATTTGGATGTATGGTTTTTTGTTTTGTGGGACTTCATGGTTGAAATGAGGTTGTAGTAGACGTATATAATTATGAATATGTGGATAAGTAGTGGTTTGTAGGATGGGTTCATGGGTTTGTGGTTGAGGATGGTACATTTGGCGAAGAGTTTTTAGGGATATAGTAGTGGATGTGTTCCTAGCATGTACACAAATAGAGGCCTTAGAGTTTTGAGAGGTTGAATTGGTGGAATCTAGATGGTCTTCCAAGTTGTCCATCCTCTTTGTTAAGGATCTTCCATGATTTCCATTCTTTGACTCAAGGATTTAATTACGGCTAAGATCACATTTGAAGCATGGTTATCCACAGCTTATGGGGTATCATCGTTCAAAGCCATTGTACCTAGCAAAAGAAATACTAAACTAAAACAAAAAACAATTTAGGGTTAAGAAATTCACGTGATAATCCCTCAGAGTACACACCTTTGATCTTGTCACTCAATTAAGGTCGCTAGTGTTGAAAGATTGTTTGTACTCCAATTGGAAGATATGGTATCGATTGTGGCTTGTGATCAGGATGAATTCTTGTTTGAAGTTAAAAATAAAACTCAAAACAAACTATCTTACTTGAATCAAGATAGAACAAAAGAGAAAGACATACAAGAAATAGACAAAGAAAGAAAATGATTCTAAAACTAATTAATCAACTAATAGATCGATTACTAGTTCATAATTAGTGTTAAAGAATCAAGAAAAGAGATCAAGAATCAATAAATAGATTAAGGATGTTAGAAAGTGATCGAAATTCAATTTCAGAATGTTTAGGGTGCATTCAGGTGAGATGTGGCCGTACGTGGCACCTGTTGGCGCATGTAGCCTTCGAAGGTCACCTTCCAATGAATCTGGAATGACCTTCATTGGTTCACCTGTGTGCACAAGTCATGACCTGTGTAAGCGGGTGTGTGGTACAGATGGTCAGTTCTAGCTCAACTTGTACTTTATTTTGTCCTTCTGTGGGCCCTAATGTACTTCCTTTTTAGCATATTCCCCTTTATTGTTAGATATTCCTTTGGAAGAACAACTTTAATTCCTTTTTCCTTCTATTTCTTGGATCAAACAACAACTTTTGATTGTAGAACCCACTTGAAGATATGAATATCTTAAAGAACACAATGAACACCAAATTTTCCAACTAACACATTTTTGCTCAGGATGCGATGAAATTTGAAACCAAAACTTGTTTTATCCTTCCAAACATATTCTAAACTACTTTAAGCCTCAAATTTCAACCAATTTCTTCAGAGTATTAAACCCATTTGATAATTTCTTCAAGCTTCAAAACCCAAAATGGTGGATTTTTTGAAACTTCTCCAATAACACTAAAATCTAGGGTTCTTTTGATGTGGGAAATACTTTTCAACCCATAAATCTACACCAAATAAGCAACATCTAAGGACCCACTTCACTATTTCTTCAATAATAAGCTAAAAAAATGAGGTCTACTTCAACATTCTTTCAAACACATCCAGGGCTCAAGATTCAACCTATATATCACTAGATGTAACAAATCTAGTGTCGAAACAACAATAATGACTCAAAAACAAGAATGGTTTTTGGGGTTTTCTTGAAAAATATTTTTCGGACTTTTTTTAAAAAAATTTCAAGATACCTATCCCAAGACTAGACTTTTAGGGATGAATATAAGCCTTGCTCTGATACCAAATGATAAAGATTAAACTATGAAATTTGACAACTAAACTATGATTTGAGGAAATAAAGATAGAGATAGAAGAAAGCAAGTAAAAATAGACATAAGATAGGAATTAAAACACAAATAAAGAGTATATTAAACCTTTAATCCTCAATTCAAGTTACCTATAACCACATAAATCCTATGTTGACCACAAGGAAATCAACTCTTAAGAAACCAATGTTTTCAAACGATAATTCAACGTGATCTAATGCAAGCTCACACACTCTCACATGAGAGTAATTGTTCATAGGCATCAAACTTGACTTAAAAATAAAAAAAGGCTCTTATTTATAACCAGGGATAACTATTACAACTTATGGGATAAGAAATAACCCATTTTAGCAAAAATGACACATCCCTATGCATTCAGGCACATGCTCTTGCATGTGATGCTGGTTGGCCAAATGAGGTATCTGCGGCCGCATCTCACCACCTGCGCACACAAGTGGCCTTAGTGGGTGCTTTTAGTGCACTTTCAGGCTCTTTTTTGCTTCCATTTGGCCTCGATAAGGCCCCTTGACCCTCCCTGAAGGTAATCACCAACCTTTGGCACCCTTTTGATAGAATAAGAGGTCTTCAAATGCCTCTTACTTCATGGTCATCTTATCAAATGGTTCAAAGAAAATTTGGATTATATCATGGTATAATCTCCTCTTTCTAAATTATATTAACGCTTCCATCATTAATGTCTAAAAGACACCACAAATTTATCTATTTTTACCTTTCTTAAATTATTTTATGTGTGCTTAGGGTTTTAATATTTTTATAGTATAAACTTCACAACTTCTTTCTCCATTAAATTTCTTGAGTTTTACTTTTTCTATGTCATCTTCAATTTTAAGTATGAAATAGAGCAAAGCATTTAATAGTTTATTTTTTCATAGTTGTCGATTTTGATTGTTATACTAACATTTTTTTCATTCAAGGTACTAAATTTCCTTTTTATGCTTCACAACTTTTATTATAAGTTAGTTTTATGGATTTTCTATCCATGCAAGCACTCTTTGTTTAGGATTGTTTTTCCTTCTTATGCTCTAACATTTATTTTTTTATAATTTCTTCTTTGTGTGTCGTATCCATTCTGGGTAAATGCTTTCAATTAGCTTTTTTTTTTAAAAAAGAAATTACTTATGTTTGATCCTGAAAGGTTTCAAGTACATGATTGTATTTCACTATGGTAACATTGTAACACCCATACCTTCCAATACATATACGAATAAGTGAACTTGACAAAAAAAATATTCTAACCCAAGATAGTAAAAGATGGTATTTGATGTTAAAGTGTGAAATGACCAAGTGTATATTAGTGTTAAGGTAAAGTAAAGGGATTAAGATTTACACTATGGAGTAAAATAAGTGAGGTGCTTGCTTGACTTAATTAAGCTAATAAGTGACAAGTAGGTGCATCACCTACTTAGGATATATGAAATAAGTTAAAAGGGCCAAAATTAGCACTTTAACTAATGGATCAATGGAGGCCCATATTATGTGATAGAAAAGAAAAATGAAAATAAAAGAATGGACAGTCTAAGGCCAGTCTTTCCAAGATCAATGAAGCATTTAAAATGGCAAATTAGGTGCATCACCTACTTAGAGTTGTGTCGTGCAAATTAAGACAAATGGTGGTTGAAAATAAAGAGGAAAAAAGTCGGCAAAGAGAAGCCTTTAAAGGACAAAAACCTAAAACTATATCTCCTTTTTTTCTATTATCCAAGTCCACATCTCTCTCTCTCTCTCTCAAGATAAAAAAAGCTTTCCTAGTTTCCTATTAGGGTTCTTAGTGTTCTTCAACTTATTCTTGTAAAGAAACCCACATGATCATTTTCTCTCCTTAGATTCAAGTATATTAGAGAGATTTTCAAGAGTGTAAGGTAGAGAGAGTCATAGGTATTGGCAGCTAAGGTGTTTTTACTCTTTTCTTAAAATTAAGATAAGAAGTTCATATGATGAGCTTAGGTTACTTCTTTCACATGATGCTTGTGCTAATTTTTCCTCTCTTATTTGTTGTTGGTTACCAAAATAATAATTGAAGGAAAATAATGGATTAAGTTAACCAAGGTAAGGTTCTTCCCCAATCTCTAATTATTAGCTCATCTAAGAATTCTAAATTACCTATTTGTTCAAACTCACGAAATGGTGACTGAAAGCCATGAGTTTAATATTTACGTATTATGTTAATTTATTTTGAGGCTGTTAGGGGCTGTCTATATGAATTTTCATGGGAGGCCGTGGGTGACCTCATAGAAGGCTTAGGTGAAATTATATTGAAATACATAACGAGGGTGTGGTGATCACCAAGTGTTTGGGGGCTGGACAGTCTTACTGCATATCAAGTGTTATTTGTTGTTTTACAATGACTACATTGTGATTAGTTTCTAATAGTAGCTTCATTATATACTTATATTGTATTTTAACACCTTAGAGGAAAGAAGGGCAATTCATTGTAATAGTCGAATTGCAAAAGAAAGGTATGTAAGGATAATCTATTTCACATTCTTTGGATAAAATCTTTTACTTATGTACCAATAAAGTGAGCATCCTAGATGACTTTCATGGTAAAAGATACATTATGACGTTGTACAATTTTTAGTGTAATTAATGAACTTCTTATGTGTCAATAAAATGGTTAAGCAAAGGTACATGATTTTACAAGTATAAGTAAATATTTGTACCTGGTTTTATTTGAGCTATTGTTTTACATATATTGTTATTTTATGACTTACATAGTTAGATTTTTCATACTGGCGCCCCTTATGGGGGTTGTGTTTCATGGCGCAGGTACAGGTACTCCAACTAGTAGACCTCCTCAATAAAAACACAGGATTTTCGAGGCTTGTTGAGTCTTTAGCATACATTTGATATTGTATTATAGTTAAGGTTATCTCGAAGTCTTGTCCTGACCTATACTAAGTAGTCTATATCTTAATTTTTTTATAGACTAATATGAAAGTAAATAACGATTATGTCTTGTCTTTTAATAGTTGAGGCCACAACGATCAAGTCATGTACATTTTTTTGGGCCTATCTATGTTTGTTGTTTATTTAGGTATCTTTCCTATACTCATCAAAACTATTTAATTATAATATTTATATATATGTCAAGCATTTGTTTAAGTTGGTTCTCTTGAACCTTTAGGGTATTGGGTGCTTGTCCATCCCAATGGGATTTGAGGCGTGACAAACATATGGCGGTTGGAATTCACTAATGCAATCACGACTATTGTTCAAATATTGCATACAAGTAGGGCTTATGATAATATGTTGTCCAATCAAAAAATTGAAATTGATTTTTCTTCATTAGTATGCTCATATTAGAATTATTGGTTGATATATACTTAACTTGTATATCAATAAATTAAGTTTTACTCATCATAGTCTAAACATAGTAGTAAGGATTGATGTGCCAACATAGTAATCCGTGTTTTGCTTGGAACTTCTCACCACTAATTAGTGTTTTCTAAAATGAAAATATAGATCTAATTTCATTACTTTATTGTTTCTCTCTATTTTGTTATGTCTTAAAAGAATTTGTAGGTAAGAACAAGAAAAAGTGAGAAGCATGTAAAAATAGAAAACAATCTCAAAAATAATTAATTGTTATGAAATACATGTTTAATGAATAAATGTCCATACCCATTACCCAGTTATTTGAACCATTTTGGATAAGAATGTATCTCCATTTTTGACATATCTCGTCTTCTACTTTCATAGAAATGTTATTCTAAATTTAATTTTACAGCATGTTGACAACACGAGATTGTAAATATCATCAACTTTTATGTGTATCATTTTTGTTGGTGCTTTTCAAACAGAAGGAGACCAATGGCGTATCCATGATTTAGGAATCGTGGGTGTTTGAAAGGTTCGAACACATATACTGATACCCAAAGATTTATGGTTCCATCTGCAAACTAAAGCACCCAAATATCTTCTAGGTTGACTAGGTGCTTTCTAAACTCAATACCAAATTTTATATATTTTTTATATAATTATACCTGAGTTGTATCGACTTTACCGGCTGCCGGAGTGCCAAAAGATTGGCTATAAATTTTCCCCTGAAGGGGAGCCTTGAAGTAATTGGTAAATTTGTTCTCATGTGACCAAGAGATCAAAGGTTCAAGCCTTGGAAACAATGTAACACCCCAAAAATGGGTCCCGAGATGTCACACGGTGCTCAAGACTACGAATATCCTTAAGCTAACCCTGTCTGTCTTTTACTAAGTCTAAATCTCATAATAAGGAAATATCGATATAAAATCATGCTAAATGCAGAAATATGTCAGAGCTAACTGAGAATATTTGAATATAATGTCTGAAAAATACGCAAATTATGAGTCTGAATAACCAATACTAAAAATCTGAATCGTATCTAGCAGTCTGACAAGACTCTACTACTAAGAACTTAAGAGTCACTGGGACAAACTCCCAACTAATCCGAACTGTCTAAAAATACTAAATCATCTATACTGATAAGCTAAAAATCTGAATAACTGGGTCCCAGAACTATGAGGACTCATCAACTAACGGGATGTAGATAGAGATGCTCGAAATCACTCATGCTGTGGAAACTGAGCACCTGAACCTACATTGTGAGACAATGTAGCACATAGACGTATATGTGGATCAGTACTTTGTATTGTACTGAGTATATGGGGGTGAATGCATAAGTAAACCATAATATCATCTTTGTCAAATTTCAAAATAATATATGTTAAATGTAAATGACTCGCATTGGCTTGAATAACTAAAAACTGAAATCTGCAATCACGAGTAACAAAACATGCTGTTACTGGAAAAAGGACAAATGAAAACTAGACTTTCACCACGACGTAACATAATCGCGGTGCTCCATTGGAATTTGATAATTGGGAAATCATCCTTCATTGCGATGCGGTGCCTGTCAAAATGACATACTATTTTACTAAAAACGCCATAACTTCTCAATCGAGTATTGTATTAAGGCAAAATTGGTATCGTTGGAAAACTGAGCCAATTACCTACACATTGTTGGGTATACAGCTGAAAAATTCTACACGTATAAAGAGTTATTCATTTTCAAAGCTAACTATATTGACATTCTAGGACCTAAACTGAGCTAGGAAAAGTAAGGGGTATCACATTTTCTCCCCCTGGGAACATTCATCCTCGAATGTGGCTAGTCAAACTAAAAAGACTGAGGAACCTAAGGTTATATACTAACATGCACAACTAAAACAATCTGCTGTGATTAAATCTAAAACATATTGAGCGACTGAACTAATTTGTGAGTGTATGAATTTATATGAAGATAACTATATAGATGAATTTGAGACTGGAAAAGAACTAAATTAAAGAAGACTGTTACCTTTAGCTGAATCTGAGTTAGTGGAGAAAAAGTGAGGATTCTTGGTACGCATGTCTACTTTTGCTTCCTAAGTAGCACCCTCAATGGACTGATTTCACCATAGAACCTTGACCAAGGGAACTTCTTTGTTTCTTAGTCTACAAATCTGATGATCAAAAATCTCTATTGGAACTTGTTTGTATGAAATGATATTCTGAATATCTGTAATTTTTAAAGGGACTACAACAGTTGAATCATCCATGCACTTCTTCAATAAGGACACATGGAACACTGGATGAACTAACGAAAAGTCTGCGGGTAGCATAAGCTCATACTCTACCTTCCCCACAAAGAGCCATATACATTTTATTGTAACATCTGCAGATATGTGATGCATGCTTTGACTTCTAAGGCTTGACAGGTCCTTTTGGTCGATTTCCAGTTGATTGCCTCAACCTATCGATTGAGTGAGTTGGAGAAGAAAGACTTAGAAGGCTACGAATCTATAAGTTTCGCGTCTTATTTTTTTACGTGTCTACTATTTATTTAGGTGAAAAGAGCCTAAGCAGTTCAAGCTATTATATTCCGCGCATATTGGGGACTAAGCTTCCCCTTTTTGTCAAATCTCTTCTCACCCTTCTTAGGTGAAAATTTCAAGTATAAAAGGTCATCTACTTCAACATTAAGATCTCTCCTTCTTACGTCTACATAAGATTTCTAACGACTCTGACCTGCTCTCAATCTCTCTCGAATAAACTGAATTTTCTCCATAGCTTCAAACATAATATCTGGCCCAATCAATATGGCCTCCCCTACTTTAAACCAACCGACTGGTGATCTACATCTCCACACATAAAGAGTCTTAAACGGGGCCATCTGAATACTAGAATGATAACTGTTATTATTAGTGAACTCAATCAATGGTATGTGGTTATCCCAACTACATTTGAAAACAAGAACACAAGCCCTCAATATATACTCTAAGGTTTGAATGGTCCTCTCTGCCTGACCTTATTTCTATGGATGAAAAGCTAAACTAAGATGAACTTGGGTACCAAGACCCTTTTGAAAGGCTTTCTAAAATTGAGAGGTAAACTGAGTACCCCTATCTGAGATGATGGACAACAGAACTCCATGCAATATAACTAACTCTTTAATGTACAACTTAGCATATCTTCAGTTATTTAGGATGTGTAAACTGGCAAGAAATGGGCTACTTTAGTCAATCTATCTACTATAAGCCAAATCAAATCATGCTGATGATACAAATGGGCTAATCCAGTCACAAAGTCCATATTCACCTCTTCCCATTTCCAAGTGGAAATACTAAATTCCTGTAATGTGCCACCAGGTCTTTGGTGCTCTACCTTAACCTATTGAGAAGTTCCACACTTGGCTACAAATTCTGCTATATCTTTCTTCATACCACTCCACCTATAGACTTCTCGCATATCGTAGTATATCTTGGTGGTTCCTGGATGTATGGAGCAACGCGCACCATGCGCTTCTTCCATAATCCGTTTCCTCAAATCATCAACACATAAAACACATAATTTACTCAGGTATCTCAACATACCATCCCCCCTTAGGAGAAAAGATCTACCTTTTGGTCTTTAACTGAACCCTTCAGTTTGTCCAAGCTAGGATCCTTTTCCTACTTCTCTTTCACTTCATACACTAGAGAAGATTCTAAACTACTCTGAACCCAAACATTCCCTTCAGTTGAGTCAACCAACTTCACACCTAATTTATCTAACCTATGAACTTCCCAAACTAATTCTCTGCATGAGCAATATTGCATATAGACAATCTACTAAGAGCGTCTGCCACTATATTGGCCTTGCCCGAATAATATAACATACTTATGTCATAATCCTTCAGCAATTCTAACCATCTTCTTTGATGAAGATTTAACTCCCTCTGAGTAAACACATACTGCAAACTTTTATGATCCATAAACATATCAATATGTACCCCATAAAGATAATGCCTCCAGATTTTCAATGCAAATACAACAACAGCTAACTCAAGGTCATGGGTAGGGTAGTTCTTCTCATGTGGCTTAAGATGTATAGAGGCATAGTCCATAACCTTACCTCTCTGCATCAAAAGCCTATACTGATTCTAAAGGCATAACAATAGACAACGAACCCATCTGTACCATCAGGTAGTACTAAAATAGGGCGAAAGTGAGTCGAGTCTTCTACTCTTGAAAACTCTTCTTACAAGAATCTAACAACTAAAACTTAACTTTCTTTTGGGTCAATCTAGAAATAGGGGACACAATAGATGAAAAACCCTCAACAAAACATCTGTAATAACAAGATAAACCAAAGAAACTTCTAATGTCTGATGGAGAATTGTTCTAGGCTAGTTTCTTACTACTTCTGTCTTTTGGGTATCAACTCTAAGACCATCACTGGAAACAATATGACCAAGGAAAGCTACTGATCTTAGTCGAAATTCATATTTTCTGAATTTGGCAAACAACTGGTGATCTCTAAGAGTTTGCAACACAATTCTAAGGTGGTTTGCATGATCATCCTCACTATGAGAATAAAAAATAATATCATCGATAAAGACTATGAAAAATATGTCCAAAAACTGTTTGAACACTCTGTTCATGAAGTCCATAAAGGTTGTGGGGGCATTTGTTAGTCCGAAGGAGATGAATAGAAACTCAAAATGACCTTAACGGGTTTTAAAAGGTTTCTTTAGGATGTCACATTACCTTACTCTAAGCTGATAATAGCCAGATCTAAGGTCTATCTTGGAGAAATAAATTTCACCTTGGAGCTGGTCGAATAATCATCAATCCTAGGAAGAGGGTATTTGTTTTTGATTATGACTTTATTCAACTGACGATAGTTAATGTACATTCGCAAAGAACCATATTTCTTTCACACGTATAGGATGGGAGCGCCTCATGGAGAGATATTGGGCCTTATGAAACCTTTATCTAAAAGATATTTAAGTTGTTCTCTTAACTCTTTAAGATCGGCTGGAGCTATATGATATGGAGGGATAAAGATGGGCTGAGTATCTGGGAGAAGGTCAATACCAAATTCTATTTCCCTATAGGGAGGTACCCATGACAAATCTTTGGAAAAAATATTAGGAAACTCATGGACTATAGTGACTGACTGAACTGTTGGGGTCTTAGACTTAGTGTATTTGACCCGAACTCAATAGTAGATACACCCTTTGGAGATTCACTTTTTGGCTTTAATATATATGAAATGACTCTTGAGAGACAGTGAATTACCTCCCCACTCAAAAATTGGCTCATCTATAAATTGAAACTTCACCACTTGGGTGCGATAATGTATTGATGTATAACAAGAATGGAGATAATCCATACTAAGAATAAGGTCAAATTCGACCATATCTAATGCTATTAAATCTACTAACATAATTTTATGAAGGACAGTGATAGGATATATTTTATAGATATTTTTGGCAACAATTGACTCACCCACTGGGGTAGAAACTAAGATGGGCTCAGGGATCCTTTTAGGACCTATTTCAGAATTTACTGCAGCTAGGGGGTCACATAAGAGAAACTCGACCCAGGGTCTAATAACACATAAACATTAAGATAAAAGATATGAAGCACACCAGTAACAACATCTAGTGAATCCTCTTTCTCCTAATAGGATGGTAAAGCATAAAACCGATTCTAGTGCTGGCCACCACCGGTACTGGATGATGTATCCTAAGGAGGGACTGGATGACCTAGAGGGGCTGGTGCACTAGTAGCCTGAGTCTGGGGACGAGCATCCCTATTTCCCTAATTAGCTTGCAGATACTCTTTGATTCTATGTCCCAACTTACCACATCCATAAAAACCTTTATGACCTAACAAGCACTCACCAGGATGATTCTTACCACACCTAGCATATAGAGGATAACTGGTTTTTCCACTTACACTATTCTGAGATTTGGACATAGAAGTCTTATCCCACTGCTCCTGCCTAGCTCTAGGAGTGGGAGCGCTAGCTGAAGATGGAGCTAGCATAGATGAATGATTTGGAAACTGTGAATGATTTCCCCCTCTATACTTTGTCTAGCCATACTCAAACTACCTAGTTCTAGCCTTCTTATTTCCACTCTCTTTTCTTCTACTTTTTTCCTTAATCTTCTGGGTATGAATCATCAACCTAGTAAGATCCATGTCCCTAATAACCATGGAAGTCCTACAATCCTTGACTACCAACCAGATACTCCAGTAACAAACTTACTCATACTCGTCTTAGGGTCAGCCATTGTATCAGAGGCATACTTAGACAATTGATTAAACTTAAGGTAGCACTTCTTTACTATCATTGAGTCCTGCCTAAAGTTCACAAACTCCTCTACCTTAGCTTGTCTTATTTCACGTGGAAAGAAGCTATCTAGAAAAGCATATTGAAACACCCTCCAACTCATAGGAGCTACATTCTCACCTCTGTAATTCTTCCATATAACCATCCAATCATACGCTACATCCTTCAATCTATAAGATGACAACGCCACACACTTTACCTCCAAAACGTGCATAATCTGGGTGATCTTCTTCACCTTATGTAAATAAAGCTGTGGGTCCTCACTTGCTTTTGACCTAAAGAATTCTGGTAGATTCATTCTCATAAAGTCTTAAATCCTGGCTACTGCTAAATCCCCATTCTGCTGAAGTGAGATTGCCGCCTGATGGTTTCCCTGACATTAGCTGTCACAGCTTAGGCCAATGCCTGAAAGGCAACCCAAAATTCATCATAGGATATATTCTTATTCAGAGGGTCAGCAAGCTGAGATGACTGGTTATCATTTTTGCCAGCGCTAGCTCGACTAAAAGGCATATTCAATTGTCACATAAGAGCATAAGTTAAAAGTAGATAGAGATACTATAAGCATGATAGATCATGAAAAAAAGAGATGATTTTCTAAAAATGTCCTTTAGCATCTTGCTCATAAATGTGGAGCGCTTCACACCCATGATCAAGACTCTACATAACGTGGCTTGTCTGACTCCCTAGGACTCTTATAAACTTAGGATCAGATACCAAGTTTGTAACACCCCAAAAATGAGTCTCGAGATGTCACACAATGCTCAAGACTACGAATAGCCTTAACCTAATCCTATCTACTTTATACTAAGTCTAAATCTCATCATTAGGAAATATAGATATAAAATCATACTAAATATGGAAATCTGTCTGAGCTAACTGAGCATATCTGAATATAATGTCTAAAAGATATGCGACTTATGAGTCTGAGAAATCAATACTGAAAATCTGAATCATATCTAGTAGTCTGACAAGCCTCTACTACTAATAACTAGAGAATCACTGGGACAAACCCCCAGCTGACCCAAACTTTCTGAAAATATTGAATCATCTATACTGATATACTAAAAATCTAAATAACTGGTCCTCAAACTATGAGGACTCACCAACTAGCGGGATGTAGATAGAGATACATAAAATCACTCACGCTGTAGAAACTGAGCACCTGAACCTACATTATTAGACAATGTAGCACATAGACATATATGTGGATCAGTACTTTGTATTGTACTGAGTATATGGGGGTGAATACATAAGTAAACTATAATATCAACATCTTTGTCAAAATTTAAAAGAATGCATGCTAAATGTAAATGACTCACATAGGCTTAAATAACTAAAAACTAAAATCTGTAATCATGAGTAACAAAACATGCTGTATAAATCTAGTGAGTCATAACATTTATTTCTAAAAGTTATACTTGTATTTTGTCTTTAAAACATACTGTATAAGTGTAGAAAGGACTCACTTCTATATCTAAAATCTAAAAGCTGATGTAGCCAAGGCTTATATAAAGCAATATTTGAATAAAACTGTGAGCCTTTACACTTAGTTTTCTAAGAGCTTTTCTATTAAGATTATCATGTTCTGTAAAGCTTTTACTAGTACGAAAATACTTTTAAAAACTATTCTGAAAGTCTTTACTATTAGGATTACTCTTTTCTACAAGCAGGTTCTTTTAACCCACATAAACTATGTGAGTTATTATGGAGTCCAACGTCTAGTACCCTTATGGGAAAACCTCACATTGGGGAGAGGTGTCATACTCTTGCCAGGGAGTATAACCTAATCTAAGTGATCACATCTGTATCTATCATCCATACAAAAATGGTAATAATTTGATAATATGAACCTATGTTGGATCATAATTTTGGGGCATGAGAACATAGCCAACTTGGTGCAAAATACTACGCTTTTTAATCTGTGTGCTCATTTTATTGGAAATCTAATTTAAAATCTAATATAATGGTTTATTACAAAAACCAACTGTATATTTGCTAAGTTAAACTGTAATTTAAAAAGGTAAAGTGGATTTCATATCTAAGGTGAGATCAAAAGATCAAATCTTTATCAAAAATTTGAAAATAATCAAGTGCCTATAGCACTCAATCTTAAAATAACACTATTCAACTAAGGCTTAGTGACACATGCATCAAATTCATTTCAAAATATAATAATATTCATGCTTGATAATGGAGATATTGATAATTCAACTCAAAATCTGGAAATTACTGCAATACGCATGAAAATACAAAAATAAACATGAAATTCATCATCTAAATCACATCATATCTTATAATCTTTCAATTAGCAATATTGGGTAGAACCCTAATTTGAAACTCATGTAATTTCATACAAAATCATCTTTAAAAACTAGTTTTGGGTACAAGGATGAAAGAATTATCCTTGTTCATAACCCCACATACCTTAATTGATGAAATTACTAAGAAAGCTTGAACTTGAATTCCTATTTGTGCTTTTGAAAATGACCTCTTGAAGTTCTTGAATTGGGAATCCTTAATTTTGAGCTATCTTAGAAAAAGAACGAAGGAAATTTGATTTCTTGGAGGTTAAGTTTTGAGGTTCTAGGGTTTTCTTGAGAGACAATTGATGAAAAGTGAGCCTAATGTTCTTAGAATAGGTTAAATTATCTGTTATTCATGAATTAAGGGCTGGAGAATTGACTAAATTGCCCATTTAAAAGTTAACTCGGAAACTAAAAAATCTCGATTTAGCCACCCACCATGACGTGCCACCATCGCAGTGGCTTACTGGAAATAGGACGAGCCCAATTTTGCCCATCAACGTGATGCAGGGCTATCACGTTGGGCTATTGGAAAAAGGGACAAACATCATTTTATCCATTACCACGACTAGGTGAAATCGCGTCGCCTTACTGATATGGTTATGGCTGCCCCCACAGGTACACGGCCTTTCACACGAAGCCAAGCGCGGGAATTACAAACACTCCAAGCCTTGTTCATGCAAATGGCCGTGTGTGAGTTGTTGGCCGAACCAAGCAAGGGCCTCAACGTCCTTATGTGTGAGGAGGGGCCTAAAGTGTAATAAATTAATTCCCCAAGGAGGCCACAACAAAGCAAGGGCGGATGGGTCTTTTTACTCATTTTGTTGTAGTATAAATATAACATGATAGTGAGATATCCACTAGTTTATTTTGAAATCTGAAATTGTAACCTAAACTCTCCAAAATATCTTCTCTCTTCTTCTCCAAGAAGCCGCACCTAGATCTCACAAGTAGAGGAATACTTGTGTTGTCTCTTTGGCTAGAAATAAGGGTTTTGAGGTTGTTGAGTGCCTCTTGGTCCTTGTAAGAACTTGGTATTTATATTCATTAGACTTAGGGTCCTCTCTTGATGTTAGGGTTCTTAGTTTCTTGAATGTTATATGTCAAGTTATTTATCTTTCACTATCTTGTTGTTGTCGTGTTGCTTTTGATTATCTTGAAAGTCTAGTGAAGCCGTGTGGGGCTTGTTTCGATTCACTAGCATTGTTGTATCTCTTGTTGTTCTCGGATTGTGGCTTAAAAACCGAAACTTTCTCTTGTGTTGTAATCTGAAAACCGAAACATAAAACTTGTTATTCTTGTGTTGTTAGATTGTAATCCGAACTCTTGTGGTTGTTGGTTTGATCTTGTATCATTTGGTATCAGAGCTTCACCGGTTGTGTTCCAACATAACCCATCTTGGGCTAGTTCACGGATTAAACAAAAAAAAAAAAATTGAAATCTGTCCACTAAGAGTTGAAAACGGAGAATGATGTTGTATGCCTAGATCTAGGTGTTATTTTGCTTGTTTAGTGAGTTTCTAGTGTTGGTTTCTTTCTCACCAACACTAAGGTGTCTAGATCCAAGGTTGATCTTGAAATGTTGAATGTTGTGTAGTGACTTAAAGTGGCCGAAAGTTGAATGTTGTTGAAGACCAAAGAAAATTGGTGGTTGTGTGATTATGTGCTAAGGAAGTGTTGAAGTTTGTGGGGTGTTCATCTCTTGAACTTGTGCATATTGTTCATCTTGTTGAGTGTTCATCTTGTTGTGTGCTCAAGTGGTAAACTTATAAAGTTGATTGTGAAAGACTTGCACCCATCACTTTGTAGCCTTGTCAATCACTTCCCCTAAATCAAGGAACCTTGTTTTGTGGAAATTATCAACCAAACCCACTTTCTTGAGTTTGAAAAAGAGTTAAGACCTCAAAATTTTAAGTTTTCCCACCAAAACACTTTTCCATTTATCACAAGTTGTGTGAATATTATTCAAGACAAAAAAAAAAAAGGTAAAAGTATATAAATCCGAAGGGAATGAGAACGTGTGGGGCCGATGCATGTTACTATGTCACCATAAGCTCAACTTAGGATAATCTATGGTTGCTAATTGTTGATTCTTGGTTTCCCTTACTTGGTCTTAGAACTAATTAACAAACTAGTATCTTCCCACTAGGTTGTTAACTAGTTCCTTGAGCCGTTTGTTCGTGTCTACGGTTGTTTGTGTGCTTTTATTCGTTTGAATGAGTTGCTGATTTTGATTCTAGTCCGGCAAGAATTCTTTGAGTCTTCAAACAAGAATCCATTCCGGACAAGAGCTTACTCAAACCTTGTAAATCTCACGGTTACTAGCCAATTATACAACACTTGTGAAACACGAACTTGTGGGAACTAAAGCGGCTAATACCTTGACGATGGAAGGAACAACATCTCATAATGCGGATACTAATGCCCTTGACTCAATGAGGGCCACTCTCGAGGCCGTTACTCGGACACTTGAAAGGATGAACTCGGAGTTTGGGGCCGTGAGAGGGGACTTGGCAGCAATAAGGGGGGAAGTATCGACTATTAGTGGGAGGCTAGATCAAGTGGAGAGTCAAAGGAACTCTCGGCCATCGACTCCTCTACATGTCTCTACCAATGGTCATGATCGGACATCCTCCGCAACCATCACTCCCGAAATGGTCCACCAAATGTTAAATGCACCTCAAGCTCCACTAAATACTGCCAACCAATCTACCAACTTCCCTCCAACCCGAGACTCCACTAGACCATTACATTTCCAAACTCCTCCAATTCCACAAGAGGGATTTGGGCGCCAAGCACCACCACTAAATCCGAACCCTCCCTTCCAAGCTCCACTAAACCAAAGACCACAAATTCCAATTCCTATGAATCAAAATGGCCAAGGCCGACCCGCCCACTTTGACGGATACGGTAGAGAGGAGTATGATGGAGAGGGGGCCTATGATGATGCTTATATGAGGGAGGAGGAGTTAAGAGGGGGTCGGGGAGAGCCTAGGAGATACCGGGGGTATGGAGATAGGGGAAACCGACACCTAGAGAGAGACGTAGGCATCAACACCATCAAGTTGAGCCTACCTATCTTTAAGGGTGAAAGTGACCCCGAGGCTTACTTAACTTGGGAATCGGCTTGTGACAAAGTCTTCCAAGTTAATGACATCTCGGAAGAAAAGAAGAGTTGCTATGCTATAGCTCACCTCGAGGGCTATGCTAACACTTGGTGGGAGTATGTTAAACGATTTGGTAATGAATTGGTTGACGGGCAGCCACCACCTTGGTATCGGTTGAGGTATTTGATGAGACAACGGTACCTTCCCAAGAGATACCGACATGAATTGCTTGCTAGATTGTATGGCTTGCGGCAAGGAGGCAAGAGTGTGATGGCCTATTTTGACGAGTTCCAACAACTCATGTTGAAACTTGATCACCGTGGGGAGCAAATCAGCCACGACATCATTCGGTTCAAGTGTGGATTGAACAAAGAGATCTCCACTCACTTGACCCTTCACCGGTTCGAAACTATTGACGGTATCTTCCAAGCGGCCCTAGAGATTGAGAGGGAAGTTAAGGAGAGATCAAACTTCAAGGCAAGGGTCCAAACCCCCTCGGGTTGGACCAAAAACAAGGACCAACCCGGTCCTATGAAGCTGCCCGAACTCAAAACAGCTCCTAAGTTTCCTCCGAAGCCGGAGGCTCACAAGTACCCCAATCCAAAGGGGTTCCAATGTTTCAAATGCCAAGGTTGGGGGCATAAGGCGAATGAATGTCCGAACCGGCGTAATGTGATCCTACGAGAAGGTAAAGTATACTACCTTGGTGAGGAGGTGGTGTCCGAAAAGGGGGAGGTTGAGGCCGAGCCTCAAGATGGAGAGGAAGCCGAGAATGAACCGAATGAGGAAGGAGTAGATGATGGTGAAGATGTCTACCCACAAGAGGGGGAATGTGTGGTTCCGAACTTTGTGGTTAGACGCGTTATGATTAGTAAGGCGGTAGATGATCCGAGCCAAAGGGAAAATCTATTCCATACTAAGTGCCTTGTAAAGGGGAGTGTGTGCACCTTGGTAATTGATAGTGGTAGTTGTACCAATGTTGCGAGCCATGCTATGGTAAATTTCTTGAAGCTACCGACTACACCACACACTAGTCCTTACAAACTACAATGGTTGAATGATTGTGGTGAATTGAAGGTCACACGACAATGTGTGATTCGGTTTAAGGTGGGCAACTACCACGATGAAGTACTTTGTGACGTGATTCCGATGCAAGCATGTCACTTGTTGTTAGGTAGGCCTTGGCAATATGATAGGTCTACCAAACACGATGGGAGGTCCAACCGGTACACGCTTGAGAAGGATGGCCGAAAGGTCACACTTCACCCTCTTTCACCCTCCCAAGTAAATAAGTGGTATCAAAAAATGAGAGAATTAAGAGGGAAGGGGAGGGAACCCGAGAGGGGAGAAAAGGGAAGGGAGGCCGTAGGTGAGGAGGTAGGGACATCCGAGGCTGTCCCAACGCCAAGGGACAGGGAAGACGTAGTGATGTTGGCTAGGAGAAAAGAGCTTTTCGTGGGCCATGATGAAAACAAGCCGATGCTACTTTTGGCCCATTGCTTTAATACTAACCCCACTAATTCTTCCATTTCCCCTTTGATTTCTTGTGTGTTGCAGGAGTATGAGGATGTATTTCCGCAAGAACTTCCGCAAGGATTACCCCCGCTTCGGGGAATTGAGCATCAAATTGATTTGGTGCCGGGTTCGCAGCTTCCAAACAAACCGGCCTATAGGAGCAATCCCATGGACACTAAGGAGCTTGAAAGACAAGTGGGGGAACTACTCGACAAGGGATACATTAAGGAAAGTATGAGTCCGTGTGCTGTTCTGGTACTTTTGGTACCCAAGAAGGACGGAACGTGGCGCATGTGCGTCGATTGCCGAGCCATCAACAAAATCACTATAAGGTATCGTCATCCAATTCCTAGACTAGATGATATGTTAGATGAGCTCCACGGATCTTGTTTGTTTTCTAAGGTAGACCTTAGGAGCGGCTATCACCAAATTCGCATGCAACCCGGTGATGAGTGGAAGACCGCATTCAAGACAAAATTTGGTCTATATGAGTGGCTGGTCATGCCATTCGGCCTTACCAATGCTCCTAGTACTTTTATGAGGCTAATGAATCATGTAATGAAGCCTTATATTGGGAAGTTTGTGGTGGTTTACTTTGATGATGTGTTGGTATATAGTAAGTCTATTGATGATCATGTAATGCATTTGAGATGTGTGTTTGATGTACTCCGAACGGAGAAGTTGTATGCCAACATGGAGAAGTGTTCTTTTGGTGTTGATAAAGTTGTATTCTTGGGATTTGTTGTGAGCTCGAAGGGCGTGGAAGTGGACGACTCCAAGATAGACTCTATACGAAGTTGGCCGACCCCTAAAACTATTGGAGAAATCCGAAGTTTCCACGGGTTGGCAAGCTTTTATAGGAGGTTTGTAAAAGGATTTAGTTCCATAGAAGCCCCCTTGACCGAGGTAATTAGAAAGGACGGACCATTTAAATGGGGTGAAGAGCAAGCTAGGGCTTTTGAAGCCTTGAAAGCTACGCTCATCTCGGCGCCTTTGTTTCAATTGCCCGATTTTGATAAGATGTTTGAAGTAGAGTGTGATGCTAGTAAGGTTGGCATCGGGGCTGTTTTGATGCAAGAAGGTAAGCCCGTTGCCTATTTCAGTGAAAAGCTCAAAGGGGCAACTCTTAATTATTCGACTTATGATTTGGAGTTGTACGCCCTTGTTAGAGCCTTGGGAAATTGGCAACATTATTTGTGGCCTAAGGAGTTTGTGATACGAACGGATCATGAGTCGTTGAAACACCTTAAGAGTCAAGACAAGCTGAATAGGCGTCATGCTAAGTGGATTGAATTCATCGAGACTTTCCCTTACGTAATTCATTACAAAAGGGGGAAGGAAAATGTTGTTGCCGATGCCTTGTCTCGGAAGCATGTGCTTGTTGCTACCTTGTCTTCGAAGTTGATGGGTTTTGAGAGCTTGCGGATGTTATATCCCGAGGATCCTATCTTTGCTTCTATTTTTAGGGAATGCGAAGAGTGGGGAAGGGACCGTTGGCTCAAGGAAAATAACCACTCCTCCTACTCTCGGTTTGATGGCTATTTGTTCAAGGGGAGGAGGTTGTGTGTCCCTGCCAGCTCTTGGAGGGAATTATTTGTGAGAGAGGCCCATGACGGAGGCCTCATGGGTCACTTTGGAGTAGACAAGACCCTCGGCATCCTAGAGGAGAATTTCTATGGCCCAAAATGCGCAAGGACGTCACTAAAATTTGTAGTCAATGCGTGGCCTGCCGGAGTGCGAAATCTCGCCTCCAACCGCAAGGGTTATACACCCCACTCCCTACTCCCCTTAGACCTTGGCTGGACATATCGATGGATTTCGTTTTGGGGCTGCCAAGGACTAGAAAGGTCCGAGATAGTATTTTTGTCGTTGTTGATAGATTCTCTAAAATGGCTCATTTTATTCCATGTGTTAAAACCGAGGACGCTCCTAGTGTAGCTTCATTATTTGTTGAACAGGTTGTAAAGCTTCACGGAGTACCGAGGACCATTGTGAGTGATAGGGACTCCAAGTTCCTAAGCCTCTTTTGGAAGTCCATGTGGGGTAGGCTTGGCACGAAGTTACTTTTCTCCACGTCTTGCCACCCACAAACCGATGGCCAAACGGAGGTAGTAAATAGAACCTTAGGGTCTATGCTACGCTCTATGGTTAAAGGTAAATTGACTTCATGGGAAGAACACCTGCCCTTGGTGGAATTTGCATACAATCGGGTAATACATTCGAGTACGGGAATGACTCCCTTTGAATGTGTTTACGGCCTAAATCCCCTTACCCCTTTAGATCTCACTCCTTTGTCTAGTGATCTCATGACCAGCTTAGATGGAAATAAAAGAGCCGAGGCCATGAAAAAAATGCATGAGACGGTGCGGATCAAGCTTGAAAAGAAGAACCAAGAGGTTGCAAAACGGGCAAACAAAGGGAGAAGGAAGCTAGTGCTTGAACCCGGAGATTGGGTGTGGGTGCATCTTCGAAAGGATCGGTTTCCAGCTCAAAGGAAGTCCAAATTGCTGCCGAGGGGTGATGGTCCTTTCCAAGTACTTGAGAGGATCAATGACAACGCCTACAAGATTGACCTACCACCGGAATACCAAGTGCACAACACCTTCAACGTCGGAGATCTCTCCCTCGTGGATGCGGTTGAAGATGATCAAATGCCGAATTTGAGGTCAAATTCCTCTCAAGATGGAGAGGATGATACGGCTATGGCTGCCCCACAGGTACACGGCCTTTCACACGAAGCCAAGCGCGGGAATTACAAACACTCCAAGCCTTGTTCATGCAAATGGCCGTGTGTGAGTTGTTGGCCGAACCAAGCAAGGGCCTCAACGTCCTTATGTGTGAGGAGGGGCCTAAAGTGTAATAAATTAATTCCCCAAGGAGGCCACAACAAAGCAAGGGCGGATGGGTCTTTTTACTCATTTTGTTGTAGTATAAATATAACATGATAGTGAGATATCCACTAGTTTATTTTGAAATCTGAAATTGTAACCTAAACTCTCCAAAATATCTTCTCTCTTCTTCTCCAAGAAGCCGCACCTAGATCTCACAAGTAGAGGAATACTTGTGTTGTCTCTTTGGCTAGAAACAAGGGTTTTGAGGTTGTTGAGTGCCTCTTGGTCCTTGTAAGAACTTGGTGTTTATATTCATTAGACTTAGGGTCCTCTCTTGATGTTAGGGTTCTTAGTTTCTTGAATGTTATATGTCAAGTTATTTATCTTTCACTATCTTGTTGTTGTTGTGTTGCTTTTGATTATCTTGAAAGTCTAGTGAAGCCGTGTGGGGCTTGTTTCGATTCACTAGCATTGTTGTATCTCTTGTTGTTCTCGGATTGTGGCTTAAAAACCGAAACTTTCTCTTGTGTTGTAATCTGAAAACCGAAACATAAAACTTGTTATTCTTGTGTTGTTAGATTGTAATCCGAACTCTTGTGGTTGTTGGTTTGATCTTGTATCACTTACTGGAAAAAGGATGAATGGGAAATGGACTTTCAGTGTAACACGATGTACTCGCGTGCTCTACTAGAATTTGACAATTGCAAAATCGTCCTTCACTACGACCCGGTGCCTGTCAAATTGCCATACTATTTTATTAAAAATGCCATAACTTCTCAACCGAGTATCGAATTAACAAAAAATTGGTATCGTTGAAAAGCTGAGTCAATTACCTACACATTGGTGGGCCTAGAGCTAGAAAATTCTACACGTATCAAGAGTTATTCATTTTCAAAGCTAACCATTGACATTCTAGGACCTAAACTAAGCTAGAAAAAGTACAGGGCACTACAAACAACTCCTGCAGAAATATATGGTGATACTCCGTATAATAGATCCTTGTGGGTGAGCCCTTTCCTGGATCCTTCGCATAACGGGATCTTAGTGCATCCAACTGATTTATTTCATTTCCAAACAATTTTAATGCAACTACTATGTTATAATAGTCGCTCAGATTTTTTGGGTTTTACTAATTATGGTTAGATGCTAGAATCGAGAAAATTACTTACTAAGAAGAGGGAATAAACACACAGCTGAGCATCAACATTTGTGCTTCAGTTGTGTGCTTCCCAAATGTATAATGTTGTTTGTCTTGGTGGCTTCATACTGAATTTTTATGTGAGAGGTTTGTGGATCAATCCTCTACAACATCTCTTGTTTTTTAGTAATAATTGGGAAAAGGCCGCAAACATATTATGGGGCCCATAATACCAATCAATTTAAATGCTTTATATATTGTCATGATCAGAACTAGAGCCTGGCCGTGACGTGTATCTCAAGTCCACTAAGGACCGTATACCACCCCCTTAGCATATTCCAACCTAACCAATTATATAAAATAAGATAGGAAAGATAAACCAAAAGTCTATATGAGATTATTATCCAAAAAAATCATCTATAATACCTAAAATAATACCAAACATTAACCATAATACCCATGTCCACAGTAGTCCAATAAAGCCTCGAACAAAACCGAATACCAAACAAATATTTGGATATGCCCCCTGCCATAGCCACAATAATTCTAAAACAAAATCCAAGACAAGGAAAACCAAAACATAAAATGAAGTCTTTCGAAGGATGGAAGCTAACCACTTCAAATTACTCGATCTAACCACGAACACCTTATCACTGTGCAGGAAAGGTAGACTTGCTTTCGGACCCTGTATCGCATGGGGATACATCATAGAAGATGGTTAGCAGTTGGAGAACTTACATATAACTCAGGAATAAAGAAGTAAAGTAATGCATAATCCATAATATGAAAACCAATGAACCCAATGCACAACATCATATGGAATACATACATATATATATATATCATATGTCGGGAAAAGTGAACAAGGCTTATCATGAGAGTAAAACCTTAGCCTAGATGTGTAGCTTTGCCGTCCTAAAGGCACCCAGAAGCTATATGGGTTCAGCTTCCCCTGCTGAAAGGGCCTCAGTGCGTGTTAGCCTCATGTACTAGAGAAAACTCGATAAGGCTAGTGCTATCCCAAAAATATAGATTCTGTCTCATGCACACGGTCACCATGACCAAACCTCACATTAGTAAATATGAGTTTCCAGTATCGGTCCCCCGGACCTCCACCTTCCACAGCTTTGCTACACAACCTCCTTAAAGCCCATATTAAAACCATTTACATATTCCCAACCATTTACCAAAGAGTCTCTTAATTAGGAACTTTCCATTGGTATTGTCATACCAAAATTAGAGTTTGCAAGTCTATCCCTTTATACCATACAAAACCATTAAACCAAATTTTACTCTAAAAGTTCTAATTAAATAAAAACAGTGGCCACCCAAGCCTTACCAAACCATTTGAAAACCAAACCAAACCAATTCATGTTCCATTTACCATTTATCCAATGCAAGGATTTCAAGAATAGTCAAACTATGTGACAAAATCATTATCATTGTCAATTTCACAAGCAGGTTGAGGGCACATAATTTCCCAAACCATATATCCAGGCAAAATTATCAAACTTGGGAATTAAACATGAACACTTAGTTTAATTACTATTCCCATGCATCACTCAATGTTCATAATCATAAATAAATCCTAATTATTGCATAATAAACCATGGAAAAACATTTAAACCATCATATCCACAACTCTCAACCCATAGTTCAAAACCTATTATTAAACCACAAATAATAACCAATTTTATGCCATTAATATACAAGTCTAGGGAAAGAGATATATGCTTTAATTGCCAAGAAATTCAAAGAAAATCATACCCTTAGGACCCTAGATAATCACTTTCGTGAACCCTGGCCTTGAATTGAAAAGGAGAATTTAAGAGAGAATAGTTGAGAGTAATGAGAATGACCTTTGTATATTGAAAATTGCTAAAAATAAGTCCTTATAGTGATTAAAAATTGTTTATAGGTGAAAGGACCTCACTACCCCTCTTTACTTTTTAATTAAACAAAACAACCAAAAAATAACATAAGTCCATGACATAGACCTTATCGCAGAGGTCTAGCCTCCATGATATAGACTGTATTGCAAAGATTATCCTTCGTGACCAGGGCTATCATGGAGGCTTACTCCCTCCATGAACAAAAACTACCCCGAACCCTATCTGAAAATTCTGAATCTCTTTTGGGTTACCCTTTCAACATCCCCAAACATAATTTGAGTCAAAAATTGATATTTAAGCATGGGAAGGCCAAAAATAAAAAACTCAAACTTTCAAGGGTGTTACATTATCCTTCCCTTAGGATCATTTATCCTTGAATGATGAGCTAGGACACGTTTCATACGAGAATGATAACAACTCACCAGAATAAAAAGATAAACCCAGATAATAACAAGGAAGAACAAAATTCATACCTCAAGCTTATTCATCCGTCACATGGAATGGAAATGGATACTTAGCCTTCTTATCCTCTTCCGCCACCCAAGTGTCTTGCTCCACTTTATGGTTCCTCTAAAGGACCTTTACCAACGCTACATCTTTGGTCCGTAACCTATGAACTTGTTTATCCAAGATCTTCACCAGGACCTCTTTGTAAGACAGTAAATCCGAGATACCAACATTCTCAATAGGCACTACCAAGGAAAGATCACCCACACATTTCCTCAACATGGATATATGAAATATAGGGTGAATAGAACCTAAACCTACAGGCAATTCTAACTAATAAGCAACACTTCCCACTTTCTTCAAAATCAAATAAGGACCAATGTAACGAGGGCTAAGATTTCCCTTATTTACAAAATATAACACTCACTTCATGTGAGAAACTTTTAAGAACACCCAATCACCCACATCAAACTCTAACTCTCTTTGCTTTATGTCCGCATAAGACTTTTGGTGACTTTGGCCAGTCTTAAGCCTATCCCAAATCACCTTCAAATTTTCCATAGCCTAATGAACTAAATCAAGATCGAACAACCTCACCACATAACTTTGAACCACCCAATAGGAGATCTACTCCTCCTACCATACAAAACCTCAAACGATGCCATATCAATGCTAGAATGACAACTATTATGTAAACTATATAAGAGGTAAGTGGTCAACCCAACTACCACCAAGGTCGATTACATAAGCTCAAAGCATATCCTCTAAAGTCTAAATGGTTTTTTATACTTGTCCATCCATCTGTGGGTGGAAAGCTACAATCCCTTCAGTCCCTAAATTTTATTGAAATAACCACCAAAAATAAGATCAGAGCTGAGTAATCAATCAGAAATAATAGAAACTGGAGTGCCATACAACTTCATGATCTTCTAAATAAACAACCTCGCATAGTCCTTAGTAGAATAATTAGTCCTCAATGGGAAAAAGTGAGCAGACTTAGTCATCCTATTTTTAATGTCAAAGTAACACCTACTTTTAGATGAGGGTATGATCGCTATCAAGATATAGTAACCCAACTAAGGTTGGGGTTGAATCCCAAGGGAACATGTGATTTAACAGATCTCAGTGGTTACAGTCTATGGGCAAAACAAGAAAGTAAATGGGGGGATTTGTTTGTAGTAGTCTCGAACACAAAAAAATATTAACATGGTTGAAAATCTATCATAAGTGAACACTAGGATTGTGTTCCCCCTGGCATCTCAACTTTGTAGGTTTATGTGTGTTGTTGAACTAACTCAATACCTTGCATCCAGAACCAATAAGTTATTATAACTCCTACAGTCTTTTAGACTAGTAGGAGGATTTCACCCTTTACCTATTGAGTATCAAATTATCATGTTACTAACTCTTACCCTGATCCCAGTTAACTATCACCTTTTGAGTCTTAAGTTATTAGATGAAGGCTAATAATTATTTGTATATACCATTGTACTGCAACAGATCAACTATTAACTCCCCAAATTACTTTTTTCTTTATCTTTTCCTAGTTACTATACCTTTGTTAGAGCAAGTTATAATATCTATATAGGATCCTAATGTGTGAACCCATTAAGAAATCAATCATATCAAAGATAAGGCAATGAATGCCATGGGTATTGGTTCCTGTCAACAATTGCACTTCCCCTACTTCGTCTATTTGCCAGGTTTTCTACAACCCTAGCTATGGGTTTAGCCACTCATGATTGTGAAGAAATCAATAACATTCATATTGGAGGCAAAGATGCAATCACAATGATGAGAGAAAACAAAACCTACAACCATAAACTAAATAATCAATCAAAGCCAATACAATAGAATCTAAAGATCAATGATGGATCTTGAAATCAAAATATGTTTCTAAGTATTAAAAGTGTCAAACCTCTACTAAAAAGTGCATAAGGGGGTCTTTATAGTATAAGAGAAAACCCTAAAACTAAGCCCAAATAAAATAAGAGAAAATAAGGTCGGTGGCTACCCGCTTCCTGTACTTGTAGTTTGGTCCTGGACATGGGTCGTAGCTGCGGTCTGCTTCGGGCGCAGGTAACAACCACACATACCATATGGGAAAATTCTTGCAAGTCAGCTCTCAAAATTTTGGACTTTTTGTGACCCGCTTTATTTACCTATGGTCCGTAGGTCAACATGTGGTCCATAGGTTGATTTAGTAGGTATTGGGAGTCAATCTTTCAGCTCTACTTTGAATCTTGAACATGCTTTGATCATGATTAAGTCGAAAAATATCCCAATCATCCATAATCACTCCAAAAGTGGCCAAAAACACCTTTTCACCATTTTCATGAACTTATCATTCAAATCATGGTTTTCTGTAAAACATACCCAAAATAAATCATATCTAACAAAAAGGCCTCCAAAACTTGCATATTTTCCTCCTTTTAAGTGTCGAAAGTGCTATATTTCTATAGCACATCAGTGCCCTCAACTTAGAATGTTTGCATGTCTTTAGGCAACAAAAACACAACAAAACAAAAATGATGCTTAACTAGGAGAATCTAAGATATTCAAGGCAGTCTATCGTCATATTTAGTTCAATTCACAACATCCCCTCTTATATCTCTTTTTATAACCAACTATGTAAGAATATAAAGCACAACAATGTGACACAAAGGAATAAAGGTATGAAAACTATATTAGCAACAGACAACCACTCATAGGTATAAATTACACTCCTTAAAATAAGTAGATAGATAGAAACATGACTCAAGTTCCTTCACAACAAGAATGTCCCACTCAGTCATATGAAATCATGCATGTCAATGCAGGGACAGTAAAGAGACACTCACACTCAACAAAGAAGTTCCAGTCAATGCATATCAAATACCATAGGCTTGCCCTTATTTTCTTTACCTTAACATTTAGACAGTCAAGTCAGGATCACTATAGGACTTTTCTCAGCTTGTAATGTAAGCTTGGGGGCTGGTATGATAGGTATGGACATTTAAAATGACTAAGCCTCTTTGTCACTACACTAATTTTGGGGTCTTACTTACTTGACCATTTCCTTTTTATTCCACCTTAATTTATCCCTTTTATTCTTTTATTGACCATTCAGGTTGGGTGTGGTCTTTTTTTTTTTTTACAATATTTCTTTTTCTTTTTTTTCTACCACACCTAGCCTTACTAGCTTTTTCTCTTAATTTACCCTTCTTCATACCCATTTTACACTACACACTCCTATAGTAGCCACCCTCAACTTAGCATTTTGCCTTTGTTGAGGTGCATAATATCCAAGAAGGACCAGGGCCAAAATAGGTTTATTTTAATGCAAGTGGGAAGGTGAAAGGTGTAACAAGAAAAATAGGTTATAAGGCTCAAAATAGGGATTAAGGGATACAATTCTCACATGGAAGGTCATTTAGGCTAAAAATGGACTAAAATCACAAACATCCTATAATCCTTTCCTAACCGACTATCCTTCAACCTAGGCAAGACTAACTAGGTAAGTTCTAAATTAAACATACAAAAGGAACTAAGTAGTATCTCACACTCACATAGCATAGAGTCAATATCACCAACTACTACCTATTCAGCTTGTGCAGTTGTTAGCAAATAGTTATCATGTCCCTAATACTAATGCCATAACAAGATCCATAGAGCTTACATATATGTACATTAATACAATTTTAAGTCATAAAATTTTTGAAGGGTTATAAAAAATTAGTCAAAATCTGACTACTACCCTAAATACTCAAAATCTCCTAATTAGACAAAACATCACAATACAAAAGAAACACAATATGCCATATAATTATCCTAGATATGCCAGTTCTACAATTATACCACGACTGATAGAAAAAGAAGCACAATAACAAAAACCTACGGCGGCATGGCATGACCACCCCCAACTAAAAATTGTGCACTATATTCAATGCGCTAAAATAAAACAAAACATAGGGAAGTGAGAACATACCTGGGATGCACTAAGCACTTAGTTTAGGAGCCTTCTCAAATAGGGGCATAAGAGATGAAATAGGTGGTGGTGGTGGCGATGCACTACTAGATAATGAACCCATTGCTATAGCATCATGCCTCTGCCTATCTACAAATAAAGTCTCTATAAAATCATGTATGGCCTTTTTAAAGGCCTCCTCCTCTGTCATAGCAGGATCCTACAAATCATGCAAGTAACCTCTCTTGGTCCCAACTACTGGGACCTCCTCCCCATCCTCTGTGAAGAAGTCAAATTATCTCAGTGCATGCGAAGGTTATATCTAGACTATAGGGTGTATCATAGAGAGATTAGCTGTAACACAACTCTCTCTAAGAGAGCGTACCTCTACTTGTAGGATATCAAAATCCTCTCTCATTTGAATCAAATCTGGAACACCTATCTCTATATATCAGGATATAAACCATCTCTCCAGCTTATCATTTATGTATAAAAATTGACATGCAGCTTTGATATTATGGCTCTCTGAGTAGCCTTCATCATGCATCGGCCTGCTCAAATTTAGTCCCAACCTTTGATCTCATCTTTCCAAAGAGGGTAGTCATCTTAGACTCGACAACCTTTAATTAAGAGGCTTTAGACCACTAGCTATCCACTAGTATTTTAAAAAAACTCACTGGATACAGTAATCATACTTGTTGTAGAAGCTGTAGTGGATGCGTAAACAGGCTCTATAGATGCACCAGCTAACTCTGAGGTTGGAACTGGGGTTGAAGAATAAGTAGCTTGTGTCCCCTCGACCTAAGTACTCAAATTTGGAGCATCTCTCTGCTTCCATATCTCTATGTCATACCAATACCTACATTATCTGTATGTGCCTCATCAGGTGTTGCAGAAACTGTTGGGCCCTCAGTCTAGGACTATGGTACTACTGACTGCTATCTAGATCTCCTAGAAGTGCCTAAATATTATAGACCTTCCAGGTTGCTCATCTGTGCAGTCACAGTGAAAGACACCCTCGTATCAATACCTGGTAACTCAGGCATACCTCTCTCATTGCATAGCCTTTAGATCATACAAGGAAATAACAACTTAGTTAGCTCACCAAAGGCATGTAGCTCATACCTGAGGATGATGGCAAAACCAATATCATAACCAACCATTAAGAATGAAACCAATGCAACTCTTTCCCACGTCAATGCATTATCTAAAGTAGTGAGAAATAGGTAATATCAAATCAGCAACCACCAAAATTTGGATTCTAGTGTCAAAAGGCCCTTCTTGATCACAACTGGCCCCTCAATCCATGGGGCCTCATCACTTGGTTATGAAATGTAACTGACTATCCACCTATTTATATCAAGCCTCTCAGATCTATGCTCAGTATCCTATAAATATGTCAATCCCATGTGATCCTCAATCTATGGTTGCACTCAACTATAGATATGGGTATATGTAATCTAGGCTAAATATGACTCTGTGGATAGTCTCCTCTCTAACATCTACTCGGACCCCTCTGACTAGTATGTGATCAAACTGTGGTTGTTGTGGAAATCTAATAAAGCCTAATGATAGCATATGGTAAGGTCTACGATGTCTCTATAAGATGCATAAAACTCACAAACTATAGATAGGCTATAAGAATTACGTGGCCTAGTCATCCACTCGAGATGATACTTGTCAAATACTACCCTCAGCTATGGTAACCTCTGCAGCCCCAATAAGTCAATCCTACATTCCTCATAGATATATCATGTAGGCTTGCCTAGCTCCCAGACAGTGCAATCAAGTTCTTATATATATCACACCCCTTCCACATACCACTTCATATGTCCCTCCTTTGGAGGTGCATCTGAGGCATACGTAGGTATAGGTGCCTGCTGTGCAGTGTGGGAAGCCTGTGTTGTACCCTTTTTAAATTAGGGTAACTCTGTCTATTGTGTATGAGTGGTGGTACCCTCCTCAGACTGGGTACCACTAATAGCTATTCCTACTCAGCCCCCTCAGAAGAATATTGGGACCCCTCCTCAGATGGGGGGTCCTGTGCATCAGCCTGTAGAGTTGACTAAGCCTCTGTCTTCTTATCCTTATCATCATCATCGAGTGGAGGAGTATGTGGTAGTGACATATTTGAGGACTTCATCCTCCGTTAGGCTATGATTGTCTGAGCAGCTTGGCAAGTCTGTCCTTGTATGACTCTGCGTGTCACTACAACTGTAGCATAAACATGATGCTGTCTCGGATACTTCTCCACCGAACCACTAAGCTCAAGAGACTTTTCCCATCTCCTTAAGGTACCAGTTTCTTTCTTCTTGGCTACTTTAGGTGCCATGTATACCTAAAAAACTGGTTGTTATCTTCCAACAAAAGTGAGGGATAGTGAAAGTTGAAGAAAAACTTGAAATTCAAAAAATTTGAATTTATCCTCACTTTTCACACCCTATAACCTATTTGAAATTCCAAAAAGTCCAATGTATACACACTACTCAAGAATCAAGAATTTCAAAGTACACAAACATGTTCAACTCATGGCATTACTTTCATTCATTCAAGTTCAACTTTCGGTTAGAGCCTAAACTTAGATTTTTACCTCAAAACAAGGCCTTACATGATAATTTTAGGCTTATTTTAAGGATCCCATATACAAGAATTATAGTTTCAATATATTTATAACTGTACTACACATATCAAAGTGTTTCTATAATAGATAAAACATTATATCACCATTAGAAGCCAAGAAAGTTACCTTTTATATGAAAATTCAAAATAGAATAATGAAGAACTTAAGCAAAACAAAGATTGAAAATTGTTTCTAGAGTGTTTGGACAAGTTGGTATCTCAAACAAGTGTCAAATTCGCCTTTACTTAAGTGTGGGGTTGGTTTATGTTTAAGGTGGGAACTTTGAATTCAAAGAGAAAATTAAAGTTTTGAGGATCATAATGAGTTAGAATGAGGGTTAGAATATTTTTATATAGGTGGACGACTATAATAGGTCATATTTAAATGTTGGTGGGCACAAAATTTTAAATAAGAAGTGGTTCAAAATTTGACCAAACAACGTCACCTATCAATGCCTTGTCCTCGCAGTTGGGTCCTGGGTGCAGGTAGCACCTACGGCCCACAGGTGCTATGCCAAAATTTTTGGCCCACTTTTTCGCCACCCATACTTGGCATATGACATTTTTCCAGATACTTATGGTTCCGTAACCTATGTTTTTTGGTCCCAAAAAGTAAAATTAGGTGCCAAAGTCCATAACTTACCATTTTTCATCCTCAAAATTTCAACTTTTCAATTTTCTACTCTATTTGCCATATGGGACATGTGACAATGATGGGATGATCGCACAGTCCCCTTACCCGAAAATCGATGAATGTAGCTATGTTTACCATATTCCATGTAAGGTCCAAAAGAAAAAAACCTACAAAAACAAAAATAACAAAAATATAAATGCTAAAATATAGTGGGTTGCCTCACACTAAACACTTAATTTAACATTGCGACACGACGTGGCTATGTTGGTTACTCAAACTTCACCAACAAGACCATGGGTTGCCTTCATATTTTTCGGCTGTTCATCCGATATTCTATGTATCCATGTTGTAGAAGTATATTCCTGATCCATCCCATGTGCTTAAGTGGGACTCAATCCAGTTGGATGGGCAGTTGACCTTTGTGGAGGAGCCCATGCTTATCTTGGCTAGTGATGTGAGGCAGTTGCATACCAGAGAGATTCCTATAGTTAAGGTTCAGTGGAGGCACCGCCTAGTTGAGGATTCCACTTAGGAGATCGATAGTGAGATATAGGCCCAATATCCTCACCCATTTGAGACTTCAGGTATTTTCTTCATCTTTAACTTTTGATATCTTGGTAAGATTGGGAAGGGTAGTAGGTGTTGGAAAGGTAGATGGTAATGTTTAGGATTAGAGGAACCACTTAGGCTATTGAACTCATAAAGTGTGATACTTGACTTATAGACTAGAACCTTGGTTATTTGGACTTGTTATCTTATGAATATCATAATAATGCTCTAGTGGTCCTAGTTAGACGGGAGTGACCTTGTCCCTTATATTAAAGCGTAAGTTGACCTTAGTTGTGTAGAGTTGAGGAAATTGCCCTAGTTTCTATGGATGAATTAAGAAAATACTCGAGGAAGAATTGTACCATAGAACTAGTGTGGATTGATAAACCTCTAAGACATGAATTATATGGATTAGTGATGTTCCGGCTTTTGACGGAACATTTTAGGAATTTTTCTAAGGATAATTGTATGTTTACAAGAAACTATTGTTGTATTTAACTTTGTACTTTAGTGTTTTCAGGATAAAAACTGAGCGTGAAGAATATCTTGGATAAACTAGGAAAAAACAAAGGAAAAAAATGACAAGCGACGGCTTAGGCGAGAGACCATCGACCTTGAGACGAACTGTCGGCCTAAACCATCACCTAAAAATAGAATGCAAAATCACTGAAAGTCCTGCGACGGTCTAGGCGATGGACCATCAACCTTTTGATGAACCGTCAGCCTAAACCATGTCCCAAAAATAGAATGTAGAATCATTGGAAGTCTTGCGACAGTCCAGGCGATGGACCATTGACCCTGCGATGACCTGCCACCCAGAAATAGAACATGGAATCACTAAAGGTCCAGTGATGGTCTAGGCAATAGACCATCACCCCAGCGATGAACTGTTGCTCGACCCGTCAAACAAGAAGTGAAAACTCTGAGTTTGAATCTTAAAACCCCAGTTTTGGAAACATATAAATACTAAGTATTAGGTTTTATTCCACATCTTTTGATAGTAGTTTCATACTTTCTTCTCTATTGAGAGCTGTGTAACACTTTTCATTGAGATTTAAAGCTAGAAATTAAGATCTGATTATTATTCTCTATTTGTTTCATTGAAGATTGAGAAGAACAATATTGTAACTTTAGTAAGTACTCCCTTGAAGTTATTTATGAACATCAATATATCTTTGATATCTTATATGGAGATGAGTAGCTAAACTCCCATAACTAGGGTTATTGGAACCTTGATATAGAGAGTTATTTAGGGTTGTGAATCCATTTGATTTGTAACATCTATCTAAATTGCTTGAATCTCTCTTTTTTATAATGACATCTCTTGGTTGAAAACTTTAAAAGTGAGCCCATGAACACCACTTGTCTGACAAGAAAGTGGATGTTGGGAAAAGAGGTGATTTTCATGAAATCTATAGGTTTACCCTTTCGGTCAAGGGTTGATACCCTTATGGGACCAACCCTTATAAGAGTTTTATCGAATGATACATGGATCCTTTAAAGTTGAAAGAAGAAAAGGGTAAAATACCCTTTAGGTTGAGAAATAAGTAGGTAATTCTTAGAATTAAATACTTCTTGTAATTGAAATTATAAGTTAGAATTCAAGCGCAAGTTCACAACCCTAACTGTTTGAACATCTTGGTGAGCATAACTCTAGTTAACTCATTTTCATTGAAATTACACTTGCATTAACTCTCATTAGCTGGACCGCTGTGTATACAAGAATGAAAGAACATTATTAACACATCAAAACCCCCTTTTTTACTTAGGAACCTTAGATTAACAGTCTAATAACAGTCACAATATTTATTGAACACAGTATTCCCTATGGGATTCGACACCCAACCCAGTTGGGTTCTATATTTAATAGCGACCGCTTAGACTTTCGTAATAAATTTGTAATTTGGGAGTATCAAATTTTGGTGCCGTTGCTGGGAAATACGGTTGTCAATTAAGTTTGTGTTTGTTAATTGAACTTTGGTCAAGTTTCCCAACTTTTACTTTAGTTGTTTTTGTTTTTTGCAGGGTAGTTATTGTGTATACCAAGTACACAAAGATCGGGTGTACCATTATTACCAATACATCCGGAATTGCAATTAATTGGCAGAATAACAGACCCTCAAGATGCTGAAAGACTAGCCAATCTGGATTGAGCTTAACTAAATAAGTAGAATGACGGTCAGTAGGCGCGTCATCCTAATCCTGATGATGATTATTTAGGGGATGATGATTTATTAGATCCTGTTAACCCAAGGCTTGCAGAGAATATGGCTGCACCAGTGAATCAGAATGTAAATAGGAATCACCCCTTTAGGGCAAGTCAAGAACGTCAACAAGTGCGGTTTGATCTGAATGACGATGATGATGGAATAGATGGAGTAGGTGGAACTGGAGCTATCATTACTCCACCTCTAGCACTAGGAGATAAATTTAATATTACCATTATGATGATTCAACTCCTTCATCTTAAGGGGTTGTTCGATGGTCGATGATCCAAACATGCATGTGGTGAACTTAGTCACCATTTGCAAGTCTTTTGATAATCTAGGAGTGGGTCAGAATGCTATCAGCCTATATTTTTTTTCATTGTCTTTGTCTGGAGAGGCGACATTATAACTAAATGAACTGACTCCCAACTCTATAACCAACTGGAGGCAGTTGAAAGAAGCTTTCCTAAAAGGTTCTTTCCACCCTCTAGGAGGGTATAATTGAGGGATGAAATCAATAACTTCCAACAGCTTCCCACTGAAGCTCTTCATAAGACCTAGGAGAGGTTGAAAAAAAAGCTGATGCAATGTCCGACCATAAAATGATAGATATTTATTTAATAGAGACTCTTTATCAAGCTTTGAACTCTATTATGAAACCAGTTGTGGATAATGTTGTCGGAGGGTCGTTTGTTGGCCTCACTTTTCCATAAGGTTCAGAGATGCTTGATCAGATGACCAAACAGAGTAGAGCTTGGCATACCATGGATGCTGTAGTAGTAAGCCCTATTATTTCTGGTAGTATGACTGCAGAGCAATGCAAGAAGGAGGAAGAACATGACCAGGATATGGCATATTTAAAGACACAGATGGATTTGCTAACTAAGCATCTATTGTTCCAAAAAATGAAGAAGGTGAAAGATGTTGCATCCTAGGGAAGAGCTGACTCTGATTCAGAAAAAGAGGCAAACTATCTAAATAATTAGGGAGGGTTTTTGAGGCACTATCCAAGGAAATCAAGGTTCAAATTATAATGATAAAGCTGGTTACAAGGATAGAGATCAAGGGAAATGGAAGAGAAAAATGATATGAGTGGACTATATATACCTCCTGGAAGCAGAGATAATGCTGTAACTAGCTTGGCAAGATGTCCATGGAGGACATGATGGAGAAATTATTAAAGGGAATTGAGACTACCAACTCTGGGGTGACTACTATAAAGAATGATTTGTCTTCCATGAGTCAGTTGGTAAACTCACACTCTACCTTTATCAAACAGTTGGAGCAGAAAATCAACCAACTCTCAAAAGCATTGAATCAGAGGAAGAGCAGAACCTTCCCAAATGATACAGTTTATAACCCTCAAAATAATGGCTCTTGCATGACAATTACCATACAGAGTGGCAAGGTATTACCAGGCCTATTTATGGGTAAAGCTATGATTGAAGACATGATTGAAAAAGATATTGAGCATGAAGAAAGTTATCCAGTACAGTCTGAGAAACTGGATAAAGTCACTGATAATACATCATCCAACCATTAGCAGGTTGACGAGTTGGAGAACAACAAGGGAAAAAAGACTGAAGTGGTGGTTACTACACTCCCAAAACCACCTACTCTATTTCCTTATCTATTGAAAAAGATGGCCGATAACACCAAGTTTGGCAAGTTTATAGCCATACTTAAGCAGTTGACAATTAATTTTCCATTAGTGGAAGCATTAGAGTAGATGACCAGGTATGCAAAGTTCATAAAAGACATTGTTACAAAGAAAAAAATAGTTAGTTATGAGCCGATGGACAATATCCATCATTGTGGTGTTATCTCTATAAGGTCTTTGGTGCAGAAGAAGGCAGACCCTGGAGCATTTACAATCCTGTGCACTATTGTATCTCTTGATTTTGCAAAAGCTCTATGTGATTTGGGATCTAGTATAAATTTGATGCCGCTTACGGTGTATAATAAATTGGGTTTGGGGGATCGTACTCCCACAAACATGAGACTAGTTATGGAAGGTAAGCCTATGAAGTGGCCCGTGGGGATTCTATATGATGTATTGGTAAAAGTGGTCAGTTTCATATTTCTAGCTAATTTTGTCATTCTTGATTGTGAGGTGGATTTTGAGGTGCCCATAATCTTGGGCTGACCTTTTCTCGCAACCGGGAGTGTACTTATTGATTTGTGGGCAAATGAGCTACTATTCAGGTTGAATTATGAAGTAGTTCGATTTGATGTATGTCATTCGATGAAATAGCACAAAGACATGAACATCTTTTCTATTGTGGATGTTTATTATAAGGAGGAGCAGGAAATGCCTACAGAAGAAAAGTTTGCGGCTGAGACTTTAACTGCTATATTAATGAATTTTGATCAAGATGGTATTAAAGATTATGAGAAGACTATGTGTGCCTTGACAGGCATGGGGTCTTATTCTTATGCTCCCAAGATGCTAGATTTGGACTTGAAAAATTGTCTAAGTCCACCAGATAAGTAATCTATTAAAGAGCCACCTACTTTGGAGCTGAAAGAGTTTCCCGATCATTTAAGGTATGTGTCCCTGGGCAGTGGGAATACACTATCTATGATTATTGCTGTTCATCTGCATGAGCAATAGGTGGAAGCTCTCATCTCTGTTCTTAAGAGATATTAGAGGGTCATTGGTTTGACGATCGCAGACATCATCGGTATCCCTCCTGGTATATGTACTTATAAGATTCAGCTAGAAGAGGATTGTGTTACGACTATTAAGCATTAATGTCATCTAAACTCACAATGCAAGAAGTATTAAAGAAAGAGATCATCAAGTGGCTAGACACAAGAGTAGTATATCCCATTTTAGATAGTAAGTGGGTAAGTCCTGTTTAGTAGTGCCTAAGAAAGAGGGCATGATAGTGGTAGCTAATAAGAAGAATGAGTTGATTCTACTCAGGCCTGTTATTGGATAGAGGGTGTGTATGGATTATAGAAAACTCAACTCCTGGACATTGAAGGACTACTTCTCAATGCCTTTTATGGATCAGATGCTTGATCGATTGGCGAGAAGATGTTGGTACTATTTCTTGGATGGTTATTCTAGTTACAGTTAGATTTTTGTAGCCCTGGAGGATCAGGAGAAAATGATATTCACCTACCCATATGGTACTTTTGCATTTAAGCAGATGTCATTTGGATTGTGTAATGCACCCGCTAACTTTCAATGGTGCATGATGTCTATTTTCTCAAATATGGTTGAATACACCTTGGAGGTATTTATGGATGATTTTTCTATTGTAGGAGATTCATTTGAGCTATTTTTGCTTAATATGAGTAGGGTCTTGTGGTGTGAAGAGTTCATTCTTATGCTTAATTGGGAGAAATGCCACTTCATGATGAAGGAAGGCATTGTTCTCAGACACAAAATTTTAGCAAAGGGGATTGAAGTTGATCGAGCTAAGGTTGAGATTATAGATAAGCTTCCTCCTCTTATTTAGTGAAGGGAGTGGGTAGCTTCCTTGGTCATGCTGGCTTTTATCAGAGATTTATAAAAGACTTCTCAAAAATTGCAAACCCTCTTTGCAAACTTTTAGAGAAGAAAGACAAATTCTTCTTTGATGATGATTGCTTGAAGGCATTCAAATGCCTTAAAGGGAAGCTGGTTAATGCTTCTATTATTGTTGCGCCGGATTGGTCAAAACCATTTGAGATCATTTATGATGCAAGCGGTGTTGCCCTTGGAGCTGTGTTGGGACAAAAGAAAGACAAATTGTTTCATCCAATCTATTATGCCAACAAAGCGATGAATGGAGATCAAAATAACTACACCATCATAGAGCAGGAAATTCTTTCAGTAGTCTATGCCTTTGAGAAGTTTCGAGCTTATTTGCTAGGAACCAAGGTGGTGGTCCTCACTAAACATGCAGCCTTAAGATATTTGATGGTGAAAAAGGATGCAAAACCAATATTGATTAGATGGTTGCTGCTACTTTAAGAATTCAATTTTGAAGTAAAGAATCGTAAGGGCTGTGAGAACCAAGATGTAGACCATCTATCTAGACTTGAGGGAAAGAAAGCAGCCAAAGAAAAACTTGATATTGATGATGCATTTCTAGATGAAGAAATCTTAGCTGCCGTGCTTGAAAAAATACCTTGGTATGCAGATTTTGCTAATTATATGGTGAGTGAAGTGGCTCCTAAAAATCTTTCTTTTCATCAAATAAAGAAATTTCTTCATGATGTGGCTCATTACTTTTGGGATGAACCATATATGTTTCGACGGTGTGAAGATGGCATTATTAGGAAGTGCATCCCAGAAGTAGATATGTTGAGTATACTAGAAGCAAGTCATGCTTCCCCAGTTGGAGGTCACCATGCAAGTGATCGGACTGCGAAAAAAGTGCTCTAAAGCGGCTACTATTGGCCCACCTTGTTCAAGGATGCTTACGAGTTCGTGAAGAGATGTGACCAATGTCAAAGGTAAGGGTCCATCTCAAAGCACCATGAGATACCAATGTCTAAAATATTGGAGGTAGAATTATTTAACGTTTGGGGCATTGATTTCATGGGGACCTTTGTGAGCTCATTTGGGATGAAGTACATATTAGTTGCTATTGAAAACGTGTCAAAATAGGTGGAGGCCATGGATCTGGTGGATAATGAAGGAATATGTATTGTTGCATTCTTAAAGGAAAGATCTTCTCTCACTTTGGGGTACCACATACCATCATAAGCGATAGAGGATCACACTTTTGTAATAATATATTTAGATCCACCTTGGCAAAATATGGAGTTAAGCAGCATAAGGTGGCTACCCCATACCACCCACAGACCAGTGGGCAGGTGGAAATCTCTAATCAAGAAATCAAAGCTATCTTTGCCAAGACTTAAATGCTAGTAGGAAAAATTGGTCTAGGAAACTAGATGATGCCTTATGGGCATATAGAATAGCTTTCAAGACCCCAATTGGCATGTCACCATACCAATTAGTTTATGATAAGGCATGTCATTTGCTGATTGAACTGGAGCATAAAGCACCGTGGGCACTGAAGCGGCTTAATCTAAACTAGAATGAGGCAGTAGATATGAGACTGGGGCAGATGATGAGATGGATGAGTTCCATCTTGGAGCTTATGAAAGAGCTACTTGTACAATAACAAATGAAGAAGTACCATGACCACAAAATTGAAAAGCAGGATTTCTAGGTAAGCTCAAATCCAAATGGTCTATCCCATTTAGAGTTAACCAAGTCTACTCATCTGGAGTAGTAGAACTCAAAAATAAATATGAAAGTGTCTTCAAGGTTAATGGGAAACGTGTAAAACTGTATATCTATCCAACGGACTCAATGAAGTGAATTGCAATAATCTATCCCGATGAAGTATGAGTAATCGAGATAACTGAGTCATGCTGTGATGATAAATCTAGCGTTAGTGGGAGGCAACCCATATTGTGTGTTGTAAAGCATTAGTTTAAGTTATTTGTTGTTTTATGCAAGCTGAAGGGATTGTGTAAGTGTGAAGGTATGACAGTGTAGGAAAATAAAATCTAAAAGAGTTTAGGGAGACTAACAGATTACTCGATGGACCATCACAGACTCAACGGGCCATCGTGGGAACCATCATAAGAAATCCAGAAACCAGGATACTGGAGAAGTAGAGACGGGTTGACCGCCGAACTGTAATTACCTCGGCAGGTCGTCGACCTAACCATTGCCAATGAGTTGTACTAGAAAGGGGCGATGGGTTGCCCGATGTACCATTGCATATGCGACAGACCATCGCTTAAACCATCGCACTTAACCCTAATTGAGTGGGTCAGATCAGATTGATTAAAAGTGTTGAATAGTTTATTCTTATCCGACCCAACTACTTTTAATTGGATAATTTTAAGTGGTTAAGTAATGCCCCAACTATTCAAGTACCTAAGACTATTTATTTCCCACGCATTCCATGTACCTGAACCTTTTGATTCTCTTTTAAAAACATCTCATCTTCCATTTCCCATCAATTTAAACTCTATCTTTTCTCTTTACCTTTCCATCACATGTAAAGCAAAGTTTCTCACCAAAGCAAAGATCCATTTATTGAGTTCTATGTATAGTGTGCAAGTCAGAGTAGTGATCAAATACTACATTACCAAGGTATGATCTTTTCATCACTCTCTACTTTATTCAATATTAAGATCAAATAAAATAGGTGAAGGTTGTAATGGTAAAATAATTCTCTTTTCTCTTGATTGATTCTGTGTGCGTTTGAATTAAATTAAAACCTAGAAAATACTATCCTGGGGGAAGTCTGAGTTACCCATGGACAAAAAATAGCAAAATATGATGATGTATTATTGATGAAAATGCCATGAAAATCACCTTTGAATGAAGTGTATGTAAGGTGTTCGACAAAATGCCAAAATGAGGCTTCAATTCAAAAATTATAAGCGACGGCTTATGCGACGGACCTTCGGACACCCAAAGATCCATCTCATGAAATCTTTGCACCTTTCTTAGAATTGGAGCCTCTGGATTGGACCCGACAGTTAGGGTCGACGGACCGTCGCAAACCCGATAGAACGTTGCTCTACCTGTCATTGGCCAAAATTTCTTCTTTTTTCTGGTTTGAGTTTGTAAACTGATAAATGTCTCATTTGTAGGTGACATGGCAAAAAAACTACCACTAACTATAGGTAGGGGTAGTGGACAAAGGGCCAGGCCAGAACCATCATAGGATTCCGATGCCCTAGCTCACAACACCCGATAAAGATGCCAGGTGGTTTTCTTCATACTCCCAGTATGAAAAGGAGGATGATAGCAGTAGAAACAATAGCTCAACCTCGATTTCGAGTGAGGAAGGGGTTGAAACATCTAACCCCATCTAAGTAGAGGTCTCAGAATAGGAGGACCTAAACTTGGTACCGCGTAAAGATCCACAACTGTAGGAAGCTATTAGGTGCAGGTTGAAGGAACTCGAAAACACTTCTACAAAGGGATTGAGAAAATTGATAGGTTGGAAGTCAAGAGGCCTATTTTTGAAGAATATTAGATTGTGACTACAACTCTACACGAATATCCAGAACTTGTGCGCCCATTCAATGAATATGAGTTGGCATGGATGATTCAACCATTCAAATCGTATCAACTATATCTGGTTCATGAATTTTTTGCTAATTACTTGGCATTACTGGAGAAAGACTATCCATCAGGTACATAAGTCAAGACATGAATAATCTAGGCACAGTTCCGGTGAGGGGAGTCAACATAGATATCTTAGAGAGTACATTGAATAGGTTTTTGTTTGGGCCTGAATATCAGATACCGGGTGCAATACTAGATTTAGAGAATTGGTTGTTCACGACAACCAACCAAAGGCCTTGGCTGGCCAGAATATTGATAGAAGAAGGTGAGTCTGCCTGGTTAAATAACCCATGCAAAAAGATATCTAAGTCATCCAAATGATCAACCCTCACCAAGCCTAAAACCTTATTACAACCCTTAGAAAGTCTTACTTGATCTTAGCAAGTCAATCATGAGAGAACGTTAGATGATTAAGGGTAGGCTTATGGGTGTGCACTATATTTGTAACTTCTTTTCTGAGAATGAGAGTCTTAGTTTCATCCACAATTTAATTGTGTAATATGAGGTGGAATTTTTTGGCTGTGAGTGCATGTTGAGTTATTTCTGGTCTGCTTATTTCATTGGGGTATTGTATCTATGGCTGTTAGTATGTTTATTAATAACCAATGCCAGTAGTAGATCCATATGTGTTGAGATCGCATAATCGAATAGTTAGTTGAATAATTGTATGATCTTGCTGGTTTGACTGTAAAATGCCCATCATGATGTTGTTCGTATATGCATCTTGGTGTTGAGTTGCTTAAGGACAAGCAATTGCGTTAAGTTGAGGGTGTTGGTGTTATGCCTTTTGATGGAACATTTTAGGCCTTTTTCTTAGGATAATTATGTGTTTTCAAGCAACTATTGTTGTATTTAACATTGTAATTTAGTGTTTTCAGGATAAGAACTGAGCCTGAAGAATAACTTGGATAAACTAGGCAAAATAAGTAAAAAAATGACAAGCGACGGCTTAAGCGATGGACCGTCGACCTTCCAAAGAGCTTTTGCCCAAAAATAGAATACAGAATCACTGGAAGTCCTGTGATGGACCGTTGACCTTGCAACGAACCGTCGGCCTAAATCGTCGCTCAAAAATAGAATACAAAATTACTGAAAGTCTTATGACGGTCCAGGAAATGAACCCTCGACCCTGCGATGAATCGTAGCCTGAACCGTCGCCCAGAAATAGAACATGGAATCACTAGAGACACAACGACGGTCTAGGTGATGGACCGTCGCCCCAGCGATAAACCGTCGCTCGACCTGTCAAACATAAAACGGCTACTTTGAGTTTGAATCTTAAAACCCCAGTTTTGGAATGATATAAATGCTAAGTATTAGGTTTTATTTCGTATCTTTTGACAGTAGTTTCATACTTTCTTCTCTATTGAAAGCAGTGTAACACTTTTTATTAAGATTTACAACTAGAAATTAAGATTTGATTATTATTCTCTATTTGTTTCATTGAAGATTGAAAAGAGCAATATTGTAACTTTTGTAAGTACTCTCTCGAAGTTGTTTATGAACATCAATATATCTTTGATATCTTACATGGAGATGAGTTGCTAAACTCCCATAACTAGGGTTATGGGAGCCTTAATGTAGATAGCTATTTGGGGTTGTGAATCCATTTGATTTATAACATCTATCTAAATTACTGGAATCTCTCTTCATTAGAATGACATCTCTTGGTTGCAAACTTAAGAAGTGAGCCCATGAACACCACTTGTCTGACAAAAAAGTGGATGTTGGGAAAAGAAGTGATTCATATGAAACCCATAGGTTTACCCTTTGGGTCAAGGGTTGATGCCCTAATGGGATCAACCCTCATGAGAGTTCTACTGAATGATACATGGATCCTTTAAATTCGAAAGAAGAAAAATGGTAAAATACCCATTAGGTTGAGAAGCAAGTAGGTAATTCTTAGAATTCAATACTTTTTGCAATTGAAATTATAAGTTAGAATGAAAGAAAAACTTCACAACCCTAACTGTTTGAACATCTTGGTGAGCATAACTCTAGTGAACTCATTTTCATTGAAATTACACTTGCATTAACTCTTATTAGCTGGACCTCTGTCTGATGCAAGAACAAAAGAACATTATTAACACATCAAAACCCCCCTTTTACTCTAAAATCTTAGATCAACAATCTAATAACGGTCACAATACTTAGTGAACATAGTATTCCCTGTGGGATTCGACACCCAACCTAGTTGGGTTCTATATTTGACAGCAACCGCTTACACTTTCGTAAAAAAGTTGTAATTTGGGCGTATCACTTAGTTTAGTCCCGGGTAGAAGTTAGACTTGAGGAGGAATTTGGGGTATTAGAAGCGGGCTTGACTTGCCTTAATCATTGACTATGTGATTTTATTAGTGATCTAGATACTTGTTAAGCACATAGGATGTACCTTAGTAATATGATGGCTAACCCCGGTAAATGCTTTATTCATGATGTTGGTACTGAAAATAATGTGCATGATTGGTTGCACTTATTGATAATGCTTGGATAGCAATGAAATGCTATATAGATCGAGCCCATGACTATGCTATCACTTAAATCATTGACTACTTGAATTATCTTATTACTCAAATTATGTTCAAGCCTAGTGACTAAACTATTGTTTGTGCTAAAAATCCTCTTTTGTACTAATAACGCGAATCATGCTAATAAAAAGGTGATCTCGAAGACATAACTATGGATATGTATTTAACAATGCTAATGATTATTTTAATCTCAATAATGTATTGAGTGTTCATACCATATGAATATACATATTCATGCACCTATTAATATATTATATTGATAATCAACGATGAGGTACGATGGTATGTCTTTCCTTAATTCTCTTTCACTGTATCCCTTGTGGGGCTTGCATTTATTATTGATTTGATTGCACATATATATTAATTTTATGATAAATATTGATGTTATGATGATACCCAATAAGTTTGGAGGATATATAAATGATATGATGATATCCGATAAGTTCGGAGAGTATATTGATGATGTGATAATTCTCGATAAGTACGGAGGATATATTGATGATTTGATGATGCCCGACAAGTCCGAGGATATATTGATGATATGATGATGCCCGATAAGTCCGGAGGATATAATGATGTTGTTCATGGTAAGCATGTATATATATGTTTATGTTTGGTAAGCCTTTATATGATTACATCTATATGTTCTTTGAAGGTATGCTATTATTCTTGGGATGTTGGTTATAATTCTTAGATACTAATCACTTGTTAAGCAGTGTAGTTCTTGCTTGTGTTAAATAGTGAATAGAAGTAGTATATGCCAAATAATGGATTAGGAAAAGTTGGTAAGTAGAATATTGTGTAGCATTTGAGGATTCACCTAGTGGGTATAGATACAATTGGATAAATAGATTAATTGAAGAATATCGACTGTTAGAATGAGCTATTTGATAACTAGTTGTCTATTAAGTTCATATATTACTCGTTAGCTAGAAGCCTAGTGTTCTAGCTAAAGAACCTTGTTTAGTTGAAATTTGATAATTAGCAATTATGGTTGTTACGCAGGTAATGATGATAATAGGTTAGCATTGGTGACTATTAATGATATTGATAACTAAGTTATGATGTCAATTAGCTATTAATTGAGGATTTGTATATTAATGATGATAGATAATAAAGGACGTTAATGATTATATAGATAAGTGTTTTAATGATGATTAGTGGCCTTTTCTAGATGGTTACTAGTGCGATTATGATGATTAGGAATCAGCATTGGTTAGATTGAATCTATGGTCAATAGTGAATCTTGAATGGATATTGGATGTTTACTATTTTGTGAATAATAGTTAGATGCTATCCGTGAAAAAGGATTACGTAAAGAATTGGTTAGGCTAATAATTAGGGGTCATAGATGACTAGCGAATTGGAGGTTTATTAATAATCATTGGTTAGCTAATAATGAGTAGGTAAAGTATAATGATATATATATATATATATGGTGATATGGCTATGGGTATGATTACTTTGGTATATGTTTCTTAATTATGGTAGTAGTTGATGATTATAAATGTGGGCAAATGACCGTTGATGGTAAATATGAAAAAACCATGGAAAATGATGAGTTTGTTATATGTATATATACATTGATGATTTGATCCTTAATGCACTATACGATGGTATGGGACACCGTGATGGTTTGTTTACTTTATGTTGTTTTGGGTGTACTCCCCGGTGGTTTGGGACGTCGTGGTGAGTTCTTTTACTTTATGCTCTAATGGATGTTTGTGTGCCAACTTGATATTTACGTGGTTGTAATTGTATTAGTGTCGCTTTGCGCTTATGGATAATTACTCCTTATATATGATAGTATGGGCATGTATTGTATGGTATGTCGTAATATCATTCTATTTTGATTATTTATTACTTAAAGTGATGATGAAGATGATTTAGGTTCGATTCTGCACCTTGACTAAGAGATATTATCTTTCTTTATATCATCTTTATATCATCATTAGCTCAGTCGGCCGATGTGCCTATTGAGTACCCGTTGTTTTGGCACTCATACTACACTTTTGTACCTTTTTGGTGCAGACCCGAGTATTAATTTTCACTGTTGAGTTGAGATCGTGCAGTGTTGATCTTTCAGAGACAGGGTGAGCTCCTGGAGTTTTGAGTCGCCTGTTTCCCTCTATTCTTGTTCAGTCTTTTGTATTCGAGATGGATATATTGAATATTTCAAACTTATGTGTTGTATCTCCTATTATCATACCCAGATGCTCTTGTACTGATATTACCATGTCGTTGGATTGGTATCCATACTTTGATTGTCTTGTTTTAGTGGAATACTATTGATTATAATTGTGTTCTTGTATTTAAGCCCAATTAGTCATTTATACCAAAGTAACCCATTGCCTTAGCTCCGAGTTATGGTGTTGGCTTACCTATTGGTAGGATTTAGTAGGTGCCATCATGAATCGTGAATCGGGTCATGACATACAAGCTTGATTTTAACACAACTAACAACCACACTTCCCTTTAATCAAATTAGAAAACAAAGATGTCAAGGAATCACAATTTCCTTTAACAAAGTTAGAAAACATAGATGTTCAAAATAACATATACTTTAAGCACGATCATCCAGGCGGAAAACAAGAATGGATACTTGGACTTCATGTCCTCTTCGACTTCCCAAGTAGCCTCTTTAGACTTGTGGTTCCTCCATAGAACCTTTACTGAAGCCACATCCTTTGTTCGCAGCCGATGAACTTCCCAATCCAAGATTTCAATCGAGACTTCCTCATAAGATAAGGAATCTAAAATATCCGTCTCCTACCAAGGAACAACAGACGAAGAATCACCCATGCACTTTCTCAACATGAAACATGAAACACCAGATGAATGGAGCTAAAATTAGGAGGAAACTCTAACTTATATGAAATACTATCAACCCTCTTTAAGACCAAGTATATGCCAATATACTGGGTATTGAGCTTCCCTTTCTTCCCAAACCACATTACTTCCTTCATGGGAGACACATTCAAGAACACCCAATCGCCAACCTCAAACTACAACTCCCTACACCTCACATCCTCATATGAATTTTGGCGACTTTGGGCGGTATTAAGCCTATTCGAAATCACCTTCACCTTCTTCATGGCTTGACGAACCAAATTAGGGTCAAATATCTCTGCCTCACCAACCTCGAACAACCCAATAGGAGATCTACACCTCCTACCATACAATGAGTCAAACGAATCCATCCTAATACTAGAGTGGTAGCTATTATTATGCCAAACTCAATAAGGGAAAAATAATCAACCCAACTACCACCATAGTCAATCACACAAGCCCCGAAGCATATCTTCTAATATGTAAATAGTTCTTCCCACTTGCCCATCCGATCGCGGATGTGAAGCAGTACGAAGGTTCACCTTAGTTCCAAATCCTCTTTAAAACAAACACTAAAAATGTTATGAGAACTGAGTATCACGATCTGAAATCATAAAAATAGGCACCCATGCAACTTCACATTCTCTTGGGGGAACAACTTCATATATTAATCACCACCATCCTAAGAGTCCAAGAGACAAACTCCAAGGTTAGCTAAATGGTGAATATCTTTCACCAACTCCCACTTATCCTTATCCATATGAGCTAGAGTTCCCATTGATAAACTGCTAAGAGCCTCAACAACCACATTAGCTTTACCTGGGTGATAGTGGAGACTCATGTTGTAGTGTTTCAGTAACTCAAGCCACTTTCTCTGCCTGAGATTCAACTTCTTTTGGCTGTACACATATTTTAGGCTCTTATGATCAGAAAAGATATCTACATGGACTCCATACAAATAGTGACGCTGATTTTTCAATGCAAACACCACAACCATCAACTACATGTCATGGGCTGGATAATTCTTCTCATGAACTTTTAACTACCTAGAAGCATAGGCCTCCACCATACCATGTGCTTCAGCACACAACCAAGTCCTACGCAAGATGCATCACAATAGACAACAAAACCATCAGTACTCTTGGGCAGAGTCAAAACTGGAGCTGAAGTCAACATATCTTTCAACTTCTCAAAACTACCCTCACAAGCGTTAGACCATAAAAACTTCACCTTCTTCTAGGTCAACTTAGTCAACGGGGCAGCTATAGTTGTGAAACTCTTCACAAATCTCCTATAGTAACTGGCTAAGCCCAAGAAGCTTCAAATATCGGTTGGAGTCATGAGCCTAGGCCATTTCTTAACCACTATAACTTTTTGTGGATCAACCATGATCCCTTCACTAGAAATAACATGACCTAGAAAAGTAACAGATTTCAACCAGAACTCACACTTTGAAAACTTAGCATACAAATGTTGATCTTTCAAGGTTTTCAACACGATATGGAGGTAATCTTCATGATCTGCCTCACACTTGGAATACACCAGAATATCATCTATAAATATGATGACAAACAAATCCAAAAACTGATGGAAAACCCTACTCATCAAGTCCATGAATGCCGTTCAGGCATTAGTCAAACAAAAAGACATGACTAAGAACTCATAACGACCATATCAAGTTCGAAAGGCAGCGAATGATAACCAAACTTAAGATCAATCTTAGAGAAATATCTAGCACCCTGAAGCTTGTTAAACAAATCATCAATCCGAGGAAGAGGATAATTATTCTTTACCATAACCATATTTAATTTACGGTAATTGATGCACATCCGAAGGGAACCATCCTTCTTACGCACGAACAAAATAGGAGAACCCCACGGAGACATACTAGGATGGATAAAATCCTTGTCAAGGAGGTCTTTCAACTCTCCTTAAGATTCTTTAAATCGGATGGAGCCATTCTATACGGAGGGATAGAGATAGGATGAGTGTCCAGAAAATGGTTAATCCCAAAGTCAATTTCCCTATCAGGAGGAACACCTAGAAGACAGTCAAGAAAAACCGTGAGGAATTCATTAACCACAAAATAGATTGTAAGGAAGGACGCTCTGATTTAGAACCTTTAACCTGGACCAAATGATAATGATATCCCTTCAAAATCAACTTCCCGGCTCTAAGATATGAAATGGATCTTCCCTTAGGCACTAGAGAACTCCCTTCCCACTCAATGATCGTCTCATTAGGGAATTTTAACATGACCTTAAGGGATTGACTATCTAAGGAGGAATAGCATGAATATAACCAATCCAATCCTAATATGACATCAAAATCAACAATGTCTAAGTTTATCAGATCTACCAGAGTTTCTCTTCCACCAACCGATACCACACAACCCCTATAGACTCTTCTATCAATCACAGAGTTACTCACTGAGGGAGAAATAGAAAAGGGATAAGGGGTACACTCGGGATCAAAACCAAAATGTACAAACCATAAATGGGGTCACATAAGAAAGAGTGGACCCAGATCAAGTAAATAAAACACATCATAGGAAAAGAGTTTCAACATACCTGTAATGACATTAGGAGATGCCTCGAACTCCTGACAGGTAGTAGAAGCATAAAGATGGTTACAACCAGTGTCGGAGCCAGATAGGGTACCCTTTGGTGTAAGAGCTGATAAAGAGGCAACAAGAACCTTTTTTCCCCAGAAGCAACTTTACCCACAAGATAGTTTCTAAGCATATGCCCTAGTTGACCATACTTGAAGCATTTGTCCCAACCCCCATTACAGAAACCACGATGCAACCAACCATAAAATCTGTATGAAGGATATGATGGAGCTGATAGGGCCACACTGATATGGGTACGACCACGAGGATGCATGTTCATGAGATGTAATAAACCCGAGACTTGGAGTGTGAAAGTGAAGTGCAAATGAGGACTGAAAAGGGGTCCAAAACCGTCCATATAATGCTCTCAAAGGGCACCCACTTGAAGACTTGAGACTAAGGGGTCATTTTGGACATTTCACACCTTGTTTGTAAACTACTATATAAGGAACCTTTTAGGTCATTTGTAAGGAGACTTGGCTGAATATTGATGTTGTATCACACTTAAAAACATTTCTCTCTTATGAGAAAGGCTTCCATAGCCGAAATCCATGTAACTAGGATTTTCAACTTGAGGGTGGAATCTCTCGTGTTGGATTCATGCTTGGAAACGAAGGTGCTTGAGGAGATTGATGTCCCTCTTGTGTCCACGTAAGAGTGTCGGTGTTGTTATTACATGTATTAAGGGTCTTAGTGTTGGATCTACACTTAGATTCATAGTTATTGTAGTAATCTATGTCACACTACCTATCTTTACATTTTATTGTTGTCATCTTGTTGTTGTTGTGTAGTGAACTATTTTGGGTCCTTTGTTGAATCTGGAAATTTGTGTTATTGTTGTTCATATTGTTCTTCACGTTTTGTAGCTGTTTTGGTGTTGAAAACACACCTCTTTATCTTGTATTGTGTGGTTATAGCGAATCCGAGAGTGGTCTCCATCTTAGTCCTCGAATCCTTAAGATTAGTGGACTGTTTTGGAGTTGTTTCGTGTTTCCCTTATTTTTTCCCGTATCATTTGGTATCAAAGCATGGCTTGATCTTGTTCCTACAAGATCAATCTTGGGCTTGCTTGTTAAAAAATTAAAAAAAAAAAAACAAAAAAACTGAAATCTGAAAAAAAAATTCCAGAAATAGTCAAATCTCATACCTTTGTGTTCTTGGCCAAAAATTGTGATGTGTTGTTGTATGGGCCGAGATTTTCTTATTTTTTTTGGCTAGATCTTGTAGTATTCTGCTTGTATAGAGTGTTTCTAGTGTTGGTTCCTTTCTCACCAACACTAAAGGTGTCAAGATCTAAAGTTTGAGCTTATAATATTGACCATAGTAGTGGTGCCATGTGGCTGGCTGTTTGTTGTTACTTGTTCTTGACAATTAGTGGTATTGTGTTGTGTTCTTGAAGAAGTTGTTGTTGTGTTCTTGAAGGTTGTTGTGGTGTTCATCTAGTGCTTCATCTTTTCTTACAACTTAAGACAATCAAAAGGGCAATATAGATTCAAAAGGTGAAGATGAAAAGATGTAAAGCTTGTTGTGAGAAACCTTGAACCCAACACTTCCTAGACTAGACTTCTACTTTTTCAGCTTTTCCTCATTCCAAAGACCTTGTTTTGTGGGACTACTTTTTCTTGTTTCAAGAACTTTGTTTTGTGGGACAAACCACTTTTTCTTGTTTCAAGAACCTTGTCTTGTGGGACTAGTACAAGACAAAAGTCATCCTTTTAAGAGTGGACTTGTAGAGATTCAAGACTTGTGTTTTCCCTCCAAAACCAATTGTCACCCTTTCCAAATAGTGTGAAGATTTAAAATTTCAGAATTTGTGATTATATTGGGTGGGACCAAAACCAATTGCATGCTGCCACGTCATCCTTTTGCTACTGTTCACGTCATTAATAAGCTCAAATTTCAGATTTTAGCAGTTTCCTTTTGTTGTTCCTTAGTTTCAATTTTATTGGTTCCAATTAATTAACAACTAGTAATCACCTACTTAGTTGTAGATTAATTATTGTATCCGTTTGTTCGTGTTTACGTTTGTTGTGTACTTTTATCTTTTTCAATTCATTGTTAGTTCTTGACTCAAGTCCTACAAGATTTCGTTTGAGTTTCAAACAAAAATCCATTCCCGGACAAGAGTAGACTCGACACTCAATCACTCATGAAGTACAAGCCGGCTTTCAACACTTGTGAAACCAAGTGTGAGGTAAAACCGAGAGTGAGAGTGTGGTGAGGCATTTTTGATCTAACAAGTTTGTTTGTTTTCCTTGTTTGTTGTGTCTTTTTGTTAGGTACAATGGCTGCCCATAACTTCAATGCCAGATGCGATCGTATCCATGACAATATTGAAGATATGAAACGGCACATTGAAGTTATACGCCAATTGCTACCCAAACTTTACCCACAAAATTCAATTGTCCAAGCACCTTGCGTTGAGAGCTTCTCGAAGGAAGTTGCTGCCCAACTTGTGAGTAAAACTTGTCCACCACTTGAGGATATGTGTGATGTGATTAATGAATCTCAAGTGAGTGAAGGATTTAAAGATATTGGCCAAGGAAAAAGGAGTGAACCCATGAGCCTATGTTGTTGTAAAGATGCTAATGTTTGTTTGGATCATAGGGTTAATCATGTGCTTGACATATCTTTGAAACTTGATAATGATTCCTTAGAGAGTGAAAGTTCTAAATCTATCTGCGGGTTAGATCATTCACTTTTTAGGCACAATGTCTTGTTTGAAGATAGTTTATTTACTCCTAATGAACCTAGTGGTGCAAGTGATTTTAACGGAATGGCTTGTCTTGGAAGCTATAGCCTATATGCTAACCCACTATGGTGTGACAACATTTCTCCTCAAGATGGAAATCTCTTCTTGGAAGATGAGAGTACTCTTAAGGGTAGGGAATGTTTAGTCTTGAAAAGGAAGAGTCAATCGGGTGAAGATGACCATGATTTGCTTGATTACTTGGGAAACCCGAAATATGATTGTTCTTGTAAAAATATTTTTGTGAATGATTCCTTTGCTGCCCATGGTGATTTATATCTATGTGGGGATTATTCTCTTGAAATAAAAGGTGGTGCATGCTTAGAAATTCCATCTACTTCTACTTTATGTGTTTCCTATATTAAGCATACTAGTGGTGATGGACTTGAAGCTAGTGAGTACATGCATAAGGACACCATAGCTGAAGTTAGCTTGTGTGACACCTTTCTCTACCCTCTTTGTGCTTATGATATTTCCACTAATGATCTAGAGGGTATGCCTAATTTTGAGGACGACACCTTAGGGAAAAGTGAGAGTGGCCGAAACCCATGTCCATGGATAGTTCTCCCATTCGATCCAGGTACCATCTTAGGGTATGGTAGGAGTTGTCTCGGCCCATGCTCATTATTTATTGATTTTCATCATAGCCACTTCCTTTGTGACATTTGTACTAAGCTTTTCACGATCAACCTAAAGAATTCTTGGTTGTACTTCAAGTGTGTACCACCTTGGCATGATGATGTTATTTATTAGATTGATTTTTGTTGCACTAACCCTAACCCTCATGCCATGAGGATGTGTGCTTGTTTGTCTTTTGTTTTGATTTTGCAAGGTGCGGATTCGAGGTCGAATCCTTTTCAAGAAGGGGAGGATGATACGGGTACGACCACGAGGATGCATGTTTGTGAGATGTAATAAACCCGAGACTTGGAGTGTGAAAGTGAAGTGCAAATGAGGACTGAAAAGGGGTCCAAAACCGTCCATATAATGCTCTCAAAGGGAACCCACTTGAAGACTTGAGACTAAGGGGTCATTTTGGACATTTCACACCTTGTTTGTAAACTACTATATAAGGAACCTTTTAGGTCATTTGTAAGGAGACTTGGCTGAATATTGATGTTGTATCACACTTAAAAACATTTCTCTCTTATGAGAAAGGCTTCCATAGCCGAAATCCATGTAACTAGGATTTTCAACTTGAGGGTGGAATCTCTCGTGTTGGATTCATGCTTGGAAACGAAGGTGCTTGAGGAGATTGATGTCCCTCTTGTGTCCATGTAAGAGTGTCGGTGTTGTTATTACATGTATTAAGGGCCTAGTGTTGGATCTACACTTAGATTCATAGTTATTGTAGTAATCTATGTCACACTACCTATCTTTACATTTTATTGTTGTCATCTTGTTGTTGTTGTGTAGTGAACTGTTTTGGGTCCTTTGTTGAATCTGGAAATTTGTGTTATTGTTGTTCATATTGTTCTTCACTTTTTGTAGCTGTTTTGGTGTTGAAAACACACCTCTTTATCTTGTATTGTGTGGTTATAGCGAATCCGAGAGTGGTCTCCATTTTAGTCCTCGAATCCTTAAGATTAGTGGACTGTTTTGGAGTTGTTTCGTGTTTCCCTTATTTTTCCCGTATCACACACTAGCCTGAGATTGGGCATCCTGTGCCCTAAAATGAGCCTCTACTTGACACGGCTTTGTAGGACACCCAATGACACTAAACCTAGTCTCTAATACCATCTTCACCTTAACCCAAACTAGGTCCTAGCCATGATGGGTATCTTAAGTCCTATATGGACCGGAGATCATCCCCTGCACCCAAGCACACCAAATACATCATACCTTAAGCTCGGATGACTTATGAACATATAATAAGATAGTGCGTAGTATTTTAAGAAAATTTTAGTGCATGCCTATAACCGACGACCGATGACCAACAAACTAACCAAACACCACCACCCGATAACCACAGTAATTCAAAAAAGCCTCTACAAAACTAAATGTTAATAATATGTTGGGACATACCCTAGACAATAGCCAAAAAGCAAATCCAATGTAATAGTCAAAATAAAAAGGAAACCATGATTATGAAATTAGGTCTTTTGAAGTATGGAAGCTCACCACTTCAATTCGACTCGCTAGATGATCCCAAATACAAGTTACTGAGCAGGAGATATGGAAGTATGGATAATTCCTACATTGCATGGGCATACAACATTCAAATATGGTTAACGATTTCAGCGCTAGCATGTAACTCAGGGATAGAGGAACAAAATAATGCCATGATTATAGTTTAAACCAGTACAACATCTAATGCATAATATTATATGAAGTACGTATACATATACCTAATACATGTTAGGGTAGGGAGCAACGCTTAGCATGAATTTCAAAGAAAACCATAACCTGGGTTGTGAAGCATTACCATCATTATCCACCCATGGGCTATATGGGTCCAGTGTTGCCTCCTGGATAGGCCTCAATGCGCGTTAGCCACTCAAACCGGAGATATCATAGATGGCCAGGGATTTCCTTCTACCCTCAACCCTCCATGATACATATATATGAATGTGAACTTGGGGGATTCCCTTATTTCCCACAAGCACTTGGTCATCAAGACCCACCCTCATGTCGGCAAACATGAGTTTCTAGTATTAGTCCTATGGACTTACATCTTCACGGTTAGCAAACACAACCCCCATTATTGCCCAATTAAAATATTTAGCGCATAACCTAACCACCATTCAAGTAGTCTATTATTAAGGCACTATTAAGTGGTATCGTTATACTGACTATAGTTTATGAGAATTATCATTAAACCAATACTTAGGGACTCCCGTGTACCCCACAGACTCCATTATAAAAATCATTGGGGGATTCTCGTGTACCCTGTAAGGTTTTAAATACCATTATCATCCAATTATCCATTTTAGCCATGCATTAATGTTAAGAAATAAATTAAACCAAGTGATAATGTATTTTCTAAAACCAATTATGCAAGTTGGGTTGAGGTTGTTACCAATCTCCATGCCAAACTTATTAATTTTGGGATTTCTTTCTAAACTTATTAATTTTGGGATTCCTTTGTACCCCTATTTGCATGATTTATGAATTTAGGGATTCCATTGTATCCATGTCCATCCACTATTCCCTACACCCAAAGCATTTACCAACCATCAATTTAAGCAAAATAATTTCAAAAATATCATAGAAGAAGCATTTAAACAATTTATATTCAAAACCTTCAACCCATAAATCAACACCCAACATCAAACCATTAAACCTTATACAAATCACTCCATTAAGAAAATACAAGTATAGGCGAAGAGTAACATGCCTAAAATACCAAGAAATTTGGATAAGAAGAACCCTTGGAACCCTAGATGATCATTTCTCTTAGAACCATAGCTTTAACTTAAACAAAGAATTTTAAAGAGTATTTAGAAGTATTTGATAGAGAATTGTAGGATAATAAAGTTCCAAATATGGTTTTAAGTCATGGGGTCTATGGGGATAAAGTGGGAAATGTCCAAAGTGCCCTCAACTTAAAAGCTGAAAAAGTGTCGCCCTTGGCTACGAGTCACCCATTGACTCGTAACCACACTTTACGACCCGTCACCATGAGTCATAACCAAAATAATCTCTACGACCCCCACCTACTATTGTCCTTATGACTCATCCAACCGACTCATCACTTGACCCTACGACTCATAGGTCCAAGTCGTAGTCAAAGTAGAATAAAATTGGGTGAACACTGGACATCCTATGGTTTGATAATTATGAATCATATTGTGTGGCTATAGCTCGTGACCACCAATCCTAGCTGCAACAGTGACAATTAGGCATCACACTGGATATCCTATGATTTGGATATTATGATTCGTTATGAGTCTTTATGACTTGTAACCTCAAGTCGTAATAAAGACAGTGTCTTAGGCCAAACTTGTTGTACACCTTACAAATTGGTCTTTAGGACCCATTACATGTCCTTATGGCTCATAGGGTTGTTCATAATTGAGGCAGTGAGCTCAAAGCTTAAGAATTTTGCAAGGGCCAAAATTTGAGGTGTTTCAAAGCCCTATCCCTCATAGATGAAATTGGAGTAGCTCGAATCACATGGCGGGGACAGTCATTGGACACATGTCCAAATTCATCACAGACAAATCAACCTCTAAACTTGTCTTAGCCACACACCCTCTTGGATCCTTTCTGAGATAGTTGAGGGGTAGGTCCATGCATTCTTATCTAATTCCCTATACTCTAAAAAGATGCCTTAAATACTACCATCTCTGTTGTGGCCCGCTGAAGAGCATAAGCTATAGTACGCCCGACTGATAGAGACCCCTCTGAGGAGGCAACATAGGTAAATGATGAACTCCTAATCTCAGAATACCATAATTAAATACCAACGCTAAAATAGGAATAGTACACGATGTCTGAGAATACCCAAAACAAAAATAGCTGCAACAGGAGGATCCACACTCATGACTGAAGGAACACCATATCCAAACTTTAGCACAAGCGGAGGTACAATACTCAAAGCTGAGGGAATATCAAAATAACTCAAAGGATCACCCTCCAAATGGGTCAACAAATAAATCAACAATCCCTCCAAGATTGAGGTAGAAGAACTCTAAGAAGATGGAGTAGAACCCACACTTCCAATATGCTCAACACGAGGCTAAGAGGAAATGTATCGAGAACTCCTCGTAGATGGGGCTAATCTATGAGGCCATCCACTCCCTCAAGACCATCCACAACTCAAGGTGATACGGTTAGGGCAGCCTCCACAGGTACCCGGCCTTTCACACGAAGCCAAGCTCGGGAATTACAAAAACTCCAAGCTTTGTTCATGCAAATTGCCGCGTGTGAGTTGGTGATCGAACCAGCCAAGGACCTAAACGTTTTTATGTGTGAAGAGAGGTCCTAATGTGTAATAAACTACTCTCCAAGGTTGGCACAAAAAGCAAGGGCGGATGGGTCATTTTACCCCTTTGTTTGTAATATAAATAGAACATGTTAGAGAGAGTTAGAGTTAGTTTTTGAATGCTGAAACTTGTAACCTAAAATCACAAAACAATTCCTCTCTCTTCTACTCCTAGAAGCCGCCACTATCATCTCACAAGTAGAGGGATACTTGTGTTGTCTCTTTGGCTAGAAACAAGGGTTTTGAGGTCGTTGAGTGACTCTTGGTCCTCGTAAGAACTTGGTGTTTATATTCATTAGACTTAGGGTCCTCTCTTGATGTTAGGGTTCTTAGTTTCTTGAATGTTATATGTCAAGTTATCTATCTTTCTTTATCTTGTTGTTGTTGTTGATTTTGTTATCTTTAAAGTCTAGTGAAGCCGTATGGGGCTCTTTTCGATTCACTAGCATTTGTTATCTATCTTGTTGTTCTTGTGTTGTGGACTGAAAAACCGAAAACTTAAACTTGTTGTTCATGTGTTGTTGGACTGAAATCCGAGCCTTCTTGTTGTTCTTGGTGTTGTTGGTTTGTTCTTGTATCATTTGGTATCAGAGCAAGACCGGTTGTGTTCCAACATAACCCATCTTGGGCTAGTTCACGGCTTAAACAAACTACACCAAAAGAAAATTCTGAAAATCTGTCCATTAAAAGTTGAAAACCGAGAATGATGTTGTGTGTTTAGATCTAGGTGTTATTTTGCTTGTTTAGTGAGTTTCTAGTGTTGGTTTCTTTCTCACCAACACTAAAGTGTCTAGATCCGAAAGTTGAGCTTGAAAACTTGAACATTGTGTAGTGACTTGAAGTGGCCGAAAGTTGTATGTTGTTGATAACAAAAAAAAAATCGGTGGTTGTGTGTTTATGTGCTAAAGAAGTTGATGAAGTTTGTTGAAGTGTTCATATTTTGAACTTGTTCATCTTGTTCATCTTGTTGTGTGCTCAAGTGGTAAAACTATAAAGTTGTTGTGAAAGACTTGCACCCATCACTTTGTAGTCTTGTCAATCACTTTCCCTAGTTTAAGGAGCCTTGTTTTGTGGGATTTGTCAACCAACCCCCACTTTCTTGAGTTTGAAAAAGGGTGAAAGACTACAAAATTTTAGTTTTCCCACCAAAACACTTTTCAAATTATAACAAGTTGTGTGAATATTAACTCAAAACAAAAAAAAAAAAAAAGAGAAAGAGAAAAACCGAGAGAAGAAGAACGTGTGGGTCCATTGCATGCTACCACGTCACTATAAGCTCAACTTAGGATATTCTTTGGTTGCTAATTGTTGATCCTCGGTTTCCCTTACTTGGTCCTAGAACTAATTAACAAACTAGTACTTTCCTACTAGGTTGTCAACTAGTTCCTTGAACCGTTTGTTCGTGTCAACGATTATTTAAGTGCTTTTATTCGTTTGAACGAATTGCTGATTTTTGATTCTAGTCCGGCAAGAATTCTTTGAGTCTTCAAACAAGAATCCATTCCGGATAAGAGCTTACTCATACCTTAAAATCTCACGGTTACTAGCCAATTATACAACACTTGTGGAACACGAACTTGTGGTGAACTAAAGCGGATAACACCTTGACAATGGAAGGGGCTACATCTCAAAATGCGGATACTAATGTCCTTGATTCTATGAGGGTCACTCTTGAGGCCGTTACCCGGACACTTGAAAGGTTGAATTCGGAATTTGGGGCCGTGAGAGGGGACTTGGCAGCAATAAGGGGGGAAGTATCGACTATTAGTGGGAGATTAGATCAAGTGGAGAGTCAAAGGAACTCTCGTCCATCTACTCCTCTACATGTATCTACCAATGGTCATGATAGGACCTCCTCCACAACCATCACCCCCGAAACAGTCCACCAAATGCTAAATGCACCCCAAGCTCCACTAAATACCGCAAGCCAAACTACCTATTTTCCTCCAAACCGAGACTCCACTAGACCACTACATTTCCAAGCCCCTCCGATTCCACAAGAGGGATTTGGGCACCAAGTACCTCCACTAAATCCGAACCCTCCATTCCAAGCTCCATTAAACCAAAGACCGCAAATTCCAAATCCTCCGAATCAAAACGGCCAAGGCCGACCAGCCCACTTTGAAGGATACGGTAGAGAGGAGTATGAAGGAGAGGGAGCCTTTGATGATGCTTATATGAGGGAGGAGGAGTTAAGAGGGGGTCGAGGAGAACCTAGGAGATACCGTGGGTATGGAGATAGGGGAAACCGACACCAAGAGAGAGACATAGGCATCAACACCATCAAGTTGAGCCTACCTATCTTTAAGGGTGAGAGTGACCCCGAGACCTACTTAACTTGGGAATCGGCTTGTGACAAAGTTTTACAAGTTAATGACATCTCGAAAGAAAAGAAGAGTTGCTACGCTATAGCTCACCTCGAGGGCTATGCTAACACTTGGTGGGAGTATGTTAAACGATTTGGTAAAGAATTAGTTGATGGGCAGTCACCACCTTGGAATCGGTTGAGGTATTTGATGAGACAACGATACCTCCCCGAGAGATATCGTCATGAGTTACTTGCTAGACTATATGGCTTGTGGCAAGGAGGCAAGAGTGTGATGGCCTATTTTGACGAGTTCCAACAACTCATGTTGAAACTTGATCACCGTGGGGAACAAATCAGTCACGACATCATCCGGTTCAAGTGTGGATTGAACAAAGAGATCTCCACTCACTTGACCCTTCACCAGTTTGAAACCATTGACGGTATATTCCAAGTGGCCCTAGAGATTGAAAGGGAACTTAAGGAGAGATCAACCTTCAAGGCAAGGGTACAAACCCCCTCGGGTTGGCCAAAAAACAAGGACCAACCCGGCCCTACGAAGCTGGCCGAGTCCAAAACAGTCCCTAAGTTTCCTCCGAAACCGGAGGCTCATAAATATCCCAACCCAAAGGGGTTCTAATGCTTCAAGTGCCAAGGTTGGGGGCATAAGGCCATTGAATGTCCGAACCGGCGTAATGTGATCCTACGAGAAGGGAAAGTGTACTACCTTGGTGAGGAGGTGGTTTCCGAAAGGGGGGAGGATGAGGCCGAGCCTCAAGATGGAGAGGGGGCTGAAAATGGGCTGAATGATGATGAATTAGAGGGTAGTGAAGATGTCTATCCACAAGAAGGGGAGTGTGTGGTACCAAACTTTGTGGTTAGACGTGTCATGATTAGTAAGGCGGTGGATGACCCGAGTCAAAGGGAAAATCTATTCCATACTAAGTGTCTCGTAAAGGGGAGTTTGTGCACTTTGGTGATTGATAGTGGTAGTTGTACAAATGTTGCGAGCCATGCTATGGTAAATTTCTTGAAGCTACCAACTACACTACACACTAGTCCTTACAAGCTACAATGGTTGAACGATTGTGGTGAATTGAAGGTCACAAGGCAATGTGTGATTCGGTTTAAGGTGGGAAACTACCATGATGAAGTGCTTTGTGACGTGATCCCAATGCAAGCATGTCACTTGTTGTTAGGTAGACCATGGCAATATGATAGGTCTACTAAACACGATGGGAGGTCCAACCGGTATACGCTTGAGAAGGATGGCCGAAAGGTCACACTTCACCCTCTTTCACCCTCCCAAGTAAATGAGTGGCATCAAAAGATGAGAGAGTTAAAGGGAAAAGGGAAGGAACCCGAGAAGGGAGAAAAAGGGGGGGATTTCATAGGTGAGGAGGTAGGGACATCCGAGGCTGTCCCCATGCCAAGGGAGATGGAAAACGTAGTGATGTTGGCTAGGAGAAAAGAACTCTTCGTGGACCATGATGAAAACAAGCCGATGCTACTTTTGGCCCATTGTTTTAATACTAACCCCACTAATTCTTCCATTTCCCCTTTGATTTCTTGAGTGTTGCAGGAGTATGAAGATGTATTTCCTCAAGAACTTCCACAAGGATTGCCCCCACTTCGGGGAATTGAGCACCAAATTGATTTGGTGCCGGGTTCACAATTTCCAAACAAACCGACCTATAGGAGCAATCCTATGGACACTAAAGAGCTTGAAAGACAAGTTGAGGAGCTTCTCAACAAGGGATACATCAAGGAAAGCATGAGTCCGTGTGCTGTTCCGGTGCTTTTGGTACCAACGAAGGACGGAACTTGGCGCATGTGCGTCGATTGTAGAGCCATCAACAAAATCACTATAAGGTATCGTCATCCAATCCCTAGACTAGATGATATGTTAGATGAGCTCCACGGATCTTGTTTGTTTTCTAAAGTGGACCTTAGGAGCGGCTATCACCAAATTCGCATGCAACCCGGTGATGAGTGGAAGACCGCATTCAAGACCAAATTCGGTCTATATGAGTGGCTGGTCATGCCCTTCGGCCTTACCAATGCTCCTAGCACGTTTATGAGGCTAATGAATCATGTAATGAAGCCTTATATTGGAATGTTTGTGGTGGTTTACTTTGATGATGTGTTGGTGTATAGTAAGTCTATTGATGATCATGTAATGCATTTGAGATGTGTGTTTGATGTGCTCCGAAAGGAGAAGCTGTATGCCAACATGGAGAAGTGTTCTTTTGGTGTTGATAAAGTTATATTCTTGGGTTTTGTTGTGAGCTCAAGGGGTGTGGAAGTGGACGATTCCAAGATAGACTCTATTCGAAGTTGGCCGACCCCCTAAAACGATTGGAGAAATCCGAAGTTTCCACGGGTTGGCAAGCTTTTATAGGAGGTTTGTCAAAGGATTTAGCTCCATAGCAGCCCCCTTGACCGAGGTAATTAGAAAGGACGGACCCTTTAAATGGGGTGATGAGCAAGCTAGGGCTTTTGAGGCCTTGAAAGCTACGCTCATCTCGGCGCCTCTATTGCAATTGCCCGATTTTGATAAGATGTTTGAGATAGAGTGTGATGCTAGTAAGGTTGGCATCGGGGCTGTTTTGATGCAAGAAGGTAAGCCCGTTGCTTATTTCAGTGAAAAGCTCAAAGGGGCAACTCTTAATTACTCGACTTATGATTTGGAGTTGTACGCCCTTGTTAGAGCCTTGGGAAATTGGCAACATTATTTGTGGCCTAAGGAGTTTGTGATACAAACGGATCATGAGCTGTTGAAACACCTTAAGAGCCAAGACAAGCTGAATAGGCATCATGCTAAGTGGATTGAGTTCATCGAGACTTTCCCTTATGTAATTCATTACAAAAGGGGTAAAGCAAATGTTGTTGCCGATGCCTTTTCTAGGAAGCATGTGCTTGTTGCTACCTTGTCTTCGAAGTTGATGGGTTTTGAGAGCTTGCAGATGTTGTATCCCGAGGATCCTACCTTTGCTCCTATTTTTAGGGAATGCGAAGAGTGGGGAAGGGACCGTTGGCTTAAGGATAATGACCATTCCTCCTACTCTCGGTTCGATGGGTATTTGTTCAAAGGGAGGAGGTTGTGTGTTCCTTCTAGTTCTTGGAGGGAATTATTTGTGAGGGAGGCCCATGACGGAGGCCTCATGGGTCACTTTGGGGTAGACAAGACCCTCGGCATCTTAGAGGAGAACTTCTATTGGCCCAAAATGCGCAAAGACATCACTAAAATTTGTAGTCAATGCGTGGCCTGCCGGAGTGCGAAATCTCGTCTCCAACCTCAAGGGTTATACACCCCACTCCCTACTCCCCTTAGGCCTTGGTTGGACATTTCGATGGATTTTGTTTTAGGGCTGCCAAGGACTAGAAAGGGCCGAGATAGCATTTTTGTTATTGTTGATAGATTCTCTAAAATGGCTCATTTTATTCCATGTGCTAAAACCGAGGATGCTCCTAGTGTAGCTTCATTATTTGTTGAACATGTTGTAAAGCTTCACGGGGTACCGAGGACTATTGTGAGCGATAGGGACTCCAAGTTCCTAAGTCTCTTTTGGAAGTCCATGTGGGGTAGGCTTGGAACGAAGTTGTTTTTCTCCACGTCTTGTCACCCACAGACCAATGGCCAAACGGAGGTAGTAAATAGAACCTTAGGGTCTATGCTACGTTATATGGTTAAAGGTAAACTGACATCATGGGAAGATCACCTTCCCTTGGTGGAATTTGCATACAACCGGGTAATACATTCGAGCACGGGAATGACTCCCTTTGAATGTGTTTACGGCCTGAATCCCCTTACCCCTTTAGATCTCACTCCTTTGCCTAGTGATCTCATGACCAGCTTAGATGGAAATAAAAGAGCCGAGGCAATGAAGAAAATGCATGAGATGGTGCGGATCAAGCTTGAAAAGAAGAACCAAGAGATTGCAAAAAGGGTAAACAAAGGGAGAAGGAGGCTTGTGCTTGAACCCGGAGATTGGGTGTGGGTGCATCTTCGAAAGGATCGGTTTCCAGCTCAAAGGAAGTCCAAATTTCTTCCAAGGGGTGATGGTCCTTTCCAAGTACTTGAGAGAATCAATGACAACGCCTACAAGATTGACCTTCCACCGGAATATCAAGTGCACAACACTTTCAACGTTGGTGATCTCTCCCTCGTGGATGCGGTTGAAGATGACCAAATGCCGAATTTGAGGTCAAATTCCTCTCAAGATGGAGAGGATGATACGGTTAGGGCAGCCTCCACAGGTACCCGGCCTTTCACACGAAGCCAAGCTCGGGAATTACAAAAACTCCAAGCTTTGTTCATGCAAATTGCCGCGTGTGAGTTGGTGATCGAACCAGCCAAGGACCTAAACGTTTTTATGTGTGAAGAGAGGTCCTAATGTGTAATAAACTACTCTCCAAGGTTGGCACAAGAAGCAAGGGCGGATGGGTCATTTTACCCCTTTGTTTGTAATATAAATAGAACATGTTAGAGAGAGTTAGAGTTAGTTTTTGAATGCTGAAACTTGTAACCTAAAATCACAAAACAATTCCTCTCTCTTCTACTCCTAGAAGCCGCCACTATCATATCACAAGTAGAGGGATACTTGTGTTGTCTCTTTGGCTAGAAACAAGGGTTTTGAGGTCGTTGAGTGCCTCTTGGTCCTCGTAAGAACTTGGTGTTTATATTCATTAGACTTAGGGTCCTCTCTTGATGTTAGGGTTCTTAGTTTCTTGAATGTTATATGTCAAGTTATCTATCTTTCTTTATCTTGTTGTTGTTGTTGTTTTTGTTATCTTTAAAGTCTAGTGAAGCTGTGTGGGGCTCTTTTCGATTCACTAGCATTTGTTATCTATCTTGTTGTTCTTGTGTTGTGGACTGAAAAACCGAAAACTTAAACTTGTTGTTCATGTGTTGTTGGACTGAAATCCGAGCCTTCTTGTTGTTCTTGGTGTTGTTGGTTTGATCTTGTATCACAAGGTATATTAGAAGTTCACACGATAAGGAATAAAACAAAGAAAGTTTCCTAAAGACATCCTATAGCCACATGAAGTTATGGACATCTATGCACCAATCTACGAGACTCTATTAGACATCCCCGTTGTTACACTATTGAGACCAATGAAACCTGGATTCTCTGGTACCAATTTGTCATGACCCAAAATTAAGGGTCATGACGGCACTCATCATAGTGAACCATGATGTGTATGCCTATCACCCAAATAGATACACGAAGGAGGAAAAGATAAAAATACCCTAAGGTAAGGCTTCTAGAACAAAACCGAACCATATAAGTATAATGGATACGAAAACAATATAGTCAATAACACATCTATAAATCCCAAAACTGGGTGTCAATAGTATAAGAATGCATCTAGTACAACCTAAATAAAAAAGAAATACGTAGGAAATCTAAGAGATATAACTCTGTCTCTAGAAACTAGTAAAGACATAGTCTAATGGCAGAGCAACATAGTAGAAGATATTTGAATGTTTGAAAATAATTTACTACCTTGAAAGCTCCAACAATTGCTCAAATCAAGCAACGTTGGGCACGTCCAAACCTGAATCTACATTAGAAGGGTATAGTAGGAATGAGTACAGTCCACTTATACTCAGTAGATATCATAGTCTGACCAAGCAAAGTAGAAAATGAGACATACAAAATACACACTAAGGGCACACACCTACAATTAGGAAATATCCCACAATGGTTGCCCACACCGCTTGCACTAACAGTTCTAATATATCACATATATTGAAATAAATATAGAAAGGACCATAAGTGTACAATATACCATGTAGAAGTAGGATAAGAAAGGACAATATACATACAAGATCATTGAGTACAGGTATAAGAAGATAAAATAATTAGATAGGTAATAAGTCAAGAAAAAGTACAACCACATCACATCCATAATGAATTAAACCACAATAAGAATGATTCTGATGATGCTGATGATGGTGAGGATGAATAAGGTTGTTCCACAACCTCTGTATAAACATATAGAGGTAAAATTTCCAATATAGGACCTGTAAAGGGTTCATCAATCCATATACTACCCTGTATACACCTATGGAGGAAAGCCTCCTGATATAGGACCCATGGAAGGTTTGTTAACTTGTATAGAACCAACATCTATGTCAATTCTCCAGCATAACCTTTGGAGAAGGTCTATAAGATCCAATATCCGATACCAATCTCTATGACTCCTCTCCGACACCTCCCTCAGAGAAGGTCTATAAAATTTGATATTTCTAGTATTTCTAGAATCTCAAGTATTTCCAGGGTTTTCAAGAGCATATACATAGCATAGGATCCAAATCAAGTACACATACAATTACAAGGAGAATATATATAAAGCACACAATGAATAAGTGAAATTATGTGTATGATGCCATGAGAATTATGATGCAATGTTCACAACCAACCAAAACATGTATTTCCATCACTAACCAATATACCAATTATGTGAGCTAATTATCCACTCATTATTTCCAACCATTCCTAAATTCCCACATGATTCATATACCAATAAAGTATAAATAATACACAATACACTGATAGTACCGCAATAGAAATTCCAACAACACAATACTATTATTCACATCTAGTTCAGGCTATCAACATCATATAGGACCCCACATGGTCACACATATCACATAATATCTCAAAAATAACAATCGAATCACACAATGGTCCCATATGGGCACAACTCATTATGATAGACAATTTTATGATTAGTTCCTATCCTTTTAACATGCATTTTGTATACAAATTAACTACCCAACTCAGTCTGAAAGAGTTAAGATATAACCTACTTTAATGTCGAAACGATCCATAATACTTCACACCACAATATTACTTCTTATGAACAAGCCCTAAATTAACTAAAACCAAAAAATATAGAATCTACACATCAAAACAAAGCAAATGATACACATATTGCCTACTTTTAATTTGGGGTCAAAATGAACACCCAAAATAGGTTTTCAAAAAAGAAGAGAAAAATCTAAGTTTAATTCAAAAAATATTCCCCATATAATGAATCTACAATGGAAAACCTAAGTTAAATTAAGCTAAAAACAAGGTCCAAATCAAAGAAAAATTACTTCTAAAGTTTACTAAATAAGACCTTTGAAATTCATTTAAAATCAAGAATCGAGGTAGTTTTAAAGGTTAATTTGAGAAAAAACAAATAGGATTAGAAGCATTATTTTAATTAAAAGAAGCAAAATTAGGATTTAAAATCAAGCCCTAAGGTTTTGAGATTTTGATCAATTAATCAAGAAATTCACTAAGAAAAGGGTGAATTATTACTTTAAATTTATTAAAAAGTTGAGAAATGGAGGTTAATCTTGCTTCCCAAGCACCCAAAAACTTCACTTTTAAGTTATCACAATTTTTAGGGTTTTCTCTCTCAAGGGACAAGGTGATTAATGAGCTAATTCACGACTTAAGAGGTCTATTTATACCCCTTTCAGGTTTTCAGATATCACTATCGCGACCCGAGGTGTGTGATCACACTATCCCCTGCCTAGATAGGCAAGTTGCAAGCATACTAGGGCCATGGCAATTGCACTACTTGCGATTGCGATAGGGCTGATAATCGCCGGCACACCAGATATCAGCTGAAAACCTTGGAAACTTTCCAAGTTTCTGCCAAGGCCTTGAGATTTATTCAGAATACAATATACGCAAATGAACTATGTAACCACACTAAATTCGACACTCCACACTCAATGGAGATATTAGTTTTTTGAAAAAAATGACATTTTCACAAAGTTGACCCTCGAAATATGAAATCATAATTTTCCAAATCGAGGGTCAAAATAAGATTTGAAAGACATAAAATCACACGAAAGTTGTTACCACCCTAAAATCAAAGTTTAGGATCTGCTGGCATAGTCTGTTCAATCATTTATCATATGGATCAAAAGATAACTACAAAAGTCCATAATAAGACACAAAACCTCCAAAAACCACAATATCACATACAAAGAACTAAAATGCATTGAGAATCGTGCCAATTATCCCCACACTCATAACATATAACTATGCAACTATGAAAAGGGGTAAAATAGTCAAATCACATAATACAAATATTTCACATATAACATCAAAAATTTTGGTCATTACAATTCTACTAGCTAGAACAGTCCTTTATGCATTTTGAAGAAGTATCACATCATCTTACAAGGATATATAATTTGAAAAAACTTGTGAAAATTTTGTATTTGTTTTTCGATTTCAAGTTAAAGTTGTTGTAAATACCCTTTGAAATACACACATTATTTTAAATGGTATGAAATGTGACATCTTACAAAAAAGTATGTGTTGAAGTGAATATTCATGTTTTTGATATTTTGTTAATATGTTCTTAGGTCTAACTATCAGCCTTCAAAGAGCAATTTCTAAAACCCGAGTTCATTTATAATTTGTATTTACTTTACTGATTTTACATAGTTATTCTGTTTTTTCCCTATTTGATCAGAGAAGTGATAATTTACTAATGAAAAGGTAGAGATAATCTATAATCAATATTAACATAGTTATTCCTCATTTTAGAGGATGAAGATTCTTTTTTTAGGAATTACTATGATTGTTGGAGTTTGAAGTTTATTTGGAGTGTGTAGTTTGATAATAGCCTCAACCTACATACTTCTGACTACTGTTTGTATTGTTTATCTATTTCTTCCTATTTTTCTTTTTTCTCAATACTAGAAGAGTTTTATTCTTTCATTGATTTCTATTTAGCTTTCTCCATCAGAATTAAATTTGCATTATTTTCTATCAATTATATTTGAGTTTTGGTTTTCAGTTGTGTAGTTTAAATATCTTTTAACTTGCAATTCAATAGACAGATATCACTTTCTCCAATCTTCTCTATTTTGTATTCCACCCCTGTTGTGACTTTTAGTTTTTTCCTCCCTCAAGAAAGACCAATACAATAATAGTTTTTATTTTAATAAATTAAATACGCAGCTTCTCTATCATCCTCACATAAATTTCATCATTAATGTGAAATATGTAGCTATAGTTTAAGCGATAGAACATGCCAGTCTAGGTATGGTAACACTTATATATGGTTTGAAAATAGTGGACAACTACAAGGATGATTCTTAGGATTTTTTCGGTGATTTTAGCTTTCAGAGATATTGATGATGTCTTCTTAAATATCAAACTGACTTCGACTTTTTTTTGGCATTATTGGAGAATTAGCTCTTTTGTTTTATTGTTAGTTCTTAGTTTTTATGCTGATAAGGTTATATGTTTCACGCACAGACAAGAATACAGCTTGGGATAGTTTTGAACATAAGGTTGGATTAGCACCATACATAGTTTTGATTTGCTTGCTGATGAGGAGATTCTATAAGTTTCCTCCTATTTTTTGATTATCTTTTGTTAGTTCTTGCTAATGTTATGCGGTCAAGGAAGAAATGTTCATTATATTTTATTTTCTAAATGGAGGTTTTCCAGATTATTTTGGCTATTGGTTAATTTAATTTAAAGAGCAACAACCTTCAATTTTATAACTGAGTTACTTTTAGCTTCTCCAGTTTCGTTCAATATATTTTCTACATAATATTGCATTTTAGCTAATCGAATTGTTATCTAGTTTATTCAAGTTTTAAAACATGTTTATACGTTCTCTACCATAAAGTATCTATGAAACACCTTGGGTTCTGGACCTTAGAAAATTTCCTAAAATTCTGATCTCTGGACCCAATACGACTCATGGGTATGAAATGTATGTTGGGGTATAGATGGTAAGGTCCAATCATATACTGACCAGTGTTGGTTGGTGGGATGGATTTTGGTTACTAAAATAGGTATGACTTAGGGGTACGAGTCGTATTGGTGGTTGCGGATCGTTTGGTTCCTTAACTTAATCTTAAAATTGGTTACTTAGGTTTGATCTGAGTACGAGTGGCTCATCATAAGATATTATCTAGGGTACGAGTCATAATACCCAGGACTCTTATAGTCGATAATGTCTAAATCTTCCTTAGATTTAAATCTGCCAGGGGTATGGATGAAGGGTACAGATCGTATGATTTGGATACAACTTGCTTGGATGAGTCATATACTGGAAAGTGTTTGATCCAAAGGTTGAGTCTTAGGGTATGAGTGGCGGGTCCACTCATATCGGAGGGTACAACTCGTGTGGGTCAGTCGTATCCCTGTGATGGAATTTTGTGCAACTTAAGTGGGGGTATTCTAGATATTTCTCCATTTATCCTAATAAGGTCCCATACTTCTAAACTACTTGGAAAGTTATTTACCATATTAATCCATTCATTAACACTTAGAAACTCTTCTAAACACTCTAAAATTCTCTCAAAAGCTTTTGGATAAGGAAAACTAGGGTTTCAACTAGAGAATTGATTTGGGGCTTGTCTTGGTGATTTCTTTCCATCATCATCTTAATTTAAGGCATATTCTCTTCCCTCATTGTTAATTTTATCTAAAGGAATAGTTCTTATGAATGTTTCCATAATTTCACTGGTTGTATGTTTTTGGTTTTCAAATATGATTTGGAGGTTTGGTTATTAAATGGTTGGTTATGGTTTTTCATGGTTTTAATTATGATTCTATATGCATTAATGATGGTTTTGGATAATTGGATTGCATGGACATGGTTTAATGGTAATTAGAATTGGTTTTGGTTATATTATGCCTCTAATGTGTTTGACAAAATGCTTATAAAGATATGTTCATTGCATTGACTACTTTTAATAGAACTCTTGCTTCTTTTAAAACCTGGTAAAGAAATTATACATGGTTTAAATAGCTTGGAATGGTAAATGGCTAATGGTTATGCTTATGGGGTACATAGAATCCCCTAAGTGGTTTAATATGGTATATAGAAGGGCACTTGAAAGTCCCTTTAAACCTCTATATGGTTGACTATGGATAATACTTGCAAGTAAGGATTGGTATGGCGATACCAATATTAATGGCCTAAGTTAATAAATGGATTATGATTTGGTTATTTGGAAATTGGTTTTAATTGGGGATTAATGGTGGGATATGTAGCAAAGCTGTGGAATGTGGAGGTCCCGGGGGCGACCAAAATTGGAAACTCATATTTGCCAATATGAGGTTGGTCTTGGTGACCGTGTGCATGATGTCACTGTATATTTTAGGGGCTGTACTAGTCATACTAAGGTTTTCTTCCATGGTCGTGTGACTACACGTACTGGGGCCCTTTCAGCAGGAGAGATAGACCCATATAGACGTGGGTAGTTTAGGACGGCAAAGCTACACAGCCCAGGTAAAGGTTTTAAAGGTATGCTAAACTCAGTCCCTTTTTCTGACATAGTTATATATATATATATATATATTTATGGATTTGTTCATATGAATGGCTTTACTTGGTTTTATAAATGACCTTATTTTATCCTTATCCTGAGATCATGCTAGCATTCACCCACTAACCTATATACTGGCGGTTATACACCTATGTTATAAAGCAACTGACCGTTCTACTCCTCTTACATAGTGACTGACTCAGGGACAATATTTGGACTGAAATAGTGAGCTTTCATCCTTTTAGAAGGCTCTATTTCATGTCGTGGATATTTTCTAGACACGTTGATTTTATTTTGGATATTAGATTTGGCTATGATTGAGGGCAGTACCAACCGAATTTTATTACTCTTTTGGTTAGAGGCTTTATGGTACTACTATGGATTGTAATGGGCGGGATCAGTATTAGGGTCAGTCTTGGCAATGGAATAAGTCGGTGGGATGACATCATTGGATGATATTATTGGTTGTTTTAGCCTATTTTATTTTGGGATTAATTATAGTATGTTTTGGAACATCATTGGTTATAGACTGGTTGAACGTCCTTGTTTTGGTATGTTTGTTATGGGTTGATTGTTGGTATGGAAGGGTTGGAGTTGATTAGGTCGGTCATGGTTATGATCTCATCCCAAAGTCTTTATGTGAGTTGTTGCACTATCTTGCTACATGCTCGAAATTCAGGCAGGCAGCTGGAGGTTGGATTGGGTAATGAGGGTGGTATCTGGTCCTGGACGGACTTGGGATGCCCATTACAACAAGGCCCCCAGTTGAGTCATATCAATCTATGTGTAAATAATATATACCATTTAGCTAAGAAAATTGTTCTAGTTTTACGACTGTGCAAGCCATTACTACCTAGTATTAGTACATTTTATAAGTGATGGTTTTAACATGTATACTTATCGTCAAAACAAATTTGTTTGGGAATATTTTTGTCATTTGACCCCGTATGGTGAATAATTGCTGCAACTTTATTATACGTGTGGCAATACAGGCCCTCTATCACATACGTGTCATTGTCTTCTACTTTGTAATCTCTGTATTGTCTTCTAATGTACTAATAAGTGATGTTAGGCGTATTTACACGCCTAAAGCACCATAATTTACCCATATTTTAGCGAAGTTTTAAGGACAAAATATATAATTCCTACAATTTTAGTCCATTTTCCTGTAAGTGAGCTAACCAACGTGATTAGCATGTTTTCAAGTATTTATGATAAATATTTCAGCACTTTGTGGACCTTTCGGTAGCAAGGGAAACTTCACGTAAGAAGGAAGGCAGCTTTTGGAAGCTTGTGGACTGAATGTGATGCATGGAGAATCCATCCCGGGCAAAATCAGTATTTCTTAATACTTAGGGGTGCAGCAGTAACCCAGTAAGACTAGGACAAGGATAAAAACCCTATTTCAGTAGGACTAGGACAAAGATGTTATAAAACCCTATTTGCTGAATTTTTCAGCAAGCTTTTCATTCACGCTTTTCATTAAGCTTTTCATAATTCATTCGACACTTTACAGAGAAAAACGCTACCCTTGGGGAAAACATCCAAAGGGAAAAAACGTCAACCTTGTTTTGACGCCACACTCATCCCAATCGTGAGATTATTCTAGCTTTGGTACGATGATGATGTCTATTGTGATTTCCATTGCACTCATGAGTAACTAAACTTCTCTGTTAGGGTTATGGAAGCCTTTTGATATACTATCTATTACTATGAGTTTGTTAATTCTTGATACGTATGCTACTTATATCATTACTCTCTTCATCTTAATTAAATTCTTGTGGTTGCAAACATATAGAATACGCCATTATAGCATTAACTTGTTCGAGAGAAAAGTTACATGTTTGGAAAAGAGAGTGTGACAAGGAAATAGGGCTACCAACCCCTATTTACACGTTAGTGCCGTAACTGGATTAACCTCTTGGAGAATTTGTACCGTTAGTTATACACTTTAAGCTCGAGAGAGTTAAAGTGAAATAATCCTGGATGGTCGAGAGACACTAGGATTTACCATTAGAATACGAATCTCTATAAGTGCATGCATGTCTGAATTCCGTATAACTCATAGTTAATAGATACGTAGAACTCATAAGGTGGACATAACCCTAACTTATTTTTTTCTGTTATTAAATCTTACTACACTAATCGTTTCATTCGTTACTTTGTTTACATTAATTCACGCCATAATTCAAATCCCTCCTTTTCATAGTATTTTCGACCAACAGTCTAATAATAGTTGCAACACTTAGTGACCGAGTATTCCCTGTGGGATTCGACACCCAACCCAGTTGGGTTCTATATTTGACAGCGACCGCTTACACTTTTACGAGAGCTGTAGTTTGGGCGTTATCAAAATTTGGCGCCGTTGCCGGGGAATGCGGTTGTCTACTAAGTTTGTGACAGTTAATAGACCCTTTGGTCAAAAATTCTCAGATTTTACTTTTAGTTGTTGTTTTTGTTTTATTCAGGTTTTGCTTAGTGCATGCCAAATACTCGAAGTTCGGGTTAACCATTATTACCCATAAACCCTGAACCGCAACTTATTGGCAGGATGAAGGCTCAATGAGATATTGAAAGAAGGGCTGCTCAGCAGGATCAGGCTAGATTAGCTGCATTGGCCGCTGCTCAAGTGCATCAACAGAATATTGATAACCTAGGACGGGCAACAAATCCTGATGATGAGGACCTAGGTAATGATGAGTTACTAAACCCAAGGCGTGATGATGATGTGGCGGCACCTGTGAACAGAAGAGATCGTCAAGCTAGATTGAGACCTGACCGTTGAGCTGTGCAGGCCCCTTTTGATAATGATGATGATGATTTGGATGGAGCTGGTGCCACAGGGGCTATTATTCCTCTACCCTTGGCTCCCGGAGCCAAGTTCAATATCACTACCACCATGATTCAGCTATTGTAACTCAAAGGGTTGTTTGGTGGACTTGCAGGAGACGATCCGAATATGCATCTGATTAATTGTATCTCAACATGCAAGGCTTTTGACAATCTAGAGGTTGGACAGAATGCGATTCGGCTGCACTTATTTCTATTGTCTCTATCTGGAGAGGCAACTCTATGGTTGAACGGGCTAACTCCTGACTCTATTACTAATTGGAGGCAACTGAAAGACGCTTTCCTAGAAAAATTCTATCCGCCATCCAAGAGAGCACAATTAAGAGATAAGATAAGCAATTTTCGACAGCTTCCAACTGAAGCTCTCTACAAAACATGGGAGAGGTTCAAGAAGAAGCTTATGAGGTGCCCAAATTATCATATGACTAACGTCCACTTGATGGAGATATTATACAGGGCTTTGAATTCGGTGACTAAGCCAGTGGTTGATAATCCTGTGGGTGGTTCATTCATGGACCTTACTTTTAATGAGGCAAGTGGTATGCTAGATCGTATGACAAAGCAGAGTAGATCTTAGCATACCAGGGATTTTGAGGTAGCAAGCTCTACTATATCTATTGGCATGACTGCAGAACAAAGGCAAAGAGAAGAGGAATGTGATCAGGATATGACGCACATGAAAACGCAGATGGATCTTCTTACCAAGCATTTATTATCAGGGAAGACTAAAAAAGTCAAGGTTGTCGTATCACAGGGAAGAGATGAATCCGATTCTGAGAAAGAAGCTAACTACTTGAATAATCAGGGGGGTTTTCGAGGCAATGCCCAAGGAAACCAAGGTCGGAACTATTATGATAAATCTGGAAACAAAGACCGTGATCAAGGTAGTTGGAAGAATAAGACTGACAGGAGTGGTTTGTATGTTCCTCCTGGAAACCGTAAGGCCGCGACATCTGGCTCTGGGAAGATGTCCATGGAAGATATGATGGCTAAGCTGTTGAAAGGAGTGGAGTCAACCAATACGGGAGTAACTAAGGTAAAGAATGATTTGTCATCAATAAATCAATTGGTTGACTAGCATTCCACTTCAATAAAACAGCTGGAACAACAATTAAGTCAACTTTCAGCGGCATTCAATCAAAGAAAGGCTGGCACTTTACCTAGTGACACTGTGTAAAATCCAAGGAACGACGGATCATGTATGGCTATTACTACCAGGAGGGGTAAGGTATTGGAGAATCCATCCAAGGGCAAGCAGGTGGTTGATGATATATCAGATAATGTTATTGATGTAGAATGTGAAGATGCCAAAAAAGCTGAAGAGTGTGCTAATGATGTCACCCCTAGACGTCTGCAACCTGAAAAGATCAATAATCAGAATCAAGACAAAAAGGAAGTGATGAAGAAAACTATTCCGCTTCCACCACCACCTTTTCCTCAGAGACTGAAGAAGAAAGCTGATGACACCAGGTTCAGTAAATTCATGACTATGTTGAAGCAACTGACTATTAATGTTCCTTTGGTTGAAGCGCTGGAACAGATGCTTGGGTACGCAAAATTCATGAAAGATCTTTTGACAAAGAAGCGGGCAGCAAGTTATGAGTTGACAGACACTGTTCATCATTGTAGTACAATCGCTACAAGATCGTTAGTTCAGAAGAAGGCAGATCCTGGTGCTTTCACTATTCCTTGCACGGTGGGATGTATGAATTTTGCTAAGGCATTGTGTGATTTGGGTGCTAGCATCAATTTGATGCCGCTATCCATCTATAGAAAGTTGGGGTTGGGCGATCCGACACCAACCAATATGCGGCTCGTGATGGAAGATAGGTCGGTAAAACGACCTGTTGGTATCTTATATGATGTGTTGGTGAAGGTTTCCACCTTCATTTTTCCCGTAGACTTTGTTATTTTGGATTGCGAGGTGGATTCTAAAGCTCCCATAATCTTGAGTCGTCCTTTCCTCACAACAGGAAGTGTGCTTATTGATTTACGAGCCAATGAGCTTTTATTTCGGATGAATGATGAAGTGGTTAATTTTGATGTATGCAAATCGATGAAGCAGCCTAGAGATATGGATGTGTTCTCTGTAGGTGATCTTTATTATGAAGATATGGAAGAATTATCTACAGAGAAGCAGCTTAGTGATGAGCCATTGTCTGATGTGCTGTTGAATTTTGAGCGTGAGGAGGTTGAAGAATATGAAGAAACCGCTTGTGCTCTAACAGGAATAATGTCCTATTCTCATGGCCCTAAGAAGCTGGACCTTGATCTTAAGAATGGACCTTTACCAACAGTGAAGACTTCCATTGAAGAGCCACCAGTGCTAGAATCGGAAGAGCTCCCCAGTCACCTAAGATATGCGTTCTTGGGAAGTGGAAATACACTTCCGGTGAGTGTTGCGGCTAATTTAGGTGAACAACACGTAGAGACTCTCATCTCTGCTCTGAAGAGGTACAAGAGAGCTATGGGTTGGACTATTGATGATATAATTGGTATCCCTCTTGGGATATGTATGCACAAGAGTCATCTCGAAGAGGATTGCATGCCTACAAGTAAGCATCAGCGTCGTCTGAATCCATTCAGAAAACGATGCACCATATATCACGATGAAGTCTAAGTAATCGAGATAACTATGTCGTGCTGCAACAATAAATCAAACGCTAGATGGGAGGCAACCCATCATCTTTAATTATTTTGTTTTACTAGGAGTTTATTTTTGTAGTCGAGCCACGACCAAAACTAAGATGCTTGGTGGGAGGCAACCCATCTTTCTAATTGTTTTTGTTGTTTTTGAGTAAGTTTAGGTGCAAGACGTATAAAGGAGGGGATTGGTCTCAAATTTTGATTTGGAAGGGTGCCATGTTAAAGGTGGTAAGTTAGGAATGAAGGAGTAAAGGCAATATACAAGGCCCTGCCTATGCGAATCTAGGCAACGAACAAGGCAAGGCCTATGTAAATCTAGGCAACGGACAAGGCAAGGCCTACGGTATGGCCTAAGCTCTCTGAATCTACAATGCCATAGCATAGGCGCCGCCTATGCCCAACTAGGACATAGCATAGGCACCGCCTATGCCCAACTAGGCAAAGATAAAGGCGCCGCCTATGCCAAGCATAGGTAAAGCATTAGGCACCGCCTATGCTTACTTTTTGTCTCCTAACCCGATCTTACATGGGTCAAACCCGATCCATAGCTTGTTCTATAAATAGATCTTAAACATTAGAATAAAATACACTTGTTTGTTCAACCTAAGCGCCGCCTAACCTTCCCAAATCTCTCAAAATTTTTCTTTTTGCTCATCTAATCTTGCAAGATCATCTTCCAAAACCATCACCAAGTAAGTTCTTCTTTTATGTTTCGTAAGTTGTTACAATATTACGCATATAATGGTATTTTAGATCTTGAAATGGTGTTGGTAATTAGGATGTGGTTGATTTGTATGATACATCTAGTTGAGTGAAAGAGTACGTATGGGTGTTCTTGACTTGGTTCCAACTTGTATTTGATTTTGATACACTGTCATACTTTTGTGGAATCGACATGGTAAAATTAATTTCATAAACTTCAAAATTGAATGCTTGAATGTTTGAATGACTCGTTCATCGTGATAAAGATCACGATTGAATACAAGCATGAGATGTTGTGATTATTTCTATACCATAACTTGATTCGATCTCTATGTAGTAGTAGTCTTGTTCAAAAAGTGAATCAATCCAAACATGAAAGTATAGTCAAGATTACATGAAATAGAGTTGGAAAGGATAGTTAAGATGACATGAAAGTATGACTGTGCTGAACATATTCTTAGAACATATCGCCTATATGTATGTCGATGAAGTCTGAGTAATCGACATCGCTCACTTAATTAGCTTGTACAAACGAATTAAGTGTGGGGTGGTGCCACTATTGTTTGTTTGTCAATTGAATCTTCCGAGATAAAGATAACATGACTCTATTAGGATCTCAGGTAGAATGGCCTCAAAAAGGATGACAAGGAAAACAAAAAGTGTCCACCTCATAGAAAGGTCAGAAAAGGGGAAGAAAAGAGCAAGCTGAATCCTCCTCGCTGCAAATACCTCAACGCACTTTTGGATCAAGTGGGGTACATTTTGAGGAAACTCTGAGGATGACGACTCTAATGATGATTCCGATGTAGGGGGTATGACCCCAGACATAGAGAAGGAGTCTGACTAATTCAGGTTTTCCTTATTTATTTTCCATTAAGGACAGTGTGTCCCATCTAAGAGTGGGGTGCTGGTATTTGTATGCTGTACTTCTTTGCCTGCATTTATTCTAGTTTGTAGTTAATTTTTTTTTTTAGATTTTGCATGAAATTGTTCTAATAGGCGGCATGGTATTATGACAAGAGTTTGTGCTAAAATCATTACTATTGAGACATTTAGGCTCTAAGTGTGACTCACTGTGTGATACTTGTGCGGTTTAATTCATTCATCTGTTGGGTCAAGAGTCTATACTGCTCCCAATAAAGTTGACCATGTGCCTTGTGTGTGGGAGGTTATAGTATATTCTGTGTTTGTGGCTGATGCTAGAACTTGCCTGGTATGTATGTAAAGCGAAATAAAGAGTGTGAGTTTAGGAGATGGTTTAGGCATTTCTTTGACAGCCTGTGATTGTTTACCTTCTTTTTACCTACCTGTGTACATTATCCTAGTTAACCCCCTTTGAGCCTTTAGCTATTTTCTTTGACAGCCTCATATGTATCCATTTTTTTAACACCATAATTTGATCCAAATTCCTAAGCGCTTTAAATTGTAAAGTCATGTGACAAAATAAGAGAAAATTGGGTGAGAGTGATGCCTTAGAGTGTATTGGTACTTGAATTTGTTATGAAAAAGAGTGGCTATTATAGAGGTGTGTTATTAAAAAAAAAGAGAAAAAAATGGAAAGAAAAATAAAAAGTTAATTCTATTCAAAATTGAATAACAAAATAAGTGAAAAGGGGTGGTAGATGAAAGGAAAGTAGAGAGGTTGTTTAAAAGAGAGTGTTAATGGCATAATGTGATGTATTAAAGTGCTTAGGGAACATAGTCACTATTTCTGGCCAAAATAGTCCTACCTGTCCCTTAGCCTACATTACAACCTGTAAAGACCTATTTGATCCTAAGCTTAGCATTCTGATATTAGTAGAGCATTACACTAAAGGCAAGCCTATGGTCATCAGTTGCAACATATGAATTCTTTGTGAGAGTGAGAGAAAGGAGAATTTTATACCCATGTTTTGAAAAATGTAAAACTGTGAGTGATTATGGGTGATATCTTGTGTGAGACACACATGGTTAATGATTATTGGGTAGTTTTGTATGATTCTTTGTGCCTTAACTTGTGGATATGAATTAGCCATCATCACGAGTCGATGTTCGAGGGTGAATTGTTTCTAGTAATGATCAAGAAACCCACTCTTTGTTAATAATTGCCTTGCATGTCTTGTTGAACATTTTATGTTGCTGCTGCGATATTCTAAGTAGATGATTACATGGGCATAATATTTTGTTCGGGGACGAACAAAGCTTTAAGTGTGGGGTGTTGATGTTAGGCGTATTTACACGCCTAAAGCACCATAATTTACCCATATTTTAGCTAAGTTTTAAGGATAAAATATATAATTCCTGCACTTTTAGTCCATTTTCCTGTAAGTGAGCTAACCAACGTGATTATCATGTTTTCAGGTATTTATGATGAAGATTTCAGCACTTTGTGGACCTTTCGGTAGCAAGGGAAACTTCACGTAATAAGGAAGGCAGATTTTGGAAGCTTGTGGACTGAATGTGATGCATGGAGAATCCGTCCCGGGCAAAATTAGTATTTCTTAATACTTAGGGGTGCAGCAGTAACCCAGTAGGACTAGGACAAGGATAAAAACCCTATTTCAGTAGGACTAGGACAAGGATGTTATAAAAACCCTATTTGCTGAATTTTTCAACAAGCTTTTCATTCACGTTTTTCATTAAGCTTTTCATAATTCATTCGACACTTTACAGAGAAAAACGCTACCCTTGGGGAAAACATCCAGAGGGCAAAAACATCAACCTTGTTTTGACGCCACACTCATCCCCATCGTGAGATTATTCTAGCTTTGGTACGATGATATGTCTATTGTGATTTCCATTGCACTCATGAGTAGCTAAACTTCTCTGTTAGGGTTATGGAAGCCTTTTGATATACTATCTATTACTATGAGTTTGTGAATTCTTGATACGTATGCTACTTATATCATTACTCTCTTCATCTTAATTAAATTCGTGTGGTTACAAACATATAGAATACACCACTATAGCATTAACTTGTTCGAGAGAAAAGTTACATGTTTGGAAAAGAGAGTATGACAAGGAAATAGGGCTACCAACCCCTATTTACATGTTAGTGCCGTAACTGGATTAACCTCTTGGAGAATTTGTACCGTTAGTTATAGACTTTAAGCTCGAGAGAGTTAAAGTGAAATAATCCTGGATGGTCGAGAGACACTAGGATTTACCATTAGAATACGAATCTCCATAAGTGCATGCATGTTTGAATTCCGCATAACTCATAGTTAATAGATACATAGAACTCATAAGGTGGACATAACCCTAACTTATTTTTCTCAGTTATTAGATCCTACTACACAAATCATTTCATTTGTTACTTTGTTTACATTAATTCATGCCATAATTCAAATCCCCCCTTTTCGTAGAATTTTTGACCAACAGTCTAATAATAGTTGCAACACTTAGTGACCGAGTATTCCCTGTGGGATTCGACACCCAACCTAGTTGGGTTCTATATTTGACAGCGACCGCTTACACTCTTACGAGAGCTGTAGTTTGGGCGTTATCAATAAGTATACAAAAACTTCAATCAACAAAAAGAAAAAATAAATTTTGGTTGGTGTGCCTACTCTTTGCCAGGTATGTTTCTACTCTTTCCAAAGTTTTTGATTATATGAATTTTATTCGTTGTGATGAAGTTTGCTTATTTTTAAGAATTAGGGTTTTTTTGTAAGCTTAATTAGGGGTTAAGGTTAGTGAGATTAGCATTTTTATTGTGAAAATTTAGATCTGCCTTAGAATTTTAAGCTGTACTTTGCAACTAAGGTACTAGGTGTGTTTTGTTTGACAAACTTTTTTTTTTATCATTTTTCTTATGGTTTTGGGAGATTGACAACTTAATTAGGGTTCAACGTTATTAAGAATAGTGTTAGGCCCTTTTCTTTTAGTCTTGAGAAATTTGTAGCTTAATTAGGGTGCAAGGTTAGTAAGATTAGCATATAATCCTCTAGAGCAAAAGTTCAAATGGTATGGCTTTTGTTCTGGAAACTGTTTGATTGCTCAACAAGAGGATTTCAACGTGTCTAGTTTACAGATTCTTACAACTCCAAAACCCAAGTTAAAAACCCCCCTTTAGTACCATGTAAAACCATGAACTGGAAAAAATCTTTCCCGCCAATGTATTATGCAAAATACTTAAAAGGATTACATCTTCTGGTAAAAAAAACTGCTAAATTTCATATTAATGTACAGTTAGAAAAGAAAAATACTCTCAAATTTCCCGTCTAAAATATCTTAGCTTTTATCGCAAACAATCTCACTACCTAATAGGTATATAGTTTGTGTATACACTACCCTCATCAGGCCCCATTTGTTGAAATCACACGGGGTATGTTATTGTATTACTCCAATTTCAAATAATAGTTGACATGATCTTTTACATTTTCAACTACCATTTTTGCTTGAGATTTTGTTATATTAGAGAAGTAAAACTATATTCAAATTTTCTAAATAATACCATAACTGTGTCACTTTGCTTTTTAAATAATAAGTACTGATAATCTTTGATTTCTATCTTTGTTCTCTTCTTTATACTTTTAATTTTGGTGCGACGGCTCTTTGTTGGTGCTGTTGTGCAGTGTTTCTCTTACCAAGTATTATTCCTATTACTGAATTTATATTTGATTGTGTGCCTTCTTATCTCTTACTAATCTTTTAACTCTAAAAACCCAAGTTACTATGTAAGACTATGAAGCAAAAAAAAATCTTTCCTGCGAATATATTATGCAAAATGCTTAAAAATATTACATCTTTAGGTTAAAAAAAACTACTCAGTATTCATATTCACGCATGGTAGAAAAGAAAAATACTCTCAAATTTCCCGTCCAAAATGTTTCAACTTTTATAAAAAACAATCTCTGTACCTAATAGCAGAGGCGGAGCCAGGATTTCAACGAAGGAGGTTCCATATTCAAAGAAAACTTAGAATTTCAACTAAGGGGGTTTCATATTTAAATAAAACTTAGTTGAAGGGGATTCAAAACCTACTATAACTACATAAAAATAATTTTAATCATGTATAAATAGTATATTTTTCTATTGAAGGAGATTCGGCCGAACCCCCGAACAAAAGGTTGGCTCCGCCCCTGCCTAATAGGCATAGTCTGTGTATATACTATCCTCCCAGACCCTATTAGTTGGAAGCACATGGGGTATCTTATTGTATTACTCCAAAACATCGATAAAGATCTAAGATTCAAGTTCTAGCATCAAGATCATCAAATTAAGGTATGTGGGGTTTGAACAAGGATAATTCTTTCATCCTCGTGCCCAAAACTTTATTTTAATAACAAATTTACTGAAATTCATTAGATTTCCCGTGAAACTTAAGTTAGGGTTTATGCCCATTATCATTATTTGCAAGATTTTGAGATTTCCCATGATTTAGAAGTTGAATTACATAACTTTATCATATTTGTATGCATTGTGCAGTATTTTCAAATTTTATGATGAATTATACGTGTTTATATTATCAAGCATGAATTTTTAGATATTTTTAAAGATTATTATTTCAAGATTATTTGTGCTATGAGCACCCTTAGATAAAATTACTCACAAATTTTGACAAAGATTTGACCTTTTGGTCCTAAGTTAAGATAAGAATCCACTTTGTTCAGATAACTTGAGATTTAAAGAAAGAAAAACATAATTGATTTTCTTATAAACCATTGTGCTATTTTTGAAGTGGATTTCTTAATATTTTGAGCATAAGAATGGGAGTAGTATTTAGAACCAAGATGGGTAGGTTACTACAGTTTCAGACACCAAAACTACGTGCCAACGTAGTATTCAGATTTATTCATACTTCTACGTGGATGACTCAGATCGTAATCACTAAGATAGAAGTTCTATTCTGACGACAAAGGAAGAATAGACCTACCTAACAGGGGCAGACGTGGGACTCCATGGATGCTCACATGGTGTATGTTGGTTAGAAGAACCTCTCAAAAGATATCCCTTACTCTTCAGCAGTCTATTGATTTAAAGCATAAACATAAAAACATATGTTTTAGAAGATATGGTTTTAAGATTCTGAAGCTTTAAGATAAATTATTTTACAGATCTCAGAACTAAGTGTTATGGCTTACCAGATTTACGTTATATGTTTTATCATTTATGTTTTATGATCTTCAAATTTTGGATTACTCAAGCCTGTGTGAGTCATTTATATTTAGCATGCATGAATTTATAAACTGTGATGATATTGCTTACTTATTCCATGCACCCTCATAGACCCAGTACATCTTCAAAGTACTGATCTAAATAAATGTCTATGTGATACATTGTCTCATAATGTAGGTTCAAGTACTCAGTCTTAGCAACTCGAGTGATTCCCGAGCATCTCATCAACATTCAGCCATTGGTGAGTCCTTATAGTTTGGGGACATAGTTATTAATACTTTCAATTTATTAGTAGATATTCCTTTATTCATTTTAGACAGTTTGAATTAGCTGGAGGCCTGTCCCAGTGACTCTCTAGATTCAGATAGTAGAGGGTTATCGGACTACTAGATTCAGTTTTACACATTTGATTCAAAATTCAGATTTTTTAGTATTGTTTTACCAAGACTTCTAGTATGTTTCAGATAAGATTTTCTGCATTATTATGATTTCATATTCATATTTTCCCTATGTTGAGATCCAGACTTAGTAGAAAGCAGCTAGGGTTAGGTCAGGACTATTTATAGTTAGGAGCACCGTGTGGCATCCTAGGAACTAGATTTTGGGGCGTTACAAACTTGGTATCAGAGGTTTAGAGAGTTGTAGGGAGTTATATAAGCCACGTTACATAGAGTCATGATCATCGGTGTGAAGCACACCACATCTATGAGCAAGAGACTATAAAATATTTTAGGAAATCATCTCTTCTTTCATGATCTATTATGAATTCAGTGTCTCTATCTGCTTCTAACTTGTGATTTCACATGACAAAAAATGTCGCCTCATCGAACTAACGCCCGCAGAAATGATGACCAGCCACCTCATCCCGTAGATCCTTTGAACGAGAGTATGTTACATGCAGAGTTTTGGGTTGCCTTTCAGGCGCTAGCCCAAGCAGTGACAACAAATATTCAGGGCAACCGTCAGGCTGTAGTTTTACCTCAGCAGGATGGCGAAATAGCCTCAGCCAGGATCCAAGATTTTATGAGGATGAATCCTTCAAAATTCTTTGGGTCAAAGGCAGGTGAGGACCCACAGTTGTATCTATATGAGGTAAATAAGATCACCTAAATTATATATGTTTCTAAAGAGGAGAGTGTAGAATTAGAATCCTATAGCTGAAGGATGTTGCATATGATTGGGTGGTAATGTGGAAGAAAAGAAGAGGAGAGAATGTAGTTCCCATGACTTGGCAGATATTTCAGGATGTATTCTTAAACAAGTTCTTCCCACATAAGATGTGGGAAGCTAAGATAGAAGAGTTTGTGAACCCAAGGTATGGATCAATGATAGTGAAGGAGTATTGCCTCAAGTTCGACTAATTGTCTAAGCATGCCCCTGCATAGATGGCTGACCCTAGGTCAAGCATGAGTAAGTTTGTAACCGGTGTGTCTGGGTTAGTAGTTAAGGAGTATAAGACTGATATACTTAATGGAGATATGGATCTTCCTAGATTGATGATACACGCTCAGCAGATTATGGTAGAAAAGAGGAAGGAAAGAGAGAAAGCAAATAAGAAGGCTAGCACAGGGCAGTTTGATCTTGGTCAGAATAGGTCTGGAGGAGAAAATTGTTCACAGTTTTAGAATTGTTCATCCATGCTAGCAACTTCTTCATCTAGTACTCCTGCACCCAGAAATAGGTAAGAATAGTGGGGTAAGTCTTCTATATCCAGATCTTAAAATAGTGTGAGTGGGAGGCCTAATCTCCCCCCATGTGCTAAGTGTGGTAAGAATCATAGAAGTGAATGTCTATGGGGCCAGAAGGGTTGTTATGGTTGTGGCCAGCAGGGTTACAGAATCAAAGAGTGCCCGTATGCTAGATGGGGTAATAGAGATGTTTGTCGTCATACTTAGGCTAATAGTGCACCAGCTCCTCTAGGTTGCTCAACTCCTCCTTAGGGCATATCATCTAGTACCGATGTGGGTCAGTGCCAAAATTGGTTTTATTCCTTACAATACCATCAAGAGAAGGAGAATTCATTCGATATTGTAATTGGTATGCTTTATGTCTTTCATTTTGATATTTATATGTTGTTAGGCCTCGGGTCGAGTTTCTCTTATGTGACCCTATTAGTTTCTGTAAATTTTGAGATAGTTCTAAAAAGATCCCTAAGCCTTTCTTTGTTTCTACCCCAGTAGGTGAGTCAGTTGTTGCTAAATAAATCTATAAAAAATGTCCTATCAGTGTCCTTCATAAAGTCATGTTAGCAAACCTGATAGAGTTAGACATGGTTGATTTTGATCTTATCCTTGGTATGGATTGGCTTCATTCTTGTTATGCTTCTATAGATTGTCTCACCCATGTGGTGAAATTTTAGTTCCCAGATGAGCCAGTCTTTAAGTGGTCAGGTAATTCAGTGTCTCTCAAGAGTTATTTCATATCTTATCTCAAAGCCAGAAAGTTGATATTCAAAGGTTGCATTTACCACCTAGTTCGAGTTAAGGATACTAAGTTTGGGACTCTAATAATACAGTCTGTCCGAGTGGTCAATGAGTTTCCTGATGTTTTTTCAGAAGATCTCCTAGGGGTACCTCCTAATAAAGAGATAGAATTCACTATTAACCTTCTCCCAGATACTCAGTTTATTTCTATACCCCCTTATCATATGGCTCCCGCAGAGCTTAAGGTGTTGAAGGAGCAGCTGAATGATTTTCTAGATAAAGGTTTCATAAGGCCTAGTGTTTTTACATAGGGCACTCCCATCCTATTCGTACGAAAGAAAGATGGTTCTTTTCGTATATGCATTGACTATCATCAGCTAAATAAAGTTACAGTCAAGAACAAGTATCCCCTTTCTAGAATTGATGACTTGTTTGATCAACTCCAAGGTGTAAGTTATTTCTCAAAGATAGACCTTAGATTCGGCTCTCATCAGCTTAAAGTAAGGGAATGTGATATTCCAAAGACAACCTTTAGAACTCTTTATAGTCATTTTGAGTTTCTAGTCACGTCTTTTAGGCTAACCAATGCCCCAACAGCTTTCATGGACCTTATGAATTAAGTGTTCAAACAGTGTCTAGACATGTTTGTCATAGTATTCATAGATGACATCCCTGTGTACTCCCGTAGTGAGGATGACCATGTAGATCAACGTAAAGTTGTCTTACAAACTCCTAGAGACCATCAATTGTTAGCCAAATTTAGCAAGTGTGAATTTTGGCTAAGATCAACATCCTTTCTCGATCATATTGTCTCTGCTGATGGCATTAGAGTCGATCCCTAAAAGAAAGAAATCATAAGGAATTGGCCTAGACCTATCTCTCCATCAGACATTAGGAGTTTCTTAGGTCTAGCTGGTTATTACCACCGTTTTGTTGAAGGTTTCTCTTCTATCGCATCTCTTATGTCTAGATTGACCCAAAATAAAGTTAAGTTCTTATGGTCAGATTCCTGTTAGAAGAGTTTTTAGGAGTTGAGGACTTGACTCACTTTAGCCCCAGTTCTAGCATTACCTGATGGTACTGATGACTTTATTATTTATTGTGATGCCTCTAGAGTTGGTTTGGGTTGTGTGTTGAAGCATAGAGGTAAGGTCATAGCCTATGCCTCTAGACAGTTGAAGCCTCATGAAAAGAATTACCTAATCCATAATCTGGGGTTACCTACTGTGGTGTTTGCTTTAAAAATATGGAGACATTATCTGTATGGTGTGCATGTTGATATGTTCATGGACCATAAAATTTTACAGTATATGTTTACTCAGAGGGAGTTGAATCTTTTTATGGTGTTTGCTTTGAAAATATGGAGACATTATCTGTATGGTGTGCATGTTGATATGTTCACGGACCACAAAAGTTTACAGTATGTGTTTATAGAGAGGGAGTTGAATCTCCACCAGAGAATGTGGTTGGAGTTATTTAAGGACTATGATATGAGTATTTTATATCATCCGAGCAAGGCCAATGTAGTGGCAGACACTCTTAGTAGATTGTCTATGGGCAGTGTTACTCATATGTAGAATGGTAAAAAAAGAGTTAGCTCGATAAATTCACCATTTTGCTAGGTTGGGTATTAGGTTGGTTGATTTAGCTGAAGGGAAAATTTGGGTTCAGAGTAGTTCCAACTCTTCTTTAGTTTCGGAAGTGAAGGAGAAGCAAGATAACGATTCTAGTTTGGTCAAACTGAAAGAGTCAATTAAAGACAAAAAAATAGAGGTTTTCTCCCAAGGGGGAGATGGTGTGTTAAGATAGCAGAATAGATTGTGTGTGCCTTGTGTTGATGAGTTGAGACAGAGAATTATGGTTGAGGTGCATGGTGCACGTTATTTTATCCATCCAGGGGCTACCAAGATGTACCGCAACTTGTGGAAAATCTATTGGTGGAGTGGAATGAAGAGTGATATAGCGAAGTTTATAGCAAAGTGTGCAACTTGTCAACAGGTTAAGGTGGAACACCAAAGACTTGGTGGTACGTTGAAAGAGTTTGGTATCCTTACTTGGAAATAGGAAAAGGTAAATATGGATTTTGTGACTGGTTTACCCCAATCGCAATGTCATCATGATTTAATTTGGGTTATTATAGATAGATTGACTAAGTCAGCTCATTTCCTTCCAGTTCATACGTCCTATATAGTTGAGGATTATGCTAAGTTGTACATCCGAGAGTTAGTTATATTGAATGGGGTTCCCTTGTCTATCAACTCAGATAGGGGTACTCATTTTACTTCCCAGGTTTGGAGAGCTTTTCAGAAGAGTCTTGGTACCCAAGTCCATCTTAGTTCAGCTTTTCACCCTCAACAGATGGTCAAGCAGAGAGGACCATCCAAACTTTAGAGGATATGTTGAGGGCATGCGCTCTTGATTTCAAGGGTAGTTAGGATGATCATTTGCCATTGATTAAGTTTGCTTATAATAAAATTTATCATGCTAGCATTCAGATGGCTCCATTTGAGGCTATTTATGAAAGGAGATGTAGATCACCCATAGGTTAGTTTGAGGTGGGTGAGGCTACTTTGCTTAGGCCAGAAATAGCGTTTAAAACTACAGAGAAAGTTAAGTTGATTAGAGAAAAAATGAAAATATCACAGAGTCGTCAGAAATCCTATGCAGATGTGAGAAGAAGGAACCTCGAGTTTGAGGTTGGTGATGTAGTGTATCTTAAGATTTCACCCATGAAAGGGGTAAAGAGATTTGACAAGAAGGGAAAGCTTAGCCCCCGGTATATTGGCCCCTATAGAATTGTGAGTCGTGTTGGGAAAATAGCTTATGATCTTGAGTTGCCTTCAGACTTGTTAGCCGTTGATCCTGTATTTCATGTATCGGGGACTCCACTATTGTAGTTCCTTTAGAAAGCTCAAATGTTTAGAATAGTCTTTCTAATGAAGAGATTCCAGTTGAGATTTTAGATCATCAGATCCGTAGACTAAGGAACAAAGAAGTTCCCTTGGTTAATGTTCTTTGGCTGAATCAGTCTATTGAGAGCACTACTTGGGAAGCAAAAGCATATATGCTAGCTAAGTACCCTTACCTTTTCTCCTCAAACTCAGATGAAGCCAAAGGTAACACTCCTCCTTGATTCAATTCTCTTCTAATCATACGTTACATTCAGCTATATAGATGTCCTTAAGTAAGTTCGTTCACTTCTATATTACTCAGAAGCTCAGAATGATTTAGATTCAGACTCGTAGTTTATTTCAGTTGTGCATGCTATCTTATATTCTCAGATTCCTTAGAAATTTTAGCTTAAGTAGCCACATTTGAGGACGAATGTTTCCAAGGGGGAGATATTGCAATACCCCATGATTTTTTCTAGCTTAAATTCATCCTTAGAGTGTTATGGGATAGCTTCCAAAATAAATACTATTTATTTGGTGTGGAATTCCCTAGATTTGGACTTTCCATTGCGTAGGAAATTGAATAAGCTTTTCAGCGATATAAGATTAGCCTAAATTCGATAATCGAGTAAGAAGTTATGGTAATTTTAAGTTCCTATCATAAAACACCATCGTTTGGACCCTTAGCGCATCGCGAATCAGTGTAAATTTCCAATTATCCCATTCCAATGGCCCTCCGTAATATTGGCGCATCACAGAGAGGGTCAATTTCTTATTTGTCAATTTCCAAAGGTCCAACGCGATAATGGCGCATCGCGCCATGTGCTAAAATGGCATTCCAATGGGGAACACGATGTCTCTGCGTCATGGAGTTTGCCCAATTTCCAGTCGTCAATTTCTAGTGAGCCACCATGATAGTGGTACGTCGCGATGGCCACCCAGATCGAAAAAATATACGTTTTTTAGTTTCGTATAAATGTTTAATGGGGGTATTTTGGTAAATCTCCAACCCCCAATCCATCCAAAAACAAAAGATTAATCATATTGTAGAGCACTTTATGCTTTATTCATCATTCTCTCTTAAATAAAACCCTAAGCTCATACTTCCTCCCCAAGAAATCTAAAATTTCTCCATTAATTCTCCAAGACTCTTCAAGATTGAGAATTCCCAATTCAAGAACTCTAAAAAGTCATCTCCAAAACATCAATAAAGATCTAAGATTGAAGTTCTAGCATCAATATCATAAAATTAAGGTACGTGAGGTTTGAACAAGCATAATTCTTTCATCCTTATGCCCAAAAATTTATTTTAATTATAAATTTACTACAATTTATGAGATTTTCCATGAAATTTAAGTTAGGGTTTATACCCATTATCATTATTTGCAAGATTCTGAGATTTTCCATGATTTAGTAGTTGAATTACATGGCTTTATTCATATTTCTATGCATTGTGCAGTAATTTTCAGATTTTATAATGAATTATTAGTGTTTACATTATCAAGCATGAATGTTTAGATGTTTTAATATGAGATTGATGATGGGTCATTAGGCCTCAATTTAAGATTGTTATTTCAAGATTATTTGTACTATGATCACCCTCAGATAAGATTACTCACAGATTTTGACAAAGATTTGACCTTTTGGTCCTAAGTTAAGATAAGAATCCACTTTGTTCAGATAACTTGAGATTTAAAGAAAGAAAAGCATAATTGGTTTTATTGTAAAACCTTGTGCTATTTTTGAAGTGGATTTCTTAAGATTTTGAGCATAGAAATGGGAGTAGTATTTAGCATCGAGATCGGTATGTTACTATAATTTTAGAACCCAGAACTACGTGCCAACGTAGGATTCAGATTTATTCCCACTTCTACGTGGATGATTCAGATTGTGATCACTAAGATAGTTCTATTCTAATGGCAAGGGTAGAACAACCCTACCTAACAGGGGCCAGATGTGGGACTCTATGAATGCTTACATGGTGTATGTCGGTAGATGAACCTCCCAAAAGATATCCCCTAGTCTTTAACAGTCTATTGATTTAAAGTTTTAAGATAAAATTATATGTTTTAGAAGTTATGGCTCACCAGATTTACATTATACGTTTTATCATTTATGATTTATGATCTTCAGATTTTGGATTACTCAAGCCTATGTAAGTCATTTACATTTAGCATGCATGATTTTATAAACTGTAATGATATTTCTTACTTATTGCATGCATACCCATATACTCAGTACATCCTCAAAGTACTGATCCACATATATGTCTGTGTGCTACATTGTCTCATAATGTAGGTTCAGGTGCTCAGTCTCAGCAGCATGAGTGATTCCTAAGCATCTCATCTACATCCTTGTAGTTGGTGAGTCCTCATAGTGTGGGAACTTAGTAATTCATACTTTCAGTTTATTAGTAGATATTCCTTTATTCATTTCAAACAGTTAGAGTCAACTGGGGGCCTGTCCCAGTGACTCTCTAGATTCAGATAGTAGAGGCTTGTCAGACTACTAGATTTGTTTTTAGACATTTGATTCAGAATTCAAAATTTTCAGTATTATTTTACCAAAACTTCTAGCATGTTTCAAATAAGATTTTTTGCATTATTATGATTTCATATTCATAGTTTCCTTATGTTGAGATCCAAACTTAGTAGAAAGCAGCCAGGGTTAGCTCAGTACTACTTATAGTTTGAAGCACCGTGTGGCATCCTTGGAACTAGATTTTGGGGTGTTACATTAACTCTCTTAAAATGCTAATTGTATTGAGACTCCAAGAATAATATAGAACTAACTTATCAGTATGATCAATCTTACTGTTGTATGATAATCAATATAATCTAAGAGAACTGGGCATGAAAGTTTCATAAAAAAACTATCTGTGGGTAAGAAGAATACTGTTTCTAACTCAAAATCACTGTTAAATCTTGTGCAATCCTTCAATCTACAGAAGGATGCTCTCTCTTTCAGTAACTTATTCTTACTGTTTGATAAAGTTTTTACCTTTTCATAAAAAAAGAGGACATGATCTTTATAAAAGATATGTTCCTACAAAAAAGAAAATTGACATAAAACATAGTATAATGGCATATATAACGAGATTCCAAAGGCATGCTAGATGCAACTGAGAAGAATAATTATCAATAAAAGGTACACCAAAAATCTACTTGAATATTATAGAAACAAATGTGTATGATAGATATATCATTACTTCAATTAAACTTTTAAAGAAAGGTACGTATCACAGAAAAGGGATGAAAAAGTCAATTACTCTGAAAGTTACAAGTCAAATCTGAAAGAGTTCCTATATCACTCAAATTTATTTCATTGCATAGCCATTTATATCTACATGTAAATTTTTGGTATTAAAAGATTTTAAACTCCTTGCACTTTCCCATTCCCCCTTCATTCCAAATTTAAAGGAATAATAGTAAAAAGAAGAAATTGTTGTGTTGAATAAAAGGTTATCACTTAGGAAGGGGTTGTATGTGAATTATAATAGTCAGATACTATAGTAACTAAAACATATGGAGAAAAGTTTTCTTTTTAAACAGAGAATTAGGTACCTCAACTGATTCTATGAATACCTGTTACATTTACAAATAGTCATTTTCGCTTGAGCTTTTGTAATATTCAGAGAAGTAAAACTATATTTACATTTTTTAAATAATACCATAACTGTGTTATTTTTCTTTTTAAGTAATGAGTACTGATATTCTTTGATTTTGTCTGTATTTTCTTCGTTGTGCTTCAAGTTTTGGTATGGTAGCTCTTTGTTTATGCTATTGTGCAGTGTTTCACTTACCAGATATTATTTCCATTATTGAATTTACATGTAATTGTTTGCTTGCTTATATCTTACTAATATTTTAAATATAATTTTCTATGTGCCACAATAATAGAAAATTAATATTACAATATCAAATAAAAATAAACAAATATATCAATGTTTTGAAAAAGCACATGAAAATAAAAGAACTAGACGTCATGAACTATATAAAATAATGCAGGCTGATTGTAAGACCTCATAATTTTTTGATCATTTTATATTTAACCCTCCCATATGCTTAATATTGATTTTTCACTTGAACTATGTTTAGGGATGTTAAAAGGGTGTTTTGAAAAAGTTTTAAAATTTCTGGAAGTTGTTTAGGGCTATTTTTCAACTCTGAGGTAGTGTGTGTAATATCTCATATTTTTCTTGTACTTATTCTAATTATATGGAACCTGGTATGGTCTTATAGGATAGGTAACAGATGAGGTTTGTTATTCAAGTATTAATGGCATAGATAGAATTATATATATTGCCCGTGCAGTTTTTATGTGATGCGACCAAGTTAACGTCGATACAACTATTTAAACTTGGGATCATAAGCTAGTATTTGAACCTAAAGTTTAAAGTGACCAAGTGTGTATAAGTTTAAAGTTATATTAAAGGGATTAGGAGCTGAAAATGGGACAAAATATTGAGGTGCTTGCTTGACTTAATTAAGCTAGTAAGTGAGTCACCTACTCGAACTATTTGGACCAAATTAATTGACATTTGGCTATGGACCAGATTTGGGCCCATACTAATATAATGTACTCATTTGGTCTCAAATTGAATAGAAGAGAAATAAAATGGGTAAAAAAGGCCTAATACTCAAATCTGCCAAGGCCCAAGTTAAAGAGAAGAAAAGAAGGGAAAATGGGTGGCTAAGGCCCAATAACTTTGGATCCACCAAAGCCAAATATATTGAGTAAGTAGATACATTATTCACTTGATAAAATATGGGCCAAAAAGTGTCAAGAAAGTCGGCCAAAGAGCAGCTCCTTTATAGAGATTGAAATCAACAATTTTTGCTCATTTTTAACTTAGACAAAAATTTCAGCTTCTAGGTTTTACTCTCTTGGCTATGAAGTAACCCTATATTACCACTAGGGTTCTTAGAATTGACTTTCCTCTCAAGATAAAGGTAAGTGATCAATTCATGAGCTTGTACTAAGGAAACTATGTGTTTTTCAAGATTAATTTCTGGACAGCCATGTCAATAAGTTGGACAGTCCATTGTTCTTAGTTATTAAGGGATTTTTTTCTTTCTCTTTTGGTGTATGTGTGAAGGGATTAAGCTATTGAATAGATACAAATTAAGAGGCTAAACTAACAAGGAAATCAAGGTATGTTTGTTTTACACTTTTCTCCTTTTTCTAAATATAAGTATTGGTAGAGGATTGCACATAGTTGGTTGTTATTAAAGGATGGTTGGGGTGCTGTTTGCGGACCGTTTGTGTGTTTGTTATGGGCTGCCAGGTTGATGTTGGAGAAAGGTGTGGTTAGTTTGTAATAAAATATAGAAGAAAGATGTGGTGGTATACCGCCGAACTAATTGTTGCATTTGTTAGTGCCCAATTTATTTTGTGTGTTGGTTGGAGGGTGTAACTAAGCTAATGTGGTTTTGGTGATCTTATGAGGACATGTGTGGTATGTGAGTGTAATTGGAGGAGGAAAGGGTTAAAATAACACCCTTGATTGATGGATTACATGTATACTGCCCGGTTACTATTTTGGTGAAGTTAAGTAGCATAAATATGTTGGTTGGTTAATAATACTACTTTACCATATATTCTATTATAGATAAGTAATCTCAAAGGTGGGAAGTCAATTTGGGTTAGTTTTGGAGTTATATAACTAGGTATGTAAACTCTTTGGCATGAAATCAAACATTGGTTCCATCAAGTAAGTTTCCAAGGTTGTCCTATAACAAGTGACACCTAATAGCAGCGTATTGTATCCTATGAAGCCAAAGACTTTGTTCCCACTCCCTAACATAGAAAATACCTCAATACATGTTTATTATCAAACCTGCACATCTATCTTCATTTGAAAATTTCAGAAGTTCTCCATTTATATAATTAAGACCCATGTGTTATTTTAAGATCCTAAATATTTCATTTGTGTGCCAACAGCCCCCTACTTCATTTTTGTTGCATTAAGTGCCTATTTATATATCTCTTAGTGGCAGGTTATTATTTCAAGGCACCATAATGTGATGACCACCAAAGTAACAATCTCAAAGGCTAAATAAACTAAGTAAAACAAATCTGTAAAATGAGTGGCAGCCCAAGGGAATAATCCTAGCATGGGCCAATCTCGATACCTTTATATGTGGGTGGTAGCTCAGGGGCATTAGCATAGCATAGGCCGATCCCAATCTTTATATGTAGGTGGCAGCTCCGGGGCGTAAGCCTAGCATGGGTCGATCCTACTTTATCTATTTACCGTTGATCAGCTGGTCATTTCATGATATATGACTTACAAAGTTTATGAAGTAAGAAGGTAAAAATAAAGAAAGGAACGCAATGTATGTTTTCTCACAAGTGTATATAAAGGTGGTCTACTAGTACTACTTATATCTGATTTCTATTGAGTTTTTGTATCATGTGTTATTACCTTCAGCCTTGCATACTCAGTACATATTTTCATACTGACGTCCCTCATGGGGGACCTGTATTTCATGCAACAGGCACACGTACTTCAGTTCATACACCTCATTAGTAGGAGCACAACTATTCAATGACTATTGGTGAGCTCCAAATTGATTTAGGGCTTTCTGAGTCTATTCCATATATTTTGGTATTGTAAAGAAGGTTAAGAGTAGGGCGGGGGTTTGTCCCGACCCTAACTAAGTATATGTTTCTTTTAGAGGCTTTGTAGACTAATGTAAAGTTATGGTAGTGTTTGTCTTTAGATGTAGTAGCCCCAATGACCTAGTGTTGATATAAGTTTGTGCTTGCCTATTTAATTATTCTCATCGATACATAATATCATGTTGGTTAGAACCTTTTGTTGTCATAGTTACATGCATGAAAAGTATAAGGTTATGAATTGGTTCTTTCGGGCCTTTACAGCTACGAGTGCCTTTCCGCCGTAATAGGACTTAAGGCGTGACAAAAGTGGTATCAGAGCAGGTCGTCCTAAGGTGTCGACAAATTCGTTTCTATAGAGAGTCTTGTTTATGGGCGTGTTGTGCACCATATCTATAAACAAGAGGCTATGTGACATTTAGGGGTTGTCTCTTTTTCTTCATATCTTAGATCGTGCAATAGAGCCTATGTTGTTGGTAAAGTCATATTTAACCATTGAACCAATTTTTTTCCTCTTATTATAGTAAAGATGCCGATTATAAGAAGGTGTAAGAATATAGGTAAGTAGATTGACGAGGCTGCTGGGGAAGGGACCAGCAAATCACCCCTAAATAAGCTAATCAAAGTGAGGCTCTAGTGAGTTTATGTCCCAAACTTCTTCTACTCCTCCATCTCCAGAGAAGCTAAGAAGGAGAAGAACCGCATCCTCAGAACCTCCTGCCAATGCTATAGACCAAGATTTAAGGAATGCAGTGCAATTATTGGCTCGTATAGTTGCTAGACAAGCTCAAGGACAAGCCATTCCAACCACAGGTTCTAGTGGTGTAGATAGGGCAGCTAGCCTACGAACACGGGATTTTCTTAAATTGGATCCTCCCACATTCATCGGATCAAATCTTAGTAAAGACCCACAGGACTTTATTGATCAAATCCAAAGGGCTATAGATGTCATGCATGTGTCGGGTAAAGAGACAATTGAGCTAGCAGCATATAGATTCAAATGAGAGGATATATTTTGGTACGAAGATTGGAAATGATCTAGGGGTATCGATGCACCTTCAGCTACTTGGAAAGAGATTAAAGAGGAATTTCTTGATCATTACCTTCCATTTGAGATTAGAGAAGCCCGTGCGGATCAATTCCTGAATCTTCGCCAAGGAAATATGAGCGTGAGGGAGTACAGCCTCCGGTTTAATCCCTTGTCTAGGTATGCTCCTAATATTGTAGCTACTATGGATGTAGATTTCATTGATATGTGGATAGGTTGGATCCATATTTTTTTAGAGATTATACTATTGCTACTTTGAACAAAGACATGGACATAGCAATGATACAAGCTTTTGCACAAAAACTGGAGGATCAGAGGCAAAAGAGAAGAACACAAGAATTGGAAAGAGAATATTCCAAGAGGGACAGATCTACAGGACAGTTCATGGCATCCCAAGAAGATTTTAGGCCTCGATTTTCTAATAGACCACCTAGGCCATTATTTTCTTATCCTACAGCTAGTGCTCTACCACAGTTTTAAGGGTCCAAAAGCAACCAGTTTGGACAAAAAAGTGAGAGTCAGAGTTCATGAACTGTGGGGTATCAAGAGCAAGGGATTATGAGCCAATTAAGGACTCCTCGACATCCTTATAAACAATGTAGAAAACTTTATTGATAGATTTGGGACAAATACTTGCTTTTGGTGTGGTACATCAGGACATATGATGAGAGAATGCCCTCAAAGGGGCATAGGTGGTATGGCACGACCTACTGGATCAATCATTGCATCATCATCATTGGTGCCTTATTCAGGTAGAGGTGTACAGCCTATGGGTCATGGTAGAGGTGGTAAAGGAGGAGCTAGCTATAGTGGAGTTCAGAATCATACATATGCTTTAGCGAATCGACAAAATTCAGAGGCTTCTCCAAATGTGCTTATAGGTACATTGTCCATTTTTTCACATGATGTATGTGCATTAGTTGATCTGGGTTTTACATTATCATATGTCACTCCATTGGTTGCTAGAAAGTCCACAAAAAATACTAGAATTGCTAGTTGCCATTTGAAGTATCTACACCGATTGGTGAATCTATTATAGCTAGGAGCGTGTATCAAAATTGTATAATAACTATTTGCATTCACGATACAATGGATGACCTGGTTTAGTTATAAATGGTAGATTTTTCCTACAATGGGTATGGATTGGTTGGCTTCTTATTATGCCACAGTAGATGCCGAACTAAGAGGGTGTGTTTCCATTTTCCAAGAGAGGCAGTCCTTGAATGGAGAGGTAATATTGGTGTGCAAAGAGGTAAGTTTATTTCTTATTTTAAGGCGAAAAAGATGATTTCCAAGGGTTACATATGTCATCTGGTTAGAGTGAAGGATACAAATGTGGAGACACCAACTCTTCAAACTATTTCAGTGGTAAATGAATTTCCTGATGTATTTCCTAAAGATCTTTCAGGTTTGCCTCTAAAATGAGAAATGGAGTTTGGTATCGATGTGATTCTAGGTATTCAACCAATCTCAATTCCTCCGTATAGAATGTTACCGACAGAATTACGGGAGTTGAACGAGCAATTGAAAGACTTGCTAGAAAAAGGATTTATAAGGCCTAGTGTGTCCCCTTAGGGCGCACCAGTGTTAGTTGTGCATAAGAAGGATGGTTCATTAAGAATGTGTATTGACTATAGGCAATTGAACAAGGTGACTATTAAGAATAAATATCCCCTTCCGAGAATCGATGACTTATTTGATCAGTTGTAAGGTACCAAGTGGTTTTTGAAGATTGATTTAAGGTCTGGTTACCACCAAATAAGGGTCAAAGAGAATGACATGCTCAAGACAGCTTTTCGAACACAATACGGTCATTATGAGTTCCTAGTCATGTCCTTTGGGCTAACTAATGCACCTGCAACTTTTATGGATTTGATGAATAGGGTGTTCAAGCCATTCTTGGATGTGTTTGTGATAGTTTTTATAGATGATATTCTGATTTATTTGAGATCAAATAGGGACCATGCCAATCACTTACGACAGGTGTTGCAAATTCTTCGTGATTCTAAGCTATTTGCAAAGTTCTATAAATGTGATTTTTAGTTAAAATCTATGGCATTTTTAGGTCATATTGTATCAGATGAAGGAATAAAGGTTGATACTCAAAAGATAGAAGTCGTGAAGAACTGGCCAAGACCTATAACACCTATAGAGGTTCGTAGTTTCCTTGGGTTGGTAGGTTATTATAGAAGGTTTGTTGAAAGATTTTCTTCAATTTCTGCACCTTTAACAAAGCAAAACACAAAGCATCCAAGTTCCAATGGAATGATGCATGCAAAAGAAGTTTCCAAGATCTGAAGAATAAGTTGACTTCTACACCCCTATTAGTGCTTCCAGAAGGCACAGAGGGGTATGTAGTGTATTGTGAGGCTTCAATAATTGGATTAGGGTGTGTATTGATGCAGCATGGTAAATTCATAGCATATGCCTCAAGACAATTATGATCACATGAGAAAAATTATCCAACACATGATCTGGAGCTAACAGTGGTTATATTTACCTTAAAGATATGGCGTCACTACCTGTACGAGATTCATTTTGACATATACACTGACCACAAGAGTTTGTAGTATATCTTTAATCAGAAGGACCTAAATTTGAGGCAGCGAAGATGGCTTGAATTATTAAAAGAATATGACATTGATATCTTGTATCATCCGAGGAAAGCGAATGTGGTAGCAGATGCATTAAGTCGGAAGACTATGGCAACATCTATAGAAACACAAGGGATGACTAAGGATTTGTACCAACTAGCCAATTTGGGAGTTCGCCTTCTTGAAACTCTAGATAAAGGGCTTATTATTTATAATGTTGCAGAATCTTCCCTAGTAGCTGAAGTAAAAGAGAAGCAATATGCAGATCCCATTCTATTAAAGCTTAAGGAAAATATGCAATGTGCTATGATGAAAGCATTTGAGCTTACGCAAGAAGGAGTACTTTGGTACAAAAATAGATTGTGTTGCCGAATGCAGATGGGCTAAGAAAGAGGATTATGATAGAAGCACATCATTCAAGGTATTCTATCCATCCAGGGTCAACAAAAATGTACATGATTTGAAAGGGATGTATTGGTGGGGTGACATGAAGAAGAACATTGCAAAATTTGTAGCCGAATCTCCAAATTGTCAAAGAGTTAAAGTAGAGCACCAAAAGCCCGGGGGTTATATGCAATGTATAGATCTTCCAATCTGGAAGTGGTACATGATCAACATGGATTTTATCACTGGTTTTCCTCGTACATCTCAAAGGTTTGATTCCATATGGGTAATTGTTGATAGGCTTACCAAATCAGCGCACTTTCTACCGGTTAGGACCACTTACATAGTTGAAGAATATGCCAAATTATATATTAAGGATATAGTTTGACTACATGGAGTTCCAATCTCTATTATATTGGATAGAGGAGCTCAATTTACTATGAATTTTTGGAAATCTTTCAGAGAAATTTGGGGACACAAGTGAATCTAAGTACAACTTTTCACCCTCAAACAGATGGACAAGTAGAACATAACATTAAAATACTTGAAATATGATATGATCTTGTGTATTGGACTTTAAAGGTAGTTGGGATGATGATCTACCTCTTATCGAGTTTGCCTACAACAATAACCATCATTCAAGTATCAAAATGGCACCATATGAGGCTTTGTATGAAAGAAAGTGTAGATCACCAATTAGATGGTTTAAAGTGGGTGAAACTACCTTGTTAGGGCCAGATATGGTTCATCAACCTATGGAAAAGGTTAAAGTGAACCAACAACGACTAGAAACAACCCAAAGTCGACACAAGTCATGTGCAGATATTAGGAGAAAGGGGCTAGAGTTTTCTATAGGTGATTGGGTATTCTTGAAGGTGTCTCCAATGAAGGGGGTTATGAGATTTGATAAGAAAGGAAAACTAAATCCACGTTATATAGGCCCATATAAGATTACATGGAGGTTTGGCCAAGTTGCTTATGAATTAGAGCTACCCTAAGAGCTCTCAATAGTTCATCCGGTATTTCACGTATCAATGCTTTGAAAGAGCTTTGGAGATCCATCTCATACCCCTACTGAAGATGTACAAATTATAGAAGATCTCACCTATGAGGAAATACCTATTGTTATTCTAGATCAACATGTTAGAAAGTTGAGGAATAAGGAAATAGCTTCTGTAAAAGTGCTTTGGAGGAATCAATAAGTAAAAGAGATCACATGGGAAGCTGAAGAAGCGATGAAATCCAAGTACCCCCATTTTTTTCAAATACGAAGAAAAAGTCCAAGATGCTGAATTGGAGCAATAACAAGTAAGTGTAAAATATATAGGTACTATGTGGTTATAGGGATATTAAACTTAGGCTTGAACTCGTTTTGGTTGGACAGTTATCTAACATTCAAGGACAAATGTTTCTAAGGGGGGAAGGATGTAACATCCCATATTTTTCTTGTACTTATTCTAATTATATTGAACCTAGTATGGTCTTATAGGATAGGTAACGAGTGAGGTTTGTTATGCAAGTATTAATGGCATAGATAGAATTATATATGCTGCCCGTGCAGTTTTTATGTGATGCGACCAAGTTAACATCGATACAACTATTTAAACTTGGGATCGTAATCTAGTACTTGAATCTGAATTTTAAAGTGACCAAGTGTGTATAAGTTTAAGGTTAGATTAGAGGGATTTGGAGCTGAAAATGGAACAAAATATTGAGGTGCTTGCTTGACTTAATTAAGCTAGTAGGTGAGTCACCTACTTGTACAATTTGGACCAAATTAATGGACATTAGCTATGGACAAGATTTGGGCCTATACTAATGTAATGTACTCATTTGGGCTCAAATTAAATAGAAGAGAAATAAAATGGGTAAAAAGGCCCAATACTCAAATCTGCCAAGGCCCAAGTTAAAGAGAAGAAAAAAAGGGAAAATAGGTGGATAAGGCCCAATAAATTTGGATCCACAAACGCCCAATATATTGGAAAAGTAGATACATCATTCACTTGATAAAATATTGGCCCAAAAGGGTCAAGAAAGTAGGCCAAAGAGCAGCTCCTTTATATAGATTGAAATCAGCAATTTTAGCACATTTTTAATTTAGACAAAAATTTTAGCTTCTAGGTTTTTATCTCTTGTTCTCTCTTGTCTATGAAGTAACCCTATATTCCCACAAGGGTTCTTGGAATTGAACTTCCTCCCAAGATAAAGGTAAGTGATCAATTCATAAGCTTGTACTAAGGAAACTATGTGTTCTTCAAGATTAATTTCTGGACAGCCCTCTCTATAAGTTGGACAGCCCATTGTTCTTAGTTATTAAGGGATTTATTTATTTCTCTTATGGTGTATGTGTGAAGGGATTAAACTATTGAAGATATACAAATTAAAAGGCTAAACTAACAAGGAAATCAAGGTATGTTTGCTGTCCACTTTTGTCCTTTTCTATATACATGTGTTGGTAGAGGATTGTACATATTTGGTTGTTATTAAAGAATGATTATGGTGTTGTTTGCGAACTTTTTTGTGTGTTTGTATTATGGGCTGCCAGGTTTATGTTGGAGAAAGGTGTGGTTAGTTTGTAATGAAAGATAGAAGAACGGTGTAGTGGTACACCACCAAACTAATTGTTGCATTTGTTACTGTCCAATTTATTTTGTGTGTTGGTTGGAGGGTGTAAGGAAGCTGATGTGATTTTGGTGATCTTATGAGAATATGTGTGATATGTGGGTGTAATTGGAGGAGGAAAGGGTTAAAATAACGCCCTTGATTGATGGGTTACGTGTGTACTGCTCGGTTACTATTTTGGTGAAGTTAAGTAGCCTAAACATGTTGGTTGGTTGCTAATACTAGTTTACCATATATTCTATTGTAGATAAGTAATCTAAAAAGTGGGAAGTCAAGTCGAGTTAGTTTTGGAGTTATATAACCAAGTATGTAAGGCATACTCTAGTTGGTACTTTGGCATGAAATCAAACATTGGTTTTATCAAGTAAGTTTCCAAGGTTTTCCTATAACAAGTGACACCTAATAGAAACATATTTTATCCTATGAAGCTAACGACCTTGTTCCCACTCTCTAATATATCAAAATGCCCCAATACATATTTATTATGAAACTTGCATATCTATCTTCATTTGAAAATTTCAGGAGTTCTCCATTTATATAATTAAGACCCATGTGTTAGTTTAAGCTCCTAAACACTTCGTTTGTGTGCCAACAGCTCCCTACCTCATTTTTGTTACATTAAGTGACTATTTACATATCTCTTAGTGGTAGGTTATTATTTCAAGGCACCATAATGTGATGACCACCAAAGTAACAATCTCAAAGGCTAAATAAAATAAGTAACGCAAATCTATAAAAGGAGTGGCATCTCAGGGGCATAAGCCTAGCATGGACCGATCTCGATAACTTTATATATGGGTGGCAGTTCAGGGGAATAAGCCTAGCATGGGCCGATCATAATTTATCTATTTACCACTGATCAGCTGGTTATTTGCATGATATATGGCTTACAAAATTTATGAATTAAGAAGGTAAAATAGAAGAAAGAAACATAATGTATGTATTCTCACAAGTGTATATAAAGGAGGTCTACTAGTACTACTTATATCTAATTTCTATTGAGTTTTTGTATCATGTGTTGTTACCTTCAGCCTTGCATACTCAGTACATATTTTCATACTGACGTCTCTCACGGGGGACCTGTATTTTATGCTGCAGGCACAGGTACTTCAGTTCATACACCTCATTAGTAGGAGCACTGCTATTCAGTGACTATTGGTGAGCTCTAGGTCAATTCGGGGCTTTTAGAGTTTTTTCCATATATTTTGGTATTGTTCACAAAGTTAAGAGTAGGGAGAGGGTTTGTCCTGACCCTAACTAAGTATATATTTCTTTTAGAGGCTTTGTAGACTAATGTAAAGTTATGGTAGTGTTTGTCTTTAGACGTGGTGGCCCCAACGACCTAGTGTTGTATATATAAGTTTGTGCTTTCCTATGTAATTATTATCATTGATACATAATATCATGTTGGTTAGAATCTTTGGTTGTCATAGTTACATGCATGAGAAGTATAAGGTTATGAATTGGTTTTCTCGGGCCTTTACGGCTACGGGTGCCTGTCCGCCCCAATAGGAGTTGAGACGTGACAGTGTGCCTCTGTGATAGCAAAGATTCATATAAATAGAGCTCCATGACAGCAACCTAGAATGGAGCTAGCCTCCTCGATATTGGCGTGCCACACTGCTATGTTAAAAACACCCAATTTTTTTTTTTTAACTTGGGGTGAGGAACTTTTGATCTTTTCACCCCATGCATGACTTTTAAACATAAAATTGTCCCTTTTCCTTCAGTTTTGAAAGACCGAATTCTATTCTCTTTCTCTTTAACTTAATACTCAAGAAAGTTAAAAAAGTTTACAAGGAATTTACCATCCAAGATCCAAACTTTGAATTCTCTTTAAATTGTTCTGTATTTCAAGCATGTTGCTCCTTCATAACTTGTATTTTTACATTGTAGCATTTATTTAATCATTATTTATTTGATTTTAATTGTTGGGTTTTGAATTAGGTTGAGGGGTTTTGATTATTATTACTTGAATTACTTGTTTCATAATTTAAATTGATTATTCATGCTTTAATTAATAATTTTGAGACTGAATTAGTACATTATTTTAATGGATGGTGGGGTGTGGGGACATGAGTTTTTTCAGATTGATGAAATTTTAACTTGATAATGACATTAACCTCAACCCACCTTGTAAACTCATTTTGAATATAGATAATTGCATGTTTTAGCTTGTATTTTGAACCCATTGTGTTGCATTATAGGATAAATAAATGAATATGATTTTGGATGGCCTTGTGGACTTGATTTTGGATTTAAAATGAAACTTGGGAGTCAGTTTAGTTATATGGACTGGTTTGACATACCTGAATTAGCTTGCAAGCATATTGGTATGATGATACCATGTTGGTAAATGCCTTAATAAATGACTCCTGGGTTAATGGTTGATTTATGTGCAAAGTGTTTTAATTTGGGGTTAAAGAAAATTGTGTAGCTCAACGTGAAGGTGTAGATCACAGGGGAATCAACACTGAAAATATCGTTTGCCAGCATCATGGGTCCATATGATCGTGTTCTTGGTGCACACATTATATATATTTTGGGATGGCTATAGAGTTGGTGTCTTTATCCCTTTCTTAGTTTTTCCTTGGTACATGCGGCTAATACACTGGGGACCTTCCAGCAGGGGTAGCTGGACCCATATAGCCCATGGGTTCCTTTAGGATGGATTAAGCTATGCAATTTAGGTAAATGATTTAAACTATATATTCATGACCCTTGTACCTATCCTAAAATCCTATATATATATGTATATGAATGTGTTACATATGGTTTATGACTGGATTTTGGAAATGCATTATTTTATCCCTATCCTCTAAGTTACATGCTAGTGCTCGCTCTTTTGACCATTCCTGGACACTGCATCATTTCATGATGTAGCGTCTGAGGGCTTTTTTATTGATTATGTGCAACATTAAGTGGTTAAGTATTTCCGTGGATCAACTATGAAGTAGTGAGCCTCTATCTTTTGGAAGACCCTATTATTTCGTTGGTTCTTTATTGTCTTAGTAATTTTGGGTTCTTTTGTCATTGTCGAGGGCATGTCCTTACTTTTTTTGTTATTCATGTTTTAGAGGCTTTTGTGGATAAGTGTGGGATGGTTGTTGTTTTGACACTTTGTTTTCAGTTGGTTTATCTATTCTTCATATCATCATATTTGGTTAGCTTTTGCTGTATTTTTTTATTGTATTCTGGATGTTAGGCTCAGGGAGTGGTTTCTAGCGCACCTTGGGATTAAGATACTCATCATGACTAGGCCCTGATTCGAGTCATGACATTGATAAAAAAGAAGCTTCATTGGCTAAAGCATAAAGTAATAAAGCTAAGTCAAGAAATCGATAATTTGGTACAATGTCAATTAATTTAAATGATCAACAACCTATTATGTTAACAGATTTATTAGCGCAATTTGAGAGAGGCTTAACATAAATACTAAAAAATAATATATCAACTACTCAATAATAACACAATCATCCACAAGTTATATTCTTTTGAAATCTATATCAATGTGTAACTTTTGTGATGCAAAAATATTTGAGTACGAGTTTCCCACTTTTTGTTATGGTAAAGACGCTATTAAACTAATATCCCCTGAAATTCCCATAGGATTAAAAAGTCTTTTTAGTGAAATACTGAAGAATCAAAATATTTTCAAATTTACATAAGAACATATAATAACATGTTCACATTCACATTCCTCTAAGAGACTCATGATAGAGAGTTACATAAAGGAAAAAAGTTATCGATACTTTCCTCTATGAAGAAAGTAGAGAGATAATGTAACGCTCCGCATTTCAAGACACAATATAGACCATGATTCCGATGCGTTGATAATCCCAAAACCATAAATCCTATGCCAATATGGCATGTTAATTATTTTTGTAGTATATGAATCCATTCAAGCTTGAATTTAGACCATAGAGGTCCTTTGACTCAAGGATGAGTTGAAAACTACTTCGATCGATTAAGTTTAAGTGGACATTATAATTGTGTCAACTTCTATCGGCCATGAATCTTTGTATATATTGAATTATTGAGCCTACTATGTGTAAAATAATAGGTTTTTGAGTTAGCTTTCCAACGATACCAATTTTGCTAAAATCCGGCACCCGAGCAAGAAGTTATGGTCTTTTAAAGTAGTATACATCGCCTAACCAATCGCACATGGCCACTAGAAAGCATAGGAGGTGCCTATGTAAACATAGGGGATATCATATGCAGCGCCTGTGTAATGGTTTCAAGTGACTTAAATACTCCATTTTTGGGGCAAAATGGTCCTTTTCCCATCCTTATTCAGCCATAAACACGAAATTCAGTCCCCAATTCTCCAAAATACATCCACATTCATCTAAAAATTCTCTAGAACACTCCCAAGGGTTTCAAAATAAACCCTCAAATAAATCAAGATTCAACCGTGGGTTTTCAAAATCGATTAGAGATTTGGAATCCCCAATCCACAGGCTTCAAGAAGAACCCATTATTTTCTGAAATAGAGGTACGCGGGATTTTCCTAAATTCTCATGGGAATAGAAAAATCATGTTTTAGAATGGTGTTTTTGAATCTATATATATATTTATGTATTAAATGTTTTAACATTATTGTTTTGTTCTTTTGACCTTTCTCAAAGTGATTTCAGAATATGAATGTATAAAACCATGTATTTAAGAATGAATTCTTGTTGAGAGCATGATTTTTGGTGAATTCCCGCTCATTATGAATTTTTTAGATTTCTCATAGCATATGAATTGTTTTGCAATGCATCCTTAAAAAGCACTACATGAAATGAGTGAACTCTTGTTATGATTTAAAGGTGGTTTTAAAATCACTAAAGAGGGAATCTATCATGAATGTTTAATGGTCATAATGCATGTAATGAAAGAGTGCATGGATTTGCTGAAGGCACTAGACTACCACATGTTGATGAAGTTTAAGCATGATTTTGACTTGAGTTTCAAAACATGAAATCTTCTATACCAATTGTATGTTTTTGGTGGTCGAAATTATGCTTTAAATGAAATATTTAGTTTAATGTATTATGGCCCAAAAATCATGACTTGCAAGTCTTGGTATGACGATACAAATTCAGACCAATGCCATATCAGACTCAAACTAATAGACATTTTGGACTATCATGATTCTAGACATTCAGAATGTTGCATGTACAGAAAAGGTTAAAAAATGGGAATACATAGATGTTGGAGTTCAAGAAACTCAGTTCCTAAAATTGTGGTTTGCCGACCCGGGTATATTATTATACGCTGACTTAAGTATCGTGTGGCATATCAAATTCAGGAACTCCAACCTTGCGGCATACTCGGATTGGAGACTTCTCCGCTGAGTCAATGGCGAATTCCATAGCTCCCGTGGAATATCAGACTTGTAGAGGATACCACCTAACTCAGAAGTAACACACAGATCAGAGTTTGAGATTTACAGACAGGTTACATGTTTCCAGAAGACTCCCATGTGTTTTCAGAAACTGTTTATGCATAATGTTTGATGAAAATTTTCTCTCACATATTATATATATATATATATGTTCAATGAGTCTATTTTGGATTGCTTCACGTGCCAGTATAATTGTTCTGACCCCCTCCTTCCAGGTTCTGAGGCACAGTTTAGGTGTCCAGATAAACAGTAGAGATTTTAGATCACAAATCAGAGTTTGCAGTGGTAAGCCTTCTATGATTTAGAAGGCCTGGTTATTTTATATTACTACTATTAGTTAGGTTTTGGTCTACTGGGGGCCTTGTCCCAGCTTTCAGACGACTTTGATTAGTTCATGGTAGAGATTTCGCAGACTGAGTTAGACATTATTATTTAGATATATTTTGGATTTCAATTTTCAGTATTATGATCACATTCATAGTGACCATGTTTCCGTATTAGATTCCTTTTTCCACATTACCTTTTATCATATGAATTATGTGCATGATTTTCAGATAGATAGAGAAGGGTGTTCCGGGCCTTCATGGTTCGGGATGTTTGTCACGGCTTGGGCCTCCACTCGGGTCAAGACAAACTTGGTAACAAAGAACGGTTTATAGTCCCAGGGTGTCTGCGAAATTACGTCGGGTAAAGTCTTGGTTATGGGTGTGTAGCGTGCCACACTTATAAGCAAGAGGCTACTAGGCATTTAGGAAATGTTTCCCTTCTTTGTGATTTAGTTCGTGCTTCAGAGTCTGAACTATCCCCTAATCAATGATCTCTTATATTTCAGAAACATAGTTATGCCTCCACGTCGTATCATCGATCAGAATGCTAAGGCAGATGAGGTCCGTCCCACCCATAAGATGTGGACCCATAACAGTGCTCACACTCCAGAACCTGTCCCTACTCTGGGAGTTCCTCTAGTCCAGACCAGTCCACCTCGAGCTCCGTGGAATGATGACAACCGTCCCCTGACTACTCAGAGAGATATTTTAAATGCAGAATTCAGATGGTCTATTCATATGCTGACACAGTTGGTATCTAACTAGGCTCAATGATCATAAGATGTTGGGTCTGCATCTGTTACGTCTGAGGCTACCAGGGTCAGACATTTCATGAAAATGAACCCACCTAAGTTCACTGGCACCAAGGTGGAGGAAGATCCACAGGAGTTCATGGATGAGATGGAAAAGATCTTTAAGGTAATGCATATGGATGAGGTTTAAGGGGTGGAACTAGTAACTTATCAGCTTAAGGATATTGCGAATCAGTGGTATGCCAACTGGGAGGATGCAAAAGGTGAGAGTGCTGAGCCCACAGTTTGGGGCAAATTTGTGAAAGTTTTCGTTGATCGATTCTTTCCTCTGGAGTTGAGGGAATCCAAAGCGGAAGAGTTTATAAATCTGAAGTAGGGTAGTACGAGTTTCCAGGAGTACACTTTTAAGTTTAATAAACTAGCCCGCTATGCACTAGATGAGAAAATTTGTATCCGGCCTTTCTGATAACCTGGTGCTTAAGTTCCAAGGGGCAATATTGAATAAAGAGTTAGACTTTGCTAGGTTGACCATTCATATGCAGTAGGTATGAGAAAAAGAAGAAGATATCTGAAGCTAGGGAGATGGAAAGACAAGTAAAAAGAGCCAGATCAGCCGACCAGAGTCACAATCAGACTTAGGGTGGTAAGTGGGGAAATAAATGGCAGAAAAAGAAGAATTAGGGTAATGTGCAGTCTGCTGCCAGCGCCCCAGTAACCCGAACACCAGTAGACAGACAATCTCAGAGTTTTTAGACTAACCATGGAACCAGAGCTCAGGATACTCGGTCACAGGGTAGCGTGGCTCAGCAACATCGTATGTTTCTGTGGTGTGAGACTTATGGTAGAAATTATCCTGGAAGGTGTCAGTTGGGCTTGATAGTGTGTTATTCATGTGGTCAGCTGAGTCACTTTCAGAGGGAATGTCCATCTGCTAGAGAGAATGTTGGTGGTGCAAAGTCTCAGGTAAATTCTTTGGCACCACCCCCGCCTCAGAAGGGTGCCACATCAGCTGCTGGGAACAGTCACAATCAGTTATAAGCTTTGACCAACTGCCAGGAGGTGGAAGTTTCCCTAGATGTTGTTACCGGTACATTACCAATTTTTTCCCGTGATGTTTATGTGTTACTTGATCCCGGGTCTACTTTATCCTATGTAACCCCTTATGTGGCTGTTGGTTTTGGGTTTGAGCCCAGTGTGATTTCTGAACCCTTTTCTATTTCCACCCCAGTGAGGGATTCTATTATTGCTAGGAGGGTGTACAGGGGTTGTGTTATGACTATTGGTAGCTGGGATACGTTAGCAGATCTCATAGAGATAGATATGGTTGCTTTTGATGCTATATTAGGAATAGATTGGCTCCATTCGTGCTATGCCATATTAGATTGTAGGACTCGAAAGGTCACTTTTTCTTTCTTGAATGAACCAGTGATAGAGTGGGAAGGACATTCTTTAGCACCCATAGGACACTTTATATCCTATCTCAGAGCCCGTAAACTCATTTTTAAAGGTTGCTTGTACCACCTTATCCAAGATAAGGACTCCAATGCCGAGAGTCATTATTTTCAATCTATTCTCGTAGAAAAAGAATTCCCATAAATCTTTCTAAATTATCTCCCAGGAATATCACCTGATAGGGAGATTGAGTTTGGTATTGATGTATTTCCAGACATTCATCCTATTTCCATTCCGTAAAATAGAATGGCTCTTGCAGAACTAAAACAATTGAAAGAACAGTTAGCAGATCTCCTAGATTAGGGTTTTATATGCCCAGTGTGTCTCCTTGGGGCGCGCCTGTACTTTTCATGTGAAAGAAAGATGGTTTCCTTCGTATGTGCATAAACTACCGTCAGATGAATAAGGTCATGATTAAAAATAAATATCCTCTTCCTAGGATTGACAACCTTTTTGACCATCTTCAGGGTGCCAAGTATTTTTCAAAAATAGAGCTTCGTTTGGGTTATCATCAGTTGAAAGTTAGGGAGTCAGACATACCCAAGACAACCTTTCAAACTCGATATAGTCACTACAAATTTCTAGTCATGTCCTTCGGGTCGACTAATGCTCCTGCAGCCTTCATGGATCTTATGAATAGAGTATTCCATCTGTTTCTTAACTTGTTCGTTATTGTATTTATTTATGATATCCTAATCTATTCTAAGAGTAAAGAGGATCACGTCAATCACCTCTGAATTATTCTTCAGACCCTTAAGGATCATCAGCTGTATGCTAAATTTTCTAAGTGTGAATTCTGGTTAGATGCTATTGCCTTCTTAGGTCATATTGTGTCCAGTGACGGGATAAGAGTGGATCCCCAGAAAGTTAAAGGAGTGAGAAAATGACCCAGACCCACGACTCCAATTGATATTTGAAGCTTCTTTGGTTTGGCGGGGTATTACAGAAGGTTCGTAGAGAGTTTTTCTTCCATAGTTGCTCCACTCACTAAATTGACTCAGAAAAAGGTGAAGTTTGTATGGTCCGATCTGTGTGAGAATAGTTTTGAGCAGTAGAAGGACAAACTGACCACTGCTCCTGTTTTGACCCTTCCTGAGGGTGTAGATGGCTTTGTGATATACTGTGATGCGTCCCGTGTGGGACTTGGTTGTGAGTTAATGCAGTGTGGTAAGGTAGTGGCTTCTGATCTTGGCAGTTGAAGGTGCACGAGCGGAAATAATCCACCCATGATTTGGAGATAGCGGTTGTGGTGTTTGTACTTAACATTTGGCGGCACTACTTGTACGGTGTTTACGTCGATATCTTCACTGACAACAAAAGTCTGTAGTATGTTTTCTCACAGAAAGAATTGAACCTCAGGCAGAGGCACTGGATGGAGCTTCTAAAAGACTATGATATAATCTTGCATTACCATCCAAGCAATGCAAATGTTGTAGCCGACGCCCTCAGCAGGTTGTCTATGGGTAGCCTTTCTCATATAGAAGAAAGAAAGAAAGAGATGGCGAAGGATATTCACCGCCTTGCAAATCTGGGAGTGCTACTCTTAGATTTCGAAGATGGAGGGGTAATTGTTCATGAGTAAGCTAATTCATCCCTTTGTGATAAAGTTAAGGAGAAGTAGGTTAAAGATCCCATCTTGATGCAAATCAAGAAAGATATGGGTCAATAAAAGGTTGTGTCATTTAAAATTTGTGGTGATGGTATTCTAAGATTTCAGGGTAGGTTATGCATTTCGAATGTTGATGAACTGCAGGAAAGAATCCTTGATGAGGCACACACTTTAAGGTATGTCGTTCACCCAGGCTCTAGTAAAATGTACCATGATCTGAAAACCTTGTATTGGTGGAATAACATGAAACATGATGTAGCTGATTTCGTGTCCAAGTGTTTGACCTGTCATCAAGTGAAGGTAGAACACATGAGGCTAGGTGGTACTTCCCAAGAGATAGCCCGGCCTTTATGGAAGTGGGAGATGATAAACATGGACCTCATTACAAGACTTCTAAGATCCCAAAACCAGTATGATTCTATATGGGTGATTGTAGATTGGTTGACAAAGTCAGCCCACTTTTTACCTGTGAGGACTAATTATTCGGGAGTGGGTTATGCTAAGATTTACATTGAGAAGATAGTTTGGTTATATGGGGCACCAGTGTCCATTATATCCGATAGAGGTGTGCAGTTTTTATCTCAGTTCTAGAGATCTTTTCAGAAAGGTTTAGGTACACCAGTGAATTTGAGCACAGCTTTCCACCCTCAGACGGATGGGCAAGCTGAGCGTACCATTCAGACCCTCGAGGATATATTGAGGGCATGTGTCATTGATTTCAAAGGTAGTTGGGTAGGTCACCTGCCACTGATTGAATTTGCTTACAATAATAGTTACCATGCCAGCATCAAGATGGCTCCTTTTAAGGCTTTGTATGGGAGGAGATATAGGTCTTTGATAGAATGGTATGAAGTGAGTGAGACTTAGTTGTATGGGCCTGATCTTGTTCATCAGGCGATGGAGAAAGTGAAGATCATTAGAGAACGACTCAAGACTGCTCAGAGTCGTCATAAGTCCTATATCGATGTTCAAAGAAGAGAATTAGAGTTTGACGTTGGTGATTGGGTATTTCTCAAGGTTTCTCCTATGAAAGGAGTTATGCGGTTTGGAAAAAGGGGTAAATTGAGCCCTTGCTATATAGGGCCATATCAGATTCTGAGAAAGATTGGTGCAGTTACTTATGAGTTAGAATTGCCTGCAAGTTTGGGTTCCGTTCATCCGGTATTCCATGTATCCATGTTGAAGAAATGCATTAGAGATCATTCATTGGTATTGCCAGTAGAGGATATCAAAGTGATAGATTCCTTGTCTTACGAAGAAGAGCCCATTGAAATTTTAGATCGCCAAGATCAGAAGTTGAGGAGCAAAGAGATAGCCTCAGTAAAGGTATTGTGGAGGAATCAAAAAGTTGAAGAAGTAACTTGGGAGTCAAAAGATGACATGAGAATTAGATATCCCAATTTGTTTTCTTCGATGGATGATGAGACAGAAGGTACTATTTCTATCTTATTTTTCCTAGTCCTTATTATGCATGAAATCGTGTCTGTCTGTATCCCGCATCATCATTCGGGGATGAATGATCCTAAAGGGGGATAATGTAATGCCCCATATTTTGGGCTACAATATAGACTATGATTTTGATGCGTTGATAATCCCGAAGCCATAAGTCCTATGCCAATATGGCATATTAACTATTTGTGTAGTATGTGAATCCATTCAAGCTTGAATTTAGACCATAGAGGTCTTTTGACTCAAGTACGAGTTGAAAACTACTTCGATTGATTAAGTTTAAGTGGACATTATAATTTGTGTCAACTTCTATCGACCATGGATCTTTGTATATGTCAAATTAGAGATCCTACTATGTGTAAAATAATAGGTTTTTGAGTCAGCTTTCCAATGATACCAATTTTGCTAAAATCCGGCATCTGAGTAAGAAGTTATGGTCTTTCAACGTAGTAGTGTCGCCTAACCAATCGCACATGGCCACTAGAAAGCATAGGCGGCACCTATGTAAACATAGGTGATAGCATAAGCGGCACCTATGTAAACATAGGCCATAGCATAGGCAGCACCTATGTAAACATAGGCGATATCATATGCGGCGCATATGTAATGGTTTAAAGTGACTTAAACACTCCGTTTTTAGGGTAAAACGGTCCTTTTCCCACCTTTTTTTAGCCATAAACACGAAATTCAGTCCCCAATTCTCCAAAATATATCGACATTCATCTAACAATTCTCAAGAACACTCCCATGGGTTTCAAACTAAAAACCCAAATAAATCAAGATTCAACCGTAGGTTTTCAAAATCGATTTGAGATTCGGAATCCCCAATCCACAAGCTTTAAGAAGCACCCATTATTTTCTAGAGGTACGCAGGGTTTTACTAAATTCTCTTGGGCATAGAAAGATTATGTTTTAGAATGGGGTTTTCGAATCTATATATATATATATATTCATGTATTAAATGTTTTAACATCATTGTTTTGGTCTTTTGACCTTCTCAGAGTGATTTGAGAATATGAATGTATGAAACCATGTATTTAAGAATGAATTTTTGTTAAGAGCATGATTTTCGGTGGATTCCCTCTTAATATGAATTTTTCAAATTTCTCATAGCATATGAATTATTTTGCAATGCATCCTTGAAAAGCACTAAATGAAATGATTGAACTCTTTTTATGATTTAAAAGTGGCTTTAAAATTACTAAAGAGGGAATCTAGCATGAATGTTTAATGTTCATAATGCATGTAATGAAAAAGTGCATGGATTTTATAAAGGCACTAGACCACCATATGTTCATGAAGTTTTCGCATGATTTAAGCTTGAGTTTCGAAACACGAAATCTTCTATATCAGTTGCATGTTTTTGGTGGTCTAAATTATGCTTTAAATGAAAGATTTAGCTTGATGTATTATGACTCAGAAATCATGAATTGCAAGTCTTGGTATGATGATACCAATTCAGACCAATGCTATATCAGACTTAGACTAATAAACATTTCGGACTATCATGATTCTAGATATTCAGCATAATGCATGTACAGAAAAGGTTAAAAAATGGACATAAAGAGATGTTAGGTGGTTTCCTGAAGAGGGCTTGTGTTCAAGCAAATCATTACCTAAAATCGTGGTTTGCCGAACCGAGTATATTATTATACACTGACTTAAGTGTCGTATGGCGTATCAGATTCAGGAACTCCAACCCTTGTAGCATAATCGGGTTGGAGGCTTCTCCGCCGAGTCAATGGCAAATTCCATATCGCCTGTGGAATATCAGACTAGTAGGGGATACCACCTAACTCAGAAGTAATACACAGATCAGAGTTTGAGATTTACAGATAGGTTATATGTTTTCAGAAGATGCCCATGTGTTTTCAAAAACTGTTTTATGCATAATGTTTGATGAAAATTTGCTCTCACATATTATATATATATATATATATATATATGTTCAATTACTCTATTTTGGATTGCTTCACATGCCAGTACAATTGTGCTGACCCCCTCTCCTTCCAGGTTCTAAGACACAGTCTAGGAGTCTAGATAAACAGTAAAGATTTTAGATCACAGACTAAAGTTTGTAGTGGTGAGCCTTCTATGATTCAGAAGGCCTGATGATTTCATATTACTACTATTAGTTAGGTTTTGGTCTACTGGGGGCCTTGTCCCAACTTTCAAACAAATTTGATTAGTTCATGATAGAGATTTCACAGACTGAGTCAGACATTATTATTCAGATATATTTTGGATTTCAGTTTTCAGTATTATGATCACATTCAAATTGACTATGTTTCCGTATTAGATTTCCCTTTCCGCATTACCTTTTATCATATGAATTATGTGCATGATTTCCAGATAGATAGAGAAGGGTATTATGGGCCTTCAGGGTTCGGGATGCTCATCACGGCTAGGGCCCCGACTCGGGTCGTGAAAAATAATGAGAAGGGAAGAAATTTGCAATTGTACTATTTTGATAGAAAAATTGAGATGAGAAATCGAATGGCGTGTTCAAATACATTAGATGAATATATTGTAAAAAAACCTGATAGAAATATAAAAAATAAATCCATACTCAATATTTTTTAAATTATTAATAAATATTTCACAACTCTCTAATTTCTATATTGTGCTTAAATGCGATGCTGGTCTAAATCAATGAATATATAATTTACCAACTATATCAGAGGTTGTTGTAATATGGGTAGAATAGGATGATACCAATTATATTTCTAATCTTCATTATTGAATATATTCAAAAGGTGATAGGAGTTAATTGATAAATTATTACTACGGCTGTTTTGATCTATTGCAATATCCATTATAATTTTCTTACACAGCAAAATGGTTGGCATTGTGGCATTGAAAAATATATCCTACAACTGGCTCTATTGCATTACAAGGATACTACAAACATGATCAATTGCCAAGTGTGAGAATATGGCTTCAACTGATGGTTTTGGACTTGGAGGATGAAATTATATGAAAAGGCAAAGGAAAAAGAAATACTATTTCTTTTCATAAATATTAGTGCTACAAACTACAAATAAAAATGATGACGATATGTTGTTGTATTCTGGTAGATTACGTCAATAATATATAGTTGATGAATGGATTAAAATTAAAATTCAAATACTAGATTTTTCTTCTTTGAATCAAGATTTATTTAGGACTGATGTGTTAGGAGTGATTTTGGTATATTATGTTGTGGTGAAAGAGAAACTTTTCAGGTAGGTAAGTATAGGATAATTCCTTTTAGTGTCACAGAAGGTCCTAAAGATATGTGGCACTGGTATATAGATGTTATGGGTTTGGTCCAAAGCTTTGGAAAACCTGATATATTTTTGACAATGGTCTGCAATCCTTCTTAGACTGAAATCAAGCAAAATTTGCTACTAACCGATGAAGTCCAAAATTGATCCAATTTGATCTATCGAATATTTCAAGCAAAACTAGAAGAACTAAAAAAAGATAGCAAAAACATAAATTTGGTAAGATTGTTGCATTTATGCATACAATAGAATTTAAAAAATGAGGACTTTCTCATGCTCATTTTCTTATTATACATGAAGAAAAATACAAGCTACTGACACCTGGAGTATATAATCAATTTATTTGTGCTGAATTACCAGATTCTAAAATAAATACAAATATATTTGAATATGCTACTCTGCACATGATACATGGTCCTTATGGTAAAATAAATTTTGCATGTGCTTACATTAAAAAGAAATATTGTAAATTTAAATTTCCAAAATATTTTTCTGATCAAACATGTAAAGGTAAAAACTCATATTCAATTTATAAGAGACAAAACGTAGGAAAACATATACAAATTAGAAATCACCTTCTTCATAATTTAAGGTTGTCCTTTACAATCCATTTCTACTTTGTAAATTCAATTGTCACATCAACGTGAAAATATGTTCAGATATCAGAATTGTTAAATATATTTATAAATATATATGCAAAGGACATGATAAAATTATATTTTATTTATATAATGATAACACAATCATAGAAATAGACAAAATAAAAGAGTATCAATCAACATGATTGGTGTCACCACCTGAAGTTGTGTGGTAAATATTTTGCTTTTTTACTAGTGAAATGAGTCCTTCTGTCTACTCTACAGCTCTATCTCGATGGACAATAACTTATTTCCTTAAAAAATACAGACAAAGTTAGTAAACTTATAAATAATCCAATGATTAAGAAAACTATGTGAACTAAATTTTTTAAAAATGAATACAATTCATAAAAAAGCTAAAGATCTCAATTTGTTATATCGAGAATTCCCTAAACATTTTGTACTATCAAGAATATACAAAATGTGGACACGTTGTCAGTAGAGAAATATATTTTTCGTGTTGTAACATGCCATCTAACTGAAGGAGAAATATATTAGTTAAGATTACTTCTTATGAATATGAGAGGACTTATATGATATAAAGATTTAATAACAGTAAATAACCAGTTTTGTAGTATATTTAGTGAATTTGTAGAGAAACGGGGATTATTGCTATGAATGGCATGTATGTCTGAAGCTGTTGATTATCAAATGCCATGCAATCTAAGATATTTATTCACAAAGCTGTTGACTTATTGCAATCCAAATAATCCTAGAGAACCGTGGAAAAAATTTGAAGGCCCACTCTCAGGAGATTATAAGAAATATGAAAATTTATCTTTAATAGTGATTCATTATAAAGTATTCAATCACATTAATGATATTCTTTATTCAATGGGTCATCATATTAACAAATTTTAACTAGTTTCCAAAAAAATCAAAGCATCTTACAATGTCAAAAGAAGGTAAAGATGTACATTTTGAAAGAAACATTAACGTTAGTAACAAATATTTGTTACTGCAATAAATATTACATAACAAACAACGAATAACCGACAATACAATTTTTAATAGATTATTCTCAAATAAAATAGGAGCATTTTTTATTGATGGACCTGGTGGAGCTGGTAAGAATTTCTTATATCGTGCTCTATTAGCTACTGTAAGACATGGAGGATTTATAGATTTAGCAACTGTAAGTTCGGGTGTGGTAGTCTCACTTCTCCTGGGAGATTGCACTGCTTATTTTTGTTTTAAATTGCCTAGAAATATTGATGAAAGTTTCAGTTGTAATATTAGAAAACAAAGTTTATTGACATCTTTAATTTGCGATGCAAAACTTATAGTATGGGATGAAATTTCAACAGGCTTATGATTGGAGCCTTAGATTTACTTCTTAAAGATTTAATGAAAATAAATATTCTCTTCGGTGAAAGTTATTGTATTTAGTAGGGATTTTAGAGAAACCTTGCTTGTTATCCGTAGTGGAAAAAGAGAAGACTTTATTCTTGAGAGTTTACTGTGTTCTAAAATTTAAAATCAACTCCTTAAATTACTATACTATCTATTGAGAATTGGTAATGGAAATGAAAAATAAAATTCTCAGAAAAAAGTTAAAATACCATAATCTTTAATCATTTCTTTCACTACTGAAAAAGATTCTTTAAATCTACTATTTAAAGGTACTTACTCTATTTTATATACATCTCATTCAAATATTTCTTTTGCTACTTTTCAAGCTATTTTGACAAGAAAAAATGATTTTATAGATGAAATAAATGAAATATTAATTACACAATTTTCAACCAACATGAAAGTATATGTGGCTATAAAAATTTTATGTATACTTTAAATCCCACTAGATTACTTCCTTACAAACTGCCTTTTAAAAAAATTGCCCCATCATACTACAAAGATACTTAAATCCTATAGAGGATTTATTTAATGGAAGATGAATAACTAGTGATGACTTCAAAACTCATATTATTAGTACTAGATTTTAAAAATACTCATGTCTTTGTTCCACTCATATCATTATTAACTTCAACAGATGAAAAAAATATTATTATAATTTAAAAGAACACAATTTTCAATGCAATTATGTTTTACCATGACAATTAACAAAGCTCAAGGACAAACATTAGATTGTGTTGATATTTATTAAAAAGAATTTATTTTTTCTCATGGCCAATTATATATTGCTTTATTGAGAGCTAAATTTTTAATAATGTTAAAGTATTGATAAGACTCCTGATATTCATGATGACTGTTACACACCTAATATAGTATACAATGAAATTATTGCAATATCTTTTTCTTAAATTAACAATTTCACTGCTAATGGTAGACATGCTATTGAATCTATTCAGTTGTTTTACCTATATCATTTGTTGATATTTGGTACTATCAACTAAGCTCAAAATGAAAGAACAATTTAGCATCAATGAAATAACTCCGACAACAAATGACTGGAGTTGTAAAATTCAAGTGGTCGACAAAGGTCGGCATTGAGACAATCAACACAAAAGTAAAAAATACCAACTTTTTACTCTCAAGATGAAAAGGAACTTTACCTTGAAAAAGTACTTGAATATTGAAAAAATAGATATCACTAGTCATCTAAAATTACACAAATCAATAACAAAAAGTATTGATTTGCAAATGCTTAACATATCATTGGTTAACAACTATTGATTTTCTATGATTGGATTCTCACTTTGGTTTCTCTTTATGCTTTGCATATTTAATTTATTTTCATTGTCTACTTCTTGGGATTTGATGCATATACCACATGGGGTTCTTGTATTTTGTTTCAAAGTTATGTCTGTAGCATGTAGTTCTACTAATATGGGAGTTAATTATTTTTATCAAAATTATACATTATTGTTTCTAACAAATCATACATCTGATTCTCAAAGTTTTCTCATATTTTTGAATTTTTTTTATATTGAAACTTGATTAATTAGTGATGAGAACTTTGATCGTCAACCCGATGAACATGAATTTGCTATTACAACACCTAATGTATTATGTTTTTCCTACTGCTTTACTATAAAATTTATTTTTCTTGACTCATTTATAATGTATTTTCCTACTAAGATGTCCTTGTCATTGTACTAAATGTCGGGACACCAACATATGCTGCAAATGAATTTAGAATTCAAAAATTTATTATAATGGATCATAAGGCAGTATATACTTTAATTTTCTTTAGAGTTTCCTTATCATTTTGATTTCTTCTTTGGCCTAAACTGAAAATGAAACTTACTATCAAAGTAGTTATTCTTGATTTTTATTTCTATTTCAATATAAAAAGTTTCCCCCCTTAGCTGAAACTAAAATTAAATTGAACTGTATTTAGTCCTTTTTAGCACAGAACAACAGTAAAAAGTAGCAGTAAAAAATTGCTTAATTATACTTGCTTAAGGTTTGAATAGACAAAAACATAATGAAGACTAAAAGGTGTTGTTGCCAATGATAAAAATAACTCTCATAATTTATTTTCTTCGCATGTGTTAGAATATTAATGAATGCTAACATTTTCCTACTCTTAAATACCCACCCCCTTTAAAAAGAAAGGTTTTGCGACTCTTAACATATATCCATATCTTTTCAAGACATATTTTATCTAAACTATTCATGTTGTACTCTAAAATATTTGGGTGCCTCACGTGATGGAATACTATCTTTTTGAGCTTTAGTATTTTCTCCAAAGGCTTGACAGTAGACAAGGTTCTTGTGGTTGTGTTATGAATCAAAAATGGCAAAAATACCATCATAGAACCTAACATAGAAAGTCGCCTAATTAGAAGTAGTACTACAAATAAACAACCACTTACAAGGCTGGCTGATTATGTTTGTGGCCCATACAGAGTGCTGGCAAGTTCTTGGTGTGTGGAAATGAGTTTTAAAAAAAATAAAAGCTTGCAGTATTATATGAAGGCATTTGGGTTGTGTTATGAGTCTTCTCATGTCCATTCTTTGTTCTGAATTTCTCTTCCCCATTTTTAGTCCGTAGCTTTTCATCCTCTTTTTCTTTATTTAACCCTGCATTTTTATTTCTAGTATTTACATTTTATATTCATTTGAATTGAGTTGTAATCATATTTCACTATTTAGAAGTAGTAGAAGATGTTTGGGAATTACTCATGTTACAGGTTGTTTGACGCATGGAGAAAGATAATTTGATTTTTTGGTCACATGATTGAAAATAAAAAAAATACTTAAGTGTGTCATTAAATATCTATGCTTTATACTTCTTTTACAGTTAAGCGTATAATGCATCCCCCCTTTTTGCTAGAGGAAACGTTGTTCAAACAATATTTACAGTGATATTTTTTTCATCATTTCATGCAGCAAAAAACAACCTAATTCACACTTTGGGAGAACTTCATTGATCATGGTGGAGACAAAATTTGAAAGAAATTGATCAATACCCAATCATACTTATAAGAAAAGTTACAAAATCAAGACCAGGTAATGCATATATTAGTGTATTCTATCCTATTTGTTACCACTAAATTGTGAAATATAAACTAACTATTCAACTACACATAGGATTAACAAACAGATTCACTACAACAATTCGAATCGATCCTCCATATTCATAAGTTGCTGCACTCAGAGAATGGTGTTCTTTCTATAATAAAATATCACGACCATACATATCATAGACACACACAAAATATAACTTTCTTACATTATATTTTTACTTGCAGGATCAGAACAAATAAACAACTGCCGATCGCATACATGAAATAGAGTATAGCTCTATCGAGATCTCTGTAGTTCATTTCCGTTGAAGATGAGATCATATCCATTGATGCTGTACAACAACAACCCTCAGTTAGAACACTAATAAATATCATACTACATTCCATTAAATTTACCTTTACATTTTTCAATTACATTATAAAATCTATTACCTCTTTAATCTCGTAGGGTCAGATCTTCCGCATGAAAGATGGACTTTCACTGTCAAATGAACAACAATAGTTCTTTGTTTTCACTTGCTCAGACTGTGAATAAGTCTTCATTAGGATTCATACTAAAAGGATATTTTATTGTGCAACTTGTCACCATCTGAAAAATATTGTTCCAAAGTATAACCGATATTACCCAAATATTATACATAAATATACATAATATTAAATTCTCATTCATCTAACAAATATTATCCTAACTATTTTTAATTGTAGATGTAAATTTGAAGTCACTGTTACAAACAACAGTGGTTTAGGAATAATACTTATTACACCGCTTCACTTTTAAACACGCATAAACCCGCTCCACATTCATATCCGTGCATAACCGCACCGCACCGCCCAATGTTTTTATTTTTTCCTTTTTTTTGAAAAATTTGTAACGTCATTGAAAATCATAATATTTTCAAATCTACAACTAGGAAATAATAACTAATTTCTATTATATCACTTTTCACTAAAATTGTCAAAAAGTATAACGTGTACAAGTAATGATCAAATATCATATTTTTATTAAAATAAATAGAGATATTAAAAAAGCTACTGTAAAATTATTTATGTGTAGTGTTATACATGTCGTTTAAGTATCATAAAATTTTAAGTAAAGAATACATATAATTTTAGGTATAGTCACGAGAATAATACTAATTTTTAGTTTTTTTTTTAATTTAAACCCGCAATACACCCGCAACTCGCACCGCACTATTTTAAAAAACTTAGTTTAACCCACCCCGCACCCACACCACACCATATAACTTAAAACCCACCCCGCCCCGCATAGCTTAAAACCCTCACCACACTGCACCCGCGCTGCCCCATTGTCATCCCTACATAAATCATAGCCAAACCAGTATGGGGTCTTGGTGGTTCTGTCTTGAATACAACTCCTTGTGATGAGTCTAAATGTGCCTATATGAGACTTATAGTGACCTATAGTCACTTGCGATAATTTTCAGTATTTTAATTAAAGGCACTTTAGACATTTCCCCTCTATCCCAATTGTAACCCAAGACCTAAAATCCTATTGGGGACCCAATTATCATTGTTAGATCATAAAAATACTTTCAAAAGCTCTCTTAAATTCTCTCAAGAAGCCATACATAGGGTTTCCAAAAAGTAGGTCATCTAAGGGCTTAAGGGTTGAATTCCTTCCGTAAAACTTGTTATTTCAAGCATATTACTCTTCCTTCGTTGTTAATTTCTAAAAACATATATTTTAAAGTAATGTTCATGAGATATTTATGGTGGTTTGAAATCAAGGGTTGAGGGTTTTGAATGCTTGTTGTTGAATAATGTTTTCCCATGGTTTACATTTGATTATTCATGCTTACATTATGGCTATGAACTTGTGGGTGCATGGGTATGGTGAATGAACTAGGGAATTGTGATTTTCACCAAACTTGTGACTTTTAAAGTGGTTATGACCCCAACCCCATATTGTGAAATTATTTTTTTAGTTATGAGAAATATGGGAATTTGAATTATCCTTGAATTATTGCATTATGATTTTGAATTAAAACTTATGGGGTTGTGTAATCTCCAAAGCTAATGAATAATTGAACCAAGAGGGTTGTGAATTCCCATAAGTGATGTAATCACTGGAATGTTGTCGTTAGCTTTCAAGTGTAGTTGGTATGACGATACCAACAATGTATGCCTTTATGTGAATGTGGTTCAATGAATGAGAATGCATGATAATTGATTTAATTGGGATTTAATAAAGGTTGTGTAACTGAGTCGTGAAAGTGGAAGTCTCGAGGGACCAACACTGGAAACTGCGGTTGCCGACGTGGGGTTCTATATGATTGAAAGGCTTAGGAATTTCACTAGCTTTCATTCTTAGATTTGAGTTGATAGATACTTTAATTATCATTAACATTATCATTTTCATTTTCATTGTCATTTGTTAGAGTCGGGGACATGTCCTGATCAAGATTGATTTTTGTTCTTTGTTTAGAAGGCATTGTTTGGATTACTGTAGATATTGGGTGATGTTGGTCTGTTGTTTGGCCAGTCATCAGTCGTCGGTTTATACATATTTTGACTTTCTTTAAGCTTGTTGCATGCTATATTGTTAAATGTTTGAAATTCATCCAACAGTGGGGGATATTGTGTTTGGTATGGTTAGGTGCAGGAGGTGATCTCCAATCCACGTGGGACTTTAGATACCCATCACGACCAGGCCCTAGTTTGGGTCATGACATAAACCCATAACACTAAGGTCAAAATCATGATCATTCTGTCATTCTACCTTTATTCTACTTTAATTCAATCAAATTCATATTTGTACGATAGAATTCAAACTATGCTATCAAAACCCACCCACCCTTAAGAAAAATCCAAGGATTACACCTTTTTCTTCCTACTTTACACCAGGAAATCAATCTAGGTCAAGTAAATTTCTCTACCATGATCAAAACCTAGGGATTCTAAGGATTAATCATTGAAAAACTAGTCAAATAGTTGGATTAACTTACCTAAACAAAGGAATTTAGGTGGAAACTAATGAAACTTACCCTAAAATTGCCCAATTTTTGCTATAGTAGCCTCGCTATAGTGGGATATGCTCACTATGATGAGATTGACTAACTTTGACTTGCCATAGCAGAATCGTGGTAACTGCGTACCTTCTACTATAGCGGCTTAGGACAGCAGAAAGTTAGACAACCCATGATTTAGCCTATTTTTGAAATAGACTTCAATATTTTGACATCCCAAACAAAACCCTTTATGTCAAATGTTATATCCATTGATTTAGCCAAAAATGTATTATACAAATTTCATGGATAAATCAAATAGGGATACAAAATGAAGGTAAGAGAAGATAAATGATATCAGTTCCACATAGGAAGCAAACCTAAACAAAACCTCCTACCTTTGATCTTGAACTTCTTGAAATTTCTGAATATTTTTTGGATGAAGATCTTTTCTCAATTAAAATAAAATTAAAAATGCAAATAAAATCCTCAAATTCAAGAGATAATTGTCCATAAAATCTGGCATTATATCATTTAATTTAAACACCTAAGGAATGGCCATTTGTTATTTACTTATGGTCAATAGAGCAGGGTAGATTTCTCTACCCCCTCAGGTATTGGATATCCTAGGCTTATGCTATTTTATTTTTATTTTGAAAAATTTGAATTAAGACTACTCCCCCCAAAATTTTGGGAAATATAAAGTTCGTAATCCTAGGACGTGCCTAAAAAGGATTTTGGTTTTGCTTTATCTAGGTATCTAGAATGGGTTTGACCAAGTTCCCAAGTGGACAACTTGAGTTTAGAAATATAAACAAACATTAGACGCCTAATGTACCAATAAACTGTTATATTTCTAATACTTTCATTTGGAACTGATCAACGGAGGCCATAATGACTGTAAAACCCCAAGACAGTTAAATATAAAATGAGAAAGTATGCCATGAATGCAATAGTTAAAAATTACAAGAATTTAAACACAAATGCAAAATGTAATAGTTAATACAAATATTATCCAAACACATAAAATCCTTATGGTTAGAACCTAGATGAATCCCCAGCAGAGTCACCATTCTATTACGATCTGTTTTTGAAAAAATGTTCTTTAAATTCATGGAAAGAAAGTCTATTTGATTTGAAAAAGTAATTTGGAGTCTCTACTTAATTTTACAAATATTAAGAAACCATTTTAGAAGAAATTTCTTTAAAGAAAATTGACACGACACAAATCTAGGCCTGGGTGTGATGGGAATCTCAAGTTCACCGAGGGCCAAATATAACCCCCTAGCCTTACATCAAGAGCACAATAAAAGTAAACAGCGGAAGCCAACCAAGTCAATGAAATATATATTACACCAAAATAAAATGTAAAGAGTCTACACTAGACATCAATGATATTCCAATCCTATCCACGAAAGCCTCAAAACAAAGAATACCAACCATATAGGGTCATGCCCCTGACTATGAAATAAGAATCCAAAAGTTCAAAGACAATAAGAAAGCCAATGAAATGATCGGGCCTTCCGAAGGATGGAGGCTCACAACTTCATAGTTAATCAATAAAAGTAACCAATAACCTAACACTGCATAGGAGCAACAAAAGGTTCTCCAAACCTACATCATGAAATGATGCAGCATTTAGGAATGATCAATAGGGCGGGTATTGGTATGTAACTAAGGGATAGGGATAAAATAATTTAATTACAAAAATCTAGTCATAAACCACATGCACACCATTTATACATATATATAGGATGCTAGTATAGGGACAAGGGCAAATTAACATGATGGTTTAAAACATTATCCTAAACTATATAGCTCGCTTCATCCTAAAGGCATCCCTGGGCTATATGGGTCTGGATCACCCTATCGGAAGGGCGGACCCCATTCCCTGTTAGCTGCATGTACCGAGAAATGGCTAAATACACTAAAGAGATAGGCATAAATAATATAATGTGTATCCAAATACATGGTCATATAGGACCCCAACGTCGGCAAACGTGGTTTCTAGCGTTGGTCCCTGATGAGACTACACTTTCATGATGAGTTACATAATTTCTTTTAAGTTCAAATCAAAATAATTTGCACACAAACCAACCATAAACAATGGAGTTTTTCCATTGAGGAAATTGATAAAATAGTATAGTCATATCAATAGGCTTGCAAGCTATTTCATTTATGCCAAACCAGTCTAATTAACCAAATTGACTCCAGATACCGATTTAAAAATCCAAACCATAGCCACCAAGGGAATCTAAATCCTTTTTATTCATTTATCCTTTAATGCAATGTATCAATTTCAAAAGATAAGTTAAGTTATGTCAAAATACATATTCAAAATCATGATTTATAAATCAGGTTGAGGTTAATGCCATTAACATTCCCAAAATTCATTAATTTGGTGAGACCCATGTTACATATTTTAACCATTATAACAATGCAACAATTCTTCTTCAAAAACCAAATTAAAGCATGAACAACACATTAAAACAATGGAAAAAGTAATTCAAGTATTATCAACTAAAATCCCTGTAACACCCCATATTTTTAGGCTAGACTTTAAAACGTCATTCTTACGAGTGTAAACTCTAATACCATTAATTTCTTTTTAATATTTGAGTCATGATCTTTATCCTAGTGTGTTAAGTTCTTTTTAGGTAAAAAAACATTCATAGGTATCACTTAGAACAAAGTTGAGCTAATATCCTTTGATTCGTCCAAAGTTTGGTATTCGATTGTACAAGGATGTACTTTGAACATATATAAATTTTAATATATATATATATATATATATATATAATTTTTCATTTAAAGACCCACCAAATTGTATATAATTGTGTTAGCTTTCCAATGATACAAATTTTACCTTAATTTGATACCCGATCAAAAAGTTATAGCCATTTTTATGAGAGGCAGTGGGGGTGCGCGATAAGCCCGTGCCACCAGGGTTATGGCATCGGGATAGAGAGAGCACCGTGGGATCTACTCCCATGGACTAAATAAGGAAATGCCTGGTCCATTCCTATGATGTTTTGAACTTCCCAATGGTCAAGGGGCACTTTGGTCCTTTCCCCTCAACCCAAACATCCAAGGGACGATTTATAGCATCCAAAAGGGCATTATTCGCCCATCTTTCTCAAACTTTCTCACGTAAAAACACTTCCCTTTCCACCATGAACAAATTTCAAGCTTTTAATCTCAAGCACACAAAGAATTCTAGATTTCAAGTTCAAAAGACCCTCAAGAAATTATTTATTAAGGTATGTGGGGTTATGAACAAGGGCATCCTTCACCCTTGTGCCCAAATTGCATGATTTTAAGATTTAATTCACTTGTTTTGAGTTAGGATTCATACCCAAATTTCTATATTATTGAAGCATGTGATTTTCATGAGATTTAAAGATTTTAGTATATCAAGAAGTGTTTATATACATGATTTATATTATGAATGAGATTGCACTATCTTGACTTATTATTGTTGAAGTATTTCAAGATTGTTATTGAGCATGAAGTGTTATTTTGAATTTACATGAATTTAAAGCATGGATTTTAAGACCTAAATTTGAGTATTGAGACTTCATGAAGATTATGCTTTTAAGTATTCTTTGATAAGCTTATATCAAGATATTATGCAAGAATTGATCTTTTGATCCTAAGCTATGATAAGGATCCATATTATTCATGTCGTTATGATTTAAAGCAAAGATAAGAATAACTGGTTTTCATTATAAACCCTTATGCTTTTTTAAGGTGGATTTCTTAAAGTCTGAGCATATCAGTAGGGGAGTAGTATTTAGCACCGAGTTGGGTATGAGTCCAAGGTCGCATGCCCCAGAACTAAGAGCCACCGTAGGTTTAAAGTCCCAATATAGGTCAAGTATAGTGATCACTTAAGTTAAGGTCCTATTCTAATGGCAAGGGTAAGACAGCTTTCTCCAGTGTGAGCTTTCCCATTTGTAGGTAAGACGCTAGACTCCACGATAGCTCACATGTTGTATGTTGGTTAGGAGAACATCCCTAAAGAAAAATAAAAGTAAATCTTTTAGAAAATAAGTGTCATGGTTCACAAATTTCATACTTATGCTTCATTACTCATGTTTATGATTTTACAGATTTTGTTTTATTCAAGCCTAAGGTGAGTCATTTATACTTAGCATGCATTGTTTACAGGTTTCTATGAACATTAAGTTATTGTTTTTAATTATGAATTCACCCTTACATACTCACTATATTCCAGAAGAACTAATCCACATAAATGTCTATGTGCTACATTGTCTTATATGTAGGTACAAGTAGTGCACACATCATAATCAGACAATTTGCAGTTTCTAGTCAGCAGGTGATGAGTCCTTTTGATTCGAGGGCTCGAGGCAATAATAGTTTGAGTAGCATATTTTTTTTCTTTATTTAGTCGTATTGATTCTGGATAGATGGGGGTCATGTCCTGGCTACCTACAGTCAATACTAGTAGAGGCTTAATAGATAGTCAGTATAGTTGATATATTTGATTTCAGTTTTGTTTTATTTAACCAGAGTGTAATCGTTTTAATAGTTTTGTTTTGATGATGTTTAGATAAAGACTTTTCTTCCTGTTATTACTTCAAGTTTTATGTAATCAAATTAGTAGCTCAAGCAATATGCTAATACAAGGGTTAGCTTGGAATCACTTGTGGTCTTAAGCACCTTGTGACGTCCAAAGAGTAGTCTCGGGGGGTTACAATACCTCAACCAAATTTCAAACCCACTAATTCAAATACATGGATATTTAATAAACTTATGCAATGATAAAAATCCTAGTTAGGGAAAGAGTAACATGCCTGAAATGCAGAAGAAGTTGAAGAGAAATCAAAGTTAAGAGCCTAAAGTATTGAATTCTTTTAGAACCCTTGAACTTTCTTGGTTTGAGAGTTAAAGAGGAAAAGGATGATGTGTGATCTTGATAACTAAAGAGAAAAGGTTCAATTTGGTGTTTTAGAGTCATTTAAGGGGTAAAGGACAAAAGAGCCCCTCACCCCAAGTGAAAAAAGAATTGGTTGAAAAGTACATGGCAGAATGGAATGTTGCTCTTGTGGAAGGTAGCCTTCATGCCACACTCCTATCGCAGAGCATAAGTGGCGTGGCATACAATATCGTGGACCTTTATTGCCTCGAAGTCCCCAAATGGCCCCGAACCCCTTCCAAAAATTCTAAAACTTTCTAAAAATAACCTTTTAACACCCCTAATCATAATTCAAGTAAAAAATTAACATTAAACACATAGGAGGGTAAAAAAAAATTCATTGAAATTTTATGGGGTCTTACATTATCCACTCCTTTGGATCATTTGTCCCCCAATGAAAAGTTAGGACGTTTTCAACTTGATAATAGCAAAAATACAGTAGAATCCAAGGACAAATTCAAAGTGCGACAAGAGGGAGATTAAACTCATACCTTAAGAACTTTAATCTAACATGGGGAACAAGAATGGGTACTTGGCTCTTATATCTTCCTCTGCTTCCGATGTAGCTTCTTCCACCTTTTGATTTCTCCAAATAACCTTCACCAAAAGTATATGCTTAGTCCTTAATCAACGAACTTTCATATCTAATATTTTCAACTGGGAAATCCTTATAAGACAACGAATCATAACACTTACTTTCTCAATATGCACTATCAAAGAAGGATCACCCACACACTTATTAAGTAGGACACATGGAAAATAGAATGAATCAAAGCTAAACTCACTGGTAACTCTAAATATTAAGAGACATTCGAAATTGTTTTTAAAATCATATACAAACCAATGTAATAAGGACTGAGCTTCTTCTTTTTTTTCAAATCTCATGACTCCTTTCATAGGAAAAACCTTAAAGAAAACCCAATCACTAACTTCAAATTCCAACTCCCGCCTTTGGAGACTTTGAGCAATCTTAAGTCATTCCCGAATTAACTTCACATTCTCCATGTCTTGGTGACTAAATTCAGGGCCAAACAACCTAGTCGTACCCACCTCAAACCATCCACTAGGATACCTGCACCTTCTACTATAAAGAGCCTTAAAAGGGGCCATTTGAATGCTAGAATTATAACTGCTGTTGTAAGCAAATTCAATAAGAAGCAAATTATAAACCCAACTACCATTAAAATCAGTAACACAGGCTCTCAGCATATTCTCCAAAGTTTGAATAGTATGCTCTTCTTGTCCATTTATTTGAGGGTGTAAAAAAGTTCTAAGGTTCACCTGAGTACCCAAATCTTTCAGAAAATAACGTAAGAAATGAGAAGAGAACTATGTAGCTTGATCTGAAATGGTGGACACCAGTGCCCCATGCAGCTTAAGTATTTTCTGAATAAATAACTTGGCATAATCTCTCATGAGTAGTTAGTCCTCAGAGGTAAGAAAGAGCAGAATTGGTCATTTTATCTATAATGACCTAAATAGAACCATACCAATTTTGAAACAGTTGAAGTCCCATGACAAAATCCATATCAATCGTCTCCCACTTTCACATGGGAAACTCAATCTCTTGAGAGGTACCACCTGCCCTTACATGATCCACCTTGAATTGCTGATAGAACATACACTTGGCAACAAAACTTTCCACATCCCTCTTCATATTATTCAGCTAGTAGATTTCCTTCAGGCCGTGATATATTTTGGTTAAACCGGAATGAACTGTATGTATGGACTCATGAGCCTCAGCCAAATTTTTTTCTCGCAACCCATCTATATTAAGAGCACACAACTTTTCTTAATAACTCAAGATACCATCTCTCCTAATCTAGAAATCCATAAACTTTTTCTTGCCCACATTATCTTTGATTTACATGATTATGGGATCCAAAACTAACATTTCCTTGACCCCAACACCAAAATATGATTTAACCACCTCTTGAATGTCCTTCACCAGTCCTCTTTTCTCCCCATCCACATGGGATAGACTTCTCATAGATAACCTACTAAGAGCATCAACCACAATATTAACTTTTCCTAGATGGTAGTGCAAACTCATGTCATAATCCTTATGTAGCTTGAGTCACCTCCTCTGCTAGAGATTCATTTTTTTTGCATAACATATACTGCAAGATCTTATGATCTGAATAAATATACGCATGCACTCAATATAGATAATGGTGCTAGATTTGTAAGGCAAAGACCATAGTTGTCAACTATAGGTCGTGAATCGGGTAATTCCTCTTATAAACCTTAAGCTACCTGGAAGCATAGGAACCTTACCATGTTGTATCAAAACACAACCCAGTCCCACACGAGATGCATCACAATACACAATAAACCCACAGTACCCTCGGGTAGGGTAAAAATACGCGCAGAAGTCAACCTATTCTTTAACTTCTCAAAATTTCCTTCACAAGAATCGAACCTCAAAAACTTAACCTTTTTCTGTGTTAACTTTGTAAGAGGAGCAAAAATAATTGAGAAATTCTCCACAAACCTCCTATAATACCCTGCCAAGCCCAAGAAAATCCTAATATTAGTTGGAGTTGTTGGTCTAGGTTACTTATTAACTAGTTCAAATTTTAGAGGATCCACCTTAATCCCTTCACGAGAAATACATGCCCGAGAAAAGTCACATCACTTAGCCAAAATATCCACTTAGAAAATTTTTCATACAATTTTTAGTCCTTAAGAATTTATAACACAATTCAGTAGTGATTGGCATGATCCTCCTTACTTTTAGAGTACACCAAGATATCGCCGATGAAGAATATAACAAACAAATCAAAAAACTGCCTGAACACCGATTCATAAGATCTATGAAAGTAGCCAGAGCATTAACAACCCAAATGATATAACCAAAAACTAATAATGGCCATATTGGTATCGGAAAGCAGTCTTAGGAATATTGACCTACCAAATTTTCAACTGGTGATATCCTGAACGAAAATCAACCTTAGAGAAATACCTAGCACCCTGAAGCTGATCAAAAAGGTCACCGATTCAATGGAGAACATACTTATTATATCACTATTACCTTATTCAACACGATAGTCTATACATATCTGAAGATACCCACCTTTCTTTCTCACTAAAAGCATAGGATAAACCCAAGGAGAAACACTAGGATGGATGAAACCCTTATTAAGAAGATACTTCAATTGCTCCTTAAGTTTTTTTATTTCAGTTGGAGCCATTCTGTAAAGAGTAATAGAAATAGGACGGGTATCCAGTAGAAGATCAATCCCACAATCTATTTCCCTATTAGGACGAATTCCAGGAAGATCATCGGGAAAAACTTTAGGAAATTCATTAACCACAGGGCCAAATTGCAAAGAGGGACTTTCAGAGTTAGAATCCTTAACCCAAACTAAATGATACAGACACCCTTTTGAATTCATCTTCTAATCTCTAAGGTAAGAGATAAACTTTCCTTTAGGTAATAAGGAACTCCCCTCACATTTAATCACCGGTTTATAAGAAAAGTGAAAACTGACCTTTCAAGTCCTATAATCCAAAGAAGCATAGCATGAATAGAGCCAATCCATCCCCAAAATTGCATCAAAATCCACCATATTAAGTTCAATCAAGTCCACTAATGTCTTCCCATGATGAATGGATACTGCACAACCCTTATAGATTTTTCTAGCAACAATAGATTCACCTACCAAAGTGGAAATAGAAATGGGGTCAAACATATTTTTAGGACCAAAACCAAAGTGTACAACCACATATGGGGTCACATAATTTAGGGTAGTACCTGGGTTAAGCAAATAATAAAAATCGCGAGAAAAGAGCTATAAGATACTAGTAACAACATATGTGGATACCTTAGACTTCTGACGAGTAGCAAGAGCGGAGGGGAAATGCTGACCATTATCGATTCCTAAAGTGGCTCTCTTAGGTTCCGGAACTAATGAAGTGGCAACTGAGACTTCATTAGCTCTGGTGGAAACTTTTACTATAGGACAATTTAGCTATAAATGACCAGGATGACCACAGTTGAAACACGAATTTCTTAGCTCATCACAATACCAAGATGAAGCTGTCCACAATATTTACAAGGAGGATTAGGCGGGGTGGATCAAGCTCTATTGGCCTGAGAATAGTCAGCCTATGCCTTAGGACCACTGTTTGCCTAAAAATAATGATTACCTGATGTCATGACCCGAGCCTGGACCTGGATGTGACGGGTATCTAAAACCCACCATGGGACGTAGAACACCCTCTTAACCTTACCTCAAGAGAATAATAATAATAATTAAAACAAAAGCCAACCAAATCAATGATAGAATAGTAAAAGCAAAAGAAAATCTAAAGAGCCAAAGTTAGATGCCAATGATATCCTATCCTGCCCACGAAAGCCTCTAAACAAAGAATACCAATTAAGTCAGGACAGGCCCCCGACTATGACAAAAAAAATAAATAATTATAATGACAATAAGGAAATTAATAGAATGACCGGGCCTTCCAAAGAATGGAGACCTATCACTTCAAAACTGATTAACAAGAGTACCAAATTGCCTAACACTACATAGAATAATAGAAAATTCCTCAAAACCTACAATATGAAATCATCCGACGATGGTCATTAGGGCAATCACTGGTATGTAAATCAAGGGATAGGGTAAAATAGTGTATTAATCAAAATTCAGTCATAAACCACATGCACACATTTATAAATATATATATATATATATATATATATATATATATATTGGATGTCGGGATAAAGACAAGTGTTATGAATATGATAGTTAAAATATTAGATTAACTATGAAGCTCGCTCCATCCTAAAGCCACCCACGATCTATATGGGTCAAACTCCCCTGTCGGAAGGGCCCTAATCCATGAGCCGCATATACTAAGGAAAGGCTAAAGACACCAAATTGATAGCCATCCAAAATATAATATGTATCCAGACACATGGTCATATAGATCCCCAATGTTGAAAAACATGGTTTCCATTGTCGCTCCCCCCGAGACTACACTTTCATAGTGAGCTTCACAACTTCCTTTAATCCCAAATTAAAATAATTTGCACTTAAATCAACAATCAACCAAGCAGTCATTTATTGAGGCATTTACCAGCTTAGTATCATCATACCAATATGCTTTCAAGCTAATTCAGTTATGCCAAACTAGTCCAATTTAACCATTATGCTCTCAAGTTCCATTTAAAATCTAAAACCATAGCCACCAAGGGTATTCAAAAAGCATAGCCACCAAGGGCATTCAAAAATAATTTTTATCCTTCTTTTATTTAATGCAATGAAAAGTTTCAAGATAGTTAAATCTCATAGAATCCTTGTTCAGACCAAAATTTACAATATGGGTTAAGGTTAATGCCATTACCAAACCAACAATTGATCCATAATGTGAGAACCAAATCACAAAATTCACCATTATAACAAAGCTTAAATTTCAGTCCCAAAATCATCAATTAAAGCATGAATAATCCATTTAAAATATGAGATAAGTAATTCAATTAATAACAATAAATAATCCTCAATTCAATTTCAAGCCCATCAATTCAATCATATGAAAAATCAACAAATTGATGCCACAATGTAAAACTCAAGTTAAGGAAAGAGAAACATGCCTAAAATAAAAAATAAATTAAAGAGAATTCAAAGTTTAGAGCCTGAATGCTGAATTCCTCGTAAAACCCTTAAGTTTTCTTGGTTTGAGAGTTAAGAAGGAAAGATTAAGGTTTTGATCTTGATAACTGAAGGAAAAAGGGTCATCTAAGTGTTTTAAAGTCGTTTAAGGGGTAAAGAACAAAGAGCCCTTGCCTCTAAGTTAAAAAATAAAAATTAGACAAAATTAACATAGCAGTATGGCACACTGCTATCGCAGAGGTTAGCCTCCTTGCCACTCTTCTATAGCAAGCATAAGTGGTGTGTCATACTACTATTACGAACCCTCACTACCTCACGGTCCCAAAGTATCCCCAAGTCCCTTTAAAAAATTCTAAAACTTTTCCAGAATACCATTTCAACATCCCTAATCATAACATAATTCAAAATTTGACGTTATGCATGTGAGAGGGTCAAAAATAAATAAATTGAAATTTTACGAGTTCTTAAATTATACCCCCTTTGGATCATTCATCTTTGAATGTGAAGTTAGGACATTTTTGGCACAATAATAGCAAGAATGCCATAGAATCAAAGGACAAATTTGAAATACGATAAGAGGGAAATGAAACTCATACCTTAAGAACTTTCATCCAGTGTGCGGAATAAGAATGGTTACTTGGATCTCATATCTTTCTCAACTTCCCATTTAGCTTCATCTACCTATTGATTTCTTCGTAGAACTTTCACCAAAGCTATATCCTTTGTCCTTAATCTTTAAACTTGTCTATCCAGTATCTCAATTAGGACTTTTTCATGAGACAGCGAATCTTTATCACACACATTATCAACAAGCATTATCAAAGAGGAGTTGTGTACACACTTCTTAAGCCTGGAAACATGGAAAATGGGATGAATAGAAACCAAGCTTGCTGGTAACTCTAATTCATAAGCGACATTTCTAATTTTCCTCACAATCTGATATGGACTAATGTAACGGCGACTGGGCTTCCTCTTCTTCCCAAGTATCATGACTCCTTTTATAGGAGAAACCTTTAAAAACATCCAATCACTTAGTTCAAACTCTAACTCTCTTTGCCTCCCATCTGCATAAGACTTGGCAATTTTTTATAGTTTTAAGTCTATGTCTAATTACCTTCATGTTTGCATGGATTGGTAAACCAAGTCAGGACCAAAAAACCTAGTCTCACTCACCTCAAATAATCAAACAAGAGACCTGCACCTTCTACCATATAGAGCATTAATAAAGGCCAGGCCATTTAAATGTTGGAATAATAATTGCTGTTATAAGAAAACTCAATAAAAGGATAATTGTCAACCTAACTACCTAAAATCGATTACACAGGCCCTCAACATATCCTCCATATCTTGAATAGTATGATTTGCTTGTCCATCTATTTGATTATGGAAAGCGATGCTAAGGTTCAACTGAATACCTAAACCTTTAAGAAATGAATGCTAGAAGTGAGAGAAAGATAATGTACTTTGGTCTAAAATAATGGACACCGATACCCCATGCAGCTTAACTATCTCCTAAATGAATAACTTGGCATAATCCTCTCCTAAGTAGTCCTCATGGGAAAAAAATGAATAGACATGATCATTCTATATACAATGACCCAAACATAATCATACTGATTGCGAGTCTATGCAAGACCCATATCAAAATCCTTATTAATCATATCCCACTTCCACATGGGCAATTTTTATCTCTTGGGATATTCCACCAAGCCTCAATTGTTCAACCTTGACTTACTGGTAAACCATACACTTAGCAACAAAATTTACCATATCCTACTTCATATTATTCCAGCAATAGATTTCCTTTATGTGATAATATATCTTTGTCAAAACCGAATGAACTATATATTTGGACTAATGATCCTTAGCCAAAATTGTTTTTTGGAACCCGTATAAATTAGGGACACACAACCTCCCTTGATACCTCAAGTGCCATCTCCCCCAATCTCAAAAGCCATAACCTTTTGTTGTCCCACGTCATCCTTGATTTGCATAAGCCTTAGCACCAAGAGATAACTTAAAAACTTCCTGAACAATCAATCCTCCATCCTCATAGTCCAAAAAATGAAATCCCAAGTTAGCTAGCCTGTGAATATCTTTACCAACCCTTTTTTCTCCTCCTCGACATGGGACAGGCTCCCCATAGACAAAATGCTAAGAGCATCAACAACAATATTAGCTTTACCTAGATGGTAGTGCAAATTCATGTCATAATAAGCATTTTGAGCCACCGCCTCTGCCTGAGATTTAATTCTTTTTGTGTAAAAATATACTTCAGGCTCTTATTGTCCAAATAAATATACACATGCACCCCATACAAATAATGGTGCCAAGTCTTTCAATCAAAAACCACAGCTGCTAGATCTAGATCGTGAGTGGGGTAATTCCTCTCATAAACCTTAAGCTACCTTAAAGTGTAGGATACAACCTAACTATGCGGCATCAAAACACAACCTAGTCCTACACGAGATGCATCACAATACACAACAAACCTACAGTACCCTTAGATAGGGTCAAAATAGGTGCAGAAGTCAACTTACCCTTCAACTTCTCAAAACTACTTACATAAGCATTGGACCATAAAAACTTAACCTTTTTTCGAGTTAACTTCATCAACAATGCAACATTAGATGAGAAGCTCTCCACAAACCTCCTATAATACCCAACCAAGCCTAAAATGCTCATAATGTCGATTAGAGTCGTGGGTCAAGGCCACTTTCTAACTGCCTCAACTTCCTGTGGATCCACCTTGATCCCTTTAAAAGAAACAACATGCCTGAGAAAGGTCATAACACTTAGATAAAATTCACACAAAACAAAATTTTGCATAAAATTTATAGTCCTTAAGAGTTTGCAACATAATTCAAATATGATTGGCATCATCTTCCTCACTTTTAGAATACACCAAGATGTCATCAAAGAAGACTATAACAAATAAATGAGGAAACTACCTAAACACCTGATTAATGTGATCCATAAAAGCTGTCAGAGCATTAGTCAGCCCAAATGACATACCTAAAATCTCATAATAGCCATACCAGGTCCAGAAGGCAGTCTTGGGACTATCAACCACCCTAATTTTAAACTGGTGATAACCCAAGCAAAGATCTTTAGTAGAGAAACACCTACCTCTATGAAGCTAATCAAAAAGGTCATCAATCACAAGAAAATGGCGCTTATTCTTCACTGTGACCTTATTCAACTGACGATATTCTATACATATTGTAAGAGACCCATGTTTTTTTGCATGAAAAACACAGTAGCACCGCACAAAAAATTACTAGGAAAGATGAAACCCTTATTAAGAAGATCATTTAACTGCTCCTTTAGTTTAGCTGAAACTATCCTATAAGGAAGAATGAAAATAGGACAAGTATCCAATTAAAGATCAATCTCAAAATATATTTCCTTATTGGTAGGAATTGTAGGAAGATCATCAGAAAAAACTTTAGGAATTTCATTAACTACGAGGACAAATTACAAAGAGGAACTCTCAGAGTTAGAATCCTTAACTCAAACAAGATGATACAAAAACCCTTTGGAGATTATTCTTTGAGATCTAAGATAAGAAATAAACTTTCCTTTGGATACTAAGGAACTCCACTCTCATTCAAGCATCGATTCATTAGGAAATTTAAAATTAACTATTCAGGCCTTACAATCCAGAGAAATATAACATGGAGGATCCAATCTTTTCCCAAGATAACATCAAAATACTCACATCAGGTTCTATAAAATCTACCAATACATATGAACAAGGGACATCACACAATCCCTCTATATTTTTCTAGAACCTATAGACTCACCCATAGGATTAAAATAGGAAAGAGGTCAAAAATACTTTTAGGGACAAAATCAAAACGTATAGCCACATAAAGGGTCATATAAGACAAGGTAGAACCCAGATCAAACAAACAATAAACATCACGGGAGAAGATCCATAAAAAACCAGTAACAACATCTTGGGATGCTTCAGATTCCTAAAGAGTAGAAAGTGCATAGAGGTAATTTCGACCATTATCGATGCCTGAAGTGGCGCTCTTAGGTTCATGAGTTTAAGAAGTGGCGACCGAGACCTTATTAGCTCTAGCGGCAACTTTAGCTATAGGAAAATTCCATTACAGATGACCAGGCTAACCACTGTTAAAACACAAATTCCTCCCCTCCTTATAATACCCATAATGGAGCTGTATACTAAATTGATAAAGAGGATAAGATGGGTCTGACTAAGCTACACTGACTTGGTACTAGGCACCCTATGCCTTAGGACCACTGCTAGATTGAAATTGAAGATAACCTAAAGGTTTAGGATAAGAAAAACTAGATGTCAAATAAGAATTTCCCTACTTATTCTTCTTAGTACACTACCTACCATCTCTCTCACTATTATGCTTACTCGCACCTTGCTCTGCATATCTAAACTTCTTATTTTTTAGTTTTCCTATTTCCACCTGCTTTTTTTTCTCATCGTCTACCTACTGCATATAAACCACCAACCTAGATGTATCCATATAATTATTCCACATTGCAACCTTACATTCTAACACCAAATTATCGGACAAACCAGAAGCCAACTTCCTCATTTTGGACCTCATATTAGACACCAACTCTAAAACATAATGGGGTATTTATTGGAACTTTAGTGCATACTTCTTAACACTCATCTTACTCTATTTCTTATTAACAAACTCTTCAACCTTAGATTACCTCAACTCCTTAGGAAAAAAGTAATAAAAAATCACATGAATACCTGATTTATAAGATCTATAAAAGCAGTTGGAGCATTAGTCAACCAAAATAACATAACCAAAAACTCATAATGGCCATACCGAGTTTGGGAATCATTCTTGGAAATATTGACCTCCCTAATTTTCAATTGATGATCACCCAAATAGAGATCAATCTTGGAGAAACACCTAGCACCCTGAAGCTAATAAAAATGGTCATCGATCCTAGAAAAAGGGTACTTATTTTTCATTGTTAACTTGTTCAACTGATGATAGTCTATACACATCAAAAGAGATACATCTTTATTTCGCATAAAAAGCATAATAGCACCCTATAGAGAAATATTAGGCAGATAAAACCCTTATAAAAAAGATCTTTCAACTGCTTCTTAAGTTCCTTTAGTTCAGCTGGAGCCATTCTATGAGGTGTAATGGAAATGGGATAGGTATTTTGTAGAAGATCAATCCCAAAATATATTTCCTTATCAAGAGGAATTACAAGAAAATCAACGAGAAAAACTTTAGAAAATTCACTAACCATAGAGACAAATTTCAAAGAGGGACTCTAAAAGTTAGAATCCTTAACCCAAACTAAATGACATAGACATTTTTGGAAATTATTTTCTAAGATCTAGGTTAAGAGATAAAATTCCCTTTGGGTACTATGGAATTCCCTTCCTATTTAATAGCTGGTTCATTAGAAATGTGAAAACCGACCTTTTGGGTCCTACAATCAAGAGAAGCATAACACGAATGAAGCCAATCCATTCCTAAGATTACATAAAAATCAACCATATCAAGTTCTATAAAGTGCATCAATATCTCCTTATGATGAATGGATACCATACAACCTCAATAGATTTTTCTAGCAATAATAAACTCACCCACCATAGTGGAAACCGAAAAAGGATTAGAAATATTTTCAAGATCAAAACTAAAGTGTACAACCACATAAGGGGTCATATAAGATAATGTAGAACTAGGGTCAAACAAAAAATAAACATCATTGGAAAAGAGTTGTGACACAACATTTGGGGATGCCTCATACTCCTGACGAGTAGCAAGTGCATAAAGGCTATTCTGGCCACTGTCGGTACTTGTAGTGGCACCCTAAGGTTCTGGAGCTGATGAAGTGGAGTTTGGGACTTTATAATCTCTAGTGACAACTTTAAATATAGGACAATTCTACTGTAGATGACTAGGCTGACGATAGTTAAACATAAATTCCTCCCCTCCTCACAATACCTATAATGAAGTTGCCCACAAAATCAATAAGGAGAATAAAATGGGCTTACTGAGATCTATTTATATGAGATTGGGCACTCTATGCCTTAGGACTACTACTAGCCTAAAAAAGATGATCACCCAATCTTATAATCAAAATTCAGGCCTAGCCATGACGAGAATCTCAAACTGACCATGGGCCATCAACTAACCCTTTAGCCATACCTCAAGAGCACAATAATAATAATAAGCGCAAGCCAACCAAGTCAATGATAAAATATTAAAACCAAAATAAATCTAAAGAATCAAAGTCAGATACCAATGATATCCTAATCCTATGCATGAAATCCTCAAAACCAAGAATACAACTATGTCGGGACATACTTTGAACTATGACAAAAAAAATCTAAAATTGTGGAGATAATAAGAAAATCAATAAAATGACCGTACCTTTTGAAGGATGGAATCTAACCACTTCAAAGCTAATCAGCAAGAGTACCAAATCTCCTAACGCTGCACAGGAACAACAAAAAAGTTCTTGGAATTGACATACTAAAATGACGTAGCATTCGGAGATGGTCAGTATGGTAAGCACTGGCATGTAAATCAAGAGATAGGGATAAAATAGTTCATTAACTAAAATCTAATGATAAACCGCATGCACAAATTTAGGTATAGACATATTAGATGTCAGGATAGGGACAAGGGTCATGAACATGAGAGTTTAAACATTATCCTGAATAATGTAGCTCGCCCCATTGTAAAGTAACCCATGGGCTATAGGCGACCAACTTCTCCTACTGGAAGGCCCTAGTCTATTTTAGCTGCATATATCGAGGAAAGGATAAAGACACCAAGGCAATAGATATCCAAAATATAATGTGCATCCAGAAAGATGGTCATATAGACCCTCAACATTGGCAAATGTGGTTTCCAATGTTGGTTCCCTCAGGACTACACCTTTACGGTGAGCTACACAATTCCCTTTAAGGCCCAATTAAAATAGTTTACACATAAACCAATAATTTATTGAGGAGTCATTTTTAAAGGCAATTACAAACTTGGTATCATCATACCAATATGCTTTCAATCTAATTCAATTATGCCAAACCAGTCTATTTAACCATTAGACTCCCAAGTTCCATTTAAAATCCAAAACTATGGCCACTAAGGGCATTACAATACCATAGTCACCAAGGGCATTCCAAAACCATTTTTATCATATTTCTATTTAATGCAATAGAAGGTTTGAAAGATAGTTAAATCATGTAAAATCCTCATTCAATCAAAAATTTAGAATGTGGGTTGAGGTTAATGCCATTGCCAAACCAAAAATTCATCCATAATGTGAAAACCCAAATCACCAAATTCACCATTATAACAATGCTTGAAATTCAATCCCAAAATCATTAATTAAAGGATGAATAATCCATTTAAAACATGGAATAGGTAATTCAAGTCATAATAACCAAAACTTCCAACCCAATTTCAAACCCATCAATTCAAATCACATAAATATTCAACAAATTGATGCCACAAGGTAAAATTAAATTTAAGGAAAGAGAAACATGACTAAAATAAAGAATGAATTGAAGAGAATTTGAAATTTAGAGCCTAAATATGAATTTCTTATAAAACCAAATTCACCTTGTTTTGCCTTTCTCCCATTTCCACCTACTTTTTTTTCTCATCATTTACCCGTTGTATCTAAACCACCAACATAGATTTGTTCTTATAATTATTTAGCATAGCAACCTTACACTCTAACACCAAATCACGGGATAAACCAGAAGCAAACTTTCTCATTCTGGACCTCATATTAGGCACCAACTCTCAAGCATAACTGGTCAGATGTTAGAACTTCAATGTATACTCCATACCACTCATCTTACCCTACTTTAGATTAACAAACTCTTCCATCTTCACTTACCTTAACACCTGAGGAAAGAAGTGATCAAGAAAAGCACCTGAACACCCGATTCATAAGATCCATGAAAATAACTAGAGTATTAGTCAACTCAAATAATATAACCAAAAACTCATAATGTCCATACCAGGTCTAGAAAGCAGTCTTGGAAATATCGACCTTCTTAATTTTTAACTAGTGTTAGCCCAAATAAAGATCAATCTTAGAGAAACACCTAGCACCTTGAAGCTAATAAAAAAGGTCATCCATCCTAGGAAGAGGGTACTTATTTTTCAATGTTACCTTATTCAACTGATGAAATTGTATACACATCTAAAGAAACCCATATTTCTTCCTCACGAAAGAAACACTAGGATGGCTGAAACCCTTATTAAGAAAATCTTTCAATTTCTCTTTAAGTTCCTTTAGTTCAGATGGAGCCATCCTATAAGAAGTAATAGAAGTAGGAAGGGTATCCAGTAGAAGATCAATCCTAAAATTTCATTCCCTATGGGGAGGAATTACAGGAAGATCATTAGGAAAAACTTCAGGAAATTCACTAACCATGGGAACAGATTGTAAAGAGGGACTCTCAGAGTTATAATCCTTAACCCAAAGTAAATGATACAGACATCCTTTGGAAATCATCTTATGATCTCTAAGGTAAGAGATAAACTTCCCTATGAGTACTAAGGAACTCCCCTCCTATTCAATCACCGGTTTATTAGAAAAGTGAAAACTGACTTTTTAGGTCCTATAACCCAGAGAAGCATAGCATGAATGGAGCCAATCCATCTAAATTATTACATCAAAATCCACCATTTCAAGTTCTATAAAGTCCACCAATGTCTCCTTATGATGAATGGATACCACTCAACCCCTATAGATTTTTCTAGAAATAATAGACTCATCCACCAGAGTGGAAACAGAAAAGGGGTCAAAAATATTTATAGGACCAAAACTAATGTATACAACCATTTAAGAGGTCATATATAATAGGGTAGAACCCAAGTCAATCAAATATTAAACATCATGGGAAAAGAGCTATAACGTACCAGTAAAAACATTTGGGGATGGCCCAGACCCATGAAGAGTAGAAAGCATATAGTGGTAATTTCGGCTATTATTGGTACCTAAAATAGTGCCCTTAGGTGTTGGAGCAGATGAAGTGGCAACCGGGACCTTATTTGCTCCAGTGGCAACATTAGCTATAGGATAATTCCACCAGAGATGACCAGGATAATTGCAGTAAAATCATAAACTCCTTCCCTCCTCAACATACCTACAATAAAACTGTCCACAAATCGACAAGGAGTATAGGGTGGTCCTGACTAAGTTTCATTGACCTGAGATTAGAAACTATGTGGCTTAGAACCACACTAGCCTAAAAATAACGATTACCCGATGTCACAACCTGAACCTGGGCCTAGACGTGACGGGTATCTCAAATCTACCATAGGCAGTAGACCGCCCCTTAGCCTTACCTCAAGAGCACAATAATAATAATACAACAAAAGCCAACCAAATCAGTCATAGAATAGAAAATCCAAAAGAAAATATAAAGGCTCAAAGTCAGAAACCAATGACATCCTAACACTATCCATGAAAGCCTCTAAACAAAGAATACCTACTATATTGGGACATCCCCCAATTATGACAAAAAGAATCCAAAATTATAAAGACAATATAGAAACCAATAAAATGATCGAGCTTTTCGAAGGATAGAGGCTCACTACTTCCAAGCTAATAAAAAAGATTACCAAATCTCCTAACATTGCACAAGAGTAACAAAAAAGTCCTTGAAACCTACATCATGAAATAATGTAGCATTCGAGGATGGTCAGTGGGGAAAGAACTAGAATGTGACTTAAGGGATAGAGATAAATAGTGCATTAACCAAAATGAACTCATAAACTATGTGCGCCTATTTATAAATATATATATTGGATGTCAGGATAGGGACAAGGGTCATGAACATGATAGTTAAAACACTAGCCTAAACTATGTAGCTCACATTGTACTAAAGGCACTAATGGTCTATATAGGTCCGACTCTCCTTATCGGAAGGGCCCCAGTCTATGTTAGCTGCATGTATTGAAGAAAGGCTAAAGACACCAAGGCGATAGCCATCCAAAATATAATGTGTGTCCAAAAACATAGTGATATAGACCTCCAACATCGGCAAACGTTGTTTCCATTGTTGGTTCTCCCGAGACTAGACCTTCACAATGAGCTACACTTCTCTTTAAGCCCAAATTAAAATAGTTTGCACATAAACTAACTTAACCAAGGAGTCATTTATTAAGGAATTTACTAACTTGGTATGGTCACATCAATATGCTTTCAAACTTATTCAATTTTGCCAAACCATTCCATTCAACCATTAGACTCCCAAGTTCAATTTTGAATCCAAAAAACATGGCCACCAAGGGAATTCCATAAGCAAAGCCACCAAGGGCATTCCCAAACCATTTTTAAATCCTTTTCCATTTAATGCAATACAAAGTATCCAAGATAGTTAAATCATGTAGAATCCTTGTTCAAAAAAAAATTTACAAAGTGGGTTTAGGGTAATGCCATTATCAAACCAAAAATTCACCTATAATGTCAAAACTCAAGTCACCAAATTTACCATTATAACAATACTTGAAATTCAGTCCCAAAATTATCAATTAAAGTATGAATAATCCATATAAAACATAGGATATGTAATTAAAGTAATAGCAACCCAAAACCCCCAAAACAATTTCAAACCCATTAATTCAAATTATATAAATATTCAATAAATTGATGCCACAATGTAAAATTAAAGTTAAGGAAAGAGAAACATGCCTGAAATATAGAAGGAATTGAAAAGAATTTGAAGTTTAGAGCCTCAATGGTGAATTTCTTGTAAAACCCTTGAATTTTCTTGGTTTGAGAGTTAAGAAGGAAAAAGCAAGTTTTTGATCTTAATAATTGAATGAAAAAAGGTCATCTAAGTATTTTAATTTTTTTAAGTGATAAAGGACCAAAAATCCCTTTCCCACAAGTAAAGCAAATGAAAGTTGGACAAAATTAACAAAGCAAGGTTAGCCTCCATGCCATGCTTCTATCGTAGAGCATAAGTGGCATGGAACGCCACTATCATGGACCCTCAATGCCTTAGAGTCCCAAAATAGTCTCGAATCCCTTCCAAAAATTCTGAAACTTTTACAAAATACCTTTCCTTTTAACATCCCTAATCATAATTCCTATACAAATTTAACATTATACACACGGAAGGGTCAAAAATAAATTCATTAAAATTTTACGGAGTCTTCCATTATACCTTCTTTGGATAATTCTTCCCCAAATGAGAAGTTAGGATTTTTTTAGCACGATAATAACAAGAACGCAACAAAATCTAAGAAAAAATTTGAAATCCAATTCGAGGGAAATAAAACTCATACCTAAAACACTTTCATCCAATGCGAGGAATAAGAACGGCTACTTGGCTTTCATATATTCCTTAGCTTCCTATGTATTTTTTTCCATCTTATGATATTTCCAAAGAACCTTCACTGAAGATAAATCCTTTGTCCTCAATCTATGAACTTATCTATCCAGTATCTCAACTGGGACTTCCTCATAAGAAAATGAATCCTTAACATCCACATTCTCAATAGGAACTATCAAAGAGGGGTCACATACGATCTTCTTAACCATGGACACTTAGAAAATGAGATGAATCGAAGCCAAACTTTCTGGTAACTCAAATTCATAAGAGACATTTTGAATTCTCCTCACAATCTAATATGGAAAAATGCAACAGGGATTGAGATTTCCTTTCTTCTAAAATCTCATGACTCTTGTCTTAGGAGAAACCTTTAAGAACACATAATCACTTACTTCAAACTCCAACTCCCTTCACCTCACAATGACGTAAGAATTTTAGAGACTTTGTGAAGTTTTAAGTCTATCTCTAATTACCTTTACCTTCTCCATGGCTTGGTGAACCAAGTCAGGACAAAACAACCTAGTCTCACCCTCCTCAAACTATCAAATAGGAGACCTGCACCGTCTACTATAAAGAGCCTTAAAAGAGGCCATTTAAATGCTTGAATGATAACTGTTGCTATAAGAAAACTTAATAATAGGCAAATGGTCAACCCAACTACCTTTAAAATCAATTACATAGGCCCTCTGCATATTATCCAAAGTCTTAATAGTATGCTCCACTTGTACATCCATTTGTGGGTGGAAAATAGTTCTAAGGTTCTTTAGAGTACCCAAATCTTTGTGAACACATAAGAAGTGTGAAGAAAAGTGTGTATCTTGATCTGAATGATGGACACTAGCGCCCTTTGAAGCTTAACTATCTCCTGAGTGAAAAAATTAGTATAATCCTCTCTTGAGTATTTAGTCCTTATGGGCATGGAGTGAGAAGACCTTTTCATTCTATATACAATGACCCAAATAGAATCATACTGATTGCGAGTTCGTGGAAGACCCATAACAAAATTCATGTTAATTATCTCCTATTTAACATAAGAAATTCTATCTCCTGGAACATGCCAACAGGTCTCAAATGTTCAACCTTGAATTGCTCACAAACCATACACTTAGCGAAAAAATTCACCATATCCGTTTTCATATTATTCCACCAATAGATTTTCTTTAAGTCATGCTACATCTTAGTCAAACACAGATGAACTATATATCTAGAATCATGATCTTTATCCAAAATTATTTCCCATAAGCTGTCTATATCAGGGATACACAACATTCCTTGATACCTCAAGATTCCATTTCCCCCAATCTCGAAAGACATAACCTTTCGCTTACCTACATCATCTTTGATTTTCATAAGTATGGGATCCATAACCTGTTTCTCCTTGACCTCAACACCATGAGATGACTTAACCATTTCTTGAATAATCACGTCTCCATCTTTTAAGTCCAAAAGACAAATTTCTAAGTTAGCCAGCCTATGAATATCCTTTACCAACCCTCTTTTCTCCTTCTCAACATTGGATAGGCTCCCCATAGACAACTTACTAAGAGCATCAGTAACAATATTAGTTTTACCTGGATGGTAGTGCTAACTCATATTGTAATCCATAAGTAGTTTGAGCCACCACCTCTACCTGAGATTCAATTCCTTTTGCGTAAACACATGCTGCAGGCTCATTTAATCTAAATAATAATCAATAGGCACCCATACAAATAATGGCGCCAATTTTTCAAAGCAAAAACCATAGCCACCAGATCTAGATAGTTATTCAGGTAATTTCCCTTATGAACCTTAAGCTACCTGGAAACATAGGCTACATCTTTACATGCTGCATTAAAATACAAACCAGTCCCATATGAGACATATCACAATACATAACAAATCCATCTGTACCTTTTGGTTGGGTCAAAATAGGCTTAAAATTCAACTTATCCTTCAACATCTAAAAACTGCCTTTACAAGCATCAACCCACAACAACTTAACCTTTTTTTAGTTAACTTTCTCAGCGAAGCAATAATAGATAAGAAGCTCTCCATAAACCTCCTATAATACCCAACCAAGCCCAAGAAGCTCCTAAAGTTAGTTGGTGTCGTGGGTTTATGCCACTTTTTAACTGTCAACTTTCTTTGGATCCACCTTAATCCCATGACTAGAAACAACGTGCCCAAGAAAGGTCAAAACACTAATCCAAAATTCACACTCAGAAGATTTCACATACATTTTCTATTCCTTAAGTATTGCAACATAATTCAGAGATGATTGGCATGATCCTCCTTACTTTTGGAGTACACCAAGATGTTATTAATGAAGGCTATAATAAAAAAATCCAAAAATTACTAGTACACATGATTTATAAGATCCATGAAAGCTGCTGTAGCATTAGTCAACCCAAATGACATAACCAAAAACTCATAATGGATATATCGGGTCCAAAAGGTAGTCTATTTCCCTATTAGGAGGAATTCTAGAAAGAGCATAAAAAAACACTTTAGGAAATTCATTAAACACAGAGATAGATTATAGAGATTAACTCTCAGTGTTAGAGTCTTTAACCCAAACTATATGGTATAGACACCATTTGGAGATCATTTTTTGAGCTCTAAGATAAGAAATATACTTCCCTTAGGGTACTAACGAATTCCCTACCCATTAAAGCAATAGGTTTATTAGGAAACTGAGAAGTCACCTTTTAGGTCCTACAATATAGAGAAGTATAGCACAAATGGAGCTAATCCATACCCAAGATTAAATCAAAATCAACCATAGCAAATTCTATCAAATCCACCAATGTCTCCATATAAGAATGGACACCTCACAACCCCTTTAAATATTTCTAGCAATAATAGACTCGTCCACATGAGTAAAAATAGGAAGGGGTCAAAAATGCCATTTAGACAAAAACCAAAATGTACAGCCATATAAGAGGTCACATAAGATAGGGTAGAGCCTGGATCAAATAAACAATAAACATCATGAGAGAAGAGCTGTAACATACCAGTAACAACATCTAGGGATGCCTTAGGTACATGAGACAAAGAAGTTGTGATTGAGATCTTATTATCTCTGGTGGAAACTTTATCTATAGGAAAATTTCATTGAAGATGACTATGTTGACCATATTTAAAACACAAATTCCTTCTCTCCTTATAAAACCCATGTTGAAGTTGTCCATAAAATCGACAATGAGGATAATATGGGGATAGTTAAACTCTACTGGCCTGAGACTTTGAACCCTGTACCTTAGGACCACTACTATCTTAAAAATGATGTTCACCTAAAGGCTTAGGATAAGGAGCACTAGCTGTCGAATAGGAATTTCTATAATTCTTGTTTTTAGTCCACTACCTACTATCTCTCCCACTATTTTGCTAACTTGCACCTTGCTTTGCATAGCTAAACTTCTTGTTCTACCTTTCTCCTATTTCCACCTACTTTTTTATACTCATCCTTCACAGCAGTATATAAACCACCAACTTGGATATGTCTATATAATTATTCAACATCAAAGTTTTATACTCTAACACCAAATCATAAGACAAACCAGAAGCAAACTTTCTTATTTTGGACCTCATATTAGATACCAACTCAGGAGCATAATGGGACAATTGTTAGAAATTTAGGATTACTACTTAACACTCATCTTATCCTTCTTTTGATTAACAAACTTTTCAACCTTAGCTTTTCTCAACTCCTATGGAAAGAAATGGTAAGAAAAAAAATCGAGAAACTTATCCCACATTGCAGGATCATCACCATCACCCCTATCACTTCCCTCCTCATAACACAGGTAAGCTATGTCAACACAGGTAAGCTATGTCCTTTAATTAATAAGCAACAAACTTTACACTTTCTAAATTAGTATTATGCATCACCCTGAAAATCATCTTCATCTCATTAATAATGCCCTGAGGATCTTTCTCAACCTTAGAGCCTATAAAGGTTGGGGGATTTAACCTTATACACTATCCAACCCTGGTGACCTTAGATAAACTAGAAAAAAGACCAATATGATTAGATTGACAAGACTATGATGCCACAAGCTAAGCAACTATATGAATAGACTAACAGAACTCTACATTAGAGATATCTCCCTGAGGTGAGTAATCGTAAGTATCACCAGCTTGGGAATCCTGAGGGGAAATAGTAGGGACCAGTGGAACCCTAGGTAGAGCAGTACAGTAAGGATCAACAAACCTAGAATGGGTATGCACTCCCAAAGTTAGGCAAATTCCCTCAACATTTTCCCCAGGTGGGGAAGACATTCTAGAAGAGTTTCTAAAACTATCAAATCTTTAGGGAGGCATTATTTGAAATATGAGTGAACTATAAGTTAGAGCAGTTTCATATCAACTCGACTTTATAGCCCAAAATAGAATACAAGAGAGAAAAACATTCCTAAAAATGCTTTATAGCCTCCCCCTTATATCTATGGCACACTATACACTCGTAAAAGAGACTCTACTCAGCATGACTTTATAGAAAACCAATGACCCAGAACCATGCTCTAATACCAAGCTTATCATGACCCAAAACTAGGCCTGGCTATGATGGGCATCTCAAACCAATCATAGACCGAAGACCACCCTAATATTAGGATAGTAGGGCTGAGTCGGCTCTATCCCACCCTTCTTGTAAATTTTATGGGTGGTCGCACCGTGGGTTTTGTGAGAAAAGGAAGAACAAGTGTTTTTATTTTGGTCAGTTTGGTCTCATGCAGTGTGACTGCCATGCTATAATGGCTTCTGTTGCTAACCAAGTTTCAGTTGCCTCTTTATCTGCTCCTGCACCAAAGGGTGCTGCTGCTGCATCTATTTTTGCTTCTGGTACAAGCACTGGCTGAAATTTTTTATATGCTCCTGCATCTCACCTAGATTCTGAGGCATCTCCTGATATTTTCATAGGTATGTTAAAACGTTTCTCCTATGATGTATATTATTTCCTTAATCTAGGGTCCACTCTTTCTTTTGTGACCCCATTTATGGCTGTACATTTTGGTTTTGGTCCTGAATTTATTTTTGATCCTTTTTCTATACCACCCTGGTTGGTGACTTTGTGATGGTTAAAAGATCCTATAGAGGATATGTGGTACCTGTTCGTGGTAGAGAAAGTCTAATTGATTTGATAGAGTTAGTTATAGTTGACTTTGATCTCATATTAGGGATGAATTGGTTGCATTTGTGTTATGCTTCCATAGATTGTCAGACCCGTGAGGTCATGTTCAAATTCCCTAATGAGCCAATCATTATATGGGAAGCAGGTTCTTTAGTACCTAGGGGGAGGTTTATCTCATATCTTAGAGCTCGAAAGTGGATTTCCAAAGGGTGTTTTCATCATTTCATCCAAATTAAAGATTCTAACTATAACACCCCAAATCTAGCACCCGAAATTCTACACGGTACTCGTGACCCCGAAGGACCACAAGATAACCCATGATTGGTCTGTAACTGAGAATAAATATATAAAATATAAGCTTTAAGGCCATAAGGTTAAAAACTAAACTAATACTGAATATAATACAGTGTCTGAGTGGGGTATGAGAATACCCAAAACTAAGATAAACTATTTAAAACCTGTTGTAGTCTGAAAGCCTCTAAACTATCTGAAAACTGTTAGTTGATGAGACATGTCCCCAACTAACTCTGAACTACTGCAATAATAAAGTAATAAAATAATCATGCTATCCTCAAATGATGAGGACTCACTGCTAGTCTGGCTGCTGAATGTCTGATCTACTAAGGATGCTCGGGAGCTCATGCTTCTAAACCTATGGTATAAAACACCATAGTACAAAAACTTTAGTATGTAAAATGTACTGGTATACAAGTGAGGTGGGATGATTGCAATGCTTCATATGCATGAACAATACTAACTAAATGAATAACCTGAACATTAGAATACATTCATGAATAAGAGAATGTAACTGAATTCATGATAACATAGACCGTGAATTCTGATAACATAGATTTACTGATATTTGAGTTCTAATACTGGGATACTGAATAACTGAGTCCATAGGGTACTGAGGAAATAATGTCATATTATTAATAAAAGAAAGACTATTTCTGACAGTTTTGATTATGAAGAATTGGTCTGATTTACTGTATCTGACAGTCCTAAAACTAAATACTGATAACATGGGATATTGATAATTGTATAACTAAAATAATTGATACTGAGAGGCTATATCTAACAGTCTAGGCTCTAATAGAACTAGCTGAGTTTCGTACTATTTTTATTTTACTGTATCTGACAGTCCTAAAATCTGAAGAACTATCTGAGTTCTATTATTGAGACTGAATAATTGTATCTGACAGTCCTGATTCTGTAACTAAAACTGTGGAAAGTAGTCATCTAATCGACATGCCCCTAATATACCATTATGGCTGAGTTGGGGTCCAATCTGTAACCACAATTGGAAGGGTGTCAATACCGCGCCACTGGCAAGGACAATCTGTGAGTAACCCTCATATAACAGGTAACTATAGTGAGAAAGATGGGAACCTTCATATAACAGGTTAAGACACCTCATCTACCCTCATATAGTAGGCTATGATGTCTCAACCTACACTGGATACATAGTTCGGGAATGCAAGAATTGGTTCTAAGAATCACATCCTTATATAACAGGTGAGTTCCCATCCTTGGGTTTACTCGGTGCTGAATCCTACCCTCAACTGAATAGACATTGAACTGATTAACTGGATTGAATTGATACTAATGTTATTGTTTAGAGGAGCTAAACTGAGTTCACTGGGTTCCGTTGACTGATGGAATGCTACTGAGATTTGAGGACTGATGGAGAGTATTGAAGTTACTGAGATTTCTAGGAATACTGAGGTTACCGAGATTACTGAGTACTAATGTTACTGAGACCACTAAGGTCATTGAGATTACTGAGTAGGACTAGACTGATACTGAATTTACTGAGTTTTTATGAGTCATGAAACTGACTGAATTCTAAGGATCGTGGCTTGATTAAGAGTCTTGTAAAAACATGACACTGGCTCTAGAAACACAACTAAATTATCGAGTACAATTACCCTCAGGAGTCGATAGGATGAAACTAATAGGACATGACACTTCTTGAACACATGACCAATATCAACAGTTCATAATACATTAATTTGGGGATTTCATGAAGCACATGGTTATCGTAGTCTTGTGCATGAATGGAATTGTATCTAAACATGTAAGACTTTCATCAACCTAATCTCATGGACATTCCCTTAACCATTCATAATGCACACAATATCATGGAAGTCATAGGGTAAAGCATACACTTATCACTTGGGTCATAATTAAGCTATTATTTATAATTTCTATTCTTTTAGGTATTTTATCAAATACCTAGGATGCATGACTTAGGGAATAGGCATGTCCATCAAATTAATATAACAAAACTCCATATTTCAACTCAATTTTACATGTTTCAGACCACATACTAGCATAGGTTCATGAACAACACATTGTTAATCATAAAATCATAATCACATGAACATAATCAACCCACAACAAAATATTCACAATACAAGATTTAAAATTAGATTCTTGGGCTTCATAGATGAAAGGAATTCATGAATGAACACTGTGCATACCTTAGTTCTTGATTCTACAAAGATGGACGAAGAGATTATTGAATTAGAGCCTTGGATTTGAATCCCAAATTGAAAACCCTAGCTTGTTCTTGAGAAAAACTTGAGAGAAACACAATGGTTTGGATGAAAAATGCCTGACTCACGTGTTATTAGGTTTAAATAGGGGTGGGAAATTGACCCTTTTAATCCTTAGACGCGTATTTTAATTTTTATAAAAATTTACCGATTTTCATCCTTGGCACGACGCACCACTATCGTGCCAAGTAACAGAAAATAGACAATTGGGAATCTATCTGCATGGTGGCGCGACGCGGGGCTATATCGTTGCCACTTTATTTGCGACTAGGAAGTTTGGCGTGATGTGGAGACATTATGCTAAGACACTAAAAAATGAACAATTTTGAATTTGAGACTTGGCGCGATGCTCCATAATTACGGAGGATCACTAAATTTTGACTATTGCCATTTTGGCCTGCTCTGCGATACGTTGATGGCTCAGGTGGCATACTGCCTTACTAAAAAGGCTCCAACTCTTCGCCCGGGTGTCGGATTTGAACGAATTTGGTATCAATGGAAAGCTTATTCAATTTTTCACATGATAAATAGTGAAAATCTTGAAAATACGATATGTATAAAAGTGGATCCATCTTTAAAATAAGTTTTCAACGTTTCTGGGATAATTTTAAGCTAGGTAGAAGTACAGGGTATTATAATATCTCCCCTTTAAGAATATTCATCCTCAAATAAGACTAATTTAGATGGGAGAAACGATAAGCTGAAGTACATACTGAACATGAATAGCTGAAACATGACTACCTGAATGACATTACTGAGATTCATACTGAGCATGCATATCTGATGCATGATTTTATGATTGAGCTGATACATGAATGCATGACTGAGAGTACTGATAAGCTTATCACACATATCTGATGCATGAATACATGACTAAACTGACTTACGAATATGCAACTAAACATGTAAAGGTAACAACACCAAGTTTGAAATAAAACCTGAGCATTAAACTAAATACCATATTTGTAACTAAAACCTGAACATGAAATCAGATAAGCTTAAGAAAAGCTATTACCTTAGGCTGAGTCTAAGCTTAATTACTAAATATGCATGAATGGAAACATGAGAACATAACTGGTCTAGAACGTGATACATGAATTGATTATCGTGATCTGAATTAAGTACCTTAAATACATGGATACAACCGAGATTGAAGCTAGAGGGTCAACCTATGGGTACCCACTACTCCAAATTGGATTTTTTACGAGAAGAGAGTGGCATGTTTTTGTCATGAATGTTTGGGGGTTCATAGTGTATCTCCCCCTTGGGACACTGTGTTCCTCAAAGAATACTGACTTGGTTGAGTCGCTGAGGATACTAAAGTGATGCACAAGGCATCTACGATCTGAGTTTTAACTGAATATCTAGGATCTGAAACTGAAGCATGATACATGAACTGGGATAAGCTTGCATCTATCTAGTCAGATTATCTTAGAATGATTGCATTCATGATGCTAAAGATGGTACATCTAGATGGAAGGGATGAAAACCCAAACCATGTGAACTTGTCGGTATGACTGATAGGCTGACTTTCTGGTTTGATGGACTAGATCATGATGAAAACTTATGGTTGATTGAAGCCCTTCTTTAAAACTCTTTCTATATAGTTCTAGTGACTGTAGAGAGAAAGTGAATCTTGGCCTAGTCTGAGTAGGACATTTGAGTGGGAGATCACTACATAGATGGGGTTCTCATATTAGGAGGCAAGGCCTATGAAACATCATCTAAGATTCAGTGACCAAACCTTATGCACTGCAACTGAGACTGCTGAAAAGGCTCACATGGGTGCTGAACACGAGTGTATAAATACACTAACTTATCTGATTAACTGGATAGCTGATAGCTGAATACTGGGCATGTAAGACTGAACTATACTTAGTCTTGAATAACTGAACTACAACTGCAGAGTATTATTCATAGGATATAAGGACTGACTGGTTGACATGAGATACTGAGCATAAACTGAGGGTAATTGTATTATTTGAGAATGCAACACCAAGAGTACAACATGCTTCTAGAATGGTCTTGTAAACTGAGGTACTAGAAGGCTGACAACTGAGTAGCTGATAACTGTATGCTATGGTCGAGTAAACCCAAAACTAAACTGAGTTACTAACCTGATTACTAAACTAGGACTGGGACTGAGATTATAGATAAGAAGGTAATTGAGACTGTAACTGTAACTAAGATTGTTGATGGGGCTGACTACTGGTTTAGAACTGTAACTAAGATTCTGATAACTAAGGTTTAGATTGGTACTGAGGTACTGTATTCTAAGACTGAACACTAATTATTGAGTATTAAATTCTGAAACTATAACTAAGATGGAAACTGAATTTTGATAGTTACACGATGGGGGGCTGACATAAGTCAAAGATCTGAATGCATACTCACACTTTGTACTTTTCCATCTTTTAAATACAACCTCTTGCTAGCCATTTACTTGCACAGTAACGTGACATTCAAGCCTATCTTTATAACTACACCCTTGTGTAAAAAAAACATGCAGCAATCTTCTCTTAACATGTAATATCTACTCTCTTCTCTTTAAGCAACTGCCCATCACTAAACTATATTCATAAAGAGAGCTCACTAAAGGGTTAAATAAGGATGACCTGAAGCATGAATGGACACTAACTAAACTTGGTACTTGACTGAATCCTGAGGAATAGAATATAAATATTATGGACTCACCAAGAGGTCTAAACTAAGGATATGCATAACATAGTCTGAATTTAACTGATCAGTAGAGGTGTAGCATGAGCCATGGAAGCTGAGTATACTATAAAGCATAATATGTGTACATGAGTCATGAGCTACATGACCTGAGTTTGGAGTTTTCTGGATTCATGGGATATGATTTGTATTGCTGAGGGGAATAGAACAAAACTCCTTATGTTGGGAACTAGAACCGTACATGATTCTACGGAAAACATGTGAATATAAGTTGTGTTCATGGAACTGAGATGTGAAGCATGTGTAGGCATCATTCTGACTAAAGTACCAAACTTTACACTGAGATAAGCATGGGTCGGGAATCATCTTCCTTTACTACTTTTCTATATGTACTGGTACTACTAATGGAATCTGAGAGCCTGAATGGGTCACTTGATCTATCATCCCCCCACCCCCCTTAGCTTTAAGCCATTATCATAAGTCTGTGAACACTTTACTAAACTTTGAACTGAACTACAATCATCATCACATATTTATACTCTGTCCGACACATGCTTGCCTTACTAAACACATTATCTGCTTCTGTTTCTTCATATACAACTAATATTGCATCCCTAATTCACATCCATACCTTCATACTTAATTTTAGATCAATAATCTTAAATTCTTGCTTTCCCTATTCAAGCCTACTAGTCTACCTTGGTACAACCATCCCCATGAATACATTATTTGCTCAATTTGGATAACGTTATCCCAAATCTACTATTGGTAAACTCTTGGGTTCATACCTCTAACTCTAGTTCATTTACTATCATAGGATTCTGAGAAGGGATCTGATGACATATCTAATTTTGGGTTCGTGAATGAGTTCTCATGATCATGAATGATATCTATTGAAATTTAGAACATAACATAATAGATAGGATATATTTAAGCTCATGGGCAATCCCATAACTGTCTAAGAATGCCCTACTTCTAGGACCTTGAGCTTCACTATTTCTGTTACCTTGAAAGTAAGGTGGAGTTGACATGAGTGGAGCATGATGAAAACCTACATAAATTTCTTAAAGAAACTTTCTATAGCATTATCTGAAACATGAAAAAAGGGAAACAGTTCCTAAAACATATCATAGCCTCCTGCACATAAGTGTGGTGTACAATACACCCATGCATAAGACTCTACTAGATGGGGCTTTTCAGACTTTCTAAGTTACTATTGAACCTTAGACTCTGATAACAAGTTTGTAACTCCTTGAATCTGGTACCCAAAACACTACATGGTGATCATCACCCCAAAGGACCACGAACTAACCCATGAATGATATTTGTAACTGAGCACTGAATAATACATTGTAAATATGTAGAATATAAGTTGTAAGGCCATAAGGTTCAAATATGAACTAATACTAAATATAATACAATGTTTGTAGTGGAGTATGACAATACCCAAAACTGAGATAAACAGTCTGAAACTTGTTATAGTCTGAAAGCCTCTAAACTGTCTGAAAACTATAGAGTTGATGGGACATATCCCCAACTAACTCTGAACTACTAAAATAATAAAGTAATAAAATAATCACACTATCCTTAAATGATGAGGACTCACTACTAGTCTAGTTACTAAACGTCTGCTCTACTAAGGATGCTCGTGAGCTCGTGCTTCTAAACCTATGGTATAAAATACCATAGCACAAATGGATCAGTATGTTGAATGTACTGGTATGCAAGTGAGGTAGGCTGAATGCAATGGTTCATATGCATGAACAATACTAATGGACTAAATAACATGAACGTGAGAATACATGTATGAATAAGAGACTATAACTAAATTTGTGATAATACTAACTTGTGAATTCTGATAACATGGATTTATTGATATCTGAGTCCAAATACTAGGATACTAAATAACTAAGTCTATAGGGTACTGAGGAACTAAGGTTATATTATTAAAAAAGAAAAGATTGTTTCTGACAGTTCTGATTATGAAGAACTGGTCTTATTAATTGTATCTGACTGTATTGAAACTGAATACTAATAACATGGGATACTGGTAACTGTATAACTAAAATAACTAATACTGAGCAACTTTATCTGATAGTCTAGGTTCTGATGGAACTAGATGAGTTTTGTACTGTTATGAATTGACTGTATCTGACAGTCAGAAAATCTGAAGAACTATTTGAGTTCTATTACTGATACTGAATGACTGTATCTGACAGTCCTGATTCTATAACTGAAACTATGGAAAGTAGTCATCTAATCGACATGCCACTAATACTCTATTATGGCTGAGTTGAGGTCCCATTTGTAACCCCAATTGGAAAGGTATTAATATTGTGCCACTAGTAAGGAAAATCTGTGAGTAACCCTCATATAACAGGTAACTCTAGTGAGAATGGTGGGAACCCCTATATAATAGCTTAAGCCACCTCATATACCCTTATATAGTAGGCTATGATGTCTCAACCTACTCTGGATACGTAGTTCTGGAATGCAAGGATTGCTTCTAAGAATCACACCCTCATATAACAGGTGAGTTCCCATCCTTGGGTTCACTCAGTACTGAATCCTACTCCCAACTAAATAGACATTGAACTTATTAACTGAATTGAACTGATACTAATGGTATTTTTTAGTGGAGTTAAACTGAGTTCACTGAGTTTCGTTGACTGACGAAATGCTACTAAGATCTGACGACTAACGGAGAGTACTAAAGTTACTGAGATTTCTAGGAATATTGAGGTTACCGAGTTTACTGAGTACTGATGTTACTAAGACCACTGAGGTCAATAAGATTACTAAGTAGGACTAGACTAATACTAAATTTACTAAGTAGGACTAGACTAATACTGAATTTACTGAGTTTTCCTGAGTCATGAGACTGACTGAATTCTAAAGATCATGGCTTGACTAAGAGTATTGTGAAAACATGACATTAGGTCTAGGAACACAACTAAACTGTCGGGTGCAAGTACCCCCAGGACTCGATAGTATGAAACTGACAAGACATGATACTTCTTAAACACATGACCAATATCAATAATTCATAATACATTAATTTGGGGATTTCATGAAGCACATGGTTACCATAGTCTTGTACATGAATGGAATTGCATATAAACATGTCATACTTTCATCAACCTAATCTCATGGACATTTCCTCAACCATTGATAATACACACAATATCATGAAAGTCATTCTTAGTCATAGGGTAAAGCATACACTTATCACTTGGGTCACAATTAAGATATAATTCATAATTTCTACTCTCGTAGGCATTTTATCAAACACCTAGGATGCATGACTTAGGGAATAGGAATGACCATCAAATTAATACAACAAAACTCCATATTTCAACTCAATTTCACATATTTCAGACCACATACTAGCATAGGTTCATGAACAACATATAAATATTCCAACTTGGGAGTCATACAACCATAATCATATAAACAATATCAACCCACAACAAAATATTCACAATACAAGGTTTAAAACTTGATTCTTGGGCTTAATGGATGAAAGGAATCCATGAATGAACACTGTGCATACCTTAGTTCTAGATTCTATGAAGATTGACAAAGAGATTCTTGAATTTGAGCCATGGATTTGTATCTCCAATTTAAAACCCTATCTTTTTTTTGAGAGAAACTTGAGAGAAACACTATGTTTTGCATAAAAAATGGCTGAATCACATATTATTGGGTTTAAATAGGGGTGAAAAATTAACATTTTTAACCCTTGGACTTGTATTTTAATTTTTGTAAAAATTTCCCAATTTTCATCCTTGGCGCAATGCTCCACTATCACACCAAGTCACTGGAACTGGACAATTAGGAATCTACATGGTGTTGCGACACGGGGCTATATCGTTGCCGCTTTTTTTGTGACCTAGAAGTTTGGCACGACTCAAAAACATCATGCTGAGACATTGTAAAAAGGAAAATTCTAAATTTAATCCTTAGAGTGATGCACCATAATCATATAGTCTCACTTGATTTTGACGATTGCCATTTTGCCTACTCTGTGATGCGTTGATGGCTCAGGTGGCACACTATCTTACTAAAAAGGCTCTAACTTTTCACCCGGGTATTGGATTTGGGCGAATTTGGTATCAATGGAAAGCTTATTCAATTTCCCACATGATAAAAAGTATAAAATATTAAAAATACCATATTTATAAAAGTGTATTCATATTTAAAATAAGTTTTTAATATTTCTAGGATGATTTTAAGCTAGGTAGCAGTACGGGGTATTACACTAACTTGTAAGGTACTTCTATAGAATCCACTCTTGTGTTTAATGAGTTTCTTGAGGGTTTCCCTGATGATCATCCTAGTGTACCTCCAGTAAGTAAATTGATTTTGTAATTAATCTCATTCTAGACACTCATCCTATTTCTATCCCTCCTTATAGAATCAATCCAACTGAGTTGAAGAAACTTAAAGAAATAATTGAAGGGTCTCTTAGATAAAGGTTTTATCTATCCTAGTGTGTCTTTTTGGGATGCTCCTATGTTATTTGTGTATAATAAGGATGGTTCCCTTTGGATGTGCATTGACTATCATTAGTTGAATAAGGTGATCATACATAATAAGTATTATCTTTCTAGAATCAATGACTTATTTGATCAGCTTCACTGTGAGTAGTGTTTATCTAAGAATGATCTTAGGTAGGGTTATCATTATCTTAAAATTAGGGAAGTTGATATCCCTAAGTCGCCTTCAGGATAAGGTATGGTCACTATGAGTTCGCAGTTATGTATTTTGGGTTGATTAATGTTTTTAAAACATTTATGGATTGGATAAATAGGGTCTTCCATCATATTTTTGGATCTGTTTGTCATTGTCTTTATTAATTACATTTTGGTCTATTCTAAGAGTAAGGCAAATTATGCAGATCACCTTCATGCTGTGTTGCAGACCTTAAAGGATCAATGTTTGTATGCCAAGTTGTAAAAGTAAGAGTTTTAGTTCAAGGCTGTGACTTTTCTAGGTCATGTTATCTTTAGTGAAGGGATCATGGTGGATCCAAAAAAAGGTTGTGGTAGTTAAGAAGTGGCCTAGACCTGTAACTCCAACCAATATTTAGATCTTCTTGGGCTTAGCCAGCTACTATAGGAGATTTATGGAAAGTTTTTTGACTATATCCACCCTATTGACTAAGTTGACCCAGAAGAAGGTCAAGTTCTTATGGTCGGATGTGTGTGAGGGTAGTTTGAAAAGTTGAATGATAAGTTGACTTTAGCTTTGGTTTTGACCTTGCTCGAGGGTAATGATGGTTTAGTGGTTTATTGTGTTGCTTCTCGTGATGGGCTGGGTTGTGTGTTGATGAAACATGGTAGAGTGGTGGCTTATGCTTCTAGGCAGTTGAAATTTCATTAGAAGAACTACCCTACTCATGACTTAGAGTTATTAGCAGTGGTATTTGCATTAAAGATTTGGCGTCACTATCTCTATGGGGTTCATGGTTACATCTTATCTTATCATTAGAGCCTGCAGTATATGTTTACCAAAAAAGAGCTAAATCTAAGGCAAATGAGGTGGCTTGAGTTGCTAAAAGACTATGATATGAGTCTTCACTACCACTTAGGTAAGGCTGATATTATCGCTGGTGCTCTTAGCAGGTTATCCATGGGGAGTCTAGCTCATATAGATGACAATAAGAAGGAGTTAGTGAAGGACATTTACCATTTGGCTAGTCTTAGAGTTCGTCTCATGGACTTTGAGGATAGTGGTGTATTTATGCATCCGGTATCATAGTCATCTCTTATTGTGGGGATAAAGGAAAAATATATGTTGGATCCTGATTTTATGAAGATTAAGAGTAATGTGGGTCAGCGAAAGATTGTTGACATTGTGATTGGTGGTGATGGTATCCTAAGGTACCAAGGTATGTTATGTGTTCCCGATGTTGATAGATTGAGGAAAAGGATTTTACCTCAAGTTCATGAATCTTGATACGTTATTCATCCTAGTTCTACAAAGATGTATCATGATCTTAGGGAGTTTTATTGGTGGAACAGTATGAAGTGAGATGTGGTTAGCTATGTGGCTAAGTGTATGGTGTGCAAACAAGTGAAAGTTGAGTGCATGAGACACGGTGGTTTATACCAAGAGATTGATTTTCCTAAATGGAAATGGAAAGTGATGAACATGGTTTTTGTTACCAGTGTTCCTCAATCTCAGAATCAATGTGATTTGATTTGGGTTATTGTGAATAGGTTGACCAAGTCTGCTCACTTCTTATTGGGGAGGACTAGTCATTTTATAGAGAATTATGTTAAGTTGTATCTTACGGAGATTATGAAGTTGAATGGTGCTCCGATTTATATCATTTTGGATTTTGGTACTCTGTTCTCATCTCATTTTTGGAAGCCAGTTCAAAAAGGTTTGGGAACTAAGATGTGCCTTAGTATCACTTTTCACCTACATTCAGATAGATAAGATAAGAGGACCACTTGGACATTAGAAAATATTCTTCGTACTTGCATGATTGACTATGGAGATAGTTGGTTCAACCATTTTCCTTTGATTAAATATGCTTATAATAACATATCTCACTCCAGCATTGGTATGGCTACTTTTGAGGTATTGTATGGTAGGAGATATTATTCTTCTATTGGGTGGTTGAGGTTGGTAAAGGTAAGTTATTTTTCCATGATTTGGTTCACCAAGCCTTAGAAGAGGTGAAGGTGATTTGTCATAGGTTAAAAGCTGCTCAAAGTCACCACAATTCCTATGCAGATATAAAACATAGATATTCAGAGTTCAATATTGGTGATTGGGTATTTTTAAAGGTATCTCCCATGAAGGAAATAATGCAGAATGGTAAGAAGAGGAAGTTAAGTCCTCGGTATGTTGGTACCTACTTAATTTTGATGAGGGTTGGCAATATTGCCAATGAATTAGAGTTTTCTTCTAGTTTGAACTCCATTCATCTTGTTTTCTATGTATCTATATTGAGAAAGTGTCTTGGTGATCATTCATCGATTGTTCCTTTGGAAGGGTTTGGTATTTTAGACTCCTTATCTTATGAGGTGATCCCGGTTGAGGTCTTGGATCATCAAGTTCATTTGTTATGAATAAAGTATGTGACTTCGGTAAAGGTCCTTTGGAGGAACCATAATGTTAAAGAGGCTACTTGGGAAGCAGAAGAGGAAAGGTTGAAGCGACTTCAATAAAGATCCTTTATTTTAAAACTTTGTTAAAAGAAAAGGTTTATTTCTTTGTATCTTTGTTTTCTAACTTAGTTAAACGTTAGAGTTGAGGAGTTGATGTGTTAACTCATGCTTGTGGTTTCCTTACTCGTCATTCAAGGGCGAATAATCCAAGTGGGGGAGAATTAAAACACCTTGGCTTTGGACCCTTAGAAAAAATTCTCTAAGTTTGAGTTTTTAGATAAGGTATGACTTGAAGGTACAGTTCATATGCTATGGTATGGTTTAAGGGTCCTAACTCGTATGTTTTATAGTGTGTTCAAAGTCACTTACTGAACAAGGTACGATTGAACATCTAACTAGTCATTAGTTGGGGTACAAATTGTATGTTTCCAAGTGGTATGGTGCTCTAAGTCTTGCCCTATTCTATCTATGGTATGGGTCATAGGGTATTTCATATATGATACAATATGGGTTAGTCATGTGTGGTCATCTGTTGGTCAGTATGGGGGTCTAAGGGTAGGACTCATACCTTAAGGTATAGTTTAGGGGGATAGGTTGTACACTCCTACGTGCATGTTTTGAGTTTTTAAGCTGGACATATTTAAAATATTTCCCACCCCAAAACCCTAAATCCCCATGTATTAAAACATGTTGTGTCCTCTCATAACCCACTATTAAAAGATCAAACACTCCAAAAACACTGTCTTGAAGATTGGGGCTAGGGTTCTTCAAAGGCTATCATCTTGAGGCTTAAGAGTCAAGTTTCTTTCATAAATCTTCTTGAATAAGGCATGTGACTCTTTCCTCATAGGTAGTTCATAAATATCATTTGTTTTAAAGCTTTTTTATGATTCATAAATGGCGGTTTTGAAAAACAATGTTGAGGATTTTGTTGAATATGATTGAGTATTGTTTACTTTTGGTTTAACTTGTGTTTATACATGTTTTTGGTGATGGTTTGCACATGTGGGTGCTTGGTAATTGTGGTTTAAAAAATGGGTCATGGTTTACCCTAAAATTTATGGTTTTTACCTTGATTTCGGTGGTGATAATAGCATGCCCTCAAAGTTTTTATGAAAATGTCTAAGAGAATGAAATAGCCATATAACAATGGTATTTTGAACCAAGGTTTGGCCTAATGAATATGACTGGTTGGAAAAAGTTTTGTGAAGGTCTTGTTGGCCATGTAATGATCTAAACGGTAACCTTGGTGGTTTAAATTGTTAAATAGATTTCAGTCCCTGAATATTAACTTGATTTATGTCTTGTTTTACACAATGGGTTCGAGTTCCTAAACTTTTAATTGAACAAGTGTCTTTGTTAGATAATGGGTTCGAGTCCCAAAGTCAATTGAATGAATCGTTGATTAATACTTGCAAGTAATGCTTGTATGATTATATCAACGAAGTGCCTTTGGTAAGTAATTGACTAAATAGTTGTGTATGTGGAATGATGGTTTTAAATTAAGCTTTAAAGTGGGGTGTGTAGCCGGGCCATGAAATTGGAGTCTGAAGGACTAACACTGGAAACCGCGCTAGCCGATGCAGGTATCTTATGACTGGATGGTTTGAGACCCCCATATGAATATATGAATGGGAGGTTTGTGTCCTCCATAATATATGTAATGGTGTTTAAGTCACCTTGATTATGTCGCGAGGTTTGAGTCCCCTATAAAGGCATATACGGATATGGATATTCTTTGGTTCGTGCGGCTACACGTATTGGGGCCTTTCAACATAAGGGAGAGTTGGGTCCATATAGCCCGAGGGGGCCCTGTTTTATAACGGTCATGCTACAGAACCCAGTTTAATGATTTCAAAGTTCATGTTAAAATTATTCCCTATCTCATCATGGTATAAATATATATGTATATGTATGTATGGAATTGGTATAAGCATTTATTGTTTGGTCTTGAACTGTTGGTACTATTTTATCCTTATCCTTGAGTTACATGCTAGCGCTCCAACCACTTACCATCTTCGACCTTGTATCCCCATGAGATGCAGGTGTTGGTTATACTACACCTCATATTCAGTGATTAGACTCGGTATTAGCTTGTGTTGACTTGAAGTGTTGAGCATTTATATTCCAGAAGGCTCCATTTCTAGTTGTATTTTCTTATGTTTTCATTGGTTATTCTTGGGCATTATTTCATCTATGGTCAGGGGCATATCCCGATTAGATGTTGTTTGATTTCAGATAAAGACTTTGTGGAATTATTTTAGGTTGGTATGGGCAGTGTCGGTAGTGGTGTCAATCTTGGAATTAGTATTAGTATTGGGGATGATACCATATGACTTTACTTGATTTTTAATTGTTCCATTTTATCATGTTATGGATATGGACTTGGTTATTGTTTTGGTTTTCGTTATGATTGTTGATTGGCTTTGGATGGTTAGACTTCTTTGGGTTGGCCATGGTCATAGACCTATCCAAAAGTCTTTGAGCTGATAATTTCTCTTTCTTGTTATATGTTCATAATTCATCTGAATCAGGGTATATGATTGGAGGTTGGATTAGGTATTTAGGGTGGTCTTCGGTCCCCATTGGACTTGGGATTCCCATTACGACAAGGCCTTAGTTCAGGTCATGTCAGTATATCCACATGCACCCCATAAAAATAATGGCGCCAAATCTTTAAAAATAACCACAGTTGCCAGCACTAGATTATGAGTCGGGTAATACCTCTCATGAGCCTTAAGCTTCTCGGAATCATAGGATACAACCTTACCATGATGCATCAAAACACAACCTAGTCCCATTCAATATGCATCACAATACACAACAAAACCATCAGTACCCTCGGGTAGGGTCAAAACAGGCGCATAAGTCAACTTATCCTTCAACTTCTCAAAACTACCTTCACAAGCATCGGACCACAAAAACTTAACCTTTTTTTGAGTTAAATTCATCAACAGAGAAACAGTAGATGAGAATCAATACACAAACCTCCTATAATACCTAGCCAAGCCAAAAAGGCTCCTAAAGGCAGTTGAAGTAATGGGTCTAGGAAACTTCTTAATCTATCGGCCTTGAACCATGCTCTAATATAAAGCTTGATGCGACCCGAACCCGAGCCTGACTGTGTCGGACAACTCAAACCCACCATGGGATGGAGACCACTCCCTTAGCCTTACATTAAGAGCACAATATTAATAATACAATAGAATCCAACCTAATCCATAATAGAATAGAAAAATCAAAAGAAAATCTAAAGAGTCAAAGTCATATACCAATGACATCCCAATCCTATCCACGAAAGCCTCTAAACCAAGAATACCAACTAAGTTGGGACATGCCCCTAAATAAGACAAAAAGAATCCAAAATTACAAAAATAATAAGGAAACTAATGAAATGACTGGGTCTTTTGAAAGATGGAGGCTCACTACTTCACAGCTAATTGACAAGAGTACCAAATCACATTATGCTACTAAAGAGTAACAAGAAAGACCTCAAAACCTACATTATTAAATGATGTAGTGTTCAGGGATGGTCTGTGGGGAAAGCACTGACATGTAACTCAAGGGAAAGGGATAAAATTATGCATTAACCAAAATCTAGTCAGAATCCACATTCACACCTTTATACACATATATATTTATATATATATTGGATGTCAGGATATGGACAAGGGTCATGAACATAATAGTTAAAAAATTATCCTGAACAATTTAGCTCGCTCTCTCCTAAAGGAACCCATGAGTTATATGGGTCTGACTCATCCTACCTAAAGGGCACCAGTCCATGTTAGCCGCATGTACTAAGGAAAGGCTAAAGACACCAAGACAATAACCATAAAAATTATAACGTATATTCAGAGACAAGGTCATATAGACCCTCAACGCTAGAAAACATAGCTTCTAATGTTGGTCCCCGGGACTACACCTTCACGGTGAGCTACACAATTCCTTTTAAGCCCATCTTACAATAGTTTGCCCATAAACCAACCATTAACCAAGGAGTCATTTATTAAGGTATTTACCAATTAGGTAACATCATACCAATATGCTTGCAAGATAATTCAATTATGCCAAACCAATCCATTTAACCATTAGAATCCCAAGTTCTATTTAAAACCTAAAAGCATGGCCACAAAGGGCATTCCAAAACTATTTTTATCCTTTTTAATTTAATGCTATTAAAAGTTTCCAAGATAGTTAAATCATGTAGGATCCTTTTTCAAAGCAATATTTACAATGTGGGTTAAAGTTAATCTCATTTCCAAACAAACAATTCATCCATAATATGGAAACCCAAATTACCATATTCACCATTATAACAATGCTTAAAATTGAGTCCAAAAACCATAAATTAAAACATGAATAATCCATTTAAAACACAGGACAAGTAATTCAAGTAATAACAATCAAAAATCCTCCACCGAATTTCATACCCATCAATTCAAAACACATGAATATTCAATAAGTTGATGCCACAATGTAAAATTCAAGTTAAGGAAAGAGGAATATGGATGAAATATAGAAATAATTGAAAAGAATTCAAAATTTAGAGCCTAAATGGTGAATCCCTTGTAAGACACTTAAATTTTCTTGGTTTGAGATTTAAGAAGGAAAAAGTAAGGTTTTGATCTTGATATCTGAATAGAGAAGGGTCATCTAAGTATTTTAAAGTCATTTAAGGAGAAAAAGACCAAAAAGCCTTTGCCCCCAAGTGGAAAAAATAAAAACTAGATAAAATTAATATAGCAGCGTGGCACGCCACTTTCGTGGAGGTTAGCATCTGTGGAACCCTCCAATAGTGGAGTATAAGTGGTGTGGCACGCCACTATCACGTACCGTCACTGCCTCAGAGTCCCAAAAAAGCCCCAAACCCATTCTAAAAATTCCAAAAATTTCCCAAAATACCCTTTAAGCACCCTTAATAATAATTCAAGTAAAAAGCTAATGTTACACACACTGAAGGGTCAAAAATAAATTCATTAAAATTTTACTGGAAGAACACATGAAGGATTAGGATAAGGATCACTAGTTTTCGAATAAAAATTTCCCTAATTCTTCTTTTAGTCCACTGCCTACCTTCTCTTTACTATTCTACTGCCCTGTACCCTCCTTAACTTCTTTTTCTGCTTTTCTCCCATACCTACTTGCTTTCTTTTCTCATCCTCCACCTGTTTTATATGAACTACTATCCAGGATATGTCCATATCATTATTCAGAGCAACCTTACACTATATGACCAAATCACGGGATAAACTAGAAGCAAACTTTTTCATTTTAGACCTCATATTAGAAATCAAATTTAGAGCATAATGGGAAAACCGTTGGAACTTTAGTGTGTACTCCTTAACACTCATCTTAACTCTGCTTAAGATTAACAAACTCTTCAGTCTTTGCTTCTCTTAAATTCTAAGGAAAGAAGTGATAAATAAAAGCACCTAAAAAATCATCCCATATTGCAGACTTAGCACCACCACCTCTTATTTCCTCCCACTCCTCAACCTTAGAGCATGTAAAGGTTGGGGGATTTAACCTTATAAATTGGCCAACCCTGGTGATCTAAAACAAACTGGCAACAGGACCAACTAGATTAGATGGACAAGACTATGATGCCACAAATTGAGCAAGCATATGAATAGACTGATGGAACTCTGCATTAGATATATCTCCCTATGGAATCTGAACATAAGTATCACCAACCGAGGAAGCTCGAGGAGAACTAGTAGGGACTAGTGGAACCCTAGGTGGAGTAGTACAGTCAAGATTAGGGACCCTAGATTGGGTCTACACTCCATAAGTAGGGTAAATTCCCTCCCTATTTTTATTAGGTGGTATAAAGGTTCCAATAGATTTTCTATAACCATCAAACCATTGGAGGGACATGATATGAAATGAGAGAAAGCTAGGAGTTAGTATAATTACCCTCAAGGTAATTTCCTTGATTTGAATACAACTATAGTATTTCAAGACTTCCACAATAGATACATGTCATTTATTACTTTCCAAAACTATCAGCTAGATAATCAAAGAGTTTTTTGGATTTTGGAGCTTTCAATGATTAGGATTTAGTCTTATACTAAATCTTATAGTATATGACCTTGGATTAAGATTTTGAAGACACTAATAGATCTAGAATATTCATTTTAGGCTAGGTAGATCTTTGGTTTGATCCATGAGACACCCAAGCTCATTTAGACTTAATAGTTGGAAAGTTGAAAATTGGAAATTTGGGTGTTGGACACACATTTTGTCAAAACAACCTTGGATTAAAAATAAGAATTTTTTATCATATCTGGAACATCAAATTTAGTATAGATACATAGTTTATTTTCGAATATGGGGTTTTGAATAAATCTCGACCCTTTGATATAAACTTGAAAAAATTTCCATGTTTTAACTGGTAACTGATAGGCCGATGATTGAACACCAAGGGTTGTGATCGCAGTACCCTAGGTAGAAGGGATAGTGCAATCACACTAATGGTTATTTCTTTCAATGCCTACTCTTGATTCCACGTATTGCATACCTGTATGTTGTGATTGCAATATCTGAGTACCTTAAAGGGGTATAAATAGGCCCCTTATGTCGCAAATTGGACATTATTCACCCATCTCTTACGAGAAAAAACACTACAGGGTGAGATATCTTAAAATTTAAACTTGTTGGTAATTGGGAAGCTTGTTTAACATCTATTTTTATGATTATCATCCAATTTAAAGTTAGATTCATCCTTTTCTTGGTGAAATTCTTTTATTTATAACTCAAAACCCCAATAGATTGAGGGCTTGATTTTAGCCCTAATTTAGCCTAGTTTTTACCCATTTTAAGGTTTTTTATTCCTTAAGCATATGTGAACATTGAGTTGATCTCAGAAATGCTTTTCATAAGTGGGACCCATATGAAACTTGGGTGTGATTTTTGGACCCAAAGCATAATGGTGCAATATTAGTATCAGTATTCTCTTATGGATGCATATATTATTGTTTTGATAGCAAAGTGGAATTTTGGGATGATGAAGTGATGATGGATATTTGCTAATGATTCAAGAATTTGTGGTTCAGCTTTAAGGTAAGCTTCTGTCTACTTTTCTTTGTGAGATAATGCATGTTAAAAATGACTTAGTCTTAATTAAATGATGTTTGGAGATTATATGAGGGTTTGGACTCTTAAGGTGAAAATCTTATTATATTTTTAGAAACTTATTGTCCTTTTCCCAAGTTTGAGCTATATCATGGAAGGGATTTTAATATAATTCTAGGTTTGGGATGTTTTTTAAGTGTTTGAAATGAGGTTAGTATGATTTACCATACTTGGACTATTTTTGTAATCTTGAAATCATAAAATTGGTGGAGTTTTGAAACACCCTAGGTTTTGATCCTCAGAAATTTCTTGAGTTTCTAGCTTTTGGACATCATACGACTAGGGGGTATTAGTCGTATGATAGATTATAGTTGGTGGTCCTTGGTCGTATATTAACCCATGTAGGTTGGTTAGTTTCTGTCCAAGGTACTCATGGATCATACTAGTCATATGTTAGGGTACTAGTGTTATGATACCAATAGTATGTTGTGCTATGTTTAACCTAGGGGATTCTATTCTTTCTAAGTCATGAATTATAGGTATTGGTCATATGGTTGGGTATGGATTGACCTTGGTAGTCATATGTTGGAAAGTGTTGGGGTCTTAAAAAAGGCTTAGGGTATGAGATAAGGGCACCACTTCTACCCTAGGATATGGTTTGGGGAGGTGTCTATATCCTCCTACAAAAGTTTTATATAGTTTTAGTTAGGGGTAATCTGGATATTTCCCTTCTTAACCTCTTAAGTCCCCACAACGTATAACACTCTTGGGATATCATTTACTTTATTATTCTAATCTTAAAACTTCAAACTTTCTAAAATTCTCTCAATGCTCTTGGGTCAAGGAAGGCTGGGGTTTCTTCAATAATGTCAATTTAGGGCTTACAAAGGTGGTTTCTCTCCGTCATCTTCATAATATATGTTGGGAGTTTTGGTTATAAATGATTTGGTTATGGTTTACCCATTTTTTAATTATGGTTGTCATATATTAATGGTGGTTTAAGCCTGTGGTTACATGGGAATGGTTAATTGGTACTTGTTTTTGAAAACTATATGCCCTCAATATGTTTGATAAAATGCCTATAGGAATTTTTTTATCTATATTGTTGAACTTTTATTGAAAACTTTCCATGGTATAAAGTGGTAATGTATCCCTAACTAGTTTGGATAGTCTTTAATGGTTAAAAGGTAAGGTCTTGGTGGTCATGGTTCTGGATTAATTGAATACACTTGTGGGGTACATGGGAATCCCCCATGCAATATAATAATGTAACCTATTGGTACATAGAAATCCCTTTTTTAAAGAAGATGGCTAAGGACATTGCTTACAAGCTATGGTCGATATGACAATACCACTACTTATATACTTGGTTAATAATGAATAAAATTAGTGGTTTGGTTTTGTGCTAATGGTTTTAATTGGGAAATAATGGCGGGGTGTGATAGCTAATCATGAAGGTATGAGTACAATGGACGAACACGAAAACTCATGTTTACCAACATGAGTATTGGTCATGGTGACCATATGTAATACTTATGTGGTACATGGGAATCCCCTAAGATACGCTTTTATATATGTATCATGGAGAGCGAAGGGTACACGAGAATCCCAAACTCTAATGGTGTCTCTAGTTTATGCTACTACACGCATTGAGACCTATTTAGGGGTAATACAGAACCCATATAGCCCTAGGTGGTTCTTGGATGGTTAAGCTACACATACCTAGGTTAATGGTTTTAAGGCATGATAAACCCAGTTCCCTCTCCCAGTATATATATATATGTATGTATGGTTGTGTATGCATATGGTTGTTTACTTGGTTTTAAAGGTTGGCATTATTTTATCCTTATCCTGAGTGTATGCTAGTGTTCTGCAACACCCTGGTTTCTGGACCTTATAAAATTTCTTAGAAGTTTGGTCTCTGGACTGAATATAACTCGAGGGTACAAGTCGTATGTTAGGGTACGGATGGTATGGTCTAGTCGTATTCTAACCAGTGTTGGTTGGTAAGATGGATTTTTGTTATTGGAATGGATATGACTTAGGGGTATGAGTCATATTAGTTAGTATGGATCTTTTGGTTCCTTAACTTAATCTTATACTTGGTTACTTAGATCGTATATGAGTACGAGTGGCTCACCATGATCCGTAAGCCAGGGTGTGAGTCATACGTAGGACTTATATGGGGGATAGTGTCTAAATCTTCCTTGGGTGTAAATCTACCAAGGGTATGGATGAAGGGTACATATCATATGCTTTGGATACAACTTGGTTAGATGAGTCATATACTGGATAGTATTGGATCAAAAGGTTGAGGCTAGGATATAAGTCGAGGGTACCACTCGTCTTGGAAGGTACGACTTGTGAGGGTCAATTGTACCCCAGGGATGGGATTTTTTACAACACAAGTGGGGGTATTTTGTATATTTCAACACTTATTCTAATAAGGTCCCACAACTTCTAACCTACTTGGGAGGTTATTTTCCCCAATATTCTATTTATTAACACTTAGAAACTCTTCTAAACACACTATAATTCTATCAAAAGATTTTGCCAGACTTTTCAACTGAGGTTCTTAACATCTATATCATTCCTATATCTATTAATTTAATAACCACTTAGATAATACATAATTACACTAATATTATTTAATTATATTCTATCTTAGAATGTTTCTACTTATGTATTAGTTAAATTCATGAAAGAGGTATGGTTTTTATGGATGTGTTTCATGATTAATGTGTATAATTATATGAGGTTTTTCAAGGGGATGGTAGATATTATATTATGGTGCTTATGTAGAAAATTATGATATTGGATTTAATATATGAAATGGGTATGGTTATGATTATAATATTACATGAATGGATAAATTCATAATTGATTATTATTAAAAGATGCTTGGAAAATGGAATTGAATAATATCTTGGTACAAATGATAAACAAAGTGTGAAAGCTGAATGGTTATGGAATGATATATGAAATACATAACATGAAAATGGTATGATAAATAATGAGTGGAAATTGAATGGTTGGACAAATGGATAAAGCCAATGGTAATACCAATGATATAAATTGAACGTCAGATGGAACCATGCAATACTAGCAATTGGTTGGATAATAGTTTAAGATAATGGAAGGGTCGATGGAACACCTATAAAGCTTTATATGGCTTGGTGGTTTATGGATGTACTTGAAAGCTTTATATGGCCATTGTAATAGGTAAATAAGGGCACTGTCTCTTAATACTATATATGGTTGGCTATGGATAGTACTTGCAATTAGGGTTAGTATGATGATACCACCACTAAACGTCCTTGGTTAATAGATGGCAAATGGATTGATTGGTTGCTTGGAATGGTTTTAATTGGGTAATAATGGCGTGATATGTAGCAAGGTAATGGAGGGTGGAGGTCCCAAGAGGACCAAAATTGGAAACTCATATTTACCGATTTGAGATTAGTCTTGGTGACCATGTGTATGATATCACGCACTGGGGCCCTTTCAGCAAGAGGAGATAAACCTATATAGCTTATGGGTGGTTTAGGATGGCAAAGCTATACAGACCAGGTAAAGGTTTTAAAGGCCTGCTAAACTCGGTCCCCTTACTCGATATAGTTATATATATATATATGGTTGTGTGCATATGGATAGTTTTACTTGGCCTTATAAATGGAAATATTTTACCTTTATCCTGAGATCATTCTGGCATTCACTCATTAACCCATCTACTGGCTGTTGTATACCCACGCTATACAAGAATCAACTATTCTACTTCTCTTACATAGTGATTAACTCAAGGATCAATATTTGGACTGAAGTGGTGATCTTTCATCCTTATGTAAGTCTCCATTTCATGTTATGGATATTTTTATATACTTTGATTTTATTTTGGATATTTGTTTTGGCCATGGTTGGGGGCATGTCCCAATCAAATTTTATTACTCTTTTGGTTAGAGGCTTTATGGTACTATTAAGGGTTAGAATGAGCGGGATTAGTATCGGTGTCAGCCTTAGCATTGGGATTAATTAGACTATGTTTTGAAATATCTTTGGTTATGGACTATTTTATAGCCCTTATTTCAGTGTCGATTTGGTCTGGTTGGAATGTTGGTATGATATTGTTGGACTCTATTAGGTTGGTCACGATTGTGATCTTATTCCAGTGTCTTCATGTGAGATGTTACATTATCTTGTTACATGCTCGAAATTCAGCCAACTCAAGGCAAGCGGCTGGAGGTTGGATTGGGTAATAGGGGTGGTCTCCAATCCCCATCATACTTGGGATGCACATTATGACAAGGCCCCTAGTTGGGTCACGTTAAGTTGGTATCAGATCTTAGGTTCATGGTCAACTGGAAGTCCACAAAGTTGTGTTGAGTAGAGTCTCTTTTAAGGGTGGGTAGTGCACAACTCTTATATGAGAGGGGCTACAAGACATTTAGGAATGTCTCACTTTTTTTGGTATTTTATTTTTATGTTTGGAGTCTCAGTCATGGAATCTTCTCTAATCTTTGTTTGTTCATCTTTCAAATCATGCCTCGTAGATCTGGAACACAAGGAGATTCTTCTATCCCATATGAGGGTAATGCTGAAGGGGTGCATCCTGCTTTAGGGTTTATCTTTGATCTCAAGTTCCTATCCCTAGTTGTTTTGGAGTTCCACTGGTTGTTTTTAGTCCTACTCAAGGTGAGGTAACTAATGGAAAATTCTATTAGTCTATTCATATTATTGCTCAGATGGTCGTTGCTCAAGCTGAGTGGGGTACTACTGGTTCTTTCTTTGCTGAGGCTACAAGGGTAGTCTAATTTATGAAGATGGCTTCTCCTACTTTTTTGGAGTGAAGATGGAGGAGGACATACAAGTCTTCTTAGATAAAATAGAAAGATATTTTGGGTGATGCAGGCTACGAATTTAGAGGGGGTAAACTTTGTAGCTTATCAGCTCAAAGATGTTGCATATTAGTGGTATGAAGAGTAGGATAGGGATAGGGATGATATGGAAGAATCAATCTTATGTGATACTTTTTCTAAGGCCTTATTAGATTAATTATTTTCCCAAGAGTTAAGGAAAGCAAAGATGGATGAGGTTATGAACCTTAAGCAATGGAGGATGTTTGTCAAGGAATATGCCTTAAAATTTCACCAATTATAAAAGGCATGCTCCTGATTTAGCTGCTGACATATAGGTAAAAATAAAGAAATTTGCTTCTCTGTTGAATTAAGATCTAATTTTGGAGAGTAACACTGCCTTGCTGATTAAAGATATGGACATCTCTAGGTTGACTGTTCATATGCAGCAGGTAGATAATGAGAAAAAAAATGGGTAGAGTTAGGGATAAACAGGGTAAGAGAAATAGGTTTTCTAACTAAGGAGGTGCTCAGTCTTAGGGTGGAGTGGCAAATGGTAGAAAAATAAGTGGGGGAGTTTTGGTTCCTACTCTTCTTCTAGTTCTCCTTACTAGACAGGCGACAGGCTTCATCAAGGTGTTGATAATTTTTTAGCACAGGGTGACCAATCTCAGGCAAGCGGAGGTCATTCAGTTTTTTTATGCCCTTTTTGTCGGTTCTGTGGTCATCATAATTGGGGTTATTCAATGAAAGAAGGGATAAATTCTTCAAGTGTGTCCAGGCAGGATATCGACTCAGGTATTATCTTGTTAATAAGGTTGCTATGGGGGCTAATAATATTTCTATCACTTCATCTTATGCTCCTACACCTGGTGGTATGACATCTACTTTTGTTACTGCTCTTAGTTCTTGTGTTGGTCGAAATAGGTTATATGCATTGGCATCCCAACAAGAATTTGAGAAATCACCTAATGTTGTTACTGGTACATTACAGCTTTTCTCTTATGGTGTATATTGATTACATGATTTAGGGTCCACTTTCTCCTATATGACTTCTTATGTGGCTGTATCTTTTGGTTTTAGTCCAAAAGTTATTTTGGATTCTTTTTTTATTTCTACCTGGTAGGTGACTCGATTATTACTAAGAGA